>CAMRHE010000294.1:0-1200000 GCA_947044405.1 Leptodactylus fallax | reverse complement strand
ACTTTCTATTACCCTTGTACCTGTTTCCACGCAACCTGCAAGTTATTTCAATGGAATACAAGCCTTTCTGCTTGTCATAGCTTACCCTGGCAGTATGGCTGCAAGCTAAATCTCATTTTTGAGGTGCTAAACAAAGTAGCCATTTGAATTAAACACACACAATAAGACACATGCCACATATATTTTCCACTTACTTATCATAAGAATCTGGGTCCAGTGGTTCATAGGTAACCTTATAGCATTCAATTCTCTTAAGGAAGTCATCCATGACATTTTCTCTGTTTCTTTCAGGATAATCAGGGCTAGACACTTTCACCTCCTGAAATTAAACCAATATTTCCGTTAATATATTTAATGTTTTCCTCTCTATACAACATATTCTTCCCTTGTGGTAAAGAGGAAAATCCGCTCTTTCTTCTAAGTAGAGTACTTGTCATGAAACCACTGCACCAAAAGTGCAAATTCTGAACTGGGCCTAAAGCATATTTGGCTGAATTAATAGGATCTGTGCACAAGAATTGTTGGGAGTCAGTTTGCTGCCTTGGCATCTGTTCTGCCTGGCACGTACTTGCATATTTTATATGCTGGTCTCAGCTTTGTCTAGAATTCCTCAGCTCTTGGAGGAAAGGTGACCTTCAGTGATAGCTTTATGTCAACATAAAGCAGTATCCCTAATGGCCATTTATATTCATTTTACATTCTAATAAATCTGTGTTCTATACTTACCATGATATTAGCAGCTATGACTTCTGGATCATCACATTCAGACTCCACAAAAAAAACCTTATGAGCAGAAATGAAAGAAAAAATCAGACATTCATAACTGGTGGCATATAATATCTCCCAGAACTTTATAGAAGTAGAGTTGCTGCTATAGAATAATCTCACATTAAAATATTATATTAGATTATTTATCATTTCATAATTCAGTAAACAACCAATTAACACATCATGGAAAACTAGCAAAAAAAAAAAAAAAAATTCTTAGGCTTCATCTAGATCACATTTTTTTTTTTACATTCGATTAGCAGATCTGTTTAACGGACGCAAATGGATGGCCATCAGGATACATAAATATATATAAAAAAAAAAAAAAACAGAGGGCGCATAAGCTCCCAGCTCCTTTCTCCTCCCATTTACACATAAAAGGCAGTTTAACATGAGAGGGCGGAGTGATCACTATAGAGTATAGTTGAGATTACAGACAGGGTGTGAGAGGGTCATAAATAACTACTCTCTTTAAAGAATGAGTACAGTCATGGCCAAAAGTTTTGAGAATGATACAAATATTAATTTTTACAAAGTCTACTGCTTCAGTTTTTCTAATGGCAATTTGCATATACTCCAGAATGTTATAAAGAGTGATCAGCTTAACAGCAATTACTTGCAAAGTCAATATTTGCCTAGAAAATGAACTTTATCCCCCAAAACACATTTCAACATCATTGCAGCCCTGCCTTAAAAGGACCATCTAACATCGTTTCAGTGATTGCTCCATTAACACAGGTGTGGGTGTTGATGAGGACAGGGCTGGAGCTCAATCTGTCATGATTAAGTAAGAATGACACCACTGGACACTTTAAAAGGAGGCTGGTGCTTGCCATCATTGTTTCTCTTCTGTTAACCATGGTTATCTCTAAAGAAACACGTGCAGTCATCATTGCACTGCACAAAAATGGCCTAACTGGGAAGAGTATTGCAGCTAGAAAGATTGCACCTCAATCAACAATCTATCGCATCATCAAGAACTTCAAGGAGAGAGGTTCCATTGGTGCCAAAAAGGCTCCAGGGCGCCCAAGAAAGACCAGCAAGCGGCAGGACCGTCTCTTAAAAGTGTTTCAGCTGCGGGATCGGGCTACCAGCAGTGCAGAGCTTGCTGAGGAATGGCAGCAGGCAGGTGTGAGTGCATCTGCACGCACTGTGAGGCGGAGACTCTTGGAGCAAGGCCTGGTCTCAAGGAGGGCAGCAAAGAAGCCACTTCTCTCCAGAAAAAACATCAGGGACAGACTGATATTCTGCAAAAGGTACAGGGAGTGGACTGCTGAGGACTGGGGTAAAGTCATTTTCTCTGATGAATCCCCTTTTCGATTGTTTGGAACATCTGGAAAACAGCTTATTCGGAGAAGAAGAGGTGAGCGCTACCACCAGTCTTGTCTCATGTCAACTGTAAAGCATCCTGAAACCATTCATGTGTGGGGTTGCTTCTCAGCCAAGGGAATCGGCTCTCTCACAGTCTTGCCTAAAAACACAGCCATGAATAAAGAATGGTACCAGAATGTCCTCCAAGAGCAACTTCTCCCAACCGTCCAAGAGCAGTTTGGCACTCAACAATGCCTTTTCCAGCATGATGGAGCACCTTGCCATAAAGCAAAGGTGATAACTAAATGGCTCAGGGAACAAAACATAGAGATTTTGGGTCCATGGCCTGGAAACTCCCCAGATCTTAATCCCATTGAGAACTTGTGGTCAATCATCAAGAGACGGGTGGACAAACAAAAACCAACAAATTCAGACAAAATTAAAGCATTGATTCTGCAAGAATGGACTGCTATCAGTCAGGATTTGGTCCAGAAGTTGATTGAGAGCATGCCAGGGAGAATTGCAGAGGCCCTGAAGAAGAAGGGTCAACACTGCAAATATTGACTTGCTGCATTAACTCATTCTAACTGTCAATATAAGCTTCTGTTACTCATAATATGAATGCAATTATATTTCTGTATGTGATAAAAACATCTGACAAACACACATAAAAACCAGAGGGCAGCAGATCATGTGAAAATATAATATTTGTGTCATTCTCAAAACTTTTGGCCATGACTGTAATATGCCTCAAGGAAGAGGGGATCAGAGAGCACAGGAAAAAAAAAAAAAGACCTGATCTTCTCTAAAGAGTTTTTCCTGAGGTGGTTGGAATTGAGATATAAATTGTGCTTTTGTCATAAGTTGTTTTCTAAGTAGGAAATCGTGTAATCTAAAAAGTTTGTGAGTGCACCACTATCGAAAATAGTGTAGTCTAAGACATGGGGGAAAGGGGGTAATAGGTTTGGCCAGAATGGGGGTAGCTGGTTAGTAGCATGACTGTAGCGCAAACTTGAACCTGACCGAACCTACCAATGACTAAAGGGTAATTTTAGTTCAGGAAGAAATACATTTAACAACTGGGGATTTTAGCCTCATCAAAGCAGTAAGTGAATATGGAGCTACCAGTGAAGATTCAATGTGGGCCCATAATGGAGCCAACCATATTGCATTCACCTGGGATAATTGGACAATGTATGCCATTTTATAATATTTAAAGGGAATCTGTCAGGTCAATCTGGGACACTAAAACACCCACAGGTTCTTATAAACCTGGGGTTTAGTGTTAGAAATGGCCCTGTTGTAATGCAATCTGCAAGTGCATTAAAAATAAAAAAAAACCTTATACTTACCTAGAGAAGGGTCCGATCGACGGTGTTCGGTGAGAACAGTCCGGCTTATTCATGAGCTTCTTCATTGGCACGCCTCCCGGCGCCTGCGCTGTTCTTCAGTGAAGCCAAAGATGGACACCCCGGCTTCACTGCGCAATTGCGGGGCATATGCATTTAAGCCGAGGTGTACGCCTCTGGCTTCATTGAAGAACTGCGCAGGCGTGGGGAGTACAGCAGCAGAGTGAGCATAAAGCTTTTTTATTTTTAATGCGGCCATGGATTGTGTTATAACAGGGTAATTTGGGACACTAAATTCCAGGTCCATATGGACGTGTGGGTGGTTTAGTGTCTCAAATTGCCCTGATAGATTCCCTTTAAGAAAATGGGGCACAGAGAGGCCACTTAAGGATTTGTGGAAATTAAGTGACATGGAATAGGTGCTCTCTTACTGCTCCAAGCTATTAAAAAAAATATAATATGGAGGACCATTATCTTTATCACGTGGCTACACCACAACCAGTACAGAGAGGGTACAAATTTATTTACTAAGGTCACCTCGAATAGATTTATATAACTGAGGGTAGTTTTCATTATATAGGGAGTCAATGGAGAGGGTAATGTTCTCTCCCAGATAAGAGATGGAGTGCGCTTTAACATGAAATTGAAAGTTAAGGGTAATGAGTTTGAGTATGAGATGGTGTATTGCAGAAGAGGACCTCTGACTTGAGTATTGATTTTAAGGCCGATACTCCAAAGAAGGCACCCAAAACCCAAATTAAAATAGGAAGAGGTTTTGAGAGGGTCAGAATCAGATTGTCTGCGAAGAGACTGGATGTATGTGTGTTGGGCCTAATAGTGACTCCTGATATTTCTGGATTGGTTCAGATGAGTACAGCCAGTAGCTCCATAATTAGGGCAAAGAGGCCAGGCGAAAGTGGACAGCCCTGCAGAGTACCTCGAAACATATGAATAGGTTGGAGTGAGTCGGTAGGGAGTTTCAGGTGGGTGAGTGGGCTGGAGTAGATCATTTTTAAAGGAGTGAAGAAAAGGCCCCTTGAATGCCAAATAGCTAATACAAAGAGACACTATCGAAGGCCTTTTCAATTTCTAATGCGGGGAGTGTTAAGGGAATGGATGTGGTATGTGTCCAATGAATTACATTGGCCAATTTACAGACATTATCCGGAGCTTGTTGTCCTGGTATAAACCCGACTTGGTCTAGATGTACCAAGGAAGGTAACAGGGAGTTCAAGTGGGTGGCGAGAATTGACAAATATTTTAGTGTCCAAGTTAATAAGGAATATCCATTTTGTTTATTTGAGAAAGGCACCAGAGCCTTCCTGGAAGATTTCTTCCATTACTGCATCTATTTCCACACCATCAGTTGTGAAGGGCATTGCACCTGGACCAGCATCCTCATGGACATGGGAATCTATATGATTCATTTCACCTGATTTGATCTTACAATAGGCGAGTACCCATACACAAGGATATTGTGGGTCACTGATAAGCATTTATCTCAAATGTTATTACCCTATGAGCGCTCATTTTTTTCTCTCCTATACGCCCACAACGCACGTTAATAAGGGAGATGGGGCAATAATTAGCTGGTTGAATGTGGTCCTTATGGGGTTTTGGATAACCGTAATTAATGCGTCAAGGAAGCCTAGCGGCAAGATGCTGCCCTGTAATAGGTGGTTGCAATATCTAAAAATATGGGGAGAGGATAGCTAGATATTTCTTGTAATAATGAGCTGACAGGCCATCCGGGCCAGGCGCTTTCCCCAATTTAAAGCGCTTAACAGAAAATTCAACCTCCTGGTCAGTTATAGGGGCATTTATGCAATCTCTCTCAGTTAAAGAAGTAGAGGGGAAAGGAATCCCCCTTAGAAAGGATGCTATGGAAGCTAGGGAGGACCTTGAGGTCTGGGAATATAGTTTGGAATAAAAAGAATGAATTATATATTCAATCAGGATGTGAGGTAGTATGTCCAGGCTTCGCTGGATACAGAGAACCTGATTAGCCCTTTACTTATCTCTAAGCATTTTAGCTAGAAGCCAGTCTGGTTTATTGGCCCACTTATAGTAAGTTGCTTAGGTCCACTTTAAGTCTTTCTCAGTGCAATCAAGAAGGACAGCATCTAATTTAAATTTGGTGTCACAGATAGATTTATACAGGTAATGGGTCAGTGACCTTTGATGAGCAATCGTCGGTCTAGCCAGCTTATTATCCAATGTCAGTTGGGCTTAGCCTTTTTGCTTTTTAACATGCGAGGCAATAAAAATAAATTTGCCCGTACAGATGCCTTATGGGCCATCCATACCCACATCGGATCAGAGTCAGGGGTCGAATTTTCTTTGAAGTAGGAGGTGAGGTAGTCAGTAATTTGCTGGGTCAGGACAGGGTTAGTAAGGAGTGATTCATTAAGGCGCCACTTAAAGGGAACTGAACGTTTCTGAGTAAAATCAAATTCCGTTAGCACCATTTTTGGCATTTTTATAGTGCTTTTAGCATCAGTGGAATTTTATCAAAAAACATCCTTTAGGTCATCCCAAAATTAAAAATGGCACCAAAAACGCATACATTATGGCAAAAAAACGTTCTTGCCATAAGAATGCTTGAGGTACATAGGATCTGATTTATCAAAACCAAAGTTTTCCAGTCTATGGCCTGCCAGAGCTTACGCTTAATTTATGATGAGGTGAACACCTTGTCTTAAATTTGGTACATCCTATATGCACCTAAAAAAAAAAGTGTGGCAGAAAACTGGCATAAATGACCATGGCCCCACCATCACCATTCACTCTTTGAGGAAAGTGGTGTGCTGGGTGGAAAATTTTTGAGTTTAAATTGATTTGCATTTGTGAATATATATATATATATATATATATATATATATATATATATATTTTTTTTTTTTTTTTTTTTAAATGGCCTATACTTACGTTGTCTGGCACAAAATACCCATATTGTTTTATACACAAGTTTTAAAACACAAAGTGTATGTAGAGAAGAATTACCACTCTCTACAACTACATTACTGATCATTCTCCATTCTGCAGTAGTCCAAGCATATTTTACCGCTTTATCACAACGAGATTGCTTACTATACTTGATGGAATACAGTCAGGAAAATCCAGTCCACACATCAGCCACATTCCTGGCCTAAACCCTGTCTGGAGACCTGGACTCCAGGCATCATGGTATTCTTTGAGGCTAATAATCCCTGAATCTCCACCAGATAACTAAAACCATACTATATTCATGAATACATTGCTGAAAAAGAATCTCACGAGGAGGCAGGCACTGCTATCACCCCAACTATGACAACTAAAATCTTGGTCCCCGGACAGGTTTTGGGCCAGGAGATATACTGAATGGATTTTCCAGACTTGTATTTGTTGTGTACAGGAGTAACTGTCATTTCAGGACTGTACTAAAGCTTTAGGCAGGCGTGAAAAAAAAAAAAAAAAATACTGCAAAGTAAGAATGCTTTCAAAAAGTGTTAATAGTTTATTTTTGACAATTAACAATATTAAGCGAATGAACAAAAGAAATCTAAATCAAATCAATATTTGGTGTGGCCACCCTTCACTGAATATAAGCTAGAGCTCATAGACGTCAGGCTACATAACAGTCTATGGAAAGGGGGCGTTGGAGAAACACGTACACACACTCTGCCCAAGATGTAAGTATGTAGCATATTTCTAGCAGTTTTCTAGAAATTTTCTAGAAAATTTTAGCAGTACTGAGCTGTATGTTACTGTAATCTACTCCTGAACATCTGCGTCTCTCTGTTTCTCACTCACGCCTCCTCTACTCTCCATAGACTTCTAAATAACCTGATCTGTCTGAAAGCTCTAGCCCTTCTACAGTGATGAAGGATCTGGCAGTTTACCAGGCATGACAGGGCTGATAATAAGAGAGACAGACGCATGATAAGATAAATTACAGTTTCTTATATTTCTCTGAACTACTCTGCTACAAACAAAATTTGAAACAGTTACTTTTTAATGCGGAATTCACACAGCAAATATATATTTTTTGTAGCTTTGGGATACACCACTATTGTAGGTATGAAGTTGGCCTTAAAATCTCACAGTATGCAAAAGTAGGTGCAGTTTCCCCTAAAGGCCTCTTTATACGTGCTGACATGGCAGCAGTAATCATTGCCCACTGGTTTGATGCATTTAAGTGCAGCAGATTATTATTTTTGCACTATGGGGATGAATGAATAATCTGATCCCATACAGTCTGCAGTCCGACTATTATCGGGAGCGAGTATTTCTCACAGAAAAAAAAAAAAAATCAGACAAAAGCAGAAATAGAATATGGAATGGAAATATTTGTATTTCTGGCAGTCCACAATATTGATGCAAAACACAAAAGTGCGAATGACACCAAAAAGGAAATAAGTTACCTTGAAAGCATTTTCTTTAGCAAAGTTTAAAATAAGGTCTCTTCTTTCCCGTGTAGTATTTGTAGCATCAAACACCTGTGTACAGATAAGAAAAATAAAATGTTATTTTCTATATTTTTCTATACTGCATTATCAGCTGGAAATATGTCAAGTTAGCCTTTCAGGGGCAGGACACTTCTCTGGTAACTTAGACAGAGAAGGCAAATAAGCATCATTGCTTATCCAGTCAACTACAAAACAGACCCATGCATAATAGTATAGTAATCACAAATATGGTGAAACGGGGAGTGTTAATATGCACTTAAATTCAGCAAATGAAAGTAATTTTTAAACACCACGGTGGGTTTAGTGAGGATGTGTTTCAGCATTTGTATAACTCCTTAGATCTGCTACCTCAAAAATGGTCTCCAATGACATCTGTGTCTGAGTTGTGTGGATTGATCACCAGATCCCACAAGACTCTATAGGGTCATTTAAAATAAATGGATTTTTGTACACACCAAAAAAACCCTTTTCTCGTTGCATTCATTGGGGGACAAAGCACGATGGCCACTAGGAGGATGACACTAGGAATAGCAAAAGATGTCGGCTCCGCTTCTGAGCTATACCCTCTCTGCAGAGACTATGCAGTTTGTACCACAGCAGTAGGAGAGAGACACAAATAAAAAAAAGAACACGGAAACCACCAACATGTCCTGAACTCGAAAATGAACCAAAAATAAGTCCAGGGCTGTGGGATCTGTGTCTCCCAATGACTACAACGAGAAAAGGATTTTACAGAGAGCACAAAAATCTATATTTATCGCCTATTTCATTGGGGGGAAAACAGCACCATGGGATATCCTAAAGCAGTCCCAGAGTGGTAATTACACAGCCATGCGAGCAACCTAGCGCACAGCCACTTGCAGAACTTTACGACCCAAGCTGGCATCGGCAGAGGCCACAGAGTGAATCTGGAAGAACCTTGCAGACCTGGGCGACAGAAGCCTGATGCCAAACAGCCCAGGAAGCTCTAACAGCTCTCAAGGAAAGAGCCATCACACGGAGAGGCGGCAGCCATATCCTGAGCCAACAGGCCTCCCTGATAGCAGACTGAATCCAACCAGAGATGGAAGCCTTGGAAGCAGCCAGACCCTTGCGAGGGCCCTCAGGGAGAACAAGCAAGACATCCAAACGACAGAAGGAGTCAGTGAGAAACAAATAGACCTGAATCGCATCGACCACATCCAGGCAGTGAAGAGAGCTCTCACGGGGTTCTTGGGGTATGGGCAGAAAGACGGTAAGACGATGTCCTCATTGATGTGGAAAGAAGAAACCACCTTAGGCAGAAAAGACAATGGCGGATGAAGGACAACCTTGTCCTTGTGGAGAACAAGAAAGGGAGGCTTCCGGGACAGGGCAGCCAGTTCAGAGACCCTGCAGATTGAAGTAATGGCCAGCAGGAAGGCAACTTTCCAGGACAGGTGTAGAGATATCTCTCACAAAGGCTCAAAAAGGGGAGCCTGAAGCATCTCAAGGACGAGATTAAGGTCCTACGGGAGGACCACAATGTGCCACACCCTGCAGGATCTTCACCTGAGGTCAGGCGGCCAGGGTATTCTGAAAAAGAATGGAAAGGGCAGAAACATGCCCCTTAAAAGAAGAAAGACCAAGTCCTTGGTTCAGGCCAGACTGGAGAAAAGCCAGGACTCTGGAAATTTCCAAAGGAGACGGGATGGAAACCACCGTGCATAGGCCTTCCACGTGCAATGATAGATCTTTGCAGACTGGGGATTTCGGGCTTTGAGCATGGTTTGGATAACAGGCTCTAAAAAATCCACAACGCCTCAGGATGTTGGCTTCAACAGCCACCCCATTAAATGCAGCTGAGTTAAGGTGGGGTTGAACAGCAGTCTTTGAGACAGAAGGCTGACTTGCAGAGGAAGTGGCCAAGGAGCGTCCGCCAGCAGGAACATGACATCTGCGCAATCCAGAGCCACCAGGATGTTTGGAACCCCCTCGGACTTGAGACCCCGAGGGAGAAGAGGAGGGAACAGGTACAGAAGGCAGAAATCGAAGCAGGTAATCACGAGCACGTCGGCGGCGATGGCTTGAGGGTCCTGGGACCTGGGGAGCTTATGGTTCAGGTGGGGAGGCGAAGAGGACGACGTTGGCATGCCCCACCAGGAGCACAACTGGAGATCTGCTGATGAAGCTACCACTCTCCCAGATTGAGCTTTGCTCGATTAGGTAGTCTGCCGCCCAATTATCCATGCCTGGATGTGGAACACCGACAGGGCTGGAACATGACGCTCCGCCCAAAGAAGTGAGCAGGAGGCTTCCTGTATGGCTCCTTGTGCCCCCCTGATGATTCAAGTAGGCGACTGCGGTATATTGGAGGAGAGAGGTCCAATGAAACAGGGCTAAGAAGCTCACGGCGATCATAGGGAGGCTGGAGGTCGGTTTCATTGGAGAGGCCCCTCTGGAGCTGTTTGGCCCAGGAAATGCAGCAAAGGAAGTCCGCAGGGAGGAGCCAGCCGCTACGAAGGCCGCCTTGGAAAGTTCACCCTCTTGTCCAAGGTATTGCTGAGGGAGGTGGTGTCCGCCAAAGACAGAATAGTAGCCTGGGATAGCTAGGAAAAGGAAAGAGGGTGTCTGACTTCCTAGTGGAAGGTAGGGGACTGTCCGGGTGAAGCCATTCTTCCTTCAAAATCTGGTCAAACGCCCCTCTGAGACACGAAGAGTATCTCTGATCACACGGATGAGCTTCTGTGTAGCAGCAGATATAGATGTGCCTAGCTGATGCTCTGAGACGGAGTCAGAGGCGTCCCTAGAAGATGCAGACCGTGCAGGGGGAGACAAGGTTCCGCCTGTCAGAGTGGAAACGTGAGCAGAGGTCCTATACGGGGAATGCCCACAGGAAGGGAACGAGGACATTGACCTATAGGAAGACTTCCTAGCCCTTTTATTAGGACGGCTCTTAGAGGGGCCTAGAAGATACCTACTGAGCGGCAATCTGGGTAGGCAGCCATTCCAGAGTATCCACTACAGACTGGTTAAGTTTGGTGAGGTTGCCTATGGCCCGGGTAAGGGAAGCTGCCCAGTCCAGGGAGGAGTCTGCCAGAAGGGAGCCGGGAGGGTCCTGAGCTGGCTTAGGCGGAAAGTTAGGTTCACCACATAGTAACTTTTTATTTCAGCAGGTGCAAGTGTAAAAAGTGGCGGCACCAGGAGGGGCGAGTTGACTCATCACGGAAGGACACAGTGGAAGGAGCCCTAAGGGGTAAAAGCAGGGAGGATAGCCTACCATACCACCGGAGGAAGAGCGATCACTGTCGAGGTTGCACAGAGAATATTCCCAGGTGCGGTGTCCCGCAAGGAGCTGTAGGAAAGGTCCAGAGGAGCTGCAATAGCCATGGATGCTGAGAAGCAAGCAGTCCAGATAAAAAAACAGCCTCAAAAGAAGAAAAAAAAAAACTTTTGAGGAAAAAAAGAAGGAACCTCCCATAGGAATTCCCACCAGGATCCACTTGCCAGGGGATTGGAGAAGGGAATGGGACCAGTCTTGAAAGCCAAGAGGGGCAGGCCTAATTGTGGCCTAGTCTCCAGCTGAGACCGGGGACTAGAAGTAGAAAGCCGCAGTCGGTGGCGAAGCAGCCCTGGCACGAAGGCCGGTCGGGGGCTCTGGAAGGCCAGGAAAAGGTGCTAGGGGCCAAAGAATGGGGTCCCCAAATCAGGGGAGAAAAACCGGGTGATCCCCCCCTCCCAATGGGGGCTGCTCAGAAGGGGCGGCAGAAGAAGGGCCAGCAGCACCCAAAAGAAAAGGGGATGGGGGTCATTCACGAAAGTGGTGGCCCCGACTCCGGGGGGGCCTCAATAAAAGACCCGAAGGATGCATAATCTTGAAGCTCCAGGGGCGCTTTGGGGGGGCTATCGGGAGAACTTACATACTCACCTGATCCGCAGTCTTCAGTGAGCCATGCACTGAAGTGGGGTCACCGTCATTCAGGCTGTTGATGCAGCAGTAGTGACTGTGTGACTTCTGTGATGTAAATGCTGGAGACCCCTCTGCACCTGAAAGACAAATAAAAAGAATGTGAGACAGAAGACCTGAGTCAGGTCGTGTCTGCCTCGACACTAGGCTAAAACTGGTTAGCAAAATGTCTGTGGAGAGGATATAGCCCAGAGGTGGAGCCGACATCTTTTGCTATTCCTAGTGTCAACCTTCTAGTGGCCAGGTCTATACCCATGGTTCAGTATCCACCAATGAAATAAGCGACAAATTAGTTCATCCATGTTAAGTTGTCAGCAAGTTCCTTGTTATTAATAACTCTTAGCACTGTATTTGCTCCCACAGAGTCTCTGCCTGAGCGTGCTTCAGAAAGGGTCCTTAATATGTGCACTAATTGTTTCTGTACGGTCATGTCTAAGAGGAATTCAATTGTAAGCAGTCACTCAAGAAATACATTATCCTCTCTTCCTCCTGCAGGAGTCTGTGGCTGTGAGAAGCATAAAACCTGCATATATTTAATTATATTTAACTGCATCTGTGCCCTGTGAATGCAGTTACAAATGAAAGAATTTGCAGAGAAACTCCTGCCTGACCTCTTGTCTTGATGTCGCTTCAGAGCAGTCCAGATAATGTACACAGAGGCATAACTTGAAGCACCAATGCACCCCACTTACCATGTGCTATCTATAGTACTGGTGTCTTCTTGTGTTTTAGAGAGGCCTTTGGGCCCCCTGAGGCTCCAGGACCCGGTAGCAATTTTTACATCTCCATCCCCTACAGCTACTCCTCTGCACACCATCACCATCTTATCAGTTCATTAGAAGTGAATGGAACGGTGGACATCCATGCACCCCACTACTCAATTCTCTTGGAGCACTCAGGAAAACTTGCAGATTCTCTTGATTGCTTGAATTCCCAGCAGTTGAACCCTAAGCAATCAAACACTTATCCCCTATTCTGTGGACACTATATCCCTTATCCACAAGATAGAATGTAAGTATCTATAGTGAGACAAACCCTTTAAAGGGCATAAGGGGAAATAAGCAACAGACTCTGCTTGTAAGAAACCCCTAAAACATCGCAAACCAAAAAGTAATGATATTTAAAGTTTTTGCTTACTAAATGATTACAAACTCATTCTATTGTTTTTGTTCACTTACATCACCTTATCTTAATATTGTGTTTGTACACTGTGATAAAATACTGAGTCAGATAGGCCCATGTATGTTATACACACAACACAAATTTGCATAGCTTACAGCAATCTGGCCTCCTTCCTCTGTTAGATAAAGATTCACATCTTCCAAGGCGATCAAGGCACACTGCCTACAAGACAAGGGATAAGAGATTAGTGAACAGTACATACTGCTCACGAATATCAGGCTTCAAGTTCCAACAAAATACTTTTCAATATCATCACAAATCATTACACACACACACAGACAGACAATTCTAATGGAAAGACTAGAGCAGCAGGAAGGCAAAATAGGAATTTGTCAAGATCCTATTGTAAGCCACGAGGTAATGCTGGATGACATTCAGATTACATAATGCCGGCTCAGCTATAAAAGGGGTTTTACCCACAAGAAAAAAAAGAGAAAAGGAAAAAAATAATATTAACCTACTCCTGGTCCCAATTCTGGCTGGCGTCCCCTCTGTTCCTTCCAATGCACAGACTGCCTGGGTCAGGAGACCGTCACAACCAATGCCTCAGCACGTCACCATTACCCAACATGTGCCCATTAGGCCAGTAATTGGTCAGAGTGTTCACCTGAGCCTCTGTACTTGTGGACCTGGCATTTGATGCATCGAAGGAAATAGGGGGATGCACCACCTGAACCAAGGATAGGGCCCTTGAGTCCCTCTGTTTGCTTCGATGCACATACTACTAAAAGCTGCAATTGCAGAGGCTCAGATGACCACTTTAGCCAATCACTGTCTATAGAAGTTGCATGTTGAGTGCCTGTGACGTATCAGTAGTGACATCACCATTACCCAACATGTGACCTTAGATGGAACGAGGGACACAGTGCCTGAACCAAGGACCGAGGGTAGGCAAATTTTTTCTTTAATTTTACACCATCCCTAGCCCTCAGTGAGTTTGTTTGTTTTTTTTTTAATTTATCAGAAAACCCATTTATTAACATCATTTTAGAGTACTCCTTATAAGCAACGGTCCAGAAATAACACACATACATATAAACTTAAAAGGTGCAGAGAAGATCCATCAACCTATCTACATTGACTGTCAACAATATTGCAGGCCAGCAAACCATATTATGTACAGAGTTGGGGGTCATAGGAGGGTTATCTATATCTACACATGTGTCCCGCAGATACAGTGAAAACAACAAGCTAAGGTTGTGCAATCGGACCAATTTTATTAATTCACCATTTTAAATAATTGTGATTCTGATTTTCATCAGAATTGTGAAATTACTGTTAGTCCTGATATATTTGATGCAGGCTTTGTCTTCCTATTGCAAACTAAGTTCAACAGTTGTTTCTTCACTGTAGTCAGTAGTTGAGTGTTAAGACAAGAAAGTCTGCGTCAAATATATCTGATGCCATCTCCCTCTACCAGCTCACTGAAATATTTTAGTTTAAGCAAAAACATTAAAATCAAGTATCGCCCATAAAAGTGATTATAAACTTTCTAATACTGATGGACTCATCTTCATCATCATCATAATCGTCATCAGATCTTTATTAGTGGAACCCTAATCATGGCCAATAATGCCACAGCCCTGGGGTGTAAGGGCCCCCTCGGTCCCCATAGTGTGTCAGTTGGCGAAACTTATTATAAATAATTTTTTGCTATTTATCCGGTTTCTAACATTGATGGCCTATCCGGGTGTGGGATCCCCAGTACCATACTGTATCATTTATATACCGTGAGCCACGCTGCTCACTCGCCATACAAACTGTAGCGGCGATTGTAGGTACTACAGCACTGCCGCATACAGTGCTGGCCAAAAGTATTGGCACCCCTGCAATTCTGTCAGATAATACTCAATTTCTTCCAGAAAATGATTGCAATCACAAATGCTTTGGTAATAATATCTTCATTTATTTTGCTTGCTATGAAAAAACACAAAAGAGAATGAAAAAAAAAAGTCAAATCATTGATCATTTTACACAAAACTCCAAAAATGGGCCGGACAAAAGTATTGGCATCCTCAGCCTAATACTTGGTAGCACAACCTTTAGACAAAATAACTTCCGGTAACCATCAATGAGTTTCTTACAATGCTCTGCTGGAATTTTAGACCATTCTTCTTTGGCAAATTTCTCAAGGTCCCTGAGATTTGAAGGGTGCCTTCTCCAAACTGCCATTTTGAGATCTCTCCACAGGTGTTCTATGGGATTCAGGTCTGGACTCATTGCTGGCCACTTTAGAAGTCTCCAGTGCTTTCTCTCAAACCATTTTCTAGTGCTTTTTGAAGTGTGTTTTGGGTCATTGTCCTGCTGGAAGACCCATGACCTCTGAGGGAGACCCAGCTTTCTCACACTGGGCCCTACATTATGCTGCAAAATTTGTTGGTAGTCTTCAGACTTCATAATGCCATGCACACGGTCAAGCAGTCCAGTACCAGAGGCAGCAACGCAACCCCAAAACATCAGGGAACCTCCGCCATGTTTGACTGTAGGGACCGTGTTCTTTTCTTTGAAGGCCTCTTTTTTTTTCCTGTAAACTCTATGTTGATGCTGTGAAAGATCCTCAGTGCGCCAACACCGCTTTGGCCACACCTGAGACTTCTTTCATAAAAAACCACACTCACCGCCAGTGAGTGCTGGGTCCACAAGATAAATACAAGACAAGCTTTCTAAATTTTGTATATTTATTAACCCCTAAATGGGTCGGTATTAACATCTAACACATGCAGTTCAGAACAGTTATGTAGATATATGCAAGCATTAACAGTTACTAGTTACAATATACATTACAATAAAATAAAATGGAATAAAAGTGAAATAATTACTTTACCACACATATCCTGGATGTGGCTCTATAATCCAAACCTCACACATGGCATGTGGGGATAACCAATGGAGGCAGCAACCTCAACACAGCATTCCAGGCTGCATGCTCATCACAGTCTATCCCAGTAGTCTCTCTGTAGTCTCATCATAGTATTCTCCTTGTAGTCTCAGCTCAATCTCTTCCCACTGACCTCTTACCTCATCTTTTAAACCCTTGATTACACCACCCAGAATGAGGTCACCGGCGACGGCAAGTCTGATTGATTAATGCACTCAAGTCAAGATTCTTTGTAAGGAGATGGGACCAAGTGAAATGATACAATGTTATCAACCATGTCTAACAGCCCAGGCTGAACAATGCATGTATATTTGATCACCCAGGGCTATGTAGGAATTCAATGGAGCTATTCTGGGATGGATACAAAGCCCTATTGTTACAATGTTGCCACTAAAGACAACATACACCTAGGATTATGGCTGCAAACATTATGAGTAAATGGAACTAAGAGGGAGATACGATACCCAGAGATCAAAATACATCTTTGAGTTATAGCCATATTTAAGTGGAATCATCACAGATGCCTTTTCTCAAAAAGCTCTACTTTTGTCTCATCTGACCAGAGAACATTCTTCCAAAAAGTTTTTGGCTTTCTCAGGTAAGTTTTGGCAAACTCCAGCCTGGCTTTTTTATGTCTCTGGGTCAGAAGTGGGGTCTTCCTGGGTATCCTACCATAGAGTCCCTTTTCATTCAGACGCCGACGGATAGTACAGGTTGACACTGTTGTACCCTCGGACTGCAGGGCAGCTAGAACTTGTTTGGATGTTAGTCGAGGTTCTTTAGCCACCATCCGCACAATCTTTCTTTTCCGTCCACATCTAGGGAGGTTAGCCACAGTGCCATGGGCTTTAAACTTCTTGATGACACTGCGCACGGTAGACACAGGAACATTCAGGTCTTTGGAGATGGACTTGTAGCCTTGAGATTGCTCATGCTTCCTCACAATTTTGCTTCTCAAGTCCTCAGACAGTTCTTTGGTCTTCTTTCTTTTCTCCATGCTCAATGTGGTACACACAAGGACACAGGACAGAGGTTGAGTCAACTTTAATCCATTTCAACTGGCAGCAAGTGTGATTTAGTTATTGCCACCACCTGTTATGTGCCACAGGTAAGTAACAGGTGCTGTGAATTTCACAAATTAGAGAAGCATCACCTGATTTTTCAAAGGGTGCCAATACTTTTGTCCACCCCCTTTTTTATGTTTGGTGTGGAATTATATCCAATTTGGCTTTTTGACAATTCTTTTTGTGGTTTTCCATTGAAGACAAATTAAATGAAGATATTATTACCAAAACATTTGTGATTGCAATCATTTTCTGGAAGAAATTGAGTATTATCTGACAGAATTGCAGGGGTGCCAATACTTTTGGCCAGCACTGTATATTTCAAACCGTATTTTGTACGGCGAGTGAGCAGCGCGTCTCGCGATATGTAAACAATACTACGAACCGCAATGTCTCAGATCTAATATCCTAAGGATAGGCCATCAATGTTAGAAACCAGATAACCCCTTTAAGTAAACATATTTATTTTTTCCTAAATCCATAGTGCTGTTCAAAATAAACTTCGCAATATAGTTTTTAAAGAAAAATGTTTGTTTTTCACTTATTTGTCTCTTTCTGCCACTGATTAATTCTGAACAATAGAAATCTATGGAGAGTGGGTGGGGGGAGAAGGAGAGCTCCTCAAAGCAGAGACACATCTGCACTATAGATTGACATTTCTCTTTGACAACATAGCTAGGCTATCAGTAAGCATTTTCCAGTCTTCCAACAGAATCAACTCAATCAATCTCCTCCTCTTTTCATGGGCTGCATTGTAAACTAATTGGCTTGTGTACAGAGTAAGGGACAAAATCACTCAGATATGAAGACAGGAGTAATGGTTAAAGACACAGTCAATTTTCTTTACTGAAGTACAGTACAGACCAAAAGTTTGGACACACCTTCTCATTCCAAGAGTTTTCTGTATTTTCATGACTATAAAAATTGTAGATTCACACTGAAGGCATCAAAACTATGAATTAACACATGTGGAATTATATACTTAACAAAAAAGTGTGAAACAACTGAAAATATGTCTTATATTCTAGGTTCTTCAAAGTAGCCACCTTTTGCTTTGATTACTGCTTTGCAAACTCTTGGCATTCTCTTGATGAGCTTCAAGAGGTAGTCACCTGAAATGGTCTTCCAACAGTCTTGAAGGAGTTCCCAGAGATGCTTAGCACTTGTTGGCCCTTTTGCCTTCACGCTGCGGTCCAGCTCACCCCAAACCATCTCGATTGGGTTCAGGTCTGGTAACTGTGGAGGCCAGGTCATCTGGCGTAGCACCCCATCACTCTCCTTCTTGGTCAAATAGCCCTTACACAGTCTGGAGGTGTGTTTGGGGTCATTGTCCTGTTGAAAAATAAATGATGGTCCAACTAAACGCAAAACGGATGGAATAGCATGCCGCTGCAAGATGCTGTGGTAACCATGCTGGTTCAGTATTCCTTCAGTTTTGAATAAATCCCCAACAGTGTCACCAGCTAAGCACCCCCACACCATCACACCTCCTCCTCCATGCTTCACGGTGGGAACCAGGCATGTAGAGTCCATTCGTTCACCTTTTCTGTGTCGCACAAAGACACGGTGGTTGGAACCAAAGATCTCAAATTTGGACTCATCAGACCAAATCACAGATTTCCACAGGTCTAATGTCCATTCCTTGTGTTGTTTAGCCCAAACAAGTCTCTTCTGCTTGTTGCCTGTCCTTAGCAGTGGTTTCCTAGCAGCTATTTTACCATGAAGGCCTGCTGCACACAGTCTCCTCTTAACAGTTGTTGTAGAGATGTTTCTGCTGCTAGAACTCTGTGTGGCATTGACCTGGTCTTTAATCTTAGCTGCTGTTAACCTGCGATTTCTGAGGCTGGTGACTCGGATGAACTTATCCTCCGCAGCAGAGGTGACTCTTGGTCTTCCTTTCCTTGGGCAGTCCTCATGTGAGCCAATTTCTTTGTAGCGCTTGATGGTTTTGGCCACTGCACTTGGGGACACTTTCAAAGTTTTCCCAATTTTTCGGACTGACTGACCTTCATTTCTTAAAGTAATGATGGCCACTCGTTTTTCTTTACTTAGCTGCTTTTTTCTTGCCATAATACAAATTCTAACACTCCATTCAGTAGGACTATCAGCTGTGTATCCACCTGACTTCTGAACACCACAACTGATGGTCCCAACCCCATTTATAAGGCAAGAAATTCCACTTATTAAACCTGACAGGGCACACCTGTGAAGTGAAAACCATTTCAGGTGACTACCTCTTGAAGCTCATCAAGAGAATGCTAAGAGTGTGCAAAGCAGCAATCAAAGCAAAAGGTGGCTACTTTGAAGAACCTAGAATATAAGACATATTTTCAGTTGTTTCACACTTTTTTAAGTATATAATTCCACATGTGTTAATTCATAGTTTTGATGCCTTCAGTGTGAATCTACAATTTTTATAGTCATGAAAATACAGAAAACTCTTGGAATGAGAAGGTGTGTCCAAACTTTTGGTCTGTACTGTATATAGAAAAGTTTGTTCCCTATTGGTGCTTACGAAAAAATAAATAAAAGTATTCTTACACATTAAAGAATTAGGTTTTTTTATTGCATAGTTCAGTCAATCACCAGACATGGTTTAGCAAGGTAGAGACAACAAGCTTTTTTGGTCACATGATGTTTTTCAGTCACACAACTGTTGATAGCATAAAAGAAGCCTGGGGTTTGTGGGATTGACTGATACATATAACTAAAATCTAATACTTTAATTTCAATAAGAGTCTAGTGTGAATCCGACGGGGGGGGGGGGGGGGGGGAATTTTGCAGTGGAATGCACTTGGATGACATCCAAGTGCATTCCGTTATGCATTCACGTCTATGGGGGCCTCAGACTCATTCTACTGCAATAACATGGAGCAGGATAGGACTTGCTCTATAATCATCCGTGTCATTGGAACGGAATAGATCGGAAGCCCCCATAGGCATGAATGCATAATGGAATGCACTCGGATGACACTCTGATGTTACTCCGAGTGTCATCCAAGTGCATTCCGCTGCAAACTCAGCACCACATTAGATGCAAACTCAATTGTGTGCATGGGGCCTTCCCTTTTTAGAAAGCAGATGACTGACATGTCCTTCACGAGCGTTGCCCATCAACTAAGATGGAGCGCTGGCAATAATTTGTTTACCATTAGTGAAGACCGAAGGAATGGAAAGAATGCAGTCTTATAAATGGAGAAAGAATATTGTTCTTTTATATTAGATTTTTTTATGTTCACTTAAACTATTCATTTATGAAAAATTGTCTTAGAATTAGAGGTATATTTTAATGACTGCTTTTTATATTATGGACAGGAAATAGATTTATAGTAATAAGATGATAAAGTGGCCAAAAAATGTCATGCCTTAGTTCCTTTGTGCAAATAGAGGTCAATGTGTATCTAATATTTTGCCTTTATCTGCCATTACCACAATAGACATATGAATTAAATCCAAGCATTTCAACAAGAGAAAGGAAGTCATGAACTCTGTCACATCTCCAGCTAAAATGTGTGACTGGTGGTAGAAAATGTAACGTCAAACAAGGGACATCTGGTTGGCAAGGCAATAGTATGATGCCCAATGCCACTCCTAAGCCTCAGCCATGGTACAATGATCACAGCAACCAGACCATCCTGATGCAATCAGTGGTGGATGATAAAGAAAGTTTCTGCAGGAGAAGCAAGAAGGAGTTTCCAACTGTTTGTGCCTATTATAGCCAAACCCAATGCTCTTTTCAATAACAAATACGGTTTGCTGCCTGCCAAGACATATTATGGTTACAAAGAGGGAACCTGTCAGTGTAAGACAAC
Organism: Leptodactylus fallax; assembly: GCA_947044405.1. Classification (NCBI taxonomy): domain Eukaryota; kingdom Metazoa; phylum Chordata; class Amphibia; order Anura; family Leptodactylidae; genus Leptodactylus; species Leptodactylus fallax. Next base: position 1,179,263 of record CAMRHE010000294.1, on the reverse strand, counting down.
CACCACCAGAAGCCGAAAAGTTCCTGTACAGACAGCTGCTATAGGTAATATTGGCAAGTTTGAGAACGACCTAGAATTGAATCCAGACAACATCCTCTATTTAGTGTGCACTAAACAAAATCTTACAAAAACTCCACACAAGCATGAAAGCTAGAAAAAGCAGAAATACATTTCTACTCACTTGCGAATTCTCATTGCCTCTGCGTTGTCATGACGAAAAAACTCATAAGACTTGTAAGATCGAACAACTTCACGACGATATGCTCCTAAATTAAACACTAGGAAAAATAAACATGATTGTAGGAGTAATATTAGAGGTCCAACAATGCGGAAATATTGAGGCTTCAACTCAACAAGGATAAACAAAAATATTAAAAACACAAAGTCTTAGAAGGAACATGAAGAAGAAAAAAAAAAAGAAAAAAAAAAGTTGTATATCATTTACAGTGAAAACTCTCAAAACCCAGGCCACATTTTTTGTGACAGATTTTCAGTTTTCCATACTAGCCATCTTCTTGAGCAGGTCACCTCTCTAGAAGATCACTTTCATACAATTTTGGTTGTTCGTCTCAAAAAAGGTTTCACTGTATATACGTTGTGTGTGTACTTATCTAATATTTTTACACAAAATCAGACTGGCTTATTGATGTGATATGACAATCTTACTGACCAGTCTATATGTATTTCTTGCTGTCCATCTATGGATAATAATTTCTGTTACTAACCAGTTGCTAGACATTCCTTCAATTTTGTCATCTCCCATAGATGGTCATGTTATGACCAGACAAACACAGACCTGGAAGCCTCCTAACCCCCCACCAACCAAAGGTGCTATAAAACTCTATGGTATGCTACATCCTGTTAGTTTCATTTGGGATCATAAGGATGCCCAACAACCTTTGGTCACCATTAGTCAGTCAATTTCACCCCTTTTAAAAATAGGATTGGAGAGCTTATTTCACTTGAGTCTTCTAACATAAAAAGCATCACAAAAAAGAATGCCTTTGTTTTTTTCTAATGCTAAAACTTAGCCAATTTAAACCAGAGGAACAACCAAACTTTTTCTGAATGTTATGTCTGAACAGGAGTTTATTTATGCTTTGTAGTTGCCTGGCATCTAAATTGAAGCATTGCTAGTACTATACACAAACATTCTAGGTCACTAAAACATCACAATGTAGCCTTCTATGAGAAACACAAGGTCATAAACTAAGGATAAACAGTTTTCTTGTTTGTGCAATGTACAGTGCATGATATGGTGCAGGTTTAAGCTGGCTGACTAAGATTGTGCAACCAAAGGTTAAGTGTCCAGCTGTTAGAATGGCTGTGTGTAAGATACGGGCAGTCTTGCTATCTTAAAGGAGTTGTTCAGGATATTTTAGTACTGTGGCCAGGACTTCCACTGGAACAAGCCCCAGTGTGTCGCTGGACCGGACAGCTGAGGGGGACACCTCAGCAACAGTAACAGGCGAGTATCTTTTAAGGTTTCACCTTCCCCAGCACTAAAATATCCTGGACAACCATTTAATTCTAGTAGATTTCAGTGAGTGTTTCTTTTAAAAAGATGTATCTCAAAGTTTATCATCTTTTTGTGTGCTTTTATTTAAAGGAAGTCTGTCAGCAGGAAAAATCGGTATCAATAATGGCAGTACCTTATAGTGCTGCTTTTTCAAAAATGCCTTTCTTAGTCTGCACTTCAGCTCCATTATCATGAAAATTTGAATTTTATTCTTATGCAAATTAGCTGAAAAGGGCTTTAGGGGCATTTCTTCTCCTGCAAGGGCTTCACTGTCTGCTTGCTTTAGGCAGACTGTCACACAAATGCCGATATTTTGTAATTCTTTGCAATGCATTAGCATTGTAATGCACTACCAGTGTCGGACTGGGATGTCTAGGGCCCACCAGTGGAATTGTTTCTAGGGGCCCACCATCAGGACCCCTGCAGATCAGCGGTACCGAGACAGGGCGGCTAAAGGTAATAACATGCCGGGAGCCATGCTGCTCACCCACTATACCATGTGCACCACTGCACTACCTAAACCTACTGCTACACCCTGTATGGCAAGTGAACAGCGTGGCTCCTAGAATTGTTACTATTGCCTGTAGCCGCACTGTCCTGGAAAAGCTGATCTGCAGAGGTCCTGGCTCTTGTATCATTGCAGATGTAATATTGATGGCCTATCCTAAGGACAGGCCATCAATATTAGAAAGATGGATAAATCCTTTAAAGAGGTTGTCCAGGATTTGGAGCAACCCATGTGGCTGGTGGGAGGTGTAAAGTAAAAAATAAATAAATTAAAACGCATATTCAAATGTCCCCAGCGCTCCGTTGTCCGCTGCCAGTGTCCATTCAGTCTCATGCCGGCAACTCCTTGCTGGGAGTCCTGCACCTCATGTGACCGCTAAGACCAATTAGGTACAGGATTTCCAGAAAAGAGGCGCCGCCATGAGACCAAACAGACACAGGCAGGGGATAACGGGGTGCTGTGGACAGGTGAGTAGGCTTTTTTTTTTTTTTTTTTTTTAATTTTCTTATTTTTACACCTGCCTGGCGGCACACTGGTCTCTCCAGTTTATGGACAACCTCTTTTAAGGGGTTGTCTGGGCCAGATTTTTTTATGGCCACTTCACTGGTCCCCCCACACAGTGGCCACTTCACTGGTCCTCCATACTGCATGGGTAACAGTAATGGGGTCATTATATTGTGTGGGAGCAGTGATGGGGGCTAACATCCTGTGGTTAATCCAAGGTTAATCTTTTTTATGGCCTATGCTTAGGATAGTCCATAAATACCTGATTGGTAGAGGGCTGACACACGGCCCCATCAGCTGTACGGAGCCACTTTCGGCGCCTGTTCTGTACACAACACAGGGCCGGAAGCAGAAAGCTCCATCTGCTGTATAGCAGTCAGACGCCTTCACTGCAGCTCAGCTCCTACTGACTTCAATAAGTGCTGAGATGCAGTGAAGGTGCCCGGCTAATACACAGTGGACAGAGCTTTTTGCTTCCGGCCCAGTATTGTGTACAGGACGGGCGCCACAAGTGGTTCCGTACAGCTCATCGGTCCAGGGTTGGCCCCCTACAGATCAGGTATCTATGGACTATCCTGAGGATAAACCATAACAAATTATGCCTGGACAATCCCTAATGTACCCCCTAATGTGCCACACTTTAAAGAGGTTATCCAGTATAAATTTTTTTTCTTTTTTAAAATTAGTCCAGGGGAGGTGAATCCCCCCCTATCCCCCCCCCCCGAAAAAAAAAAAAAAAAAAAACACACATACTCACCTGTCCCCAATGCTCCGTGTCCTCCCAGCACGGTCCATTCCTGCAGCTCCGCTGTCTTCTTTTTGCCGGAAGTCCTCACTGGCTGTGACGTCCCAGGTCCCTTCCCTTAGTCCGCTCATTGGCCTCAGGGGTCACGTGACGTCACAGGTAGTTATGTGCAGGGGGAACTTCAGCTGGAAGAAAACAACAGAACTGCAGGACCGAACTGCGCTGGGAGACACTGGGGACAGGAAAGAAAGTTCGGGGGGGGGGGGGGGGGTTTTCTTCACCTGCCCCGGCGTAATTAAAAAAAAAAAAAAAAAAGTTATCCTGGACAACCCCTTTAATGAACCCCAGGCAACTTACCTCCATCACTGCTCCCCCCCAACAATATAATGGCCCCATCAATGGTCCCCATACAGTATAGGGGACCAGTGAAGGAGCCACTGTATGGAGTATATGCTCCACAGTGGCCCCCCACCCAGTATTATATGCTCCACAGTGGCCCCCACCCAGTATTATAAGCTCCCAACAGCCCTGTCCGCTTCAGTGCTATTATTATACTCTGGGGTCTCCTCAGACCCCAGAGAATAATAATCGGAGGCCCAGGGAAGGTGATTAAAAATAACAAACATTCATAATCACCTTGCCTTTCCTTTCCTTGGCATCCTCGCTCCATCCTGCCGTCTTCAGGCCCTCTTCCGACGTCGCTGCTAAGGCCTATGATTGCACCTCAGCGGTCACGTGGTGGCGCACTGACGTCATTACTCGGCCACGCCCCATGTGGCCGCTGGGGCCTAATCACAGGTCTCAGTCACATGACAGAGGAGCGCCGGAAAGATCGCTGTGCCCAGGAGAGGTGAGAATGTGTGTTTATTGTTTTCAGTCAACTCCCCTGGGCTGCCATCTATTGGAAACGGGCCTGCAATATGCCAGGGCCCCTTTCCAATAACAGTATGTATAGCGGTCGGGGAACCAGGCTTTCTCTGACTGCTATCATAGTGGTCAGGGGCCCCGGCCATCTCCAGCTGGCCACGGGCACCATTCCCCGTCGAGCCTGGTCGCACTCCCTGCAACTGCTATCGTTACGCCACTGGTCAGGGGCCCGATCGGGATGGTCAGAATCCCGATCAGGCCCCTGACCAATGCATCTGCATTGGTAACATGAGGACTAGTAGTCGGGGCTCGGGGCCCACCACCCTAGGGGGTCTAATAAATGCAAGAAAACCAGGACTACAAACATATAAAAATATTTTTCCAATACGGTGAACATCGTAGCGGGAAAAAAATAAAATCATTCAGAAGTGCTGAGCCACCGTTTTTTCATCTCTGGCGGTCCATTTGGCAAGCAAAGCAATAAACATTCCCCAAAATGGTAGAACTAAAAAGTAAACTGGGCCCTGCAAAAAAGATGCCCTATGCATCCCCGTACATGGAAATATATAAAAAAAAAAAAAAAAAAAAAAAAAGGTTACAGGTGTCAGAATATGGCGACTTTTTGAAAAAAAAATATTTTTTTTTGCAAAGGTTTAGATTTTTGTTAAGGGGTTAAAATATAAAAACTATATAAATTTGATATCCCCAGAATTATACCAAAACATAGAATACAGGTGACATGTCATTTTGGCTGCAGCGTGAATGCCGTAAAAAAGTTGCACAAATGCACTTTTTCTCCAATTCCTCCCCATACTGAATTTTTTTCCAGATTCCCAGTACATTGTACAGAATAATATATAATAACATTAGGAAGAACAGTTTGTCCCACAAATATTAAGCCCTAATATGGCTCTGTGAATTGAAAAATAAAAAAGTTATGGGGTTTGGAAGGTGGGAAGTCAAGAATGAAAATCAAAAAATTCCTCCGGTGGGAAGGGGTTAAATAAAATGCACAAAAACGTTATGATACATCTTTTTACAAGAAACACTGAACTCACTGAAATATACTCAGTATGCAGTTATGTCTCAGGCAGATATGTAAATGATTCCAGGTTTGGTCCGATAAGACACTGGGTCTTGCGACAAGACAGCATATAAATGCTTCCCCTGCTGCCATTCAAAGGCATTTTGCCCAGCTGACAGACTTTGAGAGGGGGCGCATCATTTGAATGTGGAGCAGGATAATTGTTTCCACGAATTGCCTGCCATCTAAGTTAAGGTACATGGAGAATATATTGGCAAAGTGTTGCTACAGAGATGAGGAAGGGCCTCTATATGAGATATGTTACAGTCTTTCATTGGAGGAAGTTCTCAATATATATTTCTGACATAGGTGGTATAATATGGTCTACAACTGGAGAGGGCCTTATACGATCTCACACCAATGCTAGATTGAGAATGCACTGCTCAAGCATCTTAGTTATAATCTTCTAAAGGCTCTACATCTGTAAATATGGGTTTTGGGGAAGATCTACACATATTCAAATCTAATGGAGTGTTGGAAGATCCCAGCAGTTCAAAATAAATAAACTTTCAATAGTTAAACCACGTTACCATATTATATAATCCAGCATAATCCCATGAATAAAGAATGCATGAGAAACAGATAATATATTGCTATAGTACAGCTAATTTTCTCACAGAAGTGCTCTGGGTACATCAACCAAAGTTTACCTGATGTGCAAAAGCAGAAAGGCAGATGCGTCCAAGGTTGCAAAATTATATCTAAGCAATTACATGCAATTGTCTCAATTCTGTTTCCCTTCCAAATTCTTACATATTAGAAGCATACAATGGCAAAGTGTGCCTTTACAAGACCTACCTTTTGTGGGCACACCAATCCAGTTGAGGTATCGTGTTAACTTCTTAGACATATAGGTCTTGCCTCTAGCAGGCAAACCAATCATAACAATCAAGGTTGGAGAGTTTGTCATATATGATGCCCAAGCTGTAAAATGAATAGAAAGGTTACTAAAAACAATCCTCTGAATACAAAATGACTATTAAATAAAGAGACCAATATACAGTATTTGTGGATATGTTTATAGACCATGAGATGGAGTTTGTATGTTCTCCCTGTGTTTGCGTGGGTTTCCTCCGGGTACTCCGGTTTCCTCCCACACTCCAAAGACATACTGATAGGGAATGTAGATTGTGAGCCCTATATGGGACTGTGACTGACAATGTCTGTAAAGCGCTGCGTAATATGATGGTGCTATATAAGTAAACATAATAAATAATAGATGTGGAGATGGATATAATAATAATAATAATAATAATAATAATAAAGTCCTTTAATAGTCCCACAATGGGGAAATTCAGTGTGTTACAGCAGCAAAGATAAGCAGATACAAATACAAATACAACATGTACAGGAATGTTCCAAGGTGAGAGGCATTACATTAATAGCAGACAGACAGATAGGACGTAGCAGAGGGGGGGGGGGGATTTAACAGGCAGAGAGATATTTCAGTTCTCTGTGTGTAATGATCTCCGCTTAGGTCGGTGTTGGTTGTACAGCCTAACCGCGGTGGGGAGGAAAGACTTCCGATAGCGCTCCTTCTCACACCTAGGGTGGAGCAGTCGGTCACTGACAGTACTGCTCAGCGCGATCACAGTCTCATGCATGGGATGGGAGTTATTCTCCTGCATGGAGCTCACCACGGACAGTATCCTTCTGTCACCCACCACCTGCACTGGGTCCAGTGGGCTCCCCAGGACAGAGCTGGCCTTTCTAATCAGCTTGTCAAGTTTATTTCTGTCCCTGGTTGATATACTGCTCCCCCAGCAGGCCACTCCAAAGAAGATGGCTGATGCCAGTACCGAGTTGAAGAAAGCTCTAAGAAGTGCCCCCCGGATTCCAAAGGCTCTCAGTTTCCTAAGCAGGTAGAGCCTGCTGTGGCCCTTCCTGTACAGGGCCTCCATATGATCTGCCCAGTCCAGCTTATTATTAAGGAGCAGACCCAGGTACTTATAGGTGTTCACAATCTCGATGCCCGTCCCCAGGATGTCCACTGGTTTAGGAGGGCTTCTGCCTTTGCGGAAGTCCACCACCATCTCCTTGGTCTTCCCCGCGTTAATCTTCAGGTGGTTCCGGTGGCACCAGTCCTGGCATGTTAATGAGGAGTTCAGACTAGTGTTACAAAGAGACAACCACTGCCTCGTGTGCATAAATAGGAAGTGGGCAAAGGAAAACGCACCTCAGGACTGCAAAACGATTCCTCAAGAGCTGCAGCAAAGGAACACAGTCAGTACTTACATTTTTTCTCTGTGCTTCTAGCTGGCACTTTGCCACCACCACTGTTGAACTGTCCGGGGTCCTGATTCTTCCCCTCTGACATGACAGCGACTGCCAGCCACTTGTTATGAGAGAAATACTCTGCTACCAACCGAGCTGTTTCCACACACTGCAAAAGTGAAGCACAGATACAAGCGTATACATTTCTGGATCCAGCTGGATTGCCCTAGTGCTCTCACTGCCTTAACATTCCTTTCTGAAGAGTTGGCATCTAATATACTGTATATTGTAGACATGTGGCTTTATAATGACCTGAAAAATCACTTAGTACATTCTGAGGAGTGGTAGATGAGTAAAGAACATCATGATATAAAGATTGCAACACTGTATTCGGCTATCTCCATTAGTTCCCATAGACTGTACATTATAAACTGTGGCTCTTCATACAAACCCTAACCCTAAGGTAAGTGGGGTGATGCGGACAGTGTCCTATAAAGCTATCAACACACTGCAACTAACTGCACGCAACCACCCAGAATTTCTCATAATCTCCTACATACATATATTACAAATACATTACAGGGCAACTATATTTAAAAAAAAAAAAACAAAACAAACAAAAAAAAAAAAAACACACATCATTGTTCACCTTACAAGTATGCCCACTTCCAGTGCGGACAACCTTTTCCCTGCCACGTATCCTGTTTGTGGTCACACAGCCGCTGTAGCCATCCAATGGCCTCTACAGATGGCACCTGACTGCTGAGTCCTGTCAGTCACATACTGTTGGTGGACAGTTCATGGAGCATCATGACTTCTGATCAGGCTGCCAGCGCTGGCCACATTTCAATGGTAAACAATTTTTTCCCCTTTTTTTCTGTTATACCATTTCCTGCTTTTATGCACATTTCAATCCAAGTTTTTTTTAGCGTACCCCTTTAAAGTGGTTTGTAGGGGTAGAAACATAGTGACAAAGTCACTTTATTCAGAAAAACAAAACAAAGTGATCTACAGAAAGGTTGCTCTATACCTATATCTATATATCCTCTACACAAAGTGGATAGAGCCAGACTACTAGCATTTGCATCAGATACACCATTAGAGGCCACATGGCTAAGTCATCAGAGAGAATCTGATCAATGGATTACATCACATTACAAAGTATATGGATAGGAAACATTACAAGGACATAAGACATCACATGCTGGCTGCAGGATGTCACAGAACCAGGAATTGTCTACGCATACTACACCAGCCGATGCACGAAGATATAGTCACATATACCAGACGGCGTGTATATATATCCCACATCAAAGCTCTCACCGCTCACCTCACCGACTCGTTGTCTCGGTCACACAGCTGCCGGTCAGACAGTGGGGGCTCTGCTGAAGGAGAAGGACGCGGCACCGGCTCCTGCGTGACGTCAGCAAGGGCGGGAAGAGACTGTGGAGACGCCTTGTTTGATAAGGGAATCCACGTCCCACATAGACTTGTATAGCTGCCAGCTCTGTATATAAATGAGCCAGGTCGGAGGCGTAAAGAACACAGTGCATTAGCTTCCCTTAGGCACTAGGGTTAGTCACTCTGGCTGTTTCCTAACTATGACTACATGACTTATTTATTTCGGAATTACTCCTTTTACAAACAGTCGCTATTTACGGGACAGCCTTATTACCTTCAGAGAAGTTTCCCACCAAAGTTTTCACATAAAACTGATGAAGAACTGGACATTTGCCCACATCAAACATGTCTGCCAAGGTAGCGTACAACGCCTCAAGGCTGCCAGTAATAAAGTTTGCGGTTGCGAAATAGGGCCTGCCTCTGCTATTTGATTGGTTCGCTCAGGTGGTGTTGCCGGAGAGGTGTGTCCACAACAGCCGAATTGGAGGAGGAATAGGCGTTCTCAGGACAGCGGCACCATAGCAACGGGCTGTGGTGAATGCCGGGTTGGCATGTGATGTATATTTAAAAGTAACTGTAGGCGATTATGTCAAGTGATTGGGGCTGATGTATGAAAACTGACTCCGGGTAGGTTCACACTACCATCATTTTATGTCCGTTGCTCTAATCCGTAATTAGGGGGCGTTCACACTACCGTTGGTGACCGTCAGTAGTGTCCGTTGCTATTGTCCGTTACAAGATTTTAGCATCGGACACTAGCTGTACTGTCAGAAATCCGTTAAAATTTCCATTCATTTCAATGGGTTTTTATATTGTGTCCGTTTACACCAAATTTGTCAGAAGTCTGTTATTTTTTCGTGTACAAAAAATCCTACATGCAGGACTTTTTGTCCGTTTGAAAAAAACGGATTCTTGACGGACAGCAAGTGTCCGTTATTTTTTAACATTGAAGTCTATGGGTAATGGACTTATAACGGACAGTAACTGATAGCCATCAGTTATTGTCCATTATTTTATGTCTGTTTTTTTCCTGCGCATGCTCAGAAAGCAGAAAAAGAAAACAAACAAAAAAAAAAAACGGACAGTGTTAAAAAATGGACACTAAGGGTGGGTTCACACCTGCGCTTGGTGTCCGTCCGTTGCCAATCCAGTGAAAATCTCGGCGAACTGGATTGGCGTAGGATACAGACCGGTCAGTGGCGCATTGGTTAAAAACCCATTCATTTGAATGGGTTTTTAAAGCAGTGCGTGGGTGTGCGCTTACACCCTCTGCGCTGCGAATCCTTTTTTTTTCGTCGGAAACAAAGTCGGACATGCAGGACTTCGTGTCCGACGAAAAAAAAAAAGGATTCGCAGCGCAGAGGGTGTAAGCGCACACCCGCAAGACTGCTTTAAAAACCCATTCAAATGAATGGGTTTTTAACCAATGCGCCGCTGACCGGTCTGTATCCGACGCCAATCCAGTTCGCCGAGATTTTCACTGGATTGGCAACGGACGGACACCAAGCGCAGGTGTGAACGAAGCATCACTGATGCTAATGTGTCCGTTTTTTTTAACTAATCCATTAATTGGATCAGTTAAAAAAACGGACACATTAACATCAGTTAGTGTCCGTTATTGTCTGTTATGATAGGTGTCCGGTTTTTTTTGTTGTTCTTTTTTTATCGGACACTATCAGAACGGACATCAACGGTAGTGTGAACCCTGCCTTACAGGAAAATTGGCGTGAGTAATAATGAATATGCTGCGCCCGCATTCACACAGTGGGGTAGATTTATTAAGACTGGTGCTTCGTGTGCCAGTGTTAATAACAGCCCCTACAGGAGCGTAGCACAGCTGATTTAGGACGAGGCTCTGACCTCTTCATAAAACGCGCATACTTTTCTTGTACCAAACATGCGCTATAGCCTTCCTTATGAGCCTCGCTTGTCATGTTATGGAAGAGGCCAGAGCCACTTCATAAATCAGTTGTGCCCTCCTCTGTCTGCAGACAGGGACTACTGATCTGTCATGATTACAGTATAGGACATTGACTCACAGCATCATAGATAACAGTGATATTGTCTGGATTTTTGAGAAAAAAATGCACCATGGGAACCCTGCCCGGGCTTATGTCTGTTTTATAAAGACGTGATGTCCGTGCTAATCACACACTGCATATCAACCCATTGATTTTAATGAGCAAATGCAGACGTCTGTTTCTTCCTTGATAAAAAAAAAAAAACAGACATATGCTCTGTTTTGGTCCATTTTGCATACCATGAATTCCCATTAAAGTCTATGTGGCACATTTATTTAGCTACTTCCGCCTTTTTCTACGTAAACTGCACCTTTTTGTTGTCTTTTTCTGCTCTGTGCTTTATTTATGAAGCATTTGCGACTTTTTTTTCCAGATGTTATGCCACTTTTGCTTTTTGTTGGGAAAAGAGGGCGTGGCCTAAATGGAGATCCTTTTCACCCTTTATTTATGACTTGCACTTTTTTAAAAAGGACAAATGCACTCCAGTACATGGGCAGCGTAATAAAGTCTGTCCAGTCAGAAAGCATTAAAAATGGGCAACTGCGCCTATTTTAACAAAAAAAGGGGCAAAGTACATATAGCTTATTAAGGTGCATCTAAACTTATATGTGCACAACATTTAACAATGAGACGCCACAGTAAAAGTAGTTTGAAAAAAAAAAAAAAGTGCACGTGCGAAAAATATGCCCAATAAAAAAGAGCAGATGATAAGCTTAAAATATGTGGACAGAAAAAGTCCTGCAAGCAGGACTTTTCTCTCCTCTGATTTTGGGCAGAAACCCGGCGGACTCCATTATAGTTTATGGGGTCCACGAGTAACCGCTTTTTAAGCAAATAGGGTTTCCGTTTTTTTGAGCCAAAGCCAAGAATTGCTACAAAAGTAATGGGAAATATATAGGAAGTTCCCATATCTCAATGCACTGCTGGCTTTGGATCAAAAAACTTAATCAAAACGTGCAACAAAAAAAAGCTGCATTTCTGTAACGTGAGGCCTCAGCCTTAGGCCCCACGTAGTAGGCCGCAGCAAAAAAAGCACTGCGGGAAAAAACCGTAAAGGTGATTTTATATTGTGTGGGAACAAGTAAAGGGCCAGGGGCCAGAAACAGGCCCTTACTCTTCCAAGACCTGCTGAGAACTACAACCCCCAGCAGCCCCAGATCCTCAAGCCCTGAAAAGAAGTGTGACTTTTTATGGCTTGTATGCCAGTAGCAGCAGGGTAGGCCGCCACTGTGCCAACACTGGCATAAGAGAAATGATAAATGTTCCCGTACTGAATGCTCTAGATTAAAGCACAAGTTTTCTCCCTGCTGAATTTTGTATGCAATCTTGCACACTTCATTACCAGTCCTGTATCTGGTTCTACCTAATGCCTTCAGCTAATAAGGAAGCATTAAGAAGCCATTCTGTGTACCATGTGTGGCTAATAGATGCCAATGCTGAATAAATAATGAAGAGGAAGAATTCATGGAGATAAGATATATCTAATTTATTATTTCAGCAGTGATAAATAATTGTTCATCTATGGTTTAGGCTGTGTACACATCTATGATAGACGCTTGTTGAGGAGCTTCCACTACAGATTATGTAAAAAATGCTGAACAAACAAATGACAGACACCATTATGGGCAGTGGAGTCGACCAGGCACCCTTAGTGCCTGTTACATGACAGGTCTGTCACTGCTGTCATATTTATTATTCTGATGCTATACAGATGTGAACAAAGCTTTAAACAGCAGTGGAACATTTGTTCCGTCAACAGCTATTCTTCTTCATTTCTCTATATTCATGCATGCTTGGCTCTGAAAAGTATACAGTGGGTACGGAAAGTATTCAGACCCCTTTAAATTTTTCACCCTTTGTTTCATTGCAGCCATTTGCTAAAAGCAAAAAAGATCATTTTATTTCTCACTAATGTACACTCAGCATCCCATCTTGACAGAAAAAAACAGAAATGTAAATATTTTTGCAAATTTATTTAAAAAAAAAACTGAAATATCACATGGTCATAAGTATTCAGACCCTTTGCTCACTATTGAGTAGAAGCCCCTTTTGAGCTAGTACAGCCAGGAGTCTTCTTGGGAATGTTGCAACAAGTTTTTCACATCTGGATTTGGGGATCCTCTGCCATTCTTCCTTGCAGATCCTCTCCATTTCCGTCAGGTTGGATGGTGAACGTTAGTGGACAGCCATTTTCAGTTCTCTCCAGAGATGCTCAATTGGGTTGAGGTCAGGGCTGTGGCAGAGCCAGTCAAGAATGGTCACAGAGTTGTTCCGAAGCCACTCCTTTGTTATTTTAGCTGTGAGCTTAGGGTCAATGGCTTGTTAGAAGGTGAACCTTCGGCCCAGTCTGAGGTCCAGAGCACTCTGGAAGGTTTTCTTCCAGGATATCTCTGTACTTGGCCACATTTATCTTTCCTTCAATTGCAACCAGCCGTCCTGTCCCTGCAGCTGAAAAACACCCCCATAGCATGATGCTGCCACCACCATGTGTCACTGTTGGGATTGTATTGGGCAGGTGATGAGCAGTGCCTGGTTTTCTCCACACATACCACTTAGAATTAACGCCAAAAAGTTCAATCTTCGTCTCATCAGACCAGAGAATCTTATTTCTCATAGTCTGGGAGTCCTTCATGTGTTTTTTGGCAAACTCTACGCGGGCTTTCATATGTCTTGCACTGAGGAGAGGCTTCCTTCGGGCCACTCTGCCACAAAGCCCCGACTGGTGGAGGGCTGCAGTGATAGTTGACTTTGTGGAACTTTCTCCCATCTCCCTACTGCATCTCTGGAGCTCAGCCACAGTGATCTTTGGGATCTTCTTTACCTCTCTCGCCAAGGCTCTTCTCCCACGATTGCTCAGTTTGGCTGGACAGCCAGGTCTAGGAAGATTTCTGGTCGTCCCAAACTTCTTCCGTTTAAGGATTATGGAGGCCACTGTGCTCTTAGGAACCTTGAGTGCTGCAGAAATTCTTTTGTAACCTTGGCCAGATCTGTGTCTTGCCACAATTCTGTCTCTGAGCTCCTTGGGCAGTTCCTTTGACCTCATGATTCTCATTTGCTCTGACATGCACTGTGAGCTGTGAGGTCTTATATAGACAGGTGTGTGCCTTTCCTAATCAAGTCCAATCAGTTTAATTAAACACAGCTGGACTCCAATGAAGGAGTAGAACCATCTCAAGGAGGATCAGAAGGAAATGGACAGCATGTGAGTTAAATATGAGTGTCACAGCAAAGGGTCTGAATACTTATGACCATGTGATATTTCAGTTTTTCTTTTTTAATAAATTTGCAAAAATATCGACATTTCTGTTTTTTTTCTGTCAAGATGGGGTGCTGAGTGTAAATTAATGAGAAATAAAATGAACTTTTTTGCTTTTTGCAAATGGCTGCAATGAAACAAAGAGTGAAAAATTTTAAGGGGTCTGAATACTTTCCATACCCACTATACATGTGTTCTCCATAGAGAGCAAGCTGCTGCAAGACACCTGGCAAGAACAGAAGAATCAGGCATGTTGTCCCATCTTTCTCCTGACATCTGAAATTGGGGGAAAGTCAGCACATTGCCATACACATTATGTGGTGAGCTGATCTCGCCAAAATTACCTGGTTCATCCAATGTTCATCTAATGTTTATGGCTACCCTAAATCCACAAGCACATATACCCAGAGCCAAGAGTGGTGAATACTGCCCTGACTTTTTTTCACTGTTATGGTTGGTTATGGAGTGTTGGTCTCTCCGTTGTTCGGGTCCACATGGGGACCTGAAAGACGCAGTGTCCGTCTTCTAATAAAGTGGTTACCTGCGGACCCCATAAACCAGTGATGGCGAACCTTTTAGAGACCGAGTGCCCAAACTGCAACCCAAAACCCACTAAATTATCGCAAAGTGCCAACACGGCAATTTAACCTTAAATTAACCAGAATCTATTTTATAGTGACCGTGCAATGTTATTACAGCCTGTAATAATATCACATGTCTGCTATAAAACAGATACCGTGTGATATAAAAAGTGAAGGGCCCCAGACAGTACAATGTGCTCTGAAGTGGCCTCCAGACAATATTATATGCTCCAGAGTGGCCCCCACTCAGTATTATATGCTCCACTTTGGGCCCCCACCCACATTATATGCTTCACAATAAGCCCCCCACACACCGTAGTTTATGCTTCACGGAGTCCCCCATACAGTATTAGATGCTTCAGCGTCCGTCCCCCCACAGTATTAGATACTTTAGTGTCCCCCACACAGTATTAGATGCTTCAGTGTCCCCCCACACAGTATTAGATGCTTCAGTGTCCCCCCACACAGTATTAGATGCTTCAGTGTCCCCCATACAGTATTAGATGCTTCAGTGTCCCCCATACAGTATTAGATGCTTCAGTGTCCCCCACACAGTATTAGATGCTTCAGTGTCCCCCCCCCACACCCACACAGTATTAGATGCTTCAGTGTCCCCCCCCACACAGTATTAGATGCTTCAGTGTCCCCCCCAGTATTAGATGCTTCAGTGTCCCCCACACAGTATTAGATGCTTCAGTGTCCCCCACACAGTATTAGATGCTTCAGTGTCCCCCCACACAGTATTAGATGCTTCAGTGTCCCCCACACAGTATTAGATGCTTCAGTGTCCCCCACAGACAGTATTAGATGCTTCAGTGTCCCCCATACAGTATTAGATGCTTCAGTGTCCCCCATACAGTATTAGATGCTTCAGTGTCCCCCCCACACAGTATTAGATGCTTCAGTGTCCCCCCCACACAGTATTAGATGCTTCAGTGTCCCCCACACAGTATTAGATGCTTCAGTGTCCCCCATACAGTATTAGATGCTTCAGTGTCCCCCATACAGTATTAGATGCTTCAGTGTCCCCCACACAGTATTAGATGCTTCAGTGTCCCCCACACAGTATTAGATGCTTCACTGTCCCCCCCCACAGTATTAGATGCTTCAGTGTCCCCCACACAGTATTAGATGCTTCAGTGTCCCCCACACAGTATTAGATGCTTCAGTGTCCCCCCCACAGTATTAGATGCTTCAGTGTCCCCCACACAGTATTAGATGCTTCAGTGTCCCCCACACAGTATTAGATGCTTCAGTGTCCCCCCACACAGTATTAGATGCTTCAGTGTCCCCCCCACACAGTATTAGATGCTTCAGTGTCCCCCACACAGTATTAGATGCTTCAGTGTCCCCCATACAGTATTAGATGCTTCAGTGTCCCCCACACAGTATTAGATGCTTCAGTGTCCCCCATACAGTATTAGATGCTTCAGTGTCCCCCACACAGTATTAGATGCTTCAGTGTCCCCCACACAGTATTAGATGCTTCACTGTCCCCCCCAGTTGTGCTTCAGTGTCCCCCCCACAGTATTAGATGCTTCAGTGTCCCCCACACAGTATTAGATGCTTCAGTGTCCCCCACACAGTATTAGATGCTTCAGTGTCCCCCCCACAGTATTAGATGCTTCAGTGTCCCCCACACAGTATTAGATGCTTCAGTGTCCCCCCACACAGTATTAGATGCTTCACAGTGTCCCCCACACAGTATTAGATGCTTCAGTGTCCCCCCACACAGTATTAGATGCTTCAGTGTCCCCCCCACACAGTATTAGATGCTTCAGTGTCCCCCACACAGTATTAGATGCTTCAGTGTCCCCCACACAGTATTAGATGCTTCAGTGTCCCCCACACAGTATTAGATGCTTCAGTGTCCCCCCACACAGTATTAGATGCTTCAGTGTCCCCCCACACAGTATTAGATGCTTCAGTGTCCCCCACACAGTATTAGATGCTTCAGTGTCCCCCCACAATACAGTATTAGATGCTTCAGTGTCCCCCACACAGTATTAGATGCTTCAGTGTCCCCCACACAGTATTAGATGCTTCAGTGTCCCCCCACACAGTATTAGATGCTTCAGTGTCCCCCACACAGTATTAGATGCTTCAGTGTCCCCCACACAGTATTAGATGCTTCAGTGTCCCCCCACACAGTATTAGATGCTTCAGTGTCCCCCCCACACAGTATTAGATGCTTCAGTGTCCCCCCCACACAGTATTAGATGCTTCAGTGTCCCCCCACACAGTATTAGATGCTTCAGTGTCCCCCCACACAGTATTAGATGCTTCAGTGTCCCCCATACAGTATTAGATGCTTCAGTGTCCCCCACACAGTATTAGATGCTTCAGTGTCCCCCCCCACAGTAGTTTAAGTTACTTACCTTGTCCCATGAAGAGCTGCAGTCCCATGAAGAGCTTCCTCCTCCTTCTTCTGTTCACAGGCGCTGATGAATGACGTCATCGCGCCTGCGTCGGGGCAGAGGTTACACTCTGCAGTCAGTGTAGGCTGTGGCTTCACGGACCGCGGCCTACAGTGACCGCTTTCAGCTGTATGTACATTTTCACATACAGCTGAAAGAAGCGATCGCTCACTAACCGGCAATCCTAGACCGGATTCCCGGTTAGTGAGCGATCATGGCGACGGCGCGCGTGCCAACTCAGGGGGCTCTGCGTGCCCTCTCTGGCACGCGTGCCATAGGTTCGCCATCACGGCCATAAACTATAAGTGAGGTGCTCCGAGTGTCCATCAGATTTCCGCCGTTTTTATACTGAAACTGTCCATGAACGACATTTCTCTCCGGCGATTTTAGGCGGAATCTACAGAGGCGCCAACGCAGATGTGAACCTAGCCTTAGATGTTATGAAGTAAACAGCCCCAATTCCCATTCTTGGTTAACCAAGAGGCATCGGCTGACTTCTCATCAGGTTAAAAGGTCAAAAAATCAAAACATGACACACATATTGGATATTGCCGCATCTGTAGGACTTGAGAAATACAACTGTAATGTTTATCCACACGCTGAACAATGTAAAAGAAAAATCTAAAAAAAACTATACCAGAATTGCCATTTTTTGGCTGTCGGCCACTGAAAAAATGTCATAAAAAGTGTGATGTTCCCCAAAATGGCATCAATAAAAACATCATGTCTTCCTGGGAAAAAATACACTCTTGTGCAATTCCATTAACAAAAAGTAATAAAGTTATAGGACTTAGAAAATGGCAATGGAAAAACTTAAAAAAAAAAAAAACTACACAAATTTGGTATCAGTTTAATCGTATTAACCCAGTGAATAAATGTATCTATTTAAGCCACATGGTGGATGGCGCAAAATAAAAATGCAAAAGTTAATCAGTGAGGTATATCTACCCCAAAATAGTGCCATTAAACACTACCATGCCCTCATACAGTTACATTAACGGAAAAAACTAAAAAAAAAACTATAAGGCTTGGCATGTGACGATGGAAAAACACAAAAAATGGTTTGGTTATCAAGGCCTTGAAGAAGCTGGTCAATAAAGGGTTATCACTACACAAGCTAATTGTCTGAATGAACCCTAACTCCACATTCACACCTGTGAAACTTGGTCTGTGTGTGGGCTGGATATACCAGCCTGAACAGTATGCCAGGAGAGGGATTCCTAACATAATAGTTATCAGAACAGTATGTCGCTGGGAGGCAGGGACTCCTACCATCAATACCCATCCATCTCCTGGCATACTGTTCAACAAACAGTCTGAGTTTCATAACTGAAACTTGGTTGTGTAAACGTGGGGTAAAGCTGGCCATATGTGTTACATTTTTGTTCATACAGACAACTGTTCCAAACACGCAAACAGCCAACATTCATTTGTCCTAAACTTATTAAAATCAGATGAAAGTCAGCCAATGCTAATGAAGTGATGGAAATAAGATATGACGGACACTTTGTGGGTGCTTGTTAGTAGTACAAATACCGGCCTACAATACACAAATCACCCGCGGGTGAGTTTATAACCCAGGGGTCAGCAACCAAGGCATAGCTCCCTGGCACAGGACTCTCTCTGCTCCAGGTGGCAATCTCTCTCTAATCGTCCATGTAAATGCAGTGGTACAGGAGGATGCACTGGGAGGCACAATGTCTAAGTGTCCAGACCAGTAGCCTAGGCAAAGGTCAGCAATTACCTGTGCAAAGTATAATATGGCAGCTAAATTTGCCTTCGCTTATTTCAATAAGACTGTAAAAATTTGTTTGGATTTCTTCAACAAAAAGCCTAGGCTGTGTGATGGGAATTTTGCTAAAGGATCAAATGGAAATGTAAGCTCAGTCGACTAACTAACTGGTTGCAGTTATGGTTTGCGTTATAAGACTTTCATGTAGGACAGTGTTTCCCAACCTTTTCAGACTCAGGGTCTCCGTGGAAAAAAAAAATTCCTTGGGGCACCCCTACCAAATAATTTTTACCAAAAAACCTTCTAAGAACACAGATAACATTGCATAAAGGCATGGGATCATCCTTCTAAATACTTCTAGAGTGTTGAGGCCCTTTGTTGGTATTCACCGATGTTGAAGGGTGCCACCCTTACAATTACTACATGGCACACCGGGTACTTCATCTTTTGATTTTTTTATTCCAAATCGGCACCCCGGACTAAAAACGTTGCTGACCCCTGCTATAGCACATACACAAACTGTGGTTGTAACTAACTTTAGTAGGTGGTCAGCTGTATGGTTTATGCTCACTTGCCAACCATTCTAAATCTTGACACTTCAACAGTCTAAAATGTAATATATATGGCCAAGTTATGGCTATGTTCACATCAGTTCATTGCTCTGATCCATCAAAATTCACTGTAATGCAAAAAAAAAAAAAAAAAAAAAAAAGACAGAACAGAAGCTTTCTGTCTTGTTTACTATTCAGATGGATGAAAACGTCTTGTAAGTACAATTTTATCCTCATCTACAACAATAACAAACAAGAGGAAAGAAGGCTTTTGTCTTGTTTTTTTACATTACAGTGAATGGTGAGAGATGCAGACATCTTCATTTCCATCTATCATTAGTTTTCCAGTCTCTTAGTCTAATCCTATGATGGGTAAGAACAGACTGTTGGGAATTTAGCCAAAGTTTCTGTTCACATTTCTGTTATTTTCTCACTTTTTCTCTTACATCAATGTGCCTAAATGTTTTATATAAAGTCACTTAAAGATACACAGTATGCACAATTAAAAAAAAAAAAAAAAAAAGTTTTATTGACTAAACGTCACAAGGCAGTGATAACAATATCATGCCTACAACACAATTTGTATAGTAAATATAAAGAATCCTCTGACTTCTTAACCTTAGCCCCCAGCAGACTCCAGTGTCGTACACGTAGCTGACTGCCGTCAGGCGGTCGTCTTAGTAATGGCGCCAGTTAGGTGCAGTGACCTTCCAGAGAACTGCTCATACAAACCTTTCTAGAAATTCGCCAGGATCCCGTCACGGCCGTAACTGAAATCTCGCGAGACTCCATGAGTCAGCGGGCCCAGCTGGCGTCCCCAGCATTCTTGTGTTATTATTGTCTTGTGTAATAGTACCGTAGCAGTGACTACTAGGTCCGGTAATGTTGCGGCTCCGTTGTAAAACCCGGGAGGGCACTCACCTGCTGCAGGGCCTGACTGACGTCTCCAGTGTCCGGGAGCTGCAGGAGCGCATAGCTGGGGTGACAGGGATCTCGGGGCCCACTCAGAGAGTTATGGTGGGGTACCCCCCCGCCAGTTTGGACCTCAGTGATGGGGACGCCACACTACGAGATCTACCGATCAAATCTGGTGAGAAGAGCTTCATGGTGACTATGAGGATGCTGGGAATGTTATTTGTAATGTGGTTCCATGTTAGTCATGTAAATCACAATATGTCATGTATGCTGTAGTCATTATACTGCACATATGTCATCTATACTGTTCTTCTCTCCTACAGAGCATAATAGTTCTCTTTTAATAGGTAGGTGACTTTTATAGGCTTGTTAGGCTTTGTTCACGTGTGTTGGAGTCACAGTTGCGGGTTCTGTTAAAAACTGCAGACAATTCAGCACCGTCAAATGAAGTGTGGAGCCTCATGACGGAAAGCCAACGATCACTATTACAGTCAGTGAAGCTTGTCTAGTGGCATTTTACTCCTTATCACTAGAAGTCCCAGAGAGGGGTCATTTAACATTTCTACCTTTGGAACCCAGAGACCTGAAGGATTTAAGCAAACAACCTATGATCACCGCTTTTGTTCTGTAATTAAGGCCATTACTGTCACACCACAGGATTTACAATAGGCTGCTGTGGGGGGCTGCGTGTGTGTGTGTGTGTGTGTGTGTGTGTGTGTGTGTGTGTGTGAGAGGCATGTCCTTCTTGTGTGACTCACTCAGTAACTGCGCTTTTTTTTTTGTTTTTTTTTTTTTTTTTTTTTTTTTTTTTCTGCACCCATTGACTTGAATCTAAATATACAAAAATGTAAATATACAAAAGAACAACTGTTATTTGTTTCCATGCTTTTTATTTTTGTTATGAAAATATTAAAAAAAATACAAGGAATAAAACAATTCCACACATATTTACAATAGGCTGCTGTGGGGGGCTGCGTGTGTGTGTGTGTGAGTGGCATGTCCTTCTTGTGTGACTAGCCTTTCAGCACTTACTCAGCAGTCTGTCTGCACTGTTGGAACATACCTGGCACTGCCTGGGTATGTCCCTAGTACATTTGCCACATGTGTATTTGTAGCAGTCAACACATCTCTCAGTTGCACAATTGTTCGTGCATCGATGGTTGACCTGACACTTCGCCCTTTTGCCAGGGCTGGGTGTGGAAGGTTGTTGCCGAAGGAGTTTCTCCTTGCATGCCTTCTTTTCAGTCACATGAGAGCCACCTAACTCTTTTGCAAGCTCAACCAGGAAGTCCACCCGTCTCTCCTGCACCCCAGTGCATGCCTGATAAAGAACATGAGCATTCAGTGCTGCCATGTCAATCATGTTGTAGAACACGGCGAATGGCCATCTCCGTGTTCCTGCATGCAGGCTGTACTCCAGCACCACTTGGTCCATTACATCCACACCGCACTTTGTGTGGTTGTATTGTGTGACCGTGTTTGGCTTCCTTTTGTTGGTATCCTTAGTCTCAACCACGCTGTGCATGCTGCTGAGAATGTAGACGGCCTTCTTTCGTTTGGGTGCATACACTGTCAGTGTGGCACCAGTGGTTGAAAACACCTGAGTGGTGAATTCAGTGCGGTCCATCTGTCTAGCGGATTGAGGAATTTCCCGGCGACTCTTGTTGACTGTGCCGAGGATAGTGGTTTTCCGGCTAAGCAGTCGTTGTGCAAGTGACAATGATGTAAAGAAATTGTCCGTGGTTACAGTTCTGCCCTTGTCCATGAATGGTTCCATCAGCCTCATCACTACAGTTTCGGACAGTCTCTCCCCGCTGGGACGACTGGGGTCCTTGCCAAGATATGGGAGGACATTACAGATGTACTTTGATTTCAAGTCGCAAGCCACCCAAAACTTGATGCCAAACTTGTCTGGTTTTGTTGCAATGTCTTGCAGAAAACAGCAGCGAGTCTTTGACGGGAAAAGCTGTTCATCAATAGTGATGTGTCGACCAGGGTTGTAGGATGCGATGCAGTTGGTGACAAACGATCTCCACACATCGGGTTGCAGCAAACTAATCGGTCTCCACTCGCTCCTGCGTGTGAACATGTCATCAAGCGTAGGTGTTGCATGATGTCTTGGAAGCGGTTTCGGGTCATAGTTGCAATGATCCTTGTGTTTGCTAGGTTTGCTGACCAGCTGTCATGTAGTGATGGAACCTTGGTCACCCCCCGCAAGATAATGACTGAAATAAATGCCATTAGTTCCGGGAGACCCATGAACCAATCCACCTGCTCCGTGTGCGTGCATGTTGAGTAGTCCATTCTTGAATGTTACGAAGCATGTCAAGAGTGATAAAGAGGAGCTCTGAGGCGACTCCGGACACTTCGTCTGGCCTTAGCACTTGGCTCTCCATCTGTAGGGTGCGGTTCTATTGGGGTGAAATGGAGACGTTTTCCCACTTCTACTTCCGCCACACTGTGCCATCTTTTGCGGTCTCTGTCGGCTCACTCGCCAACCGAGCTCTCTTTTTTGGTAGGGGGGTCTCCTCATCTGCAAGATAAATAATTTCAAATTAACATTTTGTTTTGGTTCTAAATAAAAAGATAGTCAGGAAATAAAATCGGTAATTTGAAAAAATCTAACCTGAAGACAGCTCAGAGTCCGAATCCAGTTTAAGGACTATGTCTTCTCCATCTGAGTCAGAAGGGTTGGTGTTGCTCAGGATCAGTTCCAATGCCTGTTGAATGGTGTGCCTTCTCTGCATTTTGTTTCTTGTGAACAAAATAGGTGAAGCAGTCCCTTCACATCCCCCACAACACAAAAGGCTGCATGCAAATTTGCTAAGGTGTTAGCAACCTTATGCATATTCCCAGCACAACAATGCAGCTGGGGATGGGCAGACACACTCAAGAGCATCTTACATTCTTTTGTTTACACTCTCTTACAAGACCTGAGGTGGATCAACACAATTGCCCCCTGCAGATTCCTCAGACAATGGCCACATTTACAAATAAAAGGATGCTAATTGGAGCCATCAGAGTTGTCTGTTTGGACTAAGGGTCATTTGACCCTCTTTCAGGACTTCAAGGGGGAGCTCGAAATTTCTGGGACTTCTAGTGTTAAGCTACAGATACGGCATTTACGTTTTTCTTTGTTCTCCTGCAGTAATAGAGCAGAACAATGGAAATAACAATACATGTGAACAAATCCTTATTATACAGGTTTTCTGCTGTTAGAGGGTTGTCCATTTTTTGAATTCTTTTAATACCTGCATAGTGGACAAATGGTCACAATCTTTGAGAACCTATGGATGAGTCTCTTATTTACATAAGTAGCTTCTGCAACAGTTCGGAGGGACTTCTCCTTGCAGACTAAGGTAAGTCGTGTAGTGGTTAATGGGCTTTGTATGCCATAACATGGCGTTTCACCAATATTTGTAGAAAGAGGATAACCACTTTATTGACATTGTCGATACTAGAGCCTATATGGATGTAATATATGTGCATGTACTCTGCCAAGAACAGCATTCAGTCTGTATGGTTTCACATGATGGTCTGCCATTGACTTTAGGAGATGTAGTTTGAGTTGATAGAGACATTCTAGTGTGATAATGTCAAATTGATGGTGGTTTCATCTGCTGTGCCCTAGCATCATGTGCATTAGAGGGGTGAGTACATAAAAGTTGTGATGTGGTGGTCATGAAAAACTTATTCAGTCACACTAAAATCAAAGATTACTATACTTGTTAACTTCATCCTGTTGAAAAATAAGTTGCATGTGACAAGGTCCCATGTCACTTTTTCTCATAGTACATTTTAACTCTGGATACAAGACAGATTACAATACAATAATGATTTTGAAAATCCTATGTAGTGGAAAGAATCTCTGCAGAATTCAGGGCACAATAATAATAATACGTTTTATTTATATAGCGCCAACATTTTCCGCAGCACTGTACAATTTAGGGTTCAATTCCAGACAAAAAGATACATTACAAACAGATAGTCAATTCACACAATGGGACTGAGGGCCCTGCTCGCAAGAGCTTAGAATCTAAGAGGTAGCAGGAGCGGCATCAGAGGTAGCATTGCTTATACAATGGCATCTGGTGTATATTAAAGGGAGTCTATCATTAGAAAATCACCTTTTGAACTAATTGCACATGGAATAGCCTTTAAAAAAAGCTTATTCTACTCCTACCTTCCATTCTCTTCTTCTCCCCGCCGTTTTTGTAAAAATCCGTTTATTGCGATATGCAAATTATGCTCTCGGAGCACAGGGGGGCGTTCCCCCTGTGCTCCGAGCACCCTTGCGTCATAACCTCTCGCTGCCCTTTAGTTACTTCTGTTCACACCCCTCTTCATGTTCTCCTGACCTTCTGGCCTCCGACGCTGCGCTATACACCGACTGCGCATGCTCTGCCGCCATTTTGCGGTGGTCTGTTACACGCTCATGTAACAGACCACTGCAAAATGGCAGCGGAGCATGCTCAGTTGTCATCTTGTCTATTACATTCCAGTGCAATAGGCTGCTGTTCCCTCCTCTGCTGGACCTGGCCGGACCAGAACTGGAGAGTTTCCCTTGACCACTGTGACCAATCAATGCTCTTACAGTCACATATGCAAGACATGTTATGTATCAGCAGTGACCTCTCCAGTCTTGCGATCTGCCATATTTAAAGGAGTTTTCCAGTGCTAAATGCGATTTTCATACCAATGAACTATCCACTGAATTTATTTATTTAGCTTACTTATATAGCACTAAAATATTCCACAGCGCTTTACCGATATTATCAACACTGTCCCAAAGGAGGGCTCACAAGCGAAGTTCCCTATCAGCATATCTTTAGAGTGTGGGAGGAACATGCATATACATGCAAACTTTTGGCAAGACAACAGTGCAAACCACTGAGTTGCCATACTGCCCAGGATAGGTCATCAGTATCTGATCTGTGCTGGGTCTGTGTGTCGTACTCCCACAAATTAGCTGTTCCAGCAGCCTCTGGGCATTGGACGCTACTTCAGTGGACAGGGAGTGGAAGCATTCTCCTATTCAAGTAATAGTAGCAAAGCTGCAGCCCCATCCTCTACTGTGGTGGCTCCAGGGAACTGAACCTCTCTCCTATTACTTGAATAGGAACAGATTGCTTCCGGTGCATATTTACTGTTAAAGGAAGCAAGTTGCTAACTTTCAACCCCTTCCCGCCTGAGGAATTTTTCGACTTCAAACCCCTTAACTTTTTTATTTTTCCGTTCTCAGTGCCATATGAGGGCTTAATGTTTGTGGGACAAATTTCTCTTCATGATGCTATCATTTATTATTCTGTACAATGTACTGAGAAGTTGGAAAAAAAATTCAGAATTGGGTGGATTTGAAGAAAAATTGCATTTGGGCGACTTTCCTATGGGCTTCGTTTTTACGGCGTTCACTCTGCAGCCAAAATGACATGACATCTCACCTGTGTTCTATGTTTCGGTACAATTCCGGGGATACCAAATTTATATAGTTTTCTTTACATTTCAACCCCTTGACAAAAATCGAAAACTTTTTTTTTTTGTAAAAGTCGCCATATTTTTTTCACCTATATATATATATATATATATATATATATATATATATATATTTCCTTGCACGGGGATGCATAGGGTGTCTTTTTTTTTTTTTTTTTGTGGGACCAAGTGTACTATTTAGTTATACCATTTTGGGGAATGTCTATTGCTTTGATCACTTTTTATTCAAATGTTTATGAGAGACGAAACAGTGAAAAAATGGCGGTTTGGCACTTTTTTTTTTTTTTTTTTTTTTTTTTTTTTTTTCCTGCTACAGCGTTTACCATACGGGAAAAATACTTTTAGAAGTTTGTTGACCGATCTTTTTAGGACACAGGAATACCTAATGTGTATGTGTTTCACAATAATATTTTACCTTTTATATGTATTCTAGGGAAAGGTGGGTGATTTGAACTTGAAATTTAGTTTTTATTTTTTTATATTTTTTAAAACTTTTATTATATATATATATATATATATTCCCAAAGACTGCATAGACCAGTCTCAATAGCAATGACAAGCCTGGGAGCCTTCATAAGGGAGTTCCGGGCCTTAGTGCCAGGTCTCTGCTGTAGAATAAAGCATAGACACAGTTGCTATGGCGGCTGCGCTGCAACAGAGATGCCGCTATCTTTAAAGACCCAGCATCCACTGTACTATAATGACAGATTTCACAAGGGGTTAATGAATTAGAGGATTTTTACTGGTTCTGACTGACTATGGCTATTTGTGAAGAAATTGGAGCAACAGTTGGAGTCAGGTGGTGAGATAATAGGAGTTGAAGTCTGTGGTTTGGCCTGGCTGCTAAGCAAAATTGTTGCAGACCTCTAACGGAGACCCTTTTGTTTTGTGTAGCATTACAGACCTGTAGGTAGTTCAAGATATGATGACCATTTTTACAGTTTATGTATGCTTAATGTTTTTTTTTTTTTTCTTTAATAGGTGACACCCTTATTGTGGAGGAAGATAAAAGTAAACCTACACCTCCTTTAATACATAGTATAAATGATCGAACCATATCAAAAAGTCCACAGATTGTTCGAAGGGTAGTACCAGCTGACAATTCTTGTCTCTTCACAAGTGTTTATTATGTGGTAGAAGGTGGCATGTATGACCCAGCTTGTGCACCAGAAATGCGCAGTTTAATTGCTGAGATTGTGGCCAGTGATCCCACAAGTTACAGTGAAGCTGTGCTGGGTAAAAGCAATGAAGAATATTGTTCCTGGATTCGCCGAGAGGACACATGGGGAGGTGCCATAGAAGTATCAATACTGTCCAAATTCTATCAATGTGAAATCTGCGTTGTGGATACCCAAACAGTGCGAATTGACCGCTTTGGGGAAGATGCTGGCTACAGTAGAAGAGTTCTGCTGATTTATGATGGTATTCACTATGACCCCTTGCAGCGGCAGTTTTCAGATTCTGACATGCCGCCTATGACCATTTTTTCCACCTCAGATGATGAGGCATTGGTGCAGGCTTTAGAGCTTGCCGATGATGCCAGACGAAAGAGGCAGTTTACAGATGTTAACAGATTTGCTCTTCGCTGTATGGTTTGTCAAAAGGGATTAACAGGACAGTCAGCAGCAAGGGATCATGCCAAGGAAACGGGCCATACCAACTTTGGGGAGGTGTAAGAACGCCTCTATTCTTACTAGAATTGGTGGAAGCTACCTCACCTCTCTGAACCCAAGTTACAGAAAAGCAAAATCGTGAATCAGATTTGCCCTTCTTTCAGCTTTGTTCTTGGGTCAGAAAGCAGTAAAACTGTTCAGTCTTCACAGATTACCTTATTGTACAGTTGCGAGCATCATATCCTCATCACATTCCCTTGTCTGCCAAAATGGTATGACTGGGGTTAACTGAAGTACCCATGACCAAGATCAGTATTTCATAGTCAAGTCTGAGTTTTTTACCTAGACACGACTATTTACATGGAGAACAGATGTTACGTATTTATTATTTTGCAATGTTGCATGTTAAGCTATAATATATTATAACTGTAGCACCCACTACTTGATGCACAGAATTTCAACTCTTGCATATTCTGTAACCTTGAAGTTGCCCTTGGCACAAGACAGCTGCATGCAAGTATTTAAGCGTTAGATTACACAGAATTCTATCGAACCTGGAAAACATTCTCTCATTTTTCATGCTGGGCTCCCATCCATTAAGGAATTGAGTTTTTACCTTACCACGTGCATTAGTTTGGTCTAACAAGCTGCTGTACAATGTCATACTTGCACTAGATGAGCCTTTATATCACCATATTTCAGCTAAGTGTAATGACTGAAAATACATACTGCTTCAAACTACAGTATTTAGCTGAAATGAAGTGCCGATGCTGGGACAGGAATGAAATGTACGTCTCGTATATATTTGTTTTTTTATGATGCTTGTCATTCCTGAACTTTTTTTATTTGGCCAGAAAAATCTGCAGGGACAGTCGTTGTTAATGATGCTAAACTTTGACAATCTCTATAAATTTTAGGGCATGTAGAAGGGAAGGGCAGCATAGGCATATAGGCACTATTTCTTTTAGACCATAGATGGTTTTCATGCCTTTCCAGCATAGTTCTCACACTGAAGAGATCTGGAATCTGTTTACCCGTTGTTGCCTCCATATTGTTTGGGCAAGTCAGGAGTGCATTGGTGTTACTCTCTTATGGGTATAAATGAGGTATACATTTTTGAATGTATTTAAAGGGTTTGTCAGTTTTGTTCTTGTATTTTTTTTTTTTTTTTTTCTTTAGTAATTGATAACCTATTCTCTGTATAGGTTGTCAATAAAAAATCATTGGTGGTCTAATACCCGGGACCCTCGATGATGAGCTGTTTGAAGGGGCTGTGGCACTCTTGTGAATGTCGAGACCACTTACCTGTTTACATTGCATGTCCAATATAGATCAGCTGGCATGCGGTTTAAACAGTGAAGGGATCATGGCGCTCGCACTAGTGCCACACTGCTTTCAAACTGTTGGAAGTGTTGGACCCCCATGATCTTGTATTAATGACCTCTTCTGAGGTCATAAATAAATAAAACACATGGACAAACACTTTAACTTTCCTTTTTAAAAAATTTTTTTCCTTAAATAAAAACACACTGTAATAAAAATATGAAGATTATTTAAATAGTGTAGTTAAAAACCAAATGTGGTTTTCTTGTGGCTGTGGTTTTAATAAGTACAACGGGTATCTTTTACCATGTTTGACCTGTAAAAAGTCTAACCACACTGAAAACTCCAGTAAAAACATGCATTTTTTACAATGAGTTGTAATAAACTTACCCCAAACCCCAATTGCATTTGCGTGAAAGCGCCCTAAGGCCACATTTTAGATGTTCATACTGCATTATCATTTGCACTTGGCATACTACCTTTGATAAGTTTTTAATCCTGCATGTTACATATATTTTAGTATATCACACAGTTAACATCTAGGTACTGTTCACAATTATGTAATGGTTTCCATGGAAAATAAAAACTGTTATGTAACACCAGATTCACAACCACATTTAACAGTGTGCAATAGATCCCATTCACTTTTAATGGAGTCTTTTTGGTCCACTACTACTTACTGTTTTGTGAGAAAAATTGACACTACGTCCAGAGTTGTTTCTTCATATAAATGTTTAGGGGTTTTTAGCTTATGCAGTAAAGACAATCCTTTGCATACTAAGTACATGAGCAGCAAATCTCCCACTGCTTTCCTGAGTTTTGTAGTTTTATTGTATCCATCTGCTGCCAGGGCTAGGCTTTATCTTACAGCGTCTAAATTTCCTGGCAATCCAGTTGTGAAAATGAAATACAAAGTATGTTAGACAAGCATATTACTTAACATTGAAGGCCATATGCCACCAACAGCTATTAACTGAGCATAATCGAAGGCATGCTCTAAATCCATCATACAGCGTTCATAAAATTACTTGAATATTTTTCAGTAGGTGATGCTGCCTAACTTGTCTGTTGGCTGCACTAGTACTGGTAGTTCACTGAAAAATCGACTGTTCTTAAAACTCACATAGACGTGAATAGAGCATGCTTGGAATTTGTAGTTTCACAACAGAATGGCGAAGGTTGCTGACTCTTGCCATACACCTTATAATAGCTGTTAGATGAAGATTTGTTCAGCTGACATCTGTTCTTCCCAATTCCTTCATGCACCTGCATGCTTGGTTTGACTCAATATGCATGTGTTGTCAACGGGGAAAAAGAGTAAACCACTGCCAGATGCCTCAGGCAGTGACCTACCTCCTCTGAAAACTCATACCGTAGATTGGGCATTGAAATTTAGTTCAACTTTGTCTTTTGTCCAGCATCATCTGTTGGGGAACAGTCGGTAGGACACCCCCCCCCCCCCTTCCATACACAAGTTATTCGGCTTGTACCACTTAAATCGTCAGATGTGGCTGTCTTTCATGTATGTGTATGGGAGTCTTTAGAACAATATGTGACAGAATTATTCCCATCACTATCAGTATATGATAATCTCTGCAGTATTTAATTCTTCATTTAGCAATCTTTTTAATGTTCTGCATTGTGACGTGAAAGACAAGCTGGCACTTGTATCATGTACTAAATCTGTTTTAGATGCAATGTTTACTGACCCACTTTCTTGTACTTAAAGTGTTTGTCCCACAAAGTAAACTGACAAGAACCTTTTGCGCACTCCACTTTCAACCTGTACTTCAGCTATCTCTGGTGCTCCTTTTGAAGTGAATGGTAGCACCAACCGTCGCCAGTCCCACCCATTCACACCCACATTCAGCCTGGCTGCGGTCAGGTTGATTGTGGAGCGCGCAAAAGGTCCTTGTCGGCCTACATTTGTTATGCTTAAGAAATTCTTTCCGTCATGTTGGCTTGGAGGTGCCAAAGGTTTGCAGCCCATAGTTTTCTGTGCTGGTGTGGTTAATTTATTTGTGAAAAAGGGGTCATAAAATCCTGTGATAGGCAGCAGTTACATAGTCCTTATAAGCTATAAAACTCTAAACCTCATTGCCAAGTGTTGGAATGCTAAACAGTGTAAGTGGCAGCATAAGGCTGGCCAAGTTAGGGTACTTGCTCACTAATGGTTTCCCCTTTGCTGTTGTCCATGGAATATAATATTTGCATAAATGGCAATGAATGGAGAAAAAAGTGTTTCTGTCGTTTAGAAGCTTTATTGTGTTATCCTGCCACCGAGTAGATCAGTCCAACATGCTGGCTGTTTTGTCTTTCTACCACCGTGACTCTGTTTTTTGTTTTGTTTTTTTCTTTTAAAGCTGTATTTCAAGTTTATTTGCTGTATAATACATTGTATCACTGTGTCTATAGCACTGATACAGGGCTAAGTAGCTTCAGCTCTTTTATCATGTGGTTGTGCTTTTTAGTTTTATTCATTGTTCTACACATAAAGTATAACTAAACGTTTATTTTGTTTAATAAATCCATAGTGCAGGTGAAAATAACCAAACTTTGTAATATACTTTATTAATGAAAATAGTCTGAGTCTTCACTTATTTTCTTCCTTCTGCCACTGACAGTATGTACAATGCAAGGCTATGGAGTGGCAGAAGAGCTCCTCAAAACAAAGACACATCTGCAATTTAGGGAAAATGTTTTCTTTCACAGCACAGCAGGGTTATATTGCCGGATGAAAAAGTACTGCAAGACTGAATTTTTCATATGGTGATCACACATCCGCCGTCCACCATTATAGTTATTGGGGTCCCTTGGGCTCTGCTTGTCAGGTAAAACCATAGAAATGATCCATTTGGTTTAAAAGTCATATTGACTTTAAAAGATTATACTTTAAATTCTTTTAAATACTTGAAGAGGTGTTCACATGTAGGAATTTGAGGTAGAATCTGCCTTAAATTCTGCCTGAAATCTACCACCAGCTGATATTTTATTTTTTTATTTTTTTCTGCTAGTTGATAAAATAAGCATCATGATCATTCTTCAGGCGGATTCCACCTGAGAACTCCCAATTTGTCCCTGCAAGAAGGTTTCCTTTATATTTAAAAAAAAAAAAAAAAAAATCATTGTCTGCTCCAATCTTTGTGATGCGAGCACCAACCTAGTCCTGGCCTGTGAAAGAGCAAGTTTTTTGTTTAAGAAAAAAATATGCTAATAAGTAATCTTTAGACATGCCATACATAAATCTTGGGCCAGAAATTGGACTACCACCTGCTTCTTGAATGCTTAGAGTGTTAATAGGGAGAACTTTAGAAGTTTTCTACTAAAAGGAAGTAAAATAGGTTAGTAAAATATCCTACAAAAATGCTCACCAAACTCCTCCCTACACAAGTGTAAAAAAATATTTAGGCAATGTTTCATATTCTAATCCATAGCATTTTGCTTCATTATTCTTTAAATCTTTCATTGTGGACACATGGGTATAGGTGATTTATAGTTCTGGAAATAACAAAGGGTACAAACTTGCATGTGATTTCTACTGCCCTAAGAGCAGGCTCTAATAGATGTTTATCATCCTGATATATATCTTTATATGATTTGGAGCAGGATTTCTGAGTAAATGCTGAGAGTCCTGATTACTCCACCCACACAGTGAATGACAGTCTACTGTGTAGACACTGATATGGGGATAGCTATCAATCATGCTATGTAGGTTTACAATCTGGACTATGTGTCCTGTCAGGATTTTCTCTCTTTTTTTTTTTTTTTTTAAATCAGAAATCCTTCTTCAAATCGTATATACATTTACATCACAGAGCTTGACTTCTCTTCCTCTATCATTTATTTTTCAGCTTTGCTTTAAAGATTCTACTGACTTGT
The DNA here is from genome assembly GCA_947044405.1 of Leptodactylus fallax. Classification (NCBI taxonomy): domain Eukaryota; kingdom Metazoa; phylum Chordata; class Amphibia; order Anura; family Leptodactylidae; genus Leptodactylus; species Leptodactylus fallax. The sequence goes on along the minus strand of CAMRHE010000294.1, from coordinate 1,146,640 downwards.
CCCTTTGGACACTAGTTTTCCTTGATCCTGAATCAAATGTATCTCTTGTATTTGTGCATAACCTGAACTTCCCAAACGTACAGCACAGAAACACTCCATATATGTAAAAGGTGACAACAACACATCTCCATCGTCCTACTGCTATATAGTCATTTCTCCCTCATTATAGGGAAACTGATATAGAAGGAACTTTTATTTCTTCTGTGCTACCATAGTTTTGTTTTATCATCCTTTTGTTACTGGCCCAGTCAACTAGTTTGTACCTAAATATTTATTTGTATTGAAGAAGAAATGCATTTCTTTGCTCTACATATATTATGTGAGACACTTCTGGACACTCGTCTTTCAATCAATAATCTTGGTTTTAAGTAGGGTGCATCAACACTTATTTTCTTGACAGATGCTTGAATTTTATACCTTCAGGTGGTGCACAATCTCTATATTGCATTGTGAATGTCGTCTATATGGCATAGCCTTAAACATCCAGGACACAACTTTTCCCATTTGCTTTTATTATATGTATCTACATGCTCAGTGTGTAATCTGCAAATGAGCTGTATTAATTTTCCTCCAAGTTTTAGATTTCTTGTATTTTGTCCATGTAATGGTGTACCTGCCTACATTGCTACTATTTTGTTTTGCACCATAGTGTTTGGTTTACTGATTTAAGTTGGACATGTAGACACTAATACTGTACATTATATACAGTACATAATACTATGCTGACTTTCAGAGGTGCTGCTTTAACTGGTAACTGCTTGACTATGAATTCTACCTTAAAACATTTTGATAAGTAAAGAAGGCAGTGACTCGCTTTGTGTGTTGGTTTTGGCCTTATATAAATAAAGTCACTATTTAATCGAAAGTGTGCTGAGTGTTTAAACTTTAACTCTTATCCAGATATTAAAAATGGTGCTCTTTGTTTTACTAAAGACTGAGATTTCTCTTCATGAATAATGTAGGTTTTTCTTTAAAAATAAAAGTCTGATTATCTGTTTGTATCCCACAAATGCTCAGTAGATATCTTTCTGTGGTCAGACCACACAACGGTGTTTGGCTTGGTATGCAATTCTGTGACTAGTCCGCACAGTTAGTCTTGGTGATTAAACCACCAGTTAAATGGGAATCTATGAAATGTGTAATAAGAGGAATTCTTTCCCATGGGTCTAGACTCAAAAATGAACAGTCTACTAGATTAAAGGGCTTTTTACACACTCTGGCTAGTAAAGAAGTCTCCAACACCCTCCAACTTAAAGTGGAGATCTCTTTTCTCCAACAGGTGGTCCTATCTATACTAGACCAACAGACCAGATGCTACAGGGACAGGATCAGTAGGGGGATCTTGGAATATGGATAAGTGTGGGTTGTGGTTAGCTAGTCCACTCTATCCTCGAGCCCTGCATACACATATATTTTCCATTAATTAATTCTCTAAGAGAACAGTCAATTCTACTACCTGACACTATTCCAAACTCTACAACATAGCCCAGGAGCACACCCCTTCCCTCTACCTCTTTAGTAATGGGGACAGAGTGCTATTTACGGGATTATGACTTGCAACCCATTTTGGCTGATGATGCCGCTGACCTTGATGGTGACTTCCTGGACACCGAACTGGCCTTGTCCATCAAGGCACTGAAGTCTGTCAAAAGCCCAGGTGCCGATGGATTCACCCCATGATTCTAGAAATTCTATAAAGACTACATCCTCAATCTACTTTGGCAATCTTTCAGCGCTGTATCCTAGGGCTCTCCAATCATTACAGGCCCATATTTCTGTGATATCAAAACCAGGAAGGGCTCAGAGCTTGTAGCAACTATAGGCCTATCTCGCTGCGTAAAGGGGTTTTCTGGGCAAAATTATTATTATTTTTTTTTTTTTTTTTAAAGGTCTGTTAGTACTATTAATGGGTTAAAAAGTGCACCCAAATACCTTTAGCAGTGTTTTGAGTGATTGCTGGGTTACTCTGGGAGCTCCTGGCATCTTCTGCATTTACAGTGCCTTGCGAAAGTATTCGGCCCCTTTGAACTTTTGAACCTTTTGCCACATTTCAGGCTTCAAACATAAGGATATAAAATTTAAATTTTTTGGTGAAGAATCAACAACAAGTGGGACACAATCGTGAAGTGGAACGAAATTTATTGGATATTTTAAACTTTTGTAAAAAATAAAAAACTGAAAAGTGGGGCGTGCCAAATTATTTGGCCCCCTTAAGTTAATACTTTGTAGCGCCACCTTTTGCTGCGATTACAGCTGCAAGTCGCTTGGGGTATGTCTCTATCAGTTTTGCACATCGAGAGACTGAAATTCTTGCCCATTCTTCCTTGGAAAACAGCTCGAGCTCAGTGAGGTTGGATGGAGAGCGTTTGTGAACAGCAGTTTTCAGCCCTTTCCACAGATTCTCGATTGGATTCAGGTCTGGACTTTGACTTGGCCATTCTAACACCTGGATACGTTTGTTTGTGAACCATTCCATTGTAGATTTTGCTTTATGTTTGGGATCATTGTCTTGTTGGAAGATAAAGCTCCGTCCCAGTCTCAGGTCTTTTGCAGACTCCAACAGGTTTTCTTCCAGAATGGTCCTGTATTTGGCTCCATCCATCTTCCCATCAATTTTAACCATCTTTCCTGTCCCTGCTGAAGAAAAGCGGGCCCAAACCATGATGCTGCCACCACCATGTTTGACAGTGGGGATGGTGTGTTCAGGGTGATGAGCTGTGTTGCTTTTACGTCAAACATATCGTTTTGCATTGTGGCCAAAAAGTTCGATTTTGGTTTCATCTGACCAGAGCACCTTTTTCCACATGTTTGGTGTGTCTCCCAGGTGGCAAACTTTAACCCCTTAGCGACCTTGGATGTACTATTACGTCCTGGGCGCTAGGTACTTTGCGCACCAGGGCGTAATACTACGCCCGAGGCCGGCCGCACGCTCACTATCTGAGCGGGCTTTATCGAAACCAGGTGTTAGCTGTATCTGACAGCTAACACCCTGCTCCATAATCCCTGGTCAGAAATGAGTTCCGAACGGAGGTTTTAACCCCTTGGATGCCGCGGTCAAACATGACCGCGGCATCCAAGGGGTTCTGCCGTCTTGGCACCCCCCGCGGCGAGATCGGGGGGGTGCCGTTATCTCTAATCTGCAGCCCGGGGTCTGCCCAGTGACCCCAGGCTGCCTGGGTCCCCCAGTACCTGGTTGATCCTGCCGAGACCTCAGGAAGTCAGCGCTGTGTTTCCATAGCGCTGACTTCCTGTATAGGCTGCAAGACACGTGTATGCTCGTGTCTTGCAGGCTATAGTACTGAGCCAGAGATCAAAGCATCTCTGGCTCAGGTGTCCTAATGGGACACAAGAAAAAGTAAAAAAAGTGAAAAAATAAATAAATAAAGTATGTTAAAAAAAATTAATAAAAGAATAAAGCCCCAAAAATTCCCTTTTCCTATATAAAATTAATTATATAAAAAAATAAACCTAAAAATTAATAAAAACAATACATATTTGGTATCGTTGCGTCCGTAACAACCTGTACAATAAAACTGAAACCATATTTAATGTACACGGTGAAAGTCGGGGGAAAAAAACTGAAAAAACCCACCAAATGTAACGATTTTTCGCTATCTCACCTTACAAAATATGCCATAAAAAGTGATCAAAAAGTCATATGTACCCCAAAACAGTACCAATAAAAAGCACAGGTCCCGCAAAAAATAAGCCCTAAACCAACTCTCTAAACTGAAAAATAAAAATGCTACGCATCTTAGAAGATGGCGAGGCAAAAAAAAATTGATTTATGTCCCCAAATGGGTTTTTGTTCTGCAAAATTGGTATTGCATAAAAAAACAGTATAAATGAGGTATCGCCGTAATCGTACTGACCCGCAGAATAAAGGTAACATGTTACTTACGCTCTACGCTGCATGGTGAAAAATTTAAAAGATAAAACGCAGTGCCAGAATTGATGGGGTTGTTTTTTTTTTTTGTTGTTTTTTTCAATAGTTTTTATTTGAATTTTTCACAGAGTAAAAGGTACAGAACAATATTGACATATTTTGCGATGTACAGTGGTATGCAGTATAACTAAAAAAAAAAAAAAAAATGCAAGGCAATATGATGCTTTCCTTTCCAAAATACATCTTTAGGTCATTTATCGATAAACCAGATATTCAGAGCACTAACATAGTAAACAATAACAATAACTTTTAGGCACAGTCAACGGGCTATCATGAATCACACTTAGGACATGTTCCTCAATTCCGACCTTCACTTGGTTGTAAGGCCTTTGTTTGTGTGTGAGTATTGACACTCAGTATCCTTCATCCTGTATTCCGGCTTCTCCCCCCGCTCCATCTACCCTGTGGTTGGCAGGTTTGTCCCCCCACCCAGTCCCTGCATCCCCCCTCCCGGATTTCCTGTATCAACCTGGTTTTCTTTCAGAGCGAATCGAGAGTAGATCCACACATCCCAGATTTTCTCAAAGCTATGGAAAGAGTCATTTCCCAGTGCGAGTACTCTTTCATATGTGTATGTGTTGTGTACGGCCATTAAGAGATCCGTCATGGGCGGAGGGGCTATTGTCTTCCATCTCTGCACTAGCAGCAACTTGGCTATCGTCAAAATTTTGCAGGTAAGCTTTTTGTATGCCTTCAGTGCACTGGGAATTCCGATAATCAGAATAGCCATATCAGCGGTGTATGGGAGTCGGAAGTCTAATAACTCTGAGAGCATCTCAAAGACCTTTTCCCAGTATCCTTGAATTATGGGGCAATTCCCCAATATATGTAGAAGTGTTCCTCTACCTCCACATCCCCTCCAACAATTTCCTGATTCAGAGGGATAGGCTAACTGTAACATAGTCGGGGTCCTATACCATCGTAATACTATTTTCATGGCCGTCTTTATATGTGTACTACACTTTAAGGATAAGTGGATCGGCTTAATTGCCTGCTGCCACTCCTCTAGGGTAATGGCTGTCCCTAAGTCTCTCTCCCAGCAACGGAATGGGGTAGATTTAGTGAAGATCGAAAGTTCGTCCATTTTGTCATACAGAAAACGCAACCCTCTCACCTTGGTTGACAGCCAAGTGAAAAGTGCGCCACTATGAGGCAAAAGTGTTACATTTGAAAATATTTAAGGAAATCTCCGTTAGGGATTCCATATTGCTGTCTAAGGTCTGCAAACAATATAGGTTGTTTAGTGTCGGAATATAATTGAGAAATCTGTGTGATCCCCCTCGATTCCCAGTCCGAGACTCTCAAACTGTCGATTACCCATGCCATTAGTGACAAAGGCATCTCAGCAATATGAAAATTTTTCATAGGGTTAGCTTTCTCGTGTATTAGCTTCCATGCCGCCAATGAGGCCGCCATGACCGGGGAGAAGGAGCCAGGAGCTGAAATGTTCCAAAAGGGTAGCCACAGCGCATCTTCCAGTTTTAAAGGAGCTATAAATGCCTGCTCTATGTGCAACCATGGAACCGAGGTGTCTATTGATTTTCACCTAGCGCACTGAGTGACCAGCGAGGATATATAATAATTTCGTATCTTCGGAACTCCCAGCCCCCCTGCTTCCTTTTGTTTAAATAGGAAGCTTTTGTTGATTCTGGGTCTTTTCCCATTCCATATATACTTTGAAATCACTCTTTGTGCTGTTTCAAAGAAGGAAGCAGGAAGGGATATCGGGAGCGTGCGAAACAAATATAAAAGTCTAGGAAGTAGTAACATTTTGAAGGCCGCTACACGGCCTATCCAGGAGGTATCTGTTTTTGACATTCGCTCCGTTTCCTCTTGCAGTAGTCTTAACATTGGTATATAGTTACTTCTATAAAGGGTCCCTAGGGATGCTGTCACCCGCGTTCCCAGGTATTGGACATCATCCTCCCTCCAATCAAAGTTATAATTCGACTTCATTTGTTGAAGCAAAGAAAGAGGGACATTCAAAGGTAGCGCTTGGGATTTAGCCATATTCAATTTGTAAAACGATAAGTGCCCAAATGCAGTAATAGTATCCATTAGGCGAGGAATAGATGTTCGTGGCTTAGATAGGGTAAGAATAATATCATCAGCGTAGAGTGATATAAGGTGAGTTTTATTCCCTATATCAATGCCCCCTATTCCCGTATCTAGTCTAAGTGTTTGAGCTAATGGTTCCATGGAAAGAACAAATATCAGGGGCGACAGGGGGCATCCCTGTCTGGTCCCATTTGTTATCAGAAAAGGGTCCGATACCACTCCATTGGTAAATACTCTCGCAGACGGTGCAGAGTATAGCGCCTCTATCGCCCTCAAGATAGCTCCAGAGAACCTCATATTTCTGAGCACCGAGAAGGCATACGACCAGCAAATGCGATCAAACGCCTTCTCAGCGTCCAATGCGAGAATCACCGCCTCCACCCTTCTACGATCAATATGATATATGATGTTCAAAATGCGTCTGGTATTATCGTAAGATTGCCTCCCCTTAACAAATCCTACCTGGTCATTATTTATCAAGCTCGGAAGACAGGTTGCCAACCTGTTTGCTATTAATTTGGCATATATTTTCAGGTCGGAATTTAGTAGAGAGATAGGTCGGAAGTTTTGGGGGTTAGTGGCCTGCTTTCCCGGCTTTGGCAGCGTAACCACTAAGGCCTCTTGGTTTTCTTTTGGGATGGTACCAGAATCAATCGCGGCCGCCAAAAAGGACAGCAATGGATCCTTCAGGATTGGGAAAAATCGTTTGTAATATTCATTAGTAAGGCCATCAGGGCCCGGAGACTTATGAGATGGCAGCGATTTAATAATTGACAACAACTCCTCTGAGGTTATGGGTGTATTCAAATATTCCAATTGTGACTCAGTGAGTTTGGGAAATTGGGTAGCCGCAAGGAAGCGTTCAATGTCGCGGCTCGTTGGGGGAGCTACCGCTGTGTCTTCCGCGATATTGTAGAGGCCTTCGTAAAATGATCTGAAGGCGTCCGCTATGCCCCTTGGGTCATATATTTTATATGTACCATCCTTACTATGAAGGAAGTGAATTCTGGATTTCGCATGTTTCTGTTTAAGTTTGGAGGCTAGGAGTTTGCCTGCTTTATTGGACTGAGAATAATATGTAGCTTTGGTCCTTTTTAGATTTTTCTCGTATTTATGCAATAAACACGCTGTCAATTGATGGCGCAATGTCATCAATTTTGCTGCATTTGATAGAGATGGGGACTTTTTATTGCTGTTGTCGATTGATTTTATTTGGTGGAGCAATCTATCCATTTCTGCCAATCTATTTTTCTTTTCTATATGCCCCAAACGAATGAATGTACCTCTAATGAAGGCCTTGTGGGAGTTCCACAGTATATCAGGGCCAGGGGCAGAGGGGGCATTAAGCAGAAAAAAATTCCTTCAGATCAGTCTCTAAAGATGCTTTTAATTTCGGTTGTGTCATTAAAAATTTGTTGCAGCGCCATACGAACGCTCTTGGGCATTCATATTTTTCTGCTAAGGTCAAGGTTATTGCTGCATGGTCTGACCAAGTGATTACTGAGATATCAGATTGCATAACCATGGGGAGGCTGGATTGCTCAAGTAGAAATAAATCTATCCGTGAGTAACTATTATGTACAGAGGAGAAATAAGTATAATCTCTCTCAGTATTATGGAGGATACGCCAGGCGTCGAATAACTCATGGCGCCATAGCGCTTGCGAGAAAGAAGGGTGACGTGTCGACCCACCAGAAATGGTATCTACTACCGGGTCCGGAGCCACATTAAAGTCCCCCATCAATATTAAACATCCCTGCTTCCTCTTTTCCACCGCCTTTACCAGTCTCCCTAAGAATGCCACTTGCTTCCTGTTGGGGGCGTATGCTGATACTAGCGTATAAGTAATATTATTGAGAATGCAAATCAGTATTATAAATCGCCCCCCCGGGTCTGCATAATGTGACAATAACTGAAATGCTACCGAGTCCCTAATACCAATAAATACCCCTCTACGTTTTGAGGAATAGTGGGCATGGAATACATTTGGCTATGTCGGATGTTGAATGCGATAGGCATCTAGCTAACAATAGGTGGGTCTCTTGCACTGCAAGAATGTCACAGCCTTGATCCCGTGCCTCGCGCCATAAATTGGCCCTCTTTTGAGGAGAGTTCAACCCTCTGACATTCATAGACATAACTTTAAGCACCATAATACACAATTAGGAATGCATTAAGAGTCTTACCACACTTGCCCACACCAAAGGATGTCCCTGGTTGCAGGAGGCGGAGATGTCTCCACCAGTTGTATTCATGTCACCCTGTGTGCCAGAACCAGAAAGGAAACAAACCATATAAACTACAGAACCGATGGGCAACCCATCCTAACTGTGTCAAAGGAAGACAAAAGAGAAAGAAGACAAACATAGTACAGCGGACCAGCAGCTGTCGTGATCTTGGGGGGATAAGTTCAACAGCAGTGAACATATGGAATCCAAGATAGGTGAGTCTCTAGCTTTGAAGCCCTCTAGGTGGACGTCGTTGAGTTTTCGCCTGGCGCCAGCCATCCGATATTGGACCAGGTGGATTCTTGATTGGAGGATCAACCATCGGAATATTCCATGCATTTAGCAATTTTTTCCCTTCCTCCAGAGTCTTGATAACATGTACGAGATTATTGCGGGAGACGATCACACGGACCGGGAATCCCCATTTATACAGAATGCGATGTTGACGTAATGTTGTAGTAAGAGGGATGAATTGTCGCCTGATTTGTAGTGTCGTGGCAGAGAGATCTGAATAGATGGATATCTTGTGGTATGGTTCAGGTAGGCAGTCTATCTTTCGTGAAGTCAGCAGAACCAGCTGTTTAGTGCGATAAAAATGGATCTTTGCCAGAACATCCCTGGGTACCGTTTCATCTAAATGTGAGGGTCTCGGAATTCTATGAGCTCTGTCAATAGTTAAGTCCATTTTCGTGAGATTTGGAAGGAGCGATTTTATCATATCTTGAAGGAAAACGGTTAGATCTTTTGGGAGTACTGATTCTGGGATCCCTCTAAATTTTAGATTGTTTCTTCTGGAACGGTCCTCTAAATCAGCTATCTTAGCTTTAAGAAAGGACACATCCCTTTCCACGTCGTAGTGCGCATCTATAAGCTCATTATGTGATGCAGCAAATTCCGCCATTTTAGATTCAACATGTACCGCACGGATTTTTAACTCTTGAAGATCTCTATCTAGCGGTTTCACCATAAGGGACATGTCTGTCTTTAATGATCTACAAAAGGCCATGAGCATATTTTTCATTGAAGCCTCAGTTAACAGACTTTCTGTCGCAGGTATATCTGCAAAGAAATCAATAGATGGAAGTGTATGCTGTGTGATGTCGCTCACCTCCTCTCCCTGCGGACCAGTGCTCTGGAGCCTGGGCTTCTGCTTCACCGGGCTCGCAGTAGGTGAATCCTGCGTCCCCAGGCTGGATGCAGTTGTAGGCCTCGTGACGCCATTTTGTGTAGGCCCGAGGTCCGCACCACCCCCGGCCCGCCGGGAGGGGAGAATCAGCCGATCCCGAGTCCGCCCGTTCTATCAGCTGTGGCAGAGACGGGGCCGACAGTACTCTCACCGGGCTCGCAGTAGGTGATTCCTGCGTCCCCAGGCTGGATGCAGTTGCAGGCCTCGTGACGCCATTTTGCGTAGGCCCGAGGTCCGCGCCCCTCCCCGACCCGCCGGGAGGGAGAATCAGCTGATCCCGAGTCCGCCCGTTCTATCAGCTGTGGCAAAGACGGGGCCGACAGTACTCTCCGTTGCGCAGAGAGCATGAGCGTCTCCTCCGGAGGGTCCCGCGGAGGAGTCGAGGCCCTGGATGCTGTGACTGCGCTCGGGCCTCCGCCATCTTGATCCTCTCCCCCTCCGTGTGGGAAGAAGAAATCCAAGAGTTTCTGCGGTTTCACCGCCGATTTGCGCTTCCTGGGCATCCCCAAAGGTGAGATCTCGGTCCTGGGGTAAGTTTAATAGCTCACTCCACGGGCTTGTCGCTGGTAAACGTCGCTTAGTGAGACTCAGACTGGGAGCGCTGAGATTATGCGACCATATCGTACCGCGGCTAGTCTCCGCCCCGATGGGGTTGTTTTTTAATCCACCAAGAAAGAGTTAATAAAATTTATTTAATAAGTTGTAAGCACGTAAAAATGATGTCATTAAAAAATACATCTCACCCCGCAAACAACAAGCCCTCATATGGCTACATCATCAGAGAAATAAAGAAAATATAGCTCGTACAATGTGAAGACAAAAACCCCAAAAATCGCCAAATCATTAGAACATAACTGGCTGCGGCAGGAAGGGAATGTATAAGCTGTGTGAGCGTATATTAGGGTACAAACCAGATTTAGAGCTTACGAGGGACAATAAACCAGAAATGACCCCCAGAGTGACCCCCCCAATAATATGAACTACTGGGGAAATAGTAGGGAATTTAGTGTACCCAATGTACTACGCACAGCTTGCATATTCATTCACTTTTCCCCATCCGCTGTGTATTCACGTCTGGGATACTAATGCTCACTACACCCCTTGATAAATTCTTTGAGGGGTGCACTTTTCAAAATGGGGTCATTCCCTAGGGGATTCCACTTTACTGGTACTTTAGAGGCTCTGCAAACATGACATGGCATCCAGATCCCAAACATCTGAATCTGCTCTCCAAAAGCCACATAGCGCTCCTTCCCTTCTGCGCCCTACTGTGTGCCCAAACCGCAGTTTATACCCACATGTATGACACTGGTGTACCCAGGATAAGGTACTTAATGTCATATATGGGTATAAACTCCCGTTTGGGCAGAGCCAGGCACAGAAGGGAAGGAGCGTTATTTGGTTTTTGGAGCACAGACTTGGACGGTTTGGTTTTTGGACGCCATTGCACTTTTGCAGAGCTGAAATGCCAGTACAGTGGAATCCCCTGACATGTCACCCCATTTTGGAAACTGCACCCCTGAAGGAATTTATCCAGGGGTACAGTGAGCATTTTTAACCCCCAAGTGTTGCTATAATTTATTATCCGTAAATGAATACGCAGCTGATTGTTAATGGTGAAAATGACAATTATTCCAGGAATACATCATTTCAGTGCGTAATATGTTGTGCCCGGCTTGTATCAGAGATGAACGCTCCAAAAGCTGTTGTGCCCGGGATCCCCACTCACCAGTTTTTGGAGTGTGTGTCTGTGCAGACATAAACTGGGCACAACATATTGGGCACTGAAATGGCGTATCTATAGAAAAATTTCATTTTTAACTTTTCATTATCAGCTGCGCATTCATTTTTGGAAATTAAAAGAATGCAACACTTAAGGGTTAATAATGCTCGCTACCCCACTTGATAAATCCCTTGAAGGGTATAATTTCCAAAATGGGGTGACATGTCTGCGGATTCCACTTTACTGGCAATTCATGGGCTCTGCAAAAGTGGCATGGTGTCCAAAAAGCAAACTGTGCTCTAAAAACCAAAATAGCGCTCTTTCCCTTCTGTGCCTGGCTGTGCCCAAACAGCAGTTTATACCCACATATGGCATTGTTAAGTACGTTATCCTGGGTACACCAGTGTCATACGTGTGGGCATAAACTGTCATTTAGGCACACAGCGGGGCGCAAATGTGAAGGAGCGCTATGTGCTTTTGGAGCGCATATTTAGATTGTTGTTTTTTTGGACGCCGTGTCACATTTGCAGAGACCCTAAAATTGCCCCTACAAAATGGGGGTCACTTCTTGGGGAATTCCAATTTACTGGCACCTCCAGGGCTCTGCAAAAATATCATGGCGACCAGAAAGTCCCTCTAAATCTGTACTCCAAAAGCTAAAAAAAACCACAGTGCTCCTTCCCTTCTGAGCCCTGCTGTGTGCCCAAGCAGCAGTTTATACCCACATATATAATTTTTTTGTCCCTAGGATAGCCCACTTAATAGTTTTAGGCATTCATGTCTCTGATGCCACAAAGTGGCCGCAACGTATTAGGCACTGAAATTGGATATTTCTTTAAAAACTTTAATTTTCACTTTGTACATTAATTTTTGGAAAGCATTTTTAGACTCTAAATGATAATACCCCTTGATACATTCCTTGAGGGGTGTAGTTTCTAAAATGAGGTCACTTTTGAGAGGTTTCCATTATATTGGTACTTTAGGGGTTCTGCAAATGCGACATGGCACTCAAAAACTATTCCAGCCACATCTGCCCTCCAAAAGCTAAATAGCGCTCTTTCCATTTTGAGCCCTGCCATTTACCCATGCAGCAGATTACAACCACATATGGGGCATTTCTGTGTTCAGGAGAAATTGTGTAACGAACTGTGGGGTGCTTTTTCTCCTTTGTCCTCTTGTGAAAATGAAAAATTTGGGGCTAAATTGACGGTTTATTGGAAAAAAAGTAGTTTTTCATTTTAATGTCCCAATGTTAATATCTGTGAAACAGCTGTAGGGTCAAAATGCTCACTATACCCCTTGATGTGTTCTGTGAGGGGTGCAGTTTCCAAAATGGCATCACTTTTAGGGGGTTTCCACTGTATTGGTACTTTGGGGGCTCTGCAAATGCGACATGGTACCTGAAAACTATTCCAGCAAAATCTGCTCTCCAAAAGCTAAATAGCGCTCTTTCCATTCTGAGCCCTGCCATGTACCCATACAGCAGATTACGACCACATATGGGGTATTGCTGTGTTTAGGAGCAATTATTTTGCAAACTGTGGGGTGCTTTTTCTCCTTTAACCCATTGTGAAAATGAAAACTTTGGGGATAAAGTGACATTTTAGTAATGTTTCATTTATACATCCCAGTGTTAGCAAAATCTGTGAAACGACTGTAATGTCAAAATGCTCACTACACCCCTATATGAATTCTGTGAGGGGTGTAGTTTCCAAAATGGGGTCACTTTTTGGGGTTTTTCTTTGTATTGGTACTCTAGGGGCTTTGGAAATGAGACATGGCACCTGAAAACTATTCCAGCAAAATCTGCTTTTCAGACGCCCAGTGTCACTCCTTCCCTTCCGTGCGCTGCCATTCGCCCAAATATCAGTTTACACCCACTTGTGGGGTATTTCCGTGCTTGGGAGAAATTGCATAACAAACTGTGAGATGCATTTTCTCTTTTAACCCTTTGTGAATGTGTTAATTTTAGGGCTAAATTAAGGAATTAGTGGGAAAAAATTAAATGTCTAAATTTCACCTCCATATTGTTTTAATTCCAGTGAAATGCTTAAAGGGTTAACAAACTTCCCAAATATTATTTTTGAATTATTTTGAGGGGTGCAGTTTTGAAAATGGGGTCATTTATGGGGGTTTCTAATATATAGGCCATTATAATCCTCTTCAGAACTGAAGTGGTCCCTAAAAAATTTGTTTGGGAAATTTTCTTGTAAATCTGCAAAATCGCTGTTACACTTGTAAGCCTTCTAACATCCAAAATAAATTACAGGACGATTAAAAGATGATGCCGATATAAAGCAGAGATATGGTAGATAATATGTATTAATGTATTTGGGTGGTATGACTATCTGTCTGAAAAGCAGAGCATTTCACATTTTGAAAATTGCGATTTTTTTTTTTTTTCTCCAAATTTCCATCAAATTTCCTATTTTTTTATAAATAAATACAAAAATATTCATTAGTGTTTACCACTAACATGAAGTACAATGTGTCACGAGAAAACAATCTCAAAATCACTTGTGTAAGCTAAGACGTCTCAAAGTTATTGCCATATAAAGTGACACATGTCAGTTTTGAAAAACGAGGCCTGGTCCTTAACGCACTTTTGGGCTGGGTCCTTAAGGGGTTAAACGAGACTTTTTATGGATATCTTTGAGAAATGGATTTCTTCTTGTCACTCTTCCATAAAGGCCAGATTTGTGCAATGTACGTCTGATTGTTGTCCTATGGACAGACTCTCCCACCTCAGCTGTAGATCTCTGCAGTTCATCCAGAGTGATCATGGGCCTTTTGGCTGCATCTCTGATCAGTCTTCTCTTTGTTTGAGATAAACGTTTAGAGGGACGTCCGGGTCTTGGTAGATTTGCAGTGGTCTGAAACTCCTTCCACTACACAGTGCTCCTTGGGATGTTTAAAGTTTAGGAGATCTTTTTGTATCCAAATCCGGCTTCAAACTTCTCCACAACAGTATCACGGACCAGCCTGGTGTGTTCCTTGGTCTTCATGATGCTCTCTGCACTTTAAACAGAACTATCACAGAGCAGGTGCATTTATACGGAGACTTGATTACACACAGGTGGATTATATTTATCATCATCGGTCATTTAGGACAACATTGGATCATTCAGAGATCCTCACTGAACTTCTGGAGTGAGTTTGCTGCACTGAAAGTAAAGGGGCCGAATAATATTGCACTTTTCAGTTTTTTATTTTTTACAAAAGTTTAAAATAACCAATAAATTTCGTTCCACTTCACAATTGTGTCCCACTTGTTGATTCTTCACCAAAAAATTTAAATTTTATATCCTTATGTTTGAAGCCTGAAATGTGGCAAAAGGTTGAAAAGTTCAAGGGGGCCGAATACTTTCGCAAGGCACTGTATTTACATGGTTTATCCTACAACTACTATGATGCATTGCTCGTCACTCAGATCACCCTCTCACACCCCCCTCCCTGTCTCCCTAGCTACCCTGCCCACTACTAGCCCATTCCAACTAACTCAGCCCTCCCAACCCCATCATACTTATCTGTTTCCTCCTCTTCTTGATGTCTGCCTGGAGGAGAGGAGATGCCTACTCTGCGCTGCAGGCCTCCCACGCTGCCTGGAGTCTAGCCCGATGTCTCTTCCAGAAGTGCTGTCACGGCTCAGCTCTGGACTGGAAGCAAGAAAAGCCGGGTAAGTATTGTGTGCCGGCTTCACAGGTACTATTGTGCGTGCGTGGGGGGCCGGCACAAAGAAAGAGGAGGAGGCGGCGGCCTTCCCTGGATGACATATGGGGCCCGGATCCAGAGGAGATGGTAAGTACAATGGGGCTGGGGGGGGCCTTTACACTGACGTAACAGGTCAGGATATGGATTAGACCGAAGACCCGTTACATAAGCGGAAAGGTAAAAAATATAACATGTAGGTCGCATGAACTACATATATTACTGAACAACTATATAATATAGAAAATAAAGATACATTAGAAAGTTGGAGGGGGGCATGGGGGACTGTCACAAATTGTTGATTTATCCTGGACAACCCCTTTACTGTTGATGTAAAACTCTTTTCTAAAATGATAGCTGTACGTCTGCAGCATGTGATACATAGGGAACAAGTTGGCTTTGTGCTGAGTCGAGAGGCTTGGGACAATACTTCAGGGCTCCCTTTTGCCTGCTTTCAGTTGATGCAGAAAAGGGATTTGATCAGGTATGGTGGGACTTCTTAGAGACTACTCTTTGATCGATCGGTTTGGGTTCACACATACAGCGTATTATGGCTCTATATATTGGCCCAATGGCTAAAGTTTAGGTGAATGGCTCACTCACGGCCTTAATCTCCTTCATGAACTGGACCAGGCAGGGTTGCCTGCTGTCCCCTTCCCTATACATATTAGTGATGGAGTCTCTGGTCCCACAGAACATAAGCTCTGTCTTCACAGATGACCTGTTACTATATGTATCCTCCCTACATATTTCCCTGGCATCTATCCTAGAGGAATTTTAAGGTTAATATTGCAATGTTTGCTCTATATTTGTCAAAAATTCCCGTGCCACCGACCCCGCTCCTTCCTCCTGAAACTTCAATGTCTGGCTCGAGTTTTCGTATGGAATAATACTCACTCTAGGGTAAAACGTTCCATTCTTTCCTTACCCAAATGTCTGGGAGGGATAGGACTTCCTGACTTTACACTTTATCATACTGTGATCTCCATGTACCTGCATATTGGACCTTTTTCACAATCGGTCCTCAAAGTTGTAGGTGGAAATGGAACTGGAGGATTGACCTTTATAGAGGCTCTGGAGATGTTTTAGTGGCATCCCTTCTCTACCCTGCTGCCGCTGACCCTATTCCCTTTCCTGTGCGCACTCTGGTCCACCTGCCGCAAATTTGTCCGGAACTTGGGACTGGTTACCTATCCTGGCCAACTCTCCCTGTTAGTGGGCGGTGCATGCTTTTCCCTTTTTAGACTGGCAGCTTCTTTCCTGTGGCATCTTAATCCCTATTAGAGAATTAGATACTTAATGGGCTTTTCGGGCTTATGCCCCTTCGCGGAGTTAACAGGGCCTCTGACCACTCCCCTAATAGATAATTGTAAATATAATTCGCTGGTACCGCACGCTGATGGTAATGCTGGTGGTGCCAGTTGAAGGGTTATCCAACCCATTATACAGTATTTCCAAATCAGTGCGCACACCGTAGAGATTCAGGTGAAAGAAGTGTAACATTTATTTTCACACAGTGTAAGTGGATTATACCATATATACCATTCCATATATCACAACGCCATGTAGTATAGGACATAGATTACAGTAGGATCAGAAAAAACGTACTAAGTTTCATTCTAAACAGCGAACTTCATCAGGCATGATCCTAGATACAATCATAAAATACCCATAAGAATTCACAATTTCATTTCAATTGTAACTAATATACAATAGTGGATATATGGTAAAACTCAGCATATTCGTTAAAAAATAGGAGACAAAATAATGTGGGTATAGAGTAGATAAGAAGAAAGAAGGGGGGTGAAGACTGTCAGTGTATAAGACAGAAACTATGGATAGAGATATATAGCAAAACTATAGTGTTGAATAAGATATATAGATGAAAAAAGTATATAGGTGACTACAGGGGCCAAGGTAGAAGCAGAGGGTAATTTATGGGGTCACAGAGATCAGAAATAATACGGTATGAATGAGATATATACTGCAGAGTATATACAAAATAGTTTACTACAAGGACTTTAATATAGTAAGTATGCAATATATATTATGCAAGATGAGTAAGTAGATACTGTACATACCATTGGTGGTCCAGAGGAATGGCTGATAATATTGGTGGAATAGAGGAATGTAGAACAAGCCAAATGTTAAGTAGGGATGGTTTAAATAAGAGCGCGAAACCGGAAGTTACGTAGTACCGGAAGTTGTGTCATTAATGTAGTGCGCTCTGTATTGGTTTACAGGTTGTATATGCGTTTCACCGCTGGAATGCAAAAGCAGAAGTCACGAAAGTACGCAACTTCCTGTTTGCGAGCAAAAGGATTAATATGCATGTCAATGCGTTCCACAGTGGAACGCACAGCCAGTATGTATGCCGATGCGTTCCACAGTGGAACGCATTGGCATAAAAGACCACCAAAAAAAGAAAAGAAAAGAAGTACTTGTAGAATATGGAGAGAGGGGAAAGGTAGAGAATAACAAGAATAAAGAATTAAATTACGGTAGAGGAAAAAAAGACGGGGGGG
The DNA here is from genome assembly GCA_947044405.1 of Leptodactylus fallax. Taxonomy (NCBI): domain Eukaryota; kingdom Metazoa; phylum Chordata; class Amphibia; order Anura; family Leptodactylidae; genus Leptodactylus; species Leptodactylus fallax. Next base: position 1,129,266 of record CAMRHE010000294.1, on the reverse strand, counting down.
GATCATGAATGTTATAAAACATACAACATAAAACACAAAATTCAGGTAATACAAAATATTGCAGAGGAATGAATAATAATGCTTACCAAATAAATCATGTTTATGAATTAAGGATAGGGATCATATATCCTATATCTTATGCTAATGTATATGCTAGCTATACTGTACCCATTACCGCAGTATTTGTAGATTTCATTTTGTCTGCAAATGAAGAGAGAGGAAAGTTAGACAAAGAAATCAACTATATCAAATCGTCAAATGCACAGGATACATCTCACAAAACCTGGGAAACACATATTTGCCAGAAGACTTGCCACACTTATCAGGAGGGCTTTAAACTAGAAGAGGAGGGGATGGGAAGTAAAAAGAAAGACAAGAACATGCAGCTAAAGGATATACTAAACAAGGTTACTAGATGTGGTAAAGAGGACCCAAGACAGGATACTCAGAAGGAAAGTAAGAAAAAGGAAGTAACAGAGCGCAATCTGAAATGTTTTTACACAAACGCACAAAGCATGGGAAACAAACGGAGAATTAGAGCTGATAATACAGAAGGAAAATTATGATGTCATTGGTATTACAGAAACTTGGTGGAACGATAAGCATGATTGGAACATACAGATGGAAGGATACAACTTATTCAAAAAGAATAGAACTAATAAAAGAGGGGGAGGAGTTGCATTGTATGTTAGAAAAGAACACATCTCCACAGAAATTACAGTTTTACAGAATGATAATTTATTAGAAAATATTTGGCTAGCAATTCAAGGGAAAAACAATGATAAGGACATCATAATAGGTGTTTATTATAGACCACCAGGACAGACGGAAGACATGGATGAGATTTTTTCACAGCAAATTACCACGCTTTCAAAGAAACATGAAATAGTTATCATGGGAGACTTCAATTACCCAGACATTCAGTGGGAAACTCACACAGCTACGAGTAAAGGCTCTATCAAATTTTTATCCTCTCTAGCAGACAACTTCATTGCCCAGCTAGTAGAAGAAAACACGAGAGGAACATCCATTCTGGACCTAGTTTTAACTAACAAGGAAGATATGGTTAAGGAACTAAGGGTAGCAGGGACATTGGGATTCAGCGATCATGCTATACTCGAGTTTGGGGTTGTAAGAAGAAGAAGACCTGAGAAGACAAAAACTACAAGGCTTGATTTTAGTAGGGCAGATTTTAGGGGCCTAAAGGTAAGGGTTAGTAGAATTCCATGGCGAAAAATTCTTAAGCACAAAAATGCACATGAAGGGTGGGAAATTTTCCATAGGGAAATCATTAATGCACAGGAACTAACAATACCTAGAAGGAAGAAAAATGGGAAGCACCTAAAAACACCAGGATGGATGACTAAAAAATTACATAACCTACTAAAAAAGAAAAAGGAAACATACAACAAGTGGAAGATGGGAACTATATCTAAGGGAGAGTATACAGCAGTTTGCAGACTCTGCAAGATAAGCATTAAAGGAGCTAAGGCTGAACACGAATTGAAGCTTGCAAAAGAGGTTAAGAGTAAGGTAAAAGGTTTTTGGGGATATGTTAAAAGCAAAAGAAAAGTGAAGGAAACCATTGGAGTCCTGAGGAATGATAAGGGTGAAAAAGTTAACATGGTGGAACAGCAGGTGGAGTTACTAAATTCATATTTTGTATCCGTTTTCTACCAGGAAATTGATGGAAATATCAACATTAATGGTGATAGTGATGAGGGGAAAGAGGACTCCAAGCTGAGTATAAGTGAAGGTTTGGTATTAGAGCATTTAGCTAAGATTAAGGAAACCAAGTCCCCAGGACCGGATGATTTACACCCTAGAGTCTTGAAAGAGTTAGCAAAGGAAATAACAGAACCCCTTGCTATAATCTTCAATAAGTCATGGGAAACAGGCGTGGTCCCTCTAGATTGGAAAAGGGTAAATGTGGTCCCCATCTACAAAAAGGGGAAAAGGGACGACCCAGGAAATTATAGGCCGGTAAGTCTGACCTCGATAGTAGGAAAAATCTTTGAGCAAATTGTTAAAGAACATTTAATTAGGTACCTGGATGGGAAGGCTTTAATTAACCAGAGCCAGCACGGCTTTATGGCCAATAAATCTTGTCAGACTAACCTGATTTCCTTTTATAACAAAATCACTGAATGGTTGGACCAGGGGAATGCAGTGGACATAGTATATCTTGACTTTAGTAAAGCATTTGATAAAGTATCACATAACATTCTTATTGAAAAAATGATTAAGTATGGCTTTGATAAAAATTCAGTGAGGTGGATTCACAATTGGCTTAAAGATCGGGCACAACGAGTAATACTAAATGGCTATACATCAAACTGGAAGAAAGTAAAAAGCAGGGTGCCACAGGGCTCTGTCCTGGGCCCAGTACTTTTTAATATTTTTATAAATGATCTGGACGATGGGATTATTGGGGAACTCATAAAATTTGCAGACGATACTGTGAAGAATATCGCCTCGCCCAGCCGCCTGGCACGCCTGCGATCAAACTTCTTTCTTAACCTCCCACTCACACACCGTGAGTAGACCGGGTCATAGGATAAAACGAACGAGCGATATAAATTTTATATGTTTAATAACCCAAGTAGGTCGGTATGAATTAATAGCATATACAGAAATATACAATATTAATATGATCAAGCATAAACATACAAGCAAAAGGGAAATGATACAATACACCAAAATAAAAGGAAATAAAGATTAGAAAAAATACCTGAGCACACAGCTTTGTCCTAGCTGTCTCTCTTCCATGCTCAACACAATAGACTCGTAGTCCGTTTCTCTAGGCCACAGCAGAGTTTTGGGCCTAGGGCGCAAGCTTAAGCAAGTTGCATAAAACAATCCTTCTACATGCTGTCCAGAACTAGGCCCTCAAAGCATTCCTCAGTAGGGCAGGCCCTCTCATCTTCTCCCAGATCAGAGCTCCTTACTGCCTCTTTGCTGAATGACCCCAGAATCCAGGTCTGCCCACAGCATATGGCTAGTGCTCCACCCACCCCTTGCACCCAGGCAGCCCCCCTTCTCCCACCTTTGCAGAACCCTCGGAGAGAAGGGTGAAGTTAAGGCTTGCTATCCCCCATCCCATCTGGCCAGGGATAATAAAAGTGCCTGGCTATAGCAAGCCATCTCCAATGAACACACATAAAACCAGTGAAGCGTATCGTCCAGCAATGTGGACTCAACTAAAGCACCGCATTCCAAGTGGGGGAAGGACTGACCTAAGCAAGTAAAACACACTTCCAAGAAAGATATAAAACTGAAGGTCGGTTCATCACAGATACCAAGATAGGAGGAATAGCCAACAATAGAGAAGAGAGAGAGTGTATTCAAAAGGACTTCGACACACTGGAACAATGGGCTGAGGCGAACAGAATGGTATTTAACAGGGACAAATGCAAGGTCCTACATCTAGGTAACAGAAATGCAAGAAGCATATATAGTATGGGAGGAATAGAACTAAGTGATAGTACAGGGGAAAAGGATTTGGGCATAATAGTAGATCACAAATTTAACATGAGTCAACAGTGCGGTGCTGTGGCAAAAAAGGCTAACAAATTTCTGGGATGTATCAAGACGAGCATTGAATCTAGATCACGAGAGGTAATTATTCCGCTGTACTCCGCCCTGGTCAGACCCCACCTGGAATATTGTGTACAGTTCTGGGCGCCTCAATTTAAGAAAGACATCGATTTATTGGAGCAGGTCCAGAGAAGAGCAACCAAAATGGTGGAAGGTCTGCAAACCATGTCCTACAAGGAACGGCTAAAAGAACTGGGATTGTTTAGTTTGCAGAAGAGAAGGTTAAGGGGAGACTTAATAGCGGTCTTTAAATATCTGAAAGGTAGTCACAGTGCAGAGGGATCTACCCTATTCTCATTAGCGGAAGGAAGTACGAGAAGTAAGGAGGTGGTGAGTTCTTCATCGATGGAGATCTTCAAGTGGAAACTGGATATATAGCTGGGATGATTTAGGAAAACCTGCTTTTGCAGGGGGTTGGACTTGATGGCCCTTGAGGTTCCTTCCAACTCAAAATAGAAATAGAAATAAACATATTTCTTATTGATTAGACAAGATATATTCAGTGTGATGATGTGGATACCATCGTATATATAACCAATGGTTGAGATCGATACATATTTCCTCTTATGTTGTGAAGGTTCGATCATATGCCCTGTTTAGACCTGATGGTTCAATCATATCCAGGGTGTGTATCCAGTAGGCTTCTCTTTTCTTGAGAAGGGCAATACAGTTGCCTCCTCTTCAGGGTTGTGGAATATGTTCAATAACCTGGAACCTTAGCTGTGCTATATTGTGTTTGTGATGATTGAAATGAGCCGGAATTGGAAGAACAATCAGATTGTTACGAATAGTGGACTTATATTTGGATATGCGGTCCTGTATATGTTGGGAAGTTTCCCCAACATATACGAGACTGCACGGGCACTTGATGAGACAGACGACAAATGAAGTGTCACATGTAAAATAGTCATGTATTGGAAATCTTCTCCCCGTGTGAGGATGTACCAAGTAGTTCCCTTTGATTACTGCAGAACACTGCAAACAGTGTAGGCATGAAAAGGTGCCTTTTTTGGGAGTTGCCAAAAAAGTTTGTTGCGGTACCTTGTGTATGTGACCGGTGTCAGCACGTACAAGTGTGTCTCTTATGTTTTTATCCCTTTTGTAACATATCAATGGAGGGTTCTTGAATTCTTCTGTATTAGGAAAGGCACGTAATAGCCAATGTTTTTTTAGAATGTAATTCAGTTTAGGTGAAAATTGGTGGTATTTGTGTACAAAAGGGATACGTTTGGACTCTTTATTTTTCTTTTTTGTTGACTTGTCTACACTTAGGTGTTGAGGAAATTCATTTGTTCCTGATTATAGTGTAAAATGAATTGTAATTCTGGAGTGATGTTGTTTAAGGTGGAGTAGAATTGTAACAGGGAGACTATTGGACCAGTCCATATGCAAAATATATCGTCGATGTATCATCGCCAATACATCGAGTGTGCTTGAAAATTCATATTAGGGTATACGTAGGTGTCTTCAAAGTAGGACATATAAACATTCTGTAAGGGAATCGCTAGAGGAGTGATTCCCCAGTAGCTGCTGGAGAACTTAGGGGGGAGGGGGCACAACAAGACAGTGGACCCTAAGCTAAAACCACCCCACTGTCCCTGACTAACTTGCCCGATCTGTCCTAGGCGACAGCCAGCAACCAGTCGACAGCCCCTGCTTACAATAAGTGATACACAGAACGCAGACAGGACGAACACAACAAAGGGAGGTCAACTAGCCAAGGGGTCAGTAACAGACGAGCAATGCAGTCCAAAATCACAATCCAAGAAAAAAGTCAAAGGTAAGCCAGTGGTCAGGAAATGAGAAGAACAGGTAACAAAGAACAAGGAGTATAGCCAGTAAGCGTAATGCAATAGCAGGCGCCAATGGGAAAGTGAGCAAACAATAAATAGGGAGGAAGAACCCGCCCCAGACTTGATAGGAGGATAGGCTGTCAATCACACATGTAAGACTAAAGTTAACTCTTAGTGGATCAGGGGGAAATCAAGGTGAAGAGAAGGGTGTGGTGGAAAATCAATTAAGGAGGTGAGGGAATAGGACAGTGTTCAGACAATACAAGAAAACCCCAAAGGAAGGAATCACAACCGGACACGCCTCCTGCGCCGCAGTGTGCGCCCGGAGGATGGTGCCGAAGCCCGGGAGCCACATTGGACCCCATGGTGGTGCCTTGTATTTGTAAATACAGGTCATCACCAAAGAGGAAGTAGTTGTTGTGTAGTATGTCCAATAAGTCTATACAGAACTGTTGTTCTTCTCCTGTAATATTGTGGTCAGAGAGAAAATTGTACATGGCCTTGATTCCCTTTTGATGTTCTATGGAGGTATGTAGACTGCACACATCCCAGGTTACCAAAATACTTTCAGGTGGACATGGAGAAATCTCCTTCATTGTATTGATAAAATGCGATGTGTCCAGTAAGAATGATGTAGTTGTACAGACTAGAGGAGTTAGTATCTTTTCCAATAAAATGGCTAGGGGTGCTAAAATGGTGTCCGTGCTTGCCACTATCGGGCGTCCAGGGGGTTTTTGTAGTTGTTTGTGTATTTTAGGTAAAATGTAGAAAACAGGAGTGATTGGATGGTGATTAGTTAGAAATTCCATGGTTTTTGAATCAATAATGTCCTTCCTTAAGTAGTATTCTAATGTTGTTTTGTATGGTCTGAGCAACGGTAGAAGTAGGATTTCTAGTAAGCTGTGTATGTAGTAGCATCATTAAGTTGTACATCCTCACACGGGGAGAAGATTTCCAATACATGACTATTTTATATGTGACACTTCTTTTGTCGTCTATCTCATCAAGTGCCCGTGCAGTCTCGTATATGTTGGGGAAACTTCCCAACATATACGGGACCGCATATCCAAACATAAGTCCACTATTCGTAACAATCTGATTGTTCTTCCAATTCCGGCTCATTTCAATCATCACAAACACAATATAGCATAGCTAAGGTTCCAGGTTATTGAACATATTCCACAACCCTGAAGAGGAGGCAACTGTATTGCCCTTCTCAAGAAAAGAGAAGCCTACTGGATACACACCCTGGATACGATTGAACCATCAGGTCTAAACAGGGCATATGATCAAACCTTCACAACATAACAAGAGGAAATATGTATCGATCTCAATCATTAGTTATATATACGATGGTATCCACATCATCACACTGAATATATCTTGTCTAATCAATAAGAAATATGTGCATTTGACGATTTCATATCGTTGATTTCTTTGTCTAACCTTCCTCTCTCTTCATTTGCAGACAAAATGAAATCTACAAATACTGCTGTAATGGGTACAGTATAGCTAGCATATACATTAGCATAAGATATCATAGGATATATGATCCCTATCCTTAATTCATAAACATGATTTATTTAGTATGCATTATTATTCATTCCTCTGCAATATTTTGTATTACCTGAATTTTGTGTTTTATGTTGTATGTTTTATAACATTCACGTTTTCCCCCCCGTCTTCCACGTCTCTTTTCCTCTACCGTAATTTAATTCTTTATTCTATATTCTTCTTATTCTCTATCTTTCCCCTCTCTCCATATTCTATAAGTACTTCTTTTCTTTTTTCGGTGGTCTTTTATGCCGATGCGTTCCACTGTGGAACGCATCAGCATACATACTAGCTGTGCGTTCCACTGTGGAACGCATTGATATGCACATTGGCTGTGCATTCCACGGTGGAACGCACGCGCCATTAATCCTTTTGCTCACAAAAAAGAAGTTGCGTACTTCCGCTTTTGCGTTCCAGCGGTGAAATGCATATACAACCTGTAAACCAATACAGAGCGCACTACATTAATGACACAACTTCTGGTACTACATAACTTACGGTTTCTCAAGCGCGCTCTTATTTAAACCATCCCTACTTAACATTTCGCTTGTTCTACAATCCTCTATTCCACCAACGCTATCAGCCATTCCTCTGGACCACCAATGGTATGTACAGTATCTTAGGGTGGGTTCACACCTGCGTTTGAGTCCGTCCGCTGCCAATCCGAGTGAAAATCTCGGGAAACAGGATAGGCATCGGATACCGACAGGTTAGCGATGCATTGGTTAAAAACCCATTCATTTGAATGGGTTTTTAAAGCAATGCGTGGGTGTGCGCTTGCACCCTTTGCGCTGCGAAGCTGTTTTTTTTCGTCGGACATGAAGTCCTGCATGTCCGACTTTGTTTCCAAGGAAAAAAAAAGGATTTGAGGTTTTTCACTTGGATTGGCAGCAGACGGACTCAAGCGCAGGTGTGAACCCACCCTTACTCATCTTGCATAATATATATTGCATACTTACTATATTAAAGTCCTTGTACTATACCATTTTGTATATACTCTGCAGTATATATCTCATTCAAACCATATTATTTCTGAACTCTGTGACCCCATAAATTGCACTCTGCTTCTACCTTGGCCCCTGTAGTCACCTATATACTTTTTTCATCAATATATCTTATTCAACACTATAGTTTTGCTATATACAGTGGGTACGGAAAGTATTCAGACCCCTTTAAATTTTTCACTCTTTGTTTCACTGCAGCCATTTGCTAAAAGCAAAAAAGTTCATTTTATTTCTCATCAATGTACACTCAGCACCCCAACTTGACAGAAAAAAAAAACAGAAATGTCGATATTTTTGCAAATTTATTAAAAAAGAAAACCTGAAATATCACATGGTCATAAGTATTCAGACCCTTTGCTCAGTATTGAGTAGAAGCACCCTTTTGAGCTAGTACAGCCATGAGTCTTCTTGTGAATGATGCAACAAGTTTTTCACATCTGGATTTGGGGATCCTCTGCCATTCCTCCTTGCAGATCCTCTCCAGCTCCATCAGGTTGGATGGTGAACGTTGGTGGACAGCCATTTTCAGGTCTCTCCAGAGATGCTCAATTGGGTTGAGGTCAGGGCTCTGGCTGGGCCAGTCCAGAATGGTCACAGAGTTGTTCCGAAGCCACTCCTTTGTTATTTCAGCTGTGTGCTTAGGGTCCTTGTCTTGTTGGAAGGTGAGCCTTCGGCCCAGTCTGGAAGAGGTTTTCTTCCAGGATATGTCTGTACTTGGCCGCATTAATCTTTCCTTCAATTACAACCATAGCATGATGCTGCCACCACCATGTCTCACTCTTGGGATTGTATTGGGCAGGTGATGAGCAGTGCCTGGTTTTCTCCACACATACCGCTTAGAATTAACGCCAAAAAGTTCAATCTTTGTCTCATCAGACCAGAGAATCTTATTTCTCATAGTCTGGGAGTCCTTCATGTGTATTTTGGCAAACTCTATGCAGGCTTTCATATGTCTTGCACTGAGGAGAGGCTTCCTTCGGGCCACTCTGCCATAAAGCCCCGACTGGTGGAGGGCTGCAGTGATAGTTGACTTTGTGGAACTTTCTCCCTTCTCCCTACTGCATCTCTGGAGCTCAGCCACAGTGATCTTTGGGTTCTTCTTTACCTCTCTCACCAAGGCTCTTCTCCCATGATTGCTCAGTTTGGCTGGACAGCCAGGTCTAGGAAGAGTTCTGGTCGTCCCAAACTTCTTCCATTTAAGGATTATGGATGCCACTGTGCTCTTAGGAACCTTGAGTGCTGCAGACATTCTTTTGTAACCTTGGCCAGGTCTGTGCCTTGCCACAATTATGTCTCTGAGCTCCTTGGGCAGTTCCTTTTGACCTCATGATTCTCATTTGCTCTGACATGCACTGTTGCGGTGACCAGATGGAAGGTAACGCTGCAGTTGGGATTGGGGGTGAAACAGCGCAGACTTGCACGGCCTGGGCCGGGGGCGCGCTGGTGCGCCCCGTTCCCCCTGGTCCGGTGTGGGGGGCTGCACTGTTGGTGGTGTTGTTCCCCCGGGGCGCTTCCCCTTCTGTGCCGCTGGTGGTGTTTGGGGCGCCCTGTGTTGTTGGTGCGGTCAGCACAGCGGTTGTAGTTGACTTTCTTCCATGGGTGTGGAGGCACAATGCTTACAGTTTCTTCAGTACACAACGGGGTCGCCTGGTGCACGCGTCCTGGGGTGCGGGTGCTTGTGGGTGTTCCTAGCCCTTTACTTCAGTGTTCAGCCCTAAGGTGCGTCTGGGCTCCTATTTGGCTCATGGGGTGCCACCATGTACTAGTACATAATTTCCCCACTCACGTTTGTGGTCCTGTGTCAGGTTTCGGGGTGCATAGTCAGGGGGCAGGATATTCCACAGGTCTGGCCTTGGCCCCTGGTCCTGTGTCTTGCTTGGGCCGTGTTCCAGTGTTCTCTCCACAGTCTCATGCTGACAAGATAATGTGTTGACTTCCTTCAGGGCGTGGCTAGGCAGCAGGGGACAGGATCTTCTGTAGCTGGGTTGTCAGTCTCCAACCTTCCTGGGCCTGTCTGGTTGGTTCTGCCTATCACTGTTTCTTCACAGGCATCACACTTATCTCCTCACCTCCTCCTCCTACTCCACATTCTTCTCACACGCAGGACCTTCCTGCAGGGGTGTTCCATGGGGACCCAGTGTCAGCTGCTCCTCCCTTTTCCCAGGCGTGTCCTCCCATTGGACATCTGGTTACTATTCAATCCTATGGGAGGTGTTGCTGTGTGAGGCTCACTAGGTGGCGCTGTGTTGTGTGAGCTCAGGACCCCCTGCTTGTCACACAGGCTTGAGCACGGATATCATGCCAGGTCACCCTCGCCCGCCTGCCGCTCTGGGTGCCTGTGAGCTGTGAGATCTTATATAGACAGCTGTGCCTTTCATAATCAAGTCCAATCAGTTTAATTAAACACAGCTGGACTCCAATGAAGGAGTAGAACCATCTCAAGGAGGATCAGAAGGAAATGGACAGCATGTGAGTTAAATATGAGTGTCACAGCAAAGGGTCTGAATACTTATGACCATGTGATATTTCAGTTTTTCTTATTAATAAATTTGCAAAAATATCTAAATTTGTGTTTTTTTTTCTGTCAAGATGGGATGCCGAATGTACATTAATGAGAAATAAAATGAACTTTTTTGCTTTTAGCAAATGGCTGCAATGAAAAAAGTGAAAAATTTAAAGGGGTCTGAATACTTTCCGTGCCCACTGTACCTCTAGCCATAGTTTCTGTCTTATACACTGACAGTCTTCACCCCCCTTTTTTCTCCTTATCTACTCTATACCCACATTATTTTGTCTCCTATTTTTTAATGAATATGCTGAGTTTTACCTTTTATATCCACTATTGTATATTAATTACAATTGAAATGAAATTGTGAATTCTTATGGCTATTTTATGATTGTATCTAGGATCATGCCTGATGAAGTTCACTGTTTAGAACGAAACGTGGCACGTTTTTTCTGATCCTACTTTAATCTATGTCCTATACTACATGGCGTTGTGATATATGGAATGGAATATATGGCATAATCCACTTACCCTGTGTAAAAATAAATGTTACACTTCTTTCACCTGAATCTCTACGGTGTGTGCAGTGATTTGGAAATACACTCTCCTAATAGATGACTAGCCTACTTCCAATTACGCAGTTATCTCATGACATTTGACCTTTAAAAAGTTGTGCTTGTCACAGACACCTCTGACGGGCACTATATCCCTGTTATATGGTCTGTTGCTAGCTCAGGAGACTGGATACTAGTTACTCCGGTTTGTAGGATTATGGGAACGGAAATTGGGTTGCTCTTTCACCATGGAACAATGGTTAAAATCATATAGCATGACTCATAAAATGTCTATTAAATGCAGATTCCAAGAAATAAACTACTACATCCTCTCTTATTGGTACCACACCCCTACAAAACTACATAAAATGTTCCCGCAGGTGTTTCCAACATGTTGAAGATGTGGGGAAGAGGAGGGCTCCATGCTACATATTTGGTGGACATGTCCTCCAATAGCCAACTTATGAGCAGATGTTACCAATTTATATAACTCGATGTGTTGGCCTAGACTTACACTCACCACTGAACAGGCTCTCCTATTCATGTTCCCTGGTTCTATCTCCAAACTGAAAAAGAGTCTGCTTATGTGCCATACAGATAATTCCCATACTGTGGAAATCCACACTGGCTCCCACTCAACTGATGTGGATGGAGTTGCTTAATCATATAATACATTTAGAGGAGTTAGAGGCCAAGGATGAGGCTATACACTTGGTGACCATGATTAAACCATACTTAAAGAGGACATTTCACCACCTCCAATGAATCCAGCTCTTTGTATCATTTAAAAGGTGCTGTTTTACTGCTTCCAGTACACATCTGGAATTTTTTCTGTAGCCCCTACCGTTCCCAAGCAATCAGTTCTGTTAGTTGTGATGCCTGATATGCTACTTAGGCTCTGAACAGTCAGGAGGGTAGAGTCAGGCAGGAGCAAAGCAAGGACTTGACAGCGCACTTCTAACATTACAGAGCTTAAATAGCACTTTAGGCATCAAAACTAACTGCGCTTGTTGCTCAGGAATGGTGGAGGCTAGAGAAAAAAACTCAGAGGAATGGCACCAATTAAATTATAACTAAACTTTTGGGCAACTTTAGATTTTCTGGCAGTATTTGTGTCATTAATACATTTTGTAATATATAATTTTTGTATTATAATTTTTTATCCTTTCTGTGAAATGCTGCATTTCTTTATTCTTTCCCTTGCTTTTCTATTGAGAGCTGTCTTTACGTCTCGGTTCTGTGCAGCTGCATATAAATATATTTTTTCCTGACTGTGTTTTCAACCAGTGATATCTCTGGAAATAATATAGATAGCACTGAAACCCCCTCTTTCGTATGACACCAAAAGCAAGTTTCTACATTTTATTACATCTGGGATGTAACTGAAGTGACCCTACCCTAATTTTCTCCATTTTAACACAAGCTGTACTCCATACACAGTGAGAAGCAGGGACAGCCCTCAGTAGAGAAGCAAGAAATGAATAAAGAAATTCAGGATTTCACAGAAAGAAGGCAAAGTTTGTTAAAGTATATTACAAAATTTATTAATAACACAAATGCTGCCAGAAAATTGACTGAAGTTTAGTTTAGGTTTAACAGATGAAAAGACCTTGAAAAGATACAGAAAAGAAATGCTCAAGTGTTTCTTAAATACTACCGTAAATTCTCTGTGGGGTTACCTATGGTGTGGATTAAAGGGTTGACTTCTCAATTATGTATTTACTTCAAAATGTTTTTACAAATCCTTATTTCAAATAAGTTAAGCATGGTTAAAGAATTTGGCCACTTGTACATTATTTTACAACCTGTTCTTTTTTTTATTTATTTATTTTTATTTATGCTTACTTGTATAGCGCCATCATATTCCCCAGCGCTTTACAGACATTGTCAGTCAAAATTCCCATATAGGACTCACAATCTACAGTATGTCTTTGGAGTAAGTGCTTTGAAACAGCATGTAAAGTATTGACAATATCTACACCATTTTCCTGCATTCTAAACAGCCACCCGATTGCTTACATTAGTCTGAATCTCTGGTTGTGAGGCATCCTGGTTACATCATGGGCATTAATGGAGAGTTATGGGACATGATTAGTCTAGTAGCGACTTTCATTGAATTGCACTGTGCAAGTCATGGTAGACTAGTATATACATGGAGCTGTGCCAAAAAATATTCTTATTGCAGGTTGTCCTGATTCTGGGACTATCTGTAATGAGCTTAATAGATGAGAGAACCTGATAGCTAGATTGTCACTGCCAGGGGCGCACCGCTAATGAGGCGAAGTGAGGCGGCCGCCTCAGGTGGCACTGTCCGTCACTGTCTGGGGGGCGGCATTTTTTATTGTCTATTTAATGTAAATGGTTTACGAGACCTCTGCATGTCAGCGCAGGCGGCGCTACAATGACGTCATCGCACCTCCTACGCTGACACGCAGACGTCGTGGACAAGAAGAGGAGGTGGCGGCGGCGGCGGCTGCATCAAGGCATGGGAGGTAGGTGAGGATAAGTTTTTTTTTATATATATAAATAGGCCGTTGTCTGCTGGAGTATCCCCGGCATGTAACGGCCTATTAACTTATCGATCCTCGCTGCTGGTCGTAGCCGTCCCCGCTTCCCCTTCTGCTATGGGACGCAGAAGCGGCTGTGTGCAGGAGCGGGGATGGTAAGTGAGGCCGCGACCGGCGAACCCCATCAAATACTACTATAATTGGAGACCCAGGGGAGGTGATAAACATAAAAACCAAAGTTACTCACCTCTCCGGCAATCCGATGTTACTTGGCCTTCTTTGGTGAAGTCCCAGGCGTCACGCGAGCCAGATCGACGTCATTATGTCACGACGCCGGTCTGTGCGATATTGAAGAAGGCCGAAAGCAAAGAGCGCACCGGAGCCCAGGTAAGTAACACTGGTTTTATGTTTGTTACCACCTGGGTCTCCGATCATTATACTCTGGGGTCTGAAAAGACCCCAGAGTATAATAGTTCATGGGTGGGGGGTCACTATGGGACATAATACCATGTGCAGGGGCCACTAAGGAGCATAATACCGTGTGCAGGGGCCACTATAGAGCATAATACAGTGTGCAGGGGCCACTATGGAGCATAATACCATTTGCAGGGGCCACTATGGAGCATAATACCAATGCAGGGGCCACTATGGAGCATAATAACGTGTGCAGAGGCCACTCTGGAGCATAATACCATTTGCAGGGGCAACTATGGAGCATAATACTGTGTGCAGGGGCAACTATGGAGCATAATACTGTGTGCAGGGGCCGCTGCGGGGCATAATACCGTGTGTAGGGGCCGCTGTGGGGCATAATACCATGTGCAGAGGCAACTATAGAGCAAAATACCGTGTGCAGGGGCCGTTGCGGGGCATAATACTGTGTGCAGAGGCTGCTGTGGGGCATAATACCGTGTGCAGGGGCCGCTGCGGGGCATAAAACCTTGTAATACTGTGTGCAAGGGCTGCAGTGGGCCATAATACCATGTAATACTGTATTTAAAAAAAAAAAAAAAAAAAAAAAAAAAAAGCACCTACTCACCTGTCCCTTGTGCTCCGATGTCTCCTACCGTGGTCTGGTTCTGCTGCTCTGGTGTTTTCTTCTGGTGGAAGTCCCCACCGCACATGACCGCTGTGGTCGCTGACACGGGACATCACAGGGCTGTGGGGAAGAAAACACCGGAGCAGCAGAACTGGAACGTGCTAGGAGACACTGGAGCACCTTCCCCAGCCTCATATTAAAAAAGTGGTTATCCTGGACAACCCCTTTAAGGTGGCACTTGGGCTTTATTAAAGGGGCTTTCCAGCTCCTTTTTATTGATGATCTATCCCTAGGACAGATTATCAATAAGATCAGTGGACCCCTCTGATCAGCTGTATGAAGGGGCTATGCCGCCTGTTTATATCATACGCTGTGTGTTTATAGTGACCGTGTGATGTAATTACAGCCTTGTCACATAGACGTCTATAGGATGAGGCTGTAGTTACATTACATGGCCGCTGTGAGATGAATGACACTGTGTAAACAGAGAAGCAGTCATGGCGCTTACACAGGTACCACAGATCATTCAAACAGGTGATCAGTAGGGGTCCAGGGTTTTTGAGCCCCACTGATTATTTTATTAATGACCTTTTAATTAGGAAACCTATGGGGCATTATTAATAAGGGGCACTATTTATACAGGGTACATACGGACATTATTAATATAAATATGCACTTGGGGGTATTATTCATTATGGGGGGGTTATATCATATATTTTATAATTGGGGTAGCAGCAGGATGGGTGTGCAGGTGAGGACAATGTGGGTCAGGTGCGTGGAAAAGTGAGGAGCCAAAGATGTCTGTGCTGCAAACTTTACAGAGACAAGGCACAGCTGGAAGAAGTGGTCATGGTGGTCCAAAGGGAAGAGAAGGGAAATGTGACCGATTAGTCAGAGACGTCACCTGTAAGTCACAAAATGTTATTGCACTGTATTCACCTAAATGATAGAGGATAAATACCTGATTGATGGGGGTCTGTCTGCTGAGCCCCCCACTGAGCCTGAGAATTGGGTTTTTTCCCCCACTGGGTGGGAATTCAGCCTGACCGCAGCCATATATATAGGTGTGCTACTTGGTGGATGGACGAACCCGCATGGCTCTCATTCAACTTTGATGGGAGCGCCAAAGATACCCGAAGTCCAGTACTCAGCTATCTGTGGCGCTCCTATTATAGAGAATGGGGGCCATGTGGGCTCGTCCATCCACCAAGCAGAAGATGTGTGAAGTTACTTTCATTGTTAATGCCGTGTTGTTGATCTGAAGTAACTGAACTGTACTGAAGTAATACAGGAAGAAGAATTCTTAAAAACTGTTTTATCACTTTGTGTATTGTGTATATTGTGCGACGATAACAGTGTGTGAAGCTAGTAGCATGTAAACGCAATTTTATATATATATATATATATATATATATATATATATATATATATATTTATTTTTTTTTTTCTTTCTATAGTCCGCCTCAGGCAGCAAAGAGTCTAGGTTCACCACTGGTCACTGCAGTGCCATTATTGAGGTTGTTCAGCATTACATGGCGCCTGATGAAAACTGGTATATTCATTTTAGACATAGGCCAGATCCCATAGAGTCAGAGGTGCCCACGCTAGCTACTTTTCACTCCAACTTCGCTCCTGGATGAAGTAACACACATATCCACACAGCCATATATCTGCTGTCTTTGCAGTTGACAGCAGAGGGCAGCTGCATACTTCAATACTTGTATTGATTTTAAATACTGTACAGACAGTGGCTATTGTACATGCAAAGCATCAAGTTTGGATTTTTGTACTGATCATGTCACTTCCATAACTTGGCACTCATTAAATGCACTGTTGCAGTGTGACACTGTGATCTTCATGAAGCTAGAGAGCTAGAGAGAACTCAAAAATCCAGGGCAAGTACCTCTCAAAAAGAATATCCAAAAGTGGTTTGGTGTATATAAAAGCAATGAGTAAATTTTGTTACCTCCAAAAATAATGTTGTTCAGATTAATGAAATGTATACAAGAAAGTCACAAACTAAAAGATATATATATACCCACCTACAAAGTGGGATGGTACATAGTTCAACCAATCAGGTTACACACAAACATGGTACACTTAACACATATAAGTTATCGGTTATATTATATATATATATATATATATATATATATATATATATATGATATGTTTTTTTTTTTTATATAATAAACCTGTCTGCAATCTGCATATACATAAAACAATCATGTGTCTAAATATCAAAATACATTTTAAACAGCAGTGTAAAAAAAAAAAAAACATACTAATCAAAACCCTTGCCAGATGCCATATCATACTTCAAATTATCTAGTAATGAACCAAATTGTACTGTAAGAAAAATGACAGTACTTATTGTTGTCCCATGTGTGTATGTGGGAGGACAACACAGGCGCACTGTGTCGGCTTCACAAAGTGAAAGCCAGGCCAATGTTAAATGTATCTATTGGCAAGTCGGACAACTTAAAGAAGGACTAAATGGTGAAGGAATAATAATATGATCCAATTAATTGGCTGCACTATATAAATCATAGGGATAAAAAGGTTCTAAAAAAAAAATTCTAGTGACTGGATTGAAAGAGTAGATAACAAATAAAAATTATATTCATGAATGGGAAAGGGATACATAAAAATAGAGTCCCAGCTCCAAGTGAAACAAAAGACAAGGACAATAATAAAATTTCAATTTATCTACCTATATGTTGTCCCTAGTGGAGTTAAACCTTCTCAGTAAGGGCCTCTCCTTGTGTTCTACAGATGAGTACTAGTACTAGTGCCTTTTCAAATTCCGAATCACATTCCAACACAATAGAATCTTCTATTGACCTTAGTTGACTTACATCAGTATCCATTCATACCACACTCAAACCTAAATCCAATTTCCATCCTCTACATCATAGAGGTTGTACATTGCTACACTTGAGGTCTTGTTCCAATGGAAGTCCTTGCCACGCAAGAACGCTGAGGCCAAAGTAACAGAGACGTCACTTGCATATGTCACCTGTGACGTCCCGTGCCCTTTTTTTTTTTTTTTTTTTTTTTAAAATCAAATCTTTATTTAACGTATAAGTGGCAGGTACAGTAACAAAAAGAAACAGCTTATAAGCGAAACCTAAAGATAGCACGCTGCCGAGTCAAACACAGCAGCGTGAAACAGAGCAACATATAGGTAATTTTAAGGTGGGAAGGGTAAGGGAAGAAGGGAGGGTGCGTTGGGGGGGGGGGGGGGGAGGACATGTAGGTAAAGTCAACGTCAGTAACTCAGGAACTGACAGCCTGGTTGCAGCGCCAGCATAGGTTGGTATCCGATAAGTTGTAAGCGTGTAACTACTCTGGCGTTTTATATCACCGAGTCAACAATTTGTAATGGTTTTCTTGGATTCTAACACAGTTAGAAAAACCATGTGAGTTGGACAGGACAATCTCTAACGAGATTGGCCAGTTCCAGCCAGCGCATAAGTTGGATTGCATTGTAGTACGCCTGTACGTCCGGTAGACCCATTCTTCCCCCCCGTGCTTTCCCCTCACCAAAAGGGAGTGGGCTAACCTCGGCCTCTTACGCTTCCAAATATAGCAAGAGAAGAGAGAGCGGACCTCCCAGAAGAAACTTGCGGGTAATAGAATGGGTGCCATATTCATAGTATAGAGAAATTTAGGCATAATATATGTTTTGAGCAAATTAATGCGACACATCCATGAAAGAAGAGGGATTTCATAGTCCTCTAGCAATTTCCTAACAGACTTGAGAAGGGGGAGTAATTAGTAAGGTAAAGGGCAGATAACTTGGATGGGACCAAGATACCGAGATATTTCAGTGGCCTGGTGGTCCACATAAAGGGCGTGAGGGGCCTCAACCTGGAGACTACAGATTGTGGTAAAGTAATGTTTAATATCGCTGATTTCCCAAAGTTAACCTCAAAATTGCTGAGGGAACCAAAATGTTCAAAACTACGGGTGAGGGCTGGGAGACCCGTGTCTGGGTTTGTAACAAGGAACAGGAGGTCGTCTGCAAACGCGGTCGCCTGGAGGCGCTCAGAACCTATCTGAAGGCCCTGAATTTGCTCGTCTTGCCTAATACTCTGCAGCAAGGTTTCAACCACCAGGATGAACAGGGTCGGGGACAAGGGACAGCCCTGCCGTGTGCCATTTTTAATGTTGAAGGAAGGGAAGAGAGTCCTGTTTACCTTCAATTTAGCAGAAGGTTGGGAGTACATAGTAAAAACTGATTTACCCGTGTCCTTTTCTTATGCCGCAGCGGTCACATGCAACGATGATGACGACAACTTCCACTGGAAAAAGACCCCAGGAGCAGGAGGACCGGACTGCTGTGGAAGACATCGGGGCACCAGAGACAGGTATGTTTGTTTTGTTTTTTTACCATCCCTGGCCTCCTTGCCAAAAAAGGTTTATTCTGGACAACCCATTTAGAAGACAAACAAAACTGATACTGGGAAATAAATTCAGTTCATATATTTCAGCATCAGTAAGGACCCTGGACAGGGGCATAACTAGCAAAGACTGAGCCCCAAAGAAAACTCTCCCCCTTTACACATATACTACTATAATGTCCTAAAGTGGCCTCCACACAGTACAATGTCCCATAGCGGCCCCTCCACACAGTATAATGTCCCATAGTGACCCCTCCATACAGTACAATGTCCCATAGCGGCCCCTGCACACAGTATAATGTCCCTTAGTGGCCCCTGCACACAGTATAATGTCCCAACATGGCCCCAATAGTGTTCATTACAAATATTGCAAAAATTTTGGGTTCAGCAGAACTCCAAATTTTTGGGATATACCAAGCACGAACTATTAATATACTCTGGAGTCTTTTTAGACCCCAGAGTATAATAATCCGAGTCCCAGGGGAAGTGACAAACATAAAAAAACAGTACTACTTACCTCTCCTGCACTTCAGCACGATTCCCTGCTGTTTTCAGTCCTCTTCAATGATGTCACAGATGTGGGTTACTCCAGCATTATCATGCGTCGCAAAGCTGGCCTGACCCACATGATGTCACTACAGAGGCCCGAAGCCAGAAGGGAGTCACTCCAGAGCGCAGGAGAGGTGAATAACACTTGTTTTTATGTTCGCTCACCTCCCCAGGGCGTCCGATCATTATTCTCTGGGGTCTGAAGAGACCCCAGAGTATAATAATAGCAGTATTTGTTGGAGTTCGCCCAACAAATACTCTTACCACGGGAACGCGACCTTACTTACCAGTCGCCGCTAGTGCTGATGGTCGCCTCCGCTTCCCCTTCTTCCCTCCAGGAGGGCAGAAGGGAAAGCGGGGGCGGCAGTGAGCAGGAACGGGAATCGGCAAGCAAATAGGGCCCGTTACCAGGGTTACTCCAGCAGGTAACGGCCTATTAAAAGAAAAAAAAAAAAGCAGCAGCCTACCTGGAACTGTAAGGTCGCAAGCCCTGTGGCAGCTGCTACAGCTGCTATGGCGTTACTTACGCCACTGACCCTGGACAAAGAAAACTCATCCCAGCCTTCATATTGTTTTTGAGTTTGCTGATGCTATTTTTTATGTATTAGAGAGATAGTGAGTGTTATACTGCAATATAAACAACATAAATGTGCAAATCGAAGCCTGTGTAGCTAATCCTACAGTTTACATTTCAGAGCCTCGTTTAGAAATGTGTTTTTGCTATTGTGAAATCTGTAACTTTTTGTTCTAAAAATATATGCTTTTATGGGCATAGAGAACTATTTCACAATTGTGATTTGTCCCTTTTTAATTCTTTGGATTCCAGGAGCTGAATCATCATCTTTTATCCTAGTTACAATGGATTTAGATATGATTATATGTTTAGTAACACACACATATACTGTATACTGAAAAAAAAAAATTATACATATATACAGTTGAAACCAGAAGTTTCCATACATTCAGGGCCGGTTTTAGACAAAGTGGGGCCCTGGGCAAAATTAAAAGTGGGGCCCCAAATGCTGATATGCAAACAACACCATCGTCTTCCAGTGGCAACCCCTATAATAACGCCTCCTTTCTGCCAACAAAAAAGTAATAACAAGCCCCATTTTACCACACACAATTCAAATGAGTACCTTTGTATCGCCTAATAGATTTTTGCACCCAGTCATCAGTTATTATAGCGCCTCCTTATAAATAATAGTCCCTGCTTATAAATAATATTACACCTTTATCAGTAATAGCTCCCTTATAAATTATAAATAGTGCCCTGTATCAGTAATATTCCCCCTTATCAGTAAGTCACCCCGTAAAAATAATACTGCTCCCTTATTAATAATAGCCCCCTCATAAATAATAGTTACCCTTATAAATAATAGTCCCCATTATCACTAATAGCCCCCTTTATAAATAAGCCCACTTAACAATTATACCCCCCTTATAAACAGTTCCCCTCTTATAAATAATAGCTCCCCCTTATAAATAATAGCCCTTCTTATAAATAATAGTTCCCCCTTATAATAGCCCCCTCATATTTAAGTTTCCCAATTATATATAGTAACCCACCCTTATATATAATAGTTCCTCCCTTATAAATAAGAGCCCCCTTATATATAATAATTCTCCGTTATACAGTGTCAGACTGAAGGGCCTTAGGCCCACCAGAGGAACTTGTTCTGGGGCCCCTCCCAGCAGCTTCCTGCTAATAGCCTACACCATGGCTCCTTTACTGAAGTCTTACATACACATGTGGACAAAATTGTTGGTACCCCTCGTTTAATGAAAGAAAAACCCACAATGGTCACAGAAATAACTTGAATCTGACAAAAGTAATAATATATAAAAATTCTATGAAAATGAACAAATGAAAGTCAGACATTGCTTTTCAACCATGCTTCAACAGAATTTTTAAAAAAAGAAAACTCATGAAACAGGCCTGGACAGAAATGATGGTAACCTTAACTTAATATTTTGTTGCACAACCTTTTGAGGCAATCACTGCAATCAAACGATTCCTGTAACTGTCAATGAGACTTCTGCACCTCTCAACAGGTATTTTGGCCCACTCCTCATGAGCAAACAGCTCCAGTTGTCTCGGGTTTAAAGGGTGCCTTTTCCAGACGGCATGTTTCAGATCCTTCCAGAGATGCTCAATAGGATTTAGGTTAGGGCTCATAGAAGGCCACTTCAGAATAGTCCAATGTTTTCCTCTTAGTCATTCTTGGGTGTTTTTAGCTGTGTGTTTTGGGTCATTATCCTGTTGCAAGACCCATGACCTGCAACTGAGACAAAGATTTCTGACACCAGGCAGCACATTTCTCTCTAGAATCCCTTGATAGTCTTGAGATTTCATTGTACCCTGCACAGATTCAAGACACCCTGTGCCAGATGCAGCAAAGCACCCCCAAAACATAACAGAGCCAGCCCCATGTTTCACAGTAGGGACAGTGTTCTTTACAAGATATGCTTCATTTTTTAGTCTGTGAACATAGAGCTGATGTGCCTTGCCAAAAATTTAGATTTTTGTCTCATCTGTCCATAGGACATTCTCCCAGAAGCTTTGTGGCTTGTCATAGTATTTTTATATATTATTACTTTTGTTAGATTCAAGTTATTTCTGTGACCATTGTGGGTTTTTCTTTCATTAAACAAGGGGTACCAACAATTTTGTCCATGTGTGTATGTGCTGACCATTTGGTGTTACTGAGTATGTTCCCAGGATAGTCAGCCCCTATAGTACTGTGCAGGCCCCAATAACTCCATGGCCAGTTTATGCACAGTACTGTGTGGGGAATGACATGGCCATGGGGCACTACACGTATGTGCAAGATTATAGTGAGGGAGCTGTGATGCAGACATAGCACACAGGGCTGCCAGCAGGAATTTTGAGCCCCCCCCCCCCACAGTATAATGCTCCACATGGTATATAATGCTCCCCGGTATAAAATGCTCCCCTGAGCCCTCCACAGTTTCCCCACATGGTATATAATACTCCACAGTGGCCCCACACAGTATAAAATGCTCCCCTGAGCCACCATAGTGGCCCCACATGGCAAATAAGTCTCCACACAGTATAATACTCCACAGTGGCCCACATAGTATACTACCCCTTAGTGGCCCCAGACAGTACAATATGCTCCCATGCAGCCCCACACAATATAATATGCTCCATACAGTATAATATGCACCCCACAGTGCCCCCCAGTATAATGCTCCACAGTGGCCTAACACAGTATAATATGCTGCCCCCAGTCCCCCCCCAGTATAATGCTCTACAATGGCCCCACAGAGTATAATATAATCCCGAAAAGCCCCACACAATAAAATACACTCCACAGTGGCCCTACACAGTATTACAGGCTCCCCACACTGCCCCTTCCCCCCAGTTTAAAGCTCCAGAGTGGCCCATAGTATAATATGCTCCCCAGAGGGCCCCCACGCAATATATTATGCTCCCCAGAGTGTCCCCCCAGTATAATGTTCCACAGTAGGCCCCACACAGTATAATATGCTCCCCAGAGGGCCCCCTACTATAATGCTCCTTAGTTCCCCCCCCTAAAAATGCCCCACAGTGGCACCACGCAATATAATATGATAATATGCTCTGCTGATGGCCCCCCCAGAATAATGCTCCACAGTGACCCCACTCAGTATAACATACTCCAGAATGGCCACACAGTATAATATACTGCCCAGAGAGGTTACCCCAGTATAATGCTCCACAGTGGCCCAAAACAGTATAATATGCTCTCCAGAGCCCCCCCCCCGTATAATGCTCCACGGTGGCCCCACACAGTATAATATACTGGAGGGCCCCCTCTGGAGAGCATATTATACTGTGTGGGGCCACCGTGGAACATTATACTGGGGGGTCTGGGGGGCTCTGGAGAGCATATTATACTGTTTTGGGCCACTGTGGAGCATAATGCTCAAAAGTAAACCCACAGAATATAACATGCTCTCCAGAGGCCCCCCCCACATTATAATGCTCCACAGAATATAACATGCTCTCCAGAGGGCCCCCTCCCCAGTATAATGCTCCACAGTGGCCCAAAACAATATATATGCTATCCAGAGGGGGCCCCCCAGTATAATGCTCCACAGTGGCCCTACACAGTATAATATGCTATCCAGAGGGCCCCCCCAGTGTAATGCTCCACAGTGGCCCTACAGACTCCGTCAGTGCTATTATTCAGACCCCAGAGTATATTAATCGAAGGCCTGGGGAAGGTAAGGGAAAATAACAAACAGTTATACTCACCTTGTCTTACCTCTCCTGGGTCTCCTCGCGCTGCTCCGCTATCCCCGCCGGTGACCGCTTCCTCTTCTCTGCGGCTGACGTCACGCGTTGTGGACGTCACCGCTGAGGCCTGTGATTGGGCCTCAGCAATTATATGAGGCAAGCTGCCAGCACGCTCCATGTGACCGCTGTGGCCAGGCCTCAGCGGTGATGTCCGGAACGCCAGAAGATAATGTCGGACGCCAAGGACAGGTAAGTAAAAATGTTTATTAATTTTACTCACCTCAGAAAGGGGCCCTACGGCACATGACTCTGGGTCCCTTTCTGTTATTGATATGGCCGGGCCTGACTCCGGGATCCGGAGTCATCAGGCCGAAACGCCTCTTCAGACCCCCGAGTATAATAAGTGGAGACTTAGGAGAAGTGAAGAAACATAAAAAACAATGATACTCACCTTTCTCCCTGCGCTACAGTGTGGCTGTCCAATCTGCCGGCACTTCTGACAGCTGACAGGGGTCACGTCTGGCGTCATTACGCATACGTCATTATGCGACGTGACCCCAGAGACCCAATCAGCGGTAGCTGACTACAGGCAGAAGCGCCGAAGAGAACAGAGCGGCTGCGGAGCGTGGAATGGTGAGTTCATTGTTTTTTTTTTTTTTTTTTTGTTTTTTTTTATATAACTGTAATTTTTATTGAAAAAAAAATTTTCATTAACAAGGAATAAAGGGAAAAAACAAACAAGAAAAAAAAAACAAAAATGATCAAACAAGCAGGAAGCAATGAGGTAGGTAGAGGCTATCCGCTTCTTCTCCCTTAAGCAATAGAGTTCATTGTTTTTTATGTTTGTCCCCTCTCCTGGTCCTGTACTTATTATACTCAGGGGTCTATGGGACCTAATACCGTGTGCGGGGACCGCTATGGGACCTAATACTGTGTGCAGGGACCGCTATGGGACCTAATACAGTGTGCAGGACCGCTATGGGACCTAATACCGTGTGCAGGACCGCTATGGGCAGGGTCGGACTGGTCCACTGGGGAACCGGTGAATCCCCCGGTGGGCCCCGAGCCCGACTATTAGTCCTCATGTCATGGGGGCCCGATCGGGATCCTGACCATCCCGATCGGACCCCTGACCAGTGGCGTTACGATCGCGGTCGCAGGGAGCGCGACCGCGACCGGACCCGGCAGGGTACGGGGCCCGCGGCCAGCTGGAGATGGCCGGGGCCCCGGACCACTATGATAGCGGTCGGGGAAAGCCTGGTTCCCCGACCGCTATCCATACTGTTATTGGAAAGGGACCCTGGCATATTGCAGGCCCCTTTCCAATACATGCCAGCCCAGGGGAGGTGACTGAAAATAATAAACACATATTCTCACCTCTCCTGGGCACAGCGTTCTCTCCTGCGCTCTTCTGTCATGTGACTGAGGCCTGTGATTAGGCCCCGGCGGTCACATGGGGCGCGACCACGTAATGACGTCAGTGCACCCCCACGTGACCGCTGAGGCCCAATCACAGGCCTCAGCAGCGTCGTCGGAAAAGGGCCTGAAGACGCTGAAGACGGCAGGAGGGAGCGAGGATGCCAAGGAAAGGTAAGTCAAGGTGAGTATGAGAGTTTGTTATTTTTAATCACTTCCCCAGGGCCTCCGATTATTATACTCTGGGGTCTGAGGAGACCCCAAAGTATAATAATAGCACTGAAGCGGAGGGGGCTATTGGGCGCATATAATACTGTGTGGGGGCCACTGCGGAGCTTATAATACTGGGTGGGGGCCACTATGGAGCTTATAATACTGGGTGGTGGCCACTGTGGAGTTTATAATACTGGGTGGGGGCCACTGTGGAGCTTATAATACAGGGTGGGGGCCACTGTGGAGCATATAATACTGGGTGGGGGCCACTGTGGAGCTTATAATACTGGGTGGGGGCCACTGTGGAGCTTATAACACAGGGTGGGGGCCACTGTGGAGCTTATACTCCATACAGTGGCTCCTTCATTTTTTTTTTAATTACGCAGGGGCAGGTGAAAAAAAACAAAACAAAAAAACCCCCCACAAACTTTCTTTCCTGTCCCCAGTGTCTCCCAGAGCAGTTCGGTCCTGCAGCTCTGTTGTTTTCTTCCAGCTGACGTTCCCTCTGCACGTGACTACCTGTGACGTCACGTGACCCCTGAGGCCAATCAGTGGCCTAAGGGAAGGACCTGGGACGTCACAGCCAGTGAGGAATTCCGGCAAAAAGAAGACAGCGGAGCTGCAGGATCGGACCGGGCTGGGAGGACACCAGACCACCGGAGACAGGTGAGTATGTTTAGCATGTTTTTTTTTTTTTTGGGGGGGGGGGGGGGGGTAGGGGGGATTCACCTCCCCCAGACTAATTATAAAAAAGAAAAAAATTATACTGGACAATCTCTTTAAAGTGTGGCGCATTAGGGGTGTATATTAAAGGGGTTGTCCAGGCATAATTTGTTATGGTTTATCTTCAGGATAGGCCACAGATACCTGATCTGTAGGGGGCTGACCCCGGACCGATCAGCTGTACGGAGCCACTTCTGGTGTCCATCCTGTACACAATACAGGGCCAGAAGCAGAAAGCTCTGTCCACTGTATATTAGCCGGGCACCTTTACTGTATCTCAGCACTTATTGAAGTCAGTAGGAGCTGAGCTGCAGTGAAGGCGCCGGGCGACTAAACAGCGGATGGAGCTTTCTGCTTCCGGCCCTATGTTGTGTACAGAACGGGCGCCGGAAGTGGCTCCGAACAGCTGATGGGGCCGTGTGTCAGAGCCCTACTGATCAGGTATTTATGGCCTATCCTGAGCATAGGCCATAAAAAAGATTAACCCTGGACAACCCCTTTAATATGCCCCACACAGTTTAATGTCCCCCCCACAGGATGTTAGCCCCCATCACTGCTCCCACACAATATAATGACCACATCACTGTTCCCCATACAGTATGGGGGACCAGTGAAGAGGCCACTATGTGGGGGGACCAGTGAAGTGACCATAGAAAAATTTGGCCCAGACAACCCCTTAAAAGAGGTTGTCCATAAACTGGAGCGACCACTGTGTCGGCCGCCAGGGAGATGTAAAAATAAGAAAATTTTTAAAAAAGCATACTCAACTGTCCCCAGCACCCCGTTGTCCCCTGCCTGTGTCTGTTCGGTCTCATGGCGGTGCCTCATTTCTGGAAATCCTGTACCTAATTGGTCTTAGTGATCACATGAGGTGCAGGACTCCCAGCAAGTAGTCGCCGGCATGAGACTGAATGGACACTGGCAGCGGACAACAGAGTGCCGGGAACAGGGGAGTATGCTTTTTAATTTACTTATTTTTTACTTTACACCTCCCGCCAGCTACATGGGTTGCTCCAATTCCTTCGACAACCTCTTTAAAGGATTTGTCCATCTTCCTAATATTGATGGCCTGTCCTTAGGATAGGCCATCAATATTACATCTGCGATGATACAACAGCCAGGACCTCTGCAGATCAGCTTTTCCAGGACAGTGCGGCTACAGGTAAAGGTAACAATTCTAGGAGCCACGCTGTTCACTTGCCATACAAGGTGTAGCAGTAGGTTTAGGTAGTGCAGTGGTGCACATGGTATAGTGGGTGAGCAGCATGGCTCCCGGCATGTTATTACCTTTAGCCGCCCTGTCTCGGTACCGCTGATCTGCAGGGGTTCTGATGGTGGGCCCCTAGAAACAATTCCACTGGTGGGCCCTAGACATCCCAGTCCGACACTGGCTATGGGACCTAATACCGTGTGCAGAGACTGCTATGCAGTGGTGAACGTAGCCTCTTTGCTGCCTGAGTCGGACAATAGAAAGACGCCCCCCCCCCCCCAAAAAAAAAAAAAAAAAAAAAAGAGTTTCCATGCTACTAGTTTAACACACTGTTATCGTCGCACAATATACACAATACACAAAGTTATAAAACAGTTTTTAAGAATTCTTCTTCCTGTATTACTTCAGTATCAGATCAACAACACAGCATTAACAATGAAAGTAACTTCACACATCTTCTGCTTGGTGGATGATGAGCCCGCATGGCCCCCATTTTCTATAATAGGAGCACCACAGATTGCTGAGTACTGGACTTCGGGTATCTTTGGCACTCCCATTAAAGTGAATGAGAGCCACGCGGGTTCGTCCATCCACCAAGTGACACACCTATATATGGCTGCGGTCAGGCTGGATTCCCACCTAGTGGGGGGAAAAAACCCAATTCTCAGGCTCAGTGGGGGTCTCAGCAGACAGACCCCCATCAGTCAGGTATTTATCCTCTATCATTTAGGTGAATACAGTGCAGTAACATTTTGTGACTTACAGGTGACGTCTCTGACTAATCGGTCACATTTCCCTTCTCTTCCCTTTGGGCCGCCATGACCACTTCTTCCAGCTGTGACTTGTCTCTGTAAAATTTGCAACACAGACATCTTTGGCTCCTCACTTTTTTCCAGGCATCCAACCCACATTGTCCTCACCTACACAAAGCCCCCATCCTGCTGCTACCCCCAATTATAAAATATATGATATAACCCCCCATAATGAATAATACCCCCAAGTGCATCTTTATATTAATAATGTCCTTGTGTACCCTGTATAAATAGTGCCCTTTATTAATAATGCCCCAGGTGTTAACTAATTAAAAGGTTTTCCAGGTCATTAATAAACTAATCAGTGGGGTTCAAAAACCCAGGACCCCCACTGATCAGCTGTTTGAATGGTACCTGTGTAAGCGCCGTGACCACTTCTCTGTTTACATAGTGTCATCCATCTCATAGCGGCCATGTAATGTAACTACAGCCTCGTCCTGTACATGTTTACAGTATGTGACAAGGCTACAATTACATCACACGGTCACTATAAACAGACAGCGTATAATATAAACAGGTGCCATAGCCCATGTTTATAGCACCCCATTTACACACACTATAATGTTCCACAGCAGCCCCTGTACACAGTATTACACAGTGTTATGGCCCGCAGCGGCCCCTGCACACTGTATTATGCCTCACAGCGGCCCCTGCACACAGTATTATGCTCCATAGTGGCCCCTGCACAGGGTATTATGCCCCACATTGGCCACTGCACACGGTATTATGTTCCACAGCAACTCCTGCACACAGTTTTATGCCCCATATTGGCCCCTGCACACGGTATTATGCTCCATATTGGCCCCTGCACACGGTATTATGCTCCACAGTGGCCCCAGCACACGGTATTATGCTCCATAGTGGCCCCTGCACTGGTATTATGCTCTATAGTGGCCCTTGCACTGGTATTATGCTCCATAGTGGCCCCTGCACTGGTATTATCCTCCATAGTGGCCCTTGCACTGGTATTATGCTCCATAGTGGCCCCTGCACTTGTATTATGCTCCATAGTGACCCCTGCACCCGGTATTATGCGCTATAGTGGCCCCTGCACTCGGTATTATGCTCTATAGTGGCCCCTGCACTTGTATTATGCTCCAGAGTGGCCCCTGCACAGGGTATTATGCTCTACAGTGGTCCCTGCACAGGGTATTATGCTCTATAGTGGCCCCTACACTCGGTATTATGCTCTATAGTGGCCCCTGCACTCGGTATTATGCTCCATAGTGGCCCCTGTACAGGGTATTATGCTCTACAGTGGTCCCTGCACAGGGTATTATGCCCCATAGTGGACCACCCATGAACTATTATTATACTCTGGGGTCTTTTCAGACCCCAGAGTATAATGATTGGAGACCCAGGGGAGAATACAAACATAAAAACCAGAGTTACTTACCTATCCTGGACACCGGTGCACTCCTTGCAGCTTTCAGCCCTGTTTAATTGCGCACACACGTCACGTGATCAGGCCGGCGACACGACCTGATGACGTCACCAGAGGCCTCAAGCCTGCTCGGAGTTACATCGGATCGCAGGATGTGAGTAACATTGGTTTTTATGTTCCCTCACCAACCCTAGGCCTCCGATTATTATACTCCGGGGTCTGAATAGACCCCGGAGTATAATAATAGTAGTATTTGCGGCCCGCGGCCTCACTCACTTACCGATACCCGCGGCCGCTCACAGCGACATCCACTTCCCTTTCTGCGTCCCATAGCAGAAGGGGAAGCGGGGGCGGCCACAAGCAGACACGGGGTAGGTAAATAAATAGGCCGTTACCTGCCGGGGATGCTCCACCTGCGATGCCTTGATGCAGCCGCCGCCGCCTCCTCTTCTTGTCCGCAACGTCTGTGTCTCAGCGTAGGCGGCGTGATGACTTCATTGTATCGCCGCCTGCGCTGAGATGTGACGTCTTGTAAACTAGCCCAGGACAGGCCCCGCTCAGCTCTGGTTTTTTTTTTTTTTTTAAAGCGGCCTGTCCTGGGCTGGTTTACATGAAATAGTAAAAATGCCGCCCCCCGGACAGTGCCGCCTGAGGTGGCCGCCTCAATTCGCCTCATTAGCAGTGCGCCCCTGCCGCTATGGGACCTAATACCGTGTGCTGGAGCCACTATATGACATAATACCGTGTGCTGGGATCACTATGTGACATAATACGGTGTGCAGGGGGTCACTATATGAGATAATACCGTGTGCAGGGGCCACTATGTGACACCGTGTGCAGAGGCTGTTATGGGATATAATACATTGTGCAGAAGCTGTTATGGGATATAATACCTTGTGAAGGGGTCACTATGGGACATTATTCTGTATAACGGTGTGTTTTCTGCATTAAGGATGTGTTTTTGCACAGAAAACACAGGCTTTTTTTTTTGTGCAAAAATGCACCATGTGAACGCAGTTTTACATTGAAGTAAAAGTTCCAGTGGCCTAAGACTATATCTTCATCCAGATACATAGTGTGTATTCACCATAAGGTGCTGCCATACGGTGCTCCTGGACACATTTACTACTAATTGGGGGCTGCACATGGACTTTCATTGCTTCTAATCGGAAAGTACAGGAGCGTCCCAGGAAATAGCAGTAAACGCATGTGTCCTAAAGCATCTGGTGGCAGCACTTCTGTGTTATGGTTTGTGATATATGACTTTAGTTTAGGGGTCGTCAGGCTTACAATTATTGACTGGAACTCCGAGTACCTCATCTTTGATTTTTTTTTAATTAAAATCGGCACGCTGAACAAAAAAGGTTGCCTACCACTGCACTACAGTATATAAAAAGACACATATGCATGTTTTTCTCACTATCTGACATGAAATCAGAATAAACCTTTCCTGTTTTAGGTCAATTAGGATTACCAAAATTATTTGTATTTGCCAAATTCCAGAGTATAGTTGGCAGGGGCCCATAGGAGATGAGAAAGCATAAAAAACAGTCTTAATCACCTCTCCTGCACTTCGGTGCTGATTCTGATCTTCTTCAGGCCTCTTGCTGCATCTTGAATGACATAATGAACATTAGAAATTGGGCCTCAGCGGGCACATGGCATCATGACATAAAAACATAAGGCCCATTGATTTCTATGGGACAGCACTACAGTACCTACACTTGCCGCTACAGTTTATAAGGCAGGTGAATAGCTTGGCTTACAGTATGTGTACAGGTGATCTGTGGGATCCCTGGTGTCAAGTTCCAACAAATCTAATATTGAAGGCCTATTTTAGTAGACCATCAATATTAGATCTGTGGGATTCCCCTTTAATATTAAACTACCCCCTTTGTTCTATTATGACATTAATAAATGAAAAACAATGCCACCACTAGCCTACAACACAGCTTCTAGCCCTATCCCTGGTGAAACAAAACTGTGTTAGACTGGGTTCACACCAGCGTTCAAATTCTGTTTGGGGTTTCCGTCCCTGAATCAGCTGGAAAAATGTGGAAAGAAAAGTCCTGTAAGGTTTTTTCCGCATTTTTCAGGCGGAAACCCATCGGACCCCATTACAATCTATACTTTCCGTGGGTAACCACTTTTTAAGTGGATTAGTTTTCCGTTCTTCAGGTCCACAGTTGTGTTAATGGCACCACATTCTGAGAGCCATAACTTTTTTTATTTTTCCATAATTGGTGTTGTGTGAGTGATTGCTTTTTTGTGACAACTTCTGTCATTTTTATTGTTACCATTTTGGGTTATATGTGACTTTTTGATAATTTTTTATATATTTATGCAGGTAATGTGCCCAAATAAATGGTTAACGTTGTTCACCATATGGAATAAATAACATTCTATTTTTATACCATGGATTGTTGTGGACACTGATAAAGTTGGCAAAGTTTTATAGATACTTGTGAGGGTGACGTCGGGGCCTTCAGTAGGCCCCCTGTCACCACATCATGGAGGTGCTAATGGGGGCAGCAAACACAAAGAGAACCCTTAGATGCCACCATCAGCATCATCATCAGCATTATCACCCTTAGATGCTCACACTAGTTAGAGGAGGATGTCAGCTGTGTATGTGACATTCTCTCCCGATGGCACTGGCTAGGCTCCTCTCCACAATATTAGATCAGTTTTCCGGATTAGTATGTCATGGGACAGGAACCAATTGAAAAATATTTTATTAGCATTTTGTAATATAAAAAAGTACTTGGGGTATTTAAAATTTAAAATATTAGTTCCTTAGGATAGACCATCAATTTTAGATCTGCAGTGTCTGATGGCCATGACTCTGTACCATTACATTTTCTGTCATATGGTATACTCTTAATTTCTTCCCACAGTTGACATTTGCTGTTAAACTGTCAGTAGGGGCACTATGTCTCATAAGGTAGAGGCTGTACAGGGACTTATTAGACCATACATGCAATGCTAAGAATTCTGGGTAAGGAATATCAAAATAAGACCTCCTTGGAAAAAAAGGACTTTGCTCTAGTGATGCCTTTGGAAGGTAGCTGCCTATAGATTAATGTATGGTTTTCAAAAACCAAAAAAGCCAAATAGCATAATCAGGGAGTAATAGCCACCAAGGAGGTCTTATTTGCATATTCCTTACCCAGCTGTTAAACTGTGAACTATACTATATTTGGCCTTACCAACTTTACAGTATGTCAAGACAGGTTTTATATCTGATACTCTTGGTACAGTACTTTTGTTTGTTTTATTGCATTTCTTTTGCAAGTTTGTATATTATTTGTACTTCTGATAATTATATTTGTGCTATTGGGTTTACTTTCTAAATATGAGCACTTGATTTATGCCCTATTTTTTTTGTTCTGATAATTATAATTATTATGTAACAGTTCTCGATTGTGGATATAATTAGACATTTACAACTCCCTTGTTCTTTGCAGTAGTCACTAGCATGTGCAGATATATATTTAGGTATATAAATATATTATTAGTATTTTTATTTGCTTAACTATTTCAAAGCTGCCTTTTCCGCCATTCTCTCTCTGTCATTTATAGGCTTCTGATTGACCCCATTGAAGGGTTTGTTCCAGCCTTCATGTTGGCGGATTTATCCCTTTCCCTCTCCCAAAAGCAGAGGAGACGTATTTTCCGCCTTTCACATGAGGCCTCTGTCAAATTCTGCTACCAGGAGGCCAGTTTCAAGGTCCTGTCCCGTTGGTATAGGGTTCCCACTAAGCTACATATGTTTTACCCACAGGTTTCACCGATGTGCTGGAGGTGTGGGCAGGAAGAGGGTGACATGCTTCATGTCATTTGGTCCTGTTCTGTCCTGTCCTCGTTTTGGGATGGTGTTAAACGGATCATTTTGAAAATTACAGAGACATCTCATCATCTGGGCCCTGCTTTGTTTCTTCTCCATCATTGCGAGTCTTCGGTGCGAACTTGCAAGCGCTCACTACTCCGTTTTTTGGTCCTCGCTGCCCGTGCTTGCATTCCGCAATACTGGAAGCGAGTTGAACCTCCTCCCCTTTCCCTCTGGATTTTAAAGGTCAATGAGTTCATGCGCATGGAAAACCTCACGTCCTTCCTGCATGACACAGTTGAAGTCTTCAATAAAACCTGGTTTTATTGGTTGGAATTCCAACCCTCTGGAGAGTATCAGACGCTTCTGGGCTCTGGACCTTCCTCTACGGCCTGAGCGTTATTCTCTGTGCAGGGTGTCCACCGTCAGCCATGGTGCTATTGCTGCAGTTATGCTAATCTCTGTCCTAATATTATTGATTATAGGTCCTTCTGATGGGGACCTGACACAGCTGGTTCCCCAGACCCTCGTTGGGGCCCTTACAGTGGGGAAAAAAAGTATTTAGTCAGCCACCAATTGTGCAAGTTCTCCCACTTAAAAAGATGAGATAGGCCTGTAATTGTCATCATAGGTAGACCTCAACTATGAGAAACAAAATGAGAAAACAAATCCAGAAAATCACAAAAAGAATTTATTTGCAAATTATGGTGGAAAATAAGTATTTGGTCAATAACAAAAGTTCATCTCAATACTTTGTTATATATCCTTTGTTGACGATGACAGAGGTCAAACATTTTCTGTAAGTCTTCACAAGGTTGGCACACACTGTTGCTGGTATGGTGGCCCATTCCTCCATGCAGATCTCCTCTAGAGCAGTGATGTTTTGGGGCTGTCACTGGGCAACACGGACTTTCAACTCCCTCCAAAGGTTTTCTATGGGGTTGAGATCTGGAGACTGGCTAGGCCACTACAGGACCTTGAAATGCTTCTTACGAAGCCACTCTTTCGTTGCCCTGACGGTGTGCTTGGGATCATTGTCATGCTGAAAGACCCAGCCACGTTTCTGTTGGAGATTTGCAACAGCCAGCTTCGTCTCTATATTTGCTGGATTGACTGCAGTTCACATTTATGACACTAGATGTAGCTGTTACTAAATGTTTATCTGTAGACACTCTGTACTTTGTTGTTTTTGAAGTTGTTGATATACATATCCTATATTTTTAGTGTGTGTGCTGAACTAGATCTGTTATTCACCATGTGAGGTGGATCTTTCTCTTACTGCATTCATGTTTCACTAAAGTCTGTTCCTGTTATATACAAATTTCTATCTGGTTTTGACTCTGCCACATCCAGCAATCACACTCTGCAACAGTTTAATCTTCAATGCTCTTGCTGATGGAAGGAGATTTGCACTCAAAATCTCATGATACATGGCCCCACTCATTCTTTCATGTACACGGATCAGTTGTCCTGGTCCCTTTGCATAGAAACAGCCCCAAAGCATGATGTTGCCACCCCCATGCTTCACAGTAGGTATGGTGTTCTTTGGCTGCAACTCAGCATTCACTTTCCTCCAAACACGATAAGTTGTGCTTCTACCAAACAGTTCTACTTTGGTTTCATCTGACCATATGACATTCTCCCAATACTCTTCTGGAACATCCAAATGCTCTCTAGCAAACTTCAGACGGGCCCGGATATGTACTGGCTTAAGCAGGGGGACATGTCTGGCACTGCAGGATCTGAGTCCCTGGCGGCATAGTGTGTTACTGACGGCAGCCTTCATTACGTTAGTCCCAGCTTTCTGCAGGTCATTCACTAGGTCCCCCGTGTGGTTCTGGGATTTTTGCTCACCGTTCTTGTGATCATTTTGACCCGACGGGGTGAGATCTTGTGTGGAGCCCCTGATCGAGGGAGATTATCAGTGGTCTTGTATGTCTTCCATTTTCTAATTATTGCTCCCACAGTTGATTTCTTCACACCAAGCTGTTTGCCTATTGCAGATTCAGTCTTCCCAGCTCGATGCAGATCTGCAATTTTGTTTCTGGTGTCCTTCCACAGCTCTTTGGTCTTCACCATAGTGGAGTTTGGAGTGTGACTGTTTGAGGTTGTGGACAGGTGTCTTTTATACTGATAACAATTTCAAACAGATGCCATTACTACAGGTAATGAGTGGAGGACAGAGGAGCCTCTTGAAGAAGTTACAGGTCTGTGAGAGCCAGAAATCTTGCTTGTTTGTAGATGACCAAATACTTATTATCCACCATAATTTTCAAATAAATTCTTAAAAAATCAGACAATGTGATTTTCTGGATTTGTTTTCTCATTTTGTCTCTCATAGTTGAGGTCTACCTATGATGTGAATTACAGGCCTCTCTCATCTTTTTAAGTGGGAGAACTTGCACAATTGGTGGCTGACTAAATACTTTTTTCCCCACTGTATATGTTTTGTTTTGTTTTCTGCTCATCCCCTACTCACAGCCTTTAGCTACTCCCCCCCTTTTTTTTCCCTTTCCTCTCTTATCTCTCTCTCCTCTGCCTTCTTGCCTTTTTCTAGTTCTCCTTTCTTCTACTTTCACTCTTTCCTCCTTTTCTTTTTCTTATCTCTGTAACCTTGTTGGCTGGGTCCGTCTGGGGGTCTCCTCAGGTGGCTCCGGCCTGCTTTGTTAGTGTTTGTATGTTTGTATTTTTTTCTTCTTTTTTGTACTATTGGTCTGTTTCAGACCTTGTTGTATTATTATTAAACTGCAATAAAAATTTGAATTGAAGAAAAACTATTTGAAAGCTGTAAGTTACAGTATTTTTATTTTAGGATGGGGCAACACAACGATTTTGTCTGCAATTCCTGTTGCACGACCAAAGGTTACCCAATCGCCCTGCAAGATTTACAGTAATGCAGGTGAATAAGGTCACGTTGATACTGTGATGATGCTATGACTGCAACTCTGAGATGCAGAAAGAGTGTTCACTGTTCAATCTTACAAAGGTTTAAAAGGGTACCTCCTTCTCAAGGATCATATTCAGACTTGTAGCTTTATCTGACTGAAGTGTTTTACTCAATACATTGCTTTATCTGTCTTGCTCAGTTTGCCAGGTACAGCTGATTAATTCTCCTTATTGTTTACAACTGGTTGCCTAAGTTACAGACCACCTCTCTAGTCGGACTGATGACTCAGCCCCTGTTCCCAGACATCTGTACTCTCTTCTCTCCCTCTTTCTACATATTGCTCTCAGTTGCTGAGCCCTGATAATGGCTAGAAAAGTTTCTTGAGCAGTGTTATCTCTGGATGCATCTCTGGCTCAAAAAAACCACAGCAAAAAATGCGACAAAAAAGCATCTTTTCTGCAATGTGGGGAAACAGTCTAAAGAAACTTAGTCTAAAGAAGTTCCATGTGAACCCAGCCTAATAGTCCGATATATTGTTAAAAGTTGGACTCATATACTGTGCAGTAATTGTAAAATTACATTTCTGGTATTCTAATTGATGATAAAATGAAATATACAAAAATGATTTTGACATAAACAGTTGCTTGGTGATGGAGAGGGTAAAACAATTGCTGCAATGTTGTCAAATTACCAATGGAAAGTGGTAAATCGCCATAAAGGAATCATGAATTACGTAATAATCTATAAAAAGCAATGACATTTGTATGTATAATCTTGCATAAACAAGATCAAAAATGGTTCTTGGCAGATACAAGGACATGTTAGGTTACATTCTTACAAATCAAATCAGTTTATGATTGTTTGCATGAATACACCCCATGTACAAAATATCTGCTGTTTCCATTCAGCTGTTAATACAAGTGAAAATATCAGGAATTTCCAGTTTGAGATCAAGTTTGAAGCTGTCGCACCCTGCATTCAGCAGTAGTAAAGCTATGCAATATATATATAGGAAATAAATAATGCCTTATGCAGCTACTGTAGGTGAATGTTGCAAATTACATCTGTGAGGTTTTATTCCACACAGCTGGCAGGAAGTCTCAGCCTATGTTCATACACTGATGATTCTGTCAAGATTTAGGCATGAATTTCAGTCTAGCATCAATAGAATCAACTGGCATTCCTCTGCATATGAATCGGGTATTTTATACTCTATTGCACACACTCAAAATTATGCTCTGTGTATTTTAGGTCCACATGCATGGATTGCTGCAGATTATGTGGTGCAAAGCTGTAAGGTTCATTGAATTATAGTTATGCTAACCAGTGTGTGGATCTATTGGCTTATGGCGAATCTGGTCCTTGCGAATATCTGTTAGTTTGTATATGCTGCCTTATATAAGTTACAGGTGCATACTGCTAGTAGCCAAAGTCGACCAAAAAATGTTGTATTTTTTGGCTGTCACTATGAGTTTCTGAGCAGAATGCTAACCCTGCCTCCTGTGATCCCTTAGGGTGGTGAGTGACAGGCTGCTGTGCATGCCCTTGTACATAATACACCATGACTTTCAGAGGAAATAGGGGAGATTTATCAAGCTAGTACAAGGTTAAATATTTTTTTCCTTGAACATAACATTATTTACATTTGTAGACAATTCAAAGTTAAACACTTTTACAAATATAAGTAATTTGAAATTTTTGAAGAATTTTAACATTTTTCTCTAATGATTTTGGTGGTAGCAATCTTCTTTCTTAATCTGTTATCAATGGATATGACCATGCATGCAGAGACTTTCTATGGTCTGGGACTTTTCAGAAACTCAGCCATGATTTCCTTTCTGTAGACAGGTTATCAGGCAGGGACACCACATGCATGAAAAGCTAACACGGCCCCAATAAGGAAATCATGGCTGGATTTCTGTGCCAAACCATAGAAAGTTTAGCATTCATGGTTGTGTCCACTGGCAAACGATCACGACAAAAGGCTATCATCACTAAGATGGTTAGAGAAAATCTTTAAAACTCTGAAAAATTTATAATTAATTATATTTACAAAAATGTTTAACTGTTGTTTACATGTTTAAATATAGTTATGTTCATGGGATGCTCCCTTTAAAGAAGAACAGTTGTCTGTTTGCAATGATAGCTTTAATTTTCAAAAGGGTCTCAAAAATGAAAGATGAAATGCATAAGCTGAGATGATCCCTCTTAGGACATCTGACTGGATTTGGGTACAACCCCATCTGCCTAATTATCATATAAGCCTAGGTTCACACCTGCGCCTGCTCTCTGCCTGGGGATTACATTCCCCATTCCGCTTTAAAAATGCAGAGAGAAAAGTTCTACAAGCAGCGATTTTCTCTCAGCATTTTTTGCCCTTTCCAGGCAGAAACCCGCTGGACCCCATTCTAGTCTATGGGGTCCGTGGGTAATCACTTTTTTAAGCGGATTAGGTTTCCATTTGGGGGGTCCCCATGCGGAATAATTTGTGTGACCATATCAAAATAAATTTTTCATGCTAGTGATGTCACACAAAGTTCGCTAAGGAGGCCCAGCCTAAATTATTCTGATAGCATGAACCAGGAAGTTAATTGATGTGAATGATTATTACCCTAGTTCTATTACTTGGCAGTTTGTTTCTCTGGAATATAATTGTGCATGAAGCATTACAAGAATGCATTAGCCTTTCTTGGAAAATCTTAGTACTCTACAGCATATCCTCATGGCAGGGAAATTCAGCAGCATGTTTTCCTAAAAGATTATTTTGCAAAAAAAAAAAAAAAAAAATAAAATATAAAAAAAAAAGTGTGTCGGGGATCACACCTGAAGAAATTGCTGTGGGTTTTCAGCTGCTTTAAAATATAACTGTTTATTTTTTTCATAAATCCCTTGTTCAGGATCAAGATAACAAATTCTGTAATATACTTTATATAATAAAAGTGTCTGCTTCTTCACTTATTTGTATTTTTCTGTCACTTATCAAATCTGTATAACAGAGTTCTATGGAGAGGGGAGTGGGAGAAAAGGGGAGAGCTCCTCAAACAGAGCAATATCATCAAACATCAATATAATGAGATAGTTATTTTTCACAACATAGCAGTCTTCTCCTGGCAGGATTGACTCATTTAATTCTGTAGACAGCCTCATATCTCTATCTTTCTCCTCCTCTTCCCTTTCCACAAAGCCCATTGTAAACAGAGACTGCTTGTGTACAGAGCATGGACAAAATAAATCAGATAAGAAGCAAAGGCAGGAGAAATACTTAAAGGGGTTGTCCATGGTATATATTTTTTTTTCTTTTATATTAGGCTGGGGAAGGTGAAAAAAAACAAAAAACAAAAACATACTCGCCTGTCCCTGGTGATGCGGTGTCTCCCAGTGCGGACCAGTCCTGATGCCCCAGTGTTTTCTTCTGGTGGAAGTCCCCACTGCACATTACCGCTGAGGCCAATCAGCGGCCTAACGAAAGGGACCCGGGAGGCCACAGTGCGACGCGGACTTCCACCGCAAAAAAACACCAGAGCAGCAGGACCGACCGTGCTGGGTGAGTATGTAATTTTTTTAAAAAAAATTTTCACCTTCCCTGGCCTAATATATAAAAAGTTATCCTGAACAACCTCTTTAAAGCCACATACACTTTTGTAAAGTATAATTGCAAAGTTTGTTCCCTTCACATGCACTTTTTATTTCTGAAAAAAATAAATAAAATTTTACTTATACTTGACTTTTAAAGATTGAAAGCCACTAGTAAATCCCACATCAAAAAGTGACATGCGGGTTAAAAACCTGAAGCACAGTTCACTTAGCACTGTGTTTATTTTTTAGAGCATGTGGATGGGATTTGGATATATTCTATCCACTATGCTGCTATTGTACATAGCAAAAAGTTAGCCTCCGTTGAGTATGTGAATGCTAACTCACTGTGAGTACCCCCAATTTGATCCCCCACCTAAGGAGCCTTTCATATCACATTTTTTCTATCAGTTGAGCAGACTTGTTTTGATACAGAAAAACATTTTAAA
Organism: Leptodactylus fallax; assembly: GCA_947044405.1. Lineage (NCBI taxonomy): Eukaryota > Metazoa > Chordata > Amphibia > Anura > Leptodactylidae > Leptodactylus > Leptodactylus fallax. The sequence continues at coordinate 1,089,015 of CAMRHE010000294.1, read as the reverse complement.
ACGTGTTGTACAACATCCCCAGAGACAGGGGCCTAACTAGCAAAGACTGGGCCCCATAGCAAACTTTTGACTTGGTCAAAGCATTGTGATGTCAGCGCACCCCATGTGACCACTGAGACCCAATCACAGGCCTCATTGGTTACCCAAGGGAGTATGACATTTTCAAGGGCCCGGGAAGGGGCCAGAAGAAGATGCCAGGACCGACTGATATCCAGGAGAGGTCAATCTAACTTTGTGTTATTTTCACTCGCATCCCCTGGGCCTCTGCTTATTATACTGTAGGGTCTGAGGAGACCCGAGTGTATAATGATAGCACTTTCAAAAAGAAACCGGGGGAAGGTAACATCGCGAATATTCATCAAAACTTGATGTTTACCCATCTCTACACACCAGTATTGATGACTCTGTTCAATCAAACAGATGTTTGATTGTTTTTTATTTAAAAATGGATGCATATTCTTTTCTCTATTAAAAAACAAATCCGTTAATTAGATCTGCTAAATGGACAGCAGAAACATGATGTGAATGCCCCCTAAGCATTGCTCTTAGGGCACGTTTCCACAAGGTCTAAATGGTGCAGATTTTATGTAGGGCAAAGGCACACCATATCAAAACAAGTCAAAAAAGGAGCACACTAAAACATAACCTTTATTAAGTAAACTTGTTAAAACACCTATATGGTATATGTTATTTCAGTAAGAACTCTAACCAGAAAAATCCAGATACTAAAGTCTTATCCTTGGACTGTGAGGGGGTCCAAGATTGACTCCAGAAGGCCCCATTTTAGAAGACAAGGGACTGCTGTGTCTCAATTAAGAACATCTCCCTCTACTAGCCCACAAAGGGAAAGAACACGTAATAGGAGAGTGTTTGCACCCAGGAACCACAGAGGTTTTTTGGAGGAGGACCCCCCAAGTCAGATTATTTGCTTTGAACGAGGAAGTGAATATGGGGGGCGTCTACAGTTAGGTCTATGTCTCTGTGGCATCCCAGAGCTGGCTATGGCTGGGCTGAGGGTGATCTCTGTGCATTGTATTATTTCCTGTTGCTTCATAGCCTGTGTGACATAGCAGGGGGTCCTGAGTCTCACACAACACAGCGCCACCTAGTGAGCCTCACACATGCATTACACCTCCCATAGGATTGAATAGTAACCAAATGTCCAATGGGAGGACATTGCCTGGGAAAAGGGGAGGAGTCAGCTGATCACTGGGTCCCCATGGTAACACCCCTGCAGGAAGGTCCTGCGTGTGAGGAGTTAGAATTGTGGAGTGTTAGGAGGAGGAGGTGAGGAGATAAGTGTGATGTCCTGTGAAGAAAGCAGTGAGTTTAGTGCAGGAATCTCAAGTCCTAGACAGGCCCAGGAAGGTTGGAGAGCTGACATACTCCAGCTATTCAGAAGATCCTGTCCCCTGTCTGCCTAGCCATCGCCCTGAAGGAAGTCAAGCATCATTATCTTGTCAGCCTGAGACTGTGGAGAGAACATTCTGGAACACGTGCTCCATAGCAAGTATCACAGGATCCAGGGGCCAAGGCCAGACCTGTGGAATATCCTGCCACCCTGACTATTGCACCCCGAAACTCTGAGCTATCAGGACCATATAACGTGAATGGGGAATATTATGTACTAGTATCATGGTGGGCATCCTCCTATGAGCCAAATAGGAGCCCAGACTCACCTTAGGGCTGTAACACTGAAGTATAAGGGGCTAGGAACACCTTTCATCAAGTCTACCCTGCACCCCAGGACTTTGCTGTGTCACCAGGCGTACCCCGTTGTTTTGTATTGAAGAAACTGTTTAAGCATTTGTGCCTCCACACCCATGGAAGTAAAAGTTCAACTTTACAACCGTTTCTGTGTCTGACTCTGCACCGACAACATCAGGGCGCCCCAAACACCACCAGTCGGCACAGTATAGGGGAAGCGCCCCGGGGGAACAATCACCACCAACATTTGTGCAGCCCCCTCATCACCGGTACCAGTGGTGGTAACGTGGGACAGCACTAGCGCTGCGCCCTCGTGCCCAGAGACCGTTGCAAGTCTGCGCTGTTTGCACCCCGCAATCCCAACTGCAGCGTTGCCTTCCATCTGGTCACCGCAAGAAAAACTGGCGTCACGAACAGGATACGGGTGTGTGCCATTTTGAGAAAGTCGCCACGAAAAGTGCGCCAAATTGTCTCCAGAGCATCGGTCTTTATTGTGGACTTTGCTAAGATCAAGTTTATTCCCTGAGAGTGCTTGCCACAAAGAGGGGAGCCCTATACCCCTGAAGTAAGCCCTAAAGACTGTCCTCTCAGTGTGTTACAGCCCTGGAAGAGTTAAAACGCCCAGGACTTGTTTGCTGCGCCACATCGCTGTGTAAGAACGCCCACAAAGGGTTAACTGTACCTTGCAAAAGTGCGGGAGATTTTTAGCACTGCCCATGAGGCCAGGAGACCCATCTGCCGCCATCTTAGGAGAGCCCAGAATGCTGAGCGCAATGCTCCAGCGCACCCATACAAGAAAGTGAAAGGCGAACGTGCCGGCGCCATTTCTGTCTCTCCGGTGCCGCATCACCGCCCCTGCTGTGCACCGCTGATCTCTGGTCCACGCTGCAGTTGCTGTCAGTGAGTACTGTGCCTCCCTGTCCTTGTCTTCAGTCCTCCCACGGCCCCAGCGAGTGTTTTCCGTGTCCGTGGGGAGTGCCACCATTAAAGAGGGGGAGCACACCGTCAGCCTGCATCACAGTGACTCTGTTAATAGATACAGCATTCTTAAAGGGACAGCATTCCAAGTTGTAGTCTCCATTCCCTGACAGCAAGCAATTGAGTTTCTTAAAGAGACGGCGACCTAATTTCAGTCATACCTGCAAACAACATGACTGAGCAAAGTGACATTGTGCCATCTGTTTCTAGTGATCCAGCAGTGCCCATGGCGAGCAGCCTACCATTCTCCATGCCATTTTACCCTGGCGCACCATGGCTGCCGCGCTACAAAGGGGAGGCGCATACCCTCAGGGACTTTCGTGAGAAGATGCTGTCTCTCTTCCAGTTCTATCCTCTGAATACAGAACAGCAGATACAGATCCTTCTGGGCCAGCTTGAGGGTGCTGCAGCTAGGGAGGTCAAATCCTGGCCTGCCTCTGACAAAAGAACCCCTGGGCAAATTCTGGACAAACTCCAGGTGAACTTTGACGTGCGATCTGTCTCCGAGGTAAAGATGTACTTCTTTTCCAGACGACAACTACCTGGTGAGACCCTGCGGGACTATGCTTTATCCCTCCAAGAGGCGTTCAGAGCTGTGGTGCAAGTGGATCCACGTGAAAATGTGGACTCTGATAAAATCTTGCTTGACCGCTTCATAGAAGGGGCGGGTACCACATTGCTCCAGAGTCAGTTGCGAATGCTTGCTGCACAACATCCCAGCATCACATTTGCTGACTTCAAGGCCCTTGCCATCCAGGTCTTGGGACAGGAGCAGCCCCAGCCGAGCCCAGTCATCTGTGCTCCCTCACCTGGACCCTCAACAAGCATTGCTCCAGTTGTCCTGCCACTACCTCTGGGTACCTCACCTGCTGCCCAAACTGCGCAGACTACACCAGCAGACTCCAGAGATGACCTTCTGGCCCGAGTGGATCATCTGACCCGTGCCATGGAACAGATCACCGTCCGTCTAGATCGTCTGACCCAGCCGTCTTCATCGTCCAGTGATCCTTTGCGAAGTCTCAACATCTCACCTGAGTCGCCACCCAGACGTCCGTCTTCAGTGAAATCTCCACAGAGTGAGAGGCCATACTGTACCTATTGCCATAGATATGGACACACCAGGCCTCAGTGTTTTCAGGTAAACGGGCCACCCCCGAGGCAGTGGGCCGCCCCTCGGGAGGAAAGAAGAAGGGCCCAGGTGAATCTTCAGTGCCATTGTCACGCTTCGTCTCAGCCTGCCCACACATCACAATCCGGGTGAACGGCGTCCCTCTGACAGCGTTGGTGGACACTGGATCTCAGGTAACAACCCTGCGCAAGCAGGTGTTCCTTGAACATTGGGACTTAGATGTGTTGAATAGAACACCTGACACATGGATAAATCTGTGTGCCAGCAATGGACAGCCCATACCACAGCAGGGTTATTGGGAACCCACTATCCAGATTGGGGACTTGAAACTGCCTAGACAGGGTGTAATTGTCACTGATGTAGAGGATGATAGGTTTGCAGTTGTAATATTAGGCATGAATGTTTTACGCCATTGCTTTGCAGAAGTGTTGGATGCCTTGCATGCCTCTCTCCTTACAGCTTCTCCCAGTGACCAGCAGACCATTCAGCGGGCCATTCGTGTACTCAATGCCCAGCACAAGTTCGCCAACAAACAAGGTGAAATTGGTCGAGTCCGGATCCAAGATACCCGTCCAGTAACCCTACAGCCTGGAACAGAAACTATGGTGTGGTGCCGTGCCCGTCCGGGCATAGAAAATCAGGACTACGAGGCCTTGCTACAACCCATACAGGTAGATGGCCAACCACTTGTCATGGCTGCCCGCAGCCTTGTCACAGTTTCCAATGGACGTGTTCCTGTCCGCTTAGTCAACTTGGGCGATGCTCCCGTGAACCTCCACAAGTTCCACTCTGTGGCCCTGCTACACCGGTTAGCACCAGAAGACATTCTCTCTGGTGATTCTACCGCCACACAGCGTTCCACCCAAGCTGCTGAGAACATTCAGAATGGAGCCACGAAGTCCTGGTGGGATGAATTGAACGTGGGAGACGCCAATACCCCTATAGAGCACATCAATGGGGTTCGCAATGTGGCCAAGCGTTACCAACAGGCATTCAGCAAACACCCATTGGACTTTGGTAAGACCACGACCATACAACATCGCGTTCTGACTGGCGACCACCATCCAATCAAGGAGCGTCACCGTCCAATACCACCAGCGATGTACCAACCGGTGAAAAAGTTGATCCAAGAGATGCTGATGTCATCCGGGAGAGTAACAGCCCCTGGGCAGCCCCGCTAGTCCTTGTCAAGAAGAAAGACGGAACCCTACGATTTTGTGTGGACTATCGTAAACTCAACAACGTCACGCACAAAGACGCATACCCATTGCCGCGGATTGAGGAATCTCTAACGGCTTTGGGATCAGCTACCTGTTTCTCGACCCTGGACTTAACCAGTGGATACTGGCAAGTCCCTATGGCGCCTGAAGATCGTGAAAAGACTGCGTTTACGACCCCGATGGGACTCTTTGAATTCAATAGTATGCCATTTGGGCTATGTAATGCCCCAGCCACATTCCAACGGCTTATGGAGAGGTGCCTCGGCCATGAGAATTTCCAGAGTGTGCTACTGTACCTGGACGATGTTATTGTATTCTCCCGGACATACCAAGAACACCTTCGTCACCTGTCCGAGGTATTCAAGGTACTTATACAGCACGGCCTAAAGTTGAAGCCCTCCAAGTGCTACCTGTTGAAACCCCAAGTTCACTACCTTGGGCATGTCGTGAGCGCACAAGGCGTCCAACCTGATCCTGAAAAGATCACTGCAGTCCAGAACTGGCGAAGACCAACTACCGTCAAAGAAGCCCGAAGCTTCCTTGGATTCGCAGGTTACTACCGGCGTTTCATACCACACTTCGCCCAAGTAGCCGAGCCTCTGAACGAGTTGTTGCGCGGTTGTCCCAGAGAAAACTACAACCGAAAGCTTCCAGTAGACTGGACAGCGCGTCAAGAGGAAGCCTTTCAAGCGCTTAAAGCACTTCTGACGCAACCACCAATTCTAGCCTATCCCGACTACAGTCAGCCATTCCGCTTGTACACAGATGCAAGTCACCAAGGTTTGGGTGCAGTGTTGTCCCAGGTTCAGGACAACAAAGAGTGAGTCATCGCCTACGCCAGCAGGAGTCTGAGTGGCGCGGAGAAGAACGACCACAACTATAGTTCTTTCAAACTCGAACTTCTGGCGCTTGTCTGGGCCGTGACAGAGAAGTTTAAAGACTACCTGGCTGCCACACCCTTTACCGTGTACACAGATAACAATCCGTTGGCGCATCTGGACACTGCTCGACTGGGAGCCCTTGAACAACGGTGGGCCTCAAGACTCGCGAATTACAAGTTCTCTGTCAAGTATCGCAGTGGCAAGTCCAACGCTAACGCTGATGCACTCTCAAGGTTGCCTGTAGGAGAAGAACTACCCCGAGAAGACATCTGGGAAGAGGTGGAGATGCCACCATTCTACAACAAGTTTGCCCAACAGGTTGCTATTGGTGTCCCTGTAGAAGGAGAATCTCTGGCGAAAACAGCTGCCGAATCCCTCCAGGAGCCATCTCTGTGGAAAACGTTCCAAGAAGAGAGCAGAGTTTTAGGAGAATTGTCAGATTTCCTGCTTACAGGAAGAATACCAACCCGTGTAAAGAGAGGTCTTCATGACGTGGAATTAAAACGCCTTTGGCGACAGAGGAAGCGCCTGTTTGTCCAACGAGGTCTTCTACTTAGAAACACTCTTGATCCTGTCACAGGTGAAAGGCTTCATCAGATCCTCGTACCAAGAAGAGACGCACAGATGATACTTGAGGCGTATCATGACAGATCCGGTCACTTCGGGATACAAAAGACCGAAGCTACCATCCGTCGTCGCTTCTATTGGGTTGGGATGAGGAGTGACATTGAGAGTTGGTGCCGAGAGTGTCCCGCCTGTAGTATCACCAAGGAAGGTCGAAGAGATCAGAAGGCCCCTCTACATCCAATTAAGACTCAAAAGCCGTGTGAAATTGTTGCTCTGGACCATGTGAAGTTGGGTCCCACACGTTCCGGCTACAGCTACGCTCTGACAATGGTGGATCATTACTCCAAGTTCCTTGTCATCGTGCCTGTCAGAGATCTTACAGCAAGAACTACGGCTGAGACCTTCTACGCAGAGTTTGTCCGCCATTACGGTTGTCCTGAGCATATCCTCACCGACCGTGGATCGGCGTTTGAATCCCAATTGTTCCGTGAGCTGTGTCAGTTCCAAGACTGCAAGAAGTTGCGAACCACAGCGTATCACCCTCAAGGGAATGGTATGTGCGAGAAGGCAAATCAAGTGATCATCGGCATGCTAAGAACAGCCGCAGTTACACCTGGTGTTGAGTGGCCTGAGCGTATCAAGGACTTGGCCTATATTTACAACAACACACCCCAAACATCTACGGGATACGCACCATTTTATCTAATGTTTGGAAGACAAGGTCAACTTCCTTCAGACTTAACCCTTGGTGTGAAGGTCCCTGACATCATCAATCCACTACCCATAACAGACTGGGTTGTTGAACACCGCCGACGTATGGAGGAAGCTAAAGAGATAGTTGAAACGCGCATGGATGAGGTTCGTAGGAGACAACAGGAGGATTACAACCGTCACGCCCATGCAGCGCCCCTGAAAGTTGGTGACCGTGTATGGTTAAGGAATAACCATCGGAATGGGAAATTGGATCCATTCTGGGAGAAAGAACCATACAGTGTCATCTCCATACCATATCCTGAATCCGACGTGTATGAGATCTCTAAACCTGGGAGACAGCCCCAAGTAGTACACCGAAACCGTCTGAAGCTGTGCCTTAAAGAAGGACTACCCACAGAGGTGCCCCCAGCTGAGACAACGAGTACAGAGATCTTGTCACCTTCTGAAGCGAAAGAGAGACCCCCAACGTTAACTGAGCTTATGTGGGCGCCTAAACTACTACCATTTAGCTGTTATCCACCAATTGCTCTAGTGCAAGAGAATCCTTCGACATATGATTTAATTGATTTCAGTGACTCTATTCCTGATTCAAATCTCGTTCCACTTAGGCGTTCTGAGCGTACCACAAAAGGCATACCTCCAACACGCTATAGTGATGCCATGGCTGTCCTTGGGTAAAAGAGGTTAACTGTCTCTGCTCCTGTATATATGTTATTCCTGCTCTGATTACATTAATGTTTTTCCTGTGTGTATATACAGTATATATATAATATCTTGCCATGTAATATAGTATTTACATTTATATGCAACAATCCAAGCCATAGTGCCTGGCTCACCGAGCCAAGGAAGTTCTGTTACCCTATTGCGGTATGGACATTCGTGCTAGAGTGCCTACTCTTCCTTACAGAAAGGACTGTTTATTGTTTCTCAGAGAGACTCTCATGATAATGGACACTCACGAAATTTGTGCCAGAGAGCCTCTGGACCCATTTGCACTACTGTTGTTTCTATATGGACTGTCTGATGGTACCGCCAAAAGGTTCCATAAGTCTGAGTTTAATTATCTCTCCGTTACCCTTCAGACTTCCAATGGACATTCCAGGACTATGCCGGGAGGTCTTACCTCAAGTTTCTAGGTATTATATTTTTCTAAACTGTTAGTGACATTTGCACTTTATTCGTATTTATTAACGTTATGTTACATTTCTCACCTTCACCCCAGCCCGTCGCCGAAGTCGGCTCAGTGAAAGAGGGGGAGTATGTGGCATCCCAGAGCTGGCTATGGCTGGGCTGAGGGTGATCTCTGTGCATTGTATTATTTCCTGTTGCTTCATAGCCTGTGTGACATAGCAGGGGGTCCTGAGTCTCACACAACACAGCGCCACCTAGTGAGCCTCACACATGCATTACACCTCCCATAGGATTGAATAGTAACCAAATGTCCAATGGGAGGACATTGCCTGGGAAAAGGGGAGGAGTCAGCTGATCACTGGGTCCCCATGGTAACACCCCTGCAGGAAGGTCCTGCGTGTGAGGAGTTAGAAGTGTGGAGTGTTAGGAGGAGGAGGTGAGGAGATAAGTGTGATGTCCTGTGAAGAAAGCAGTGAGTTTAGTGCAGGAATCTCAAGTCCTAGACAGGCCCAGGAAGGTTGGAGAGCTGACATACTCCAGCTATTCAGAAGATCCTGTCCCCTGTCTGCCTAGCCATCGCCCTGAAGGAAGTCAAGCATCATTATCTTGTCAGCCTGAGACTGTGGAGAGAACATTCTGGAACACGTGCTCCATAGCAAGTATCACAGGATCCAGGGGCCAAGGCCAGACCTGTGGAATATCCTGCCACCCTGACTATTGCACCCCGAAACTCTGAGCTATCAGGACCACATAACGTGAGTGGGGAATATTATGTACTAGTATCATGGTGGGCATCCTCCTATGAGCCAAATAGGAGCCCAGACGCACCTCAGGGCTGTAACACTGAAGTATAAGGGGCTAGGAACACCTTTCATCAAGTCTACCCTGCACCCCAGGACTTTGCTGTGTCACCAGGCGTACCCCGTTGTTTTGTATTGAAGAAACTGTTTAAGCATTTGTGCCTCCACACCCATGGAAGTAAAAGTTCAACTTTACAACCGTTTCTGTGTCTGACTCTGCACCGACAACATCAGGGCGCCCCAAACACCACCAGTCGGCACAGTATAGGGGAAGCGCCCCGGGGGAACAATCACCACCAACATTTGTGCAGCCCCCCTCATCACCGGTACCAGTGGTGGTAACGTGGGACAGCACCAGCGCTGCGCCCTCGTGCCCAGAGACCGTGACAAGTCTGCGCTGTTTGCACCCCGCAATCCCAACTGCAGCGTTGCCTTCCATCTGGTCACCGCATCTCCACCCTCAGACAACATGCAAATTGTCAATTTGTCCTCCAAAACACTAGCCAATAATGAGCTTAGGCTCCTACAAAGTGGCCTATCATTGGTCCCCAAACCTACATTTGATTTGTTTTCCTGGATCAAGCAGCTCAACTTGTTCTGCAGGTAACTTAAATGGAAAAAATTTGTTAAGTTAAACAACAGATGGAAGTGTGAGGAATTGGAGTTAGAGGAAGAGGATGTGGCATCTTTGGAGGTATTTGGGGATTTGCTTGAGGAGGGACAGAGGAGTTTAGGCAAGGGTCCATTTACAACACTCCATTTACCCTCTAAGAAACTCCCACCAATTTGTGATGACAACGCTATAGACACCTTTCTTAAGGTAGTGACGGATCAGATCACCAAGATCCGGATCCCTGTTGGGGGTCATGGGGCCAACCTTACTGTGGAGGAAAAACTGGCACTGGTCAACCTGGAAAAGGATGATAATATCATCATTAAGCCATCCGACAAGGGGGGCAACCTAGTAGTCTTGGATCAGGTACAATATGTCACGATGTGTATGGATACCTTGAGCAATTAAGATTGCTATGAAATACTGCCAAGTAATCCTACAACTAGATATGTTGAAGAGTTGAAAATTATTCTTCAACAAGCAAAGGACAATCGTTTTATTAGTACGGGAGAGTTTAATTTTCTGTTGCCACAGTACCCTATTAGAGCAACATTGTCCTTAGGAGGCTGGAGGACATGCAGGTGTCCCCGGAGGTTTGGTTGGCCAGTTTGGATGTGGAGGCCCTCTACAGCTCCATACCCCACAATGGGGTAGTCATCTATTGAGGCGTAATAGTTTTGTTCAGGAGCTCCATGGATTTGTCCTTGAGCATAATTATTTTTTATTTAACCGCAAGTTCTTCCACCAGCTTAGGTGAGTTGCCCCTCTACTCCGACCTATGCAAACCTCTACCTGGGTTGGTAGGAGAGAGCAGTGGTATTCGCGGACGACCTGGATGAGTGGACACAAAAGATCTTCCTTTGGGTCAGATTTATTGATGATATTTTCATCTTATGGAGTGCATCCAGGGAGGACTTTGTGTTCTTCATCCAGGTCTTGAACAATAACTGTTTGAGGTTTGTACTATACATTCGATATACAGCTCCAAAAAATGCCATTTTTAGATCTTTCCATCACTAAGTCCACATCTGGTAGGTGGAGTACAAGTATCCATTGTAAGGAGACAGCTACCAACTGTCTCCTACGATTGGAAAGCTGGCACCTACACCACTGAGGGCCAGTATCCCCAAAGGACTATATCTGAGAGTCAGGCAGAATTGTTTGGAGATGTCTGACTACCACCTAATGGCCCAGAACCTCAGGGATAGGTTTAAACATAGGGGATACCTGGACACAGTGGTGAGGCAGGTTTACCATCACCCGCTAGCCAGCGAATGTCGTCATCTTCTCAATCCACGGGTTCGTGAGGGGGATGGAGGAAAGCTATAGGTGCAAATCATAGCTACATATGAGTCTGGACACCGCCAGATGAATGCTATTCTGGGCACATTTTGGGATATCATGAAATCTGATCCTGATATCGGTGCCCTAGTTGGTTACAGACCAGCGATCAAATATCGGAGGGGGCCCAACTTGTGGGACAAATTGGTTCATAGTCATTTGAAACCACTTATCAATCCAAAGTGGCTGCAGCAACAATCAGCCATGGGCACTTTCCCTTGTGGCACATGGATTGCCTGTAGTTTAATCAAAACTGTCAGGATGTTTCTAAGTTTTCAAACTCAAAAAACTTACAGCATTAGGAGTTACATCAATTGCAAAATCACAGGGAATATATATCTCATCATGTGCTCTTGTGGTAAACAATACGTGGGGAAGACGGTGCAAGAGTTTCGCAGTGGAACTTGTTAACATGATATGACAGTAGCACGCCACGTATGTGAACACCATGGGGGGATCCCAATAGCATTCGGTTCCAGGGGATTGAGAAGGTCACAATGTCCCCATGTAGGGGGGACTTTGATAGAAAAGTCCTACAGATAGAGGCTCGGTGGATACACCATCTCAAGGTGACTAACCCATGGATACTGAATGACTATTTGTCATTTACCTGCTTTATTTAATAACATGGAGGGAAGGTATTTGTTGTACCATGCGTGATTGGACTCTGTTGGTTAATATGTATCCGTCATTTTGCGGCCATTCTATCAGAGATCTAGTGATTTGGGAGTGTATATGTTATTGTTACCTGGCATCCGGCGGTGTATGACCGAGGATTTCATGAGTTATGGCAGAGCATACATCACTATGTTTCTGCCTCCTTGTATATATTATATCATTCTTGAGACCGGGGTCATATACTGTATATGGGTTACTTATGGGTGATTGGGTTCTACATTTCTCATCAATAATCGTATTATTGTCCTGTCCGTTTTCTAATCACATAATTGTGCTGATTTTGCCACGTTTATTTTTAGATGTTATAGCCCATGATCCCTTGTTACATTGCAATATTTTTTTATATTATTATTATTCAGGTTCTTTCCTTGTCCTAGATATCTGTTTGTGCTGATATTTATCTTCTGGATACGTGTTTGTGCCGATGGATATCTCATTCTGATGAATAGCCAACCACCGTGCTGTGTATAGGGGCTATTAGGTGCTATCCTACCTGACTTTCTTTCTCCACTAAGAGAATGTTATTGTATTAACCAGAGACACTTCAAGCTCATTGTATTGCCGCCCCCTGGGTGTGTTTGAGGGGTTGTAGCGAGGTCCCATGCATCATATGTACATGGTGCTGTGGGATTGGCCATGGGAAGGAATGCTATCAAAGTCTTTCTTTGCTGCTTTGCCTCTGATGGAGCTGATGTCTTTGCATCAGCAGATGGAAGGCTTAGGCTGTGGGATCACTTGGGGTTGGGAGTTCTGGTCTGTGCTGTGTGGGTCAGGTGTTTTCCCCATGCTCATCAGCATTGTGTCTTCGAGGGATCTCAGAGACCACCAAATTGTATAAGGAGGCTTGCACGAGTCCACATAAAAAAAAAAAAAAAAAATTACATATCATATAGGTGTTTTAACAAGTTTAGTTAATAAAAGTTATAATTTAGAGGTTTTTTTACTTGTTTTGAGATATTTGATTTGAGTCACTATATATTTTCTAAGAGTTCAAAGGCACACCTGAAAGGGGTATTGTCACGAACTTAACCATTTTTATATTTGTAGATAATTAAAAGTTAAAGCTTTTTGCAAATATACACTACCGTTCAAAAGTTTAGGGTCACTTAGACATTTCCTTATTTTTGAAAGAAAAGCACAGTTTTTTTCAATGAAGATAACATTAAATGAATCAGAAATACACTCTATACATTGTTAATGTGGTAAATGACTATTCTAGCTGCAAACGTCTGGTTTTTATTGCAATATCTACATAGGTGTATAGAGGCCAATTTCCAGCAACCATCACTCCAGTGTTCTAATGGTACATTGTGTTTGCTAACTGTGTAAGAAGGTTAATGGATGTTTAGAAAACCCTTGAAAACCCTTGTGCAAGTATGTTAGCACAGCTGAAAACAGTTTTGCTGGTTAGAGAAGCTATAAAACTGACCTTCCTTAGAGATAGTTGAGAATCTGGAGCATTACATTTGTTGGTTCAATTAAACTCTCAAAACGGCCAGAAAAAGAGAACTTTCATGTGAAACTCGACAGTCTATTCTTGTTCTTAGAAATCAAGGCTATTCCATGCGAGAAATTGCCAAGAAACTGAAAATTTCCTACAACGATGTATACTACTCCCTTCAGAGGACAACACAAACAGGCTCTAACCAGAGTAGAAAGAGAAGTGGGAGGCCCCGCTGCACAACTGAGTAACAAGACAAGTACATTAGAGTCTCTAGTTTGAGAAATCGACGCCTCACAGGTCCTCAACTGGCAGCTTCATTACATAGTACCCGCAAAACGCCAGTGACAACATCTACACTGAAGAGGCGACTCAGGGATGCTGGCCTTCAGGGCAGAGTGGCCAAGAAAAAGCCATATCTGAGACTGACTAATAAAAGGAAAAGATTAATATGGGCAAAAGAACACAGACATTGGACAGTGGAAGATTGGAAAAAAGTGTTATGAACAGACAAATTGAAGTTTGAGGTGTTCGGATCACACAGAAGAACATTTGTGAGACGCAGAACAACTGAAAAGATGCTGGAAGAGTGCCTGACGCCATCTGTCAAGCATGCTAGAGGTAATGTGATGGTCTGGGGTTGCTTTGGTGCTGGTAAAGTGGGAGATTTGTACAAGGTAAAAGGGATTTTGAATAAGGAAGGCTATCACTCCATTTTGCAACGCTATGCCATACCCTGTGGACAGCGCTTGATTGGAGCCAATTTCATCCTACAACAGGACAATGACCCAAAGCACACCTCCAAATTATGCAAGAACTATTTAGGGAAGAAGCAGGCAGCTGGTATTCTATCTGTAATGGAGTGGCCAGCGCAGTCACCAGATCTCAACCCCATTGAGCTGTTGTGGGAGCAGCTTGACCGTTTGGTACGCAAGAAGTGCCCATCAAGCCAATCCAACTTGTGGGAGGGGCTTCTGGAAGCATGGGGTGAAATTTCTCCAGGTTACCACAGCAAATTAACAGCTAGAATGCCAAAGGTATGCAATGCTGTAATTGCTGCAAATGGAGCATTCTTTGACGAAAGCAAAGTTTGAAGGAGAAAATTATTATTTCAAATAAAAATCATTATTTCTAACCTTGCAATCACAAATGCTTTGGTAATAATATCTTCATTTAATTTTTCGTCAATGGAAAACCACAAAAAGAATTGTCAAAAAGCCAAATTGGATATAATTCCACACAAAACATAAAAAAGGGGGTGGACAAAAGTATTGGCACCCTTTGAAAAATCATGTGATGCTTCTCTAATTTGTGTAATTAACAGCACCTGTTACTTACCTGTGGCACATAACAGGTGGTGGCAATAACTAAATCACACTTGCAGCCAGTTGAAATGGATTAAAGTTGACTCAACCTCTGTCCTGTGTCCTTGTGTGTACCACATTGAGCATGGAGAAAAGAAAGAAGACCAAAGAACTGTCTGAGGACTTGAGAAGCAAAATTGTGAGAAAGCATGAGCAATCTCAAGGCTACAAGTCCATCTCCAAAGACCTGAATGTTCCTGTGTCTACCGTGCGCAGTGTCATCAAGAAGTTTAAAGCCCATGGCACTGTGGCTAACCTCCCTAGATGTGGACGGAAAAGAAAAATTGACAAGAGATTTCAACGAAAGATTGTGCGGATGGTGGCTAAAGAACCTCGACTAACATCCAAACAAGTTCTAGCTGCCCTGCAGTCCGAGGGTACAACAGTGTCAACCCGTAGTATCCGTCAGTGTCTGAATGAAAAGGGACTCTATGGTAGGATACCCAGGAAGACCCCACTTCTGACCCAGAGACATAAAAAAGCCAGGCTAGAGTTTGCCAAAACTTACCTGAGAAAGCCAAAAACTTTTTGGAAGAATGTTCTCTGGTCAGATTAGACAAAAGTAGAGCTTTTTGGGAAAAGGCATCAACATGGAGTTTATAGGAAAAAAAAGAGGCCTTCAAAGAAAAGAACACGGTCCCTACAGTCAAACATGGCGGAGGTTCCCTGATGTTTTGGGGTTGCTTTGCTGCCTCTGGCACTGGACTGCTTGACCGTGTGCATGGCATTATGAAGTCTGAAGACTACCAACAAATTTTGCAGCATAATGTAGGGCCCAGTGTGAGAAAGCTGGGTCTCCCTCAGAGGTCATGGGTCTTCCAGCAGGACAATGACCCAAAACACACTTCAAAAAGCACTAGAAAATGGTTTGAGAGAAAGCACTGGAGACTTCTAAAGTGGCCAGCAATGAGTCCAGACCTGAATCCCATAGAACACCTGTGGAGAGATCTCAAAATGGCAGTTTGGAGAAGGCACCCTTCAAATCTCAGGGACCTGGAGAAATTTGCCAAAGAAGAATGGTCTAAAATTCCAGCAGAGCATTGTAAGAAACTCATTGATGGTTACCGGAAGCGGTTGTTCGCAGTTATTTTGTCTAAAGGTTGTGCTACCAAGTATTAGGCTGAGGGTGCCAATACTTTTGTCCGGCCCATTTTTGGAGTTTTGTGTAAAATGATCAATGATTTGACTTTTTTTTTCATTCTCTTTTGTGTTTTTTCATTGCAAGCAAAATAAATGAAGATATTATTACCAAAGCATTTGTGATTGCAATCATTTTCTGGAAGAAATTGAGTATTATCTGACAAAATTGCAGGGGTGCCAATACTTTTGGCCAGCACTGTAGTTGTTGTTTTGATTGGTTGCCAGTGGATACGACCATGAATGCAGGACCTTTCTAAGGTTAGAACATCAGCCATGATGTCCTTATTGTGGCCAGGATATCTTCTGATACATATAGTGTCCCTGCCTGATAAACTAGCTACAATAAGGACATCATGGCTGAGTTCCTGTGAAGTCCCAGACCATAGAAAGTTTCTGCATTTGTGGTCGTATCCATTGGCAACTGCTCAAGACAACAGACTGTCACCACTAAGATAGTTAGAGAAAATCTTTAAAACTCTGCAGAATTTTTAACTACTTATATTTGCAAAAATGTTCATAGGAATACCCCTTTAAGGTTTTTTTTTTTAATGAGGTTTTTAAGGCCATAACCTGGAGTTGTTAATAAAGGATGAGAACATATAAGGGACAGATGGTACTTCTCTATTTTCAATCTACTCCTGGATTTGTCTTCAAAAACAACATTATAAAACCTCAATGTGCATTTTGGGCTGGAGACATACAGAGCGGAAATGCCAAAACGCTTGCAGAAAAAACTTGGAGGATAGGAGGTTCATGTGCCTGAAAATGACTTGACTTAACACTTCATCTAATTAAAAAATGTGCAAATTGAGACAAATTCATCAAATAGTCGCAAATGCTTAATGAGTTTGAAGCAATTTAAAAAAGGGTGTTCTTTTGAAATCGGAAATAATTTATTTCCATGTGTTGCTTGGCGCCACTTCTTTGGTATTGCGACTTTCTAGGTGTGTAAGCGTATAATGTGACTTTTTAGAGATTTATGCCAGGGTTGGGGTGGAGTGAATATGAGTCTAGAAATGTGGCTTTTGTATTAGGTGCAATTGTTGATTTTGACTAAATAGCGCCATGCAGGCCACGCCCACTGTTTTTTATACAAGAAATCTCAAACAATACTGGATATGCGCATATATGTTAGAAAATGAGGTAAAATGATGATGAATATGGCTAATACTTAAGGATGAAATTAGGTACAAATTACAACCTTTTTTTAAGGCAAACACTGCCAGCCAAGTAGATGAGATCTTACAAAAATTATCAATCACACATCTGTGGCGGAAAATGCACTGTGGCACATTTTTTTAAAAAACATAGCATGTTTATTATCTTTGCGGAAATGCTCAGTGCACAAGAGGATTCAAAGTTTGAAGCACAACAGGAAGAGCGTTTTTTATTTTATTTCGTTAAAAGTTTTACTTCATCATATCTGCCCAACTCCATACACCATACTTCGTATTAACTGTCTGTCTGTTGAAACTTATTCTCATCTGTGAAAAATTTGAATTCATGGTATATGACCAATCCCCATCATCCTAAATAATCTGCTGTTATCTCTGTAGATGTAACCCTTGTTTTATGATACCTCTTGGCCTGCAAGGTAGTTTTTTTCTTCTGTGCATAGTTTTCTTAGCTCATGTGTTAAGTTTAATTGATTCATTGTTTTACAAGCTAATTTAATAGTACCAGAGGCGTAGCTAGGGGTTCAGCACAAGGGGGGCAAACATGTCCAAGTGGGCCCCCAGCTCAGGTATGCCAATACTATCACTAAACAGAGGTAGACATTGGCTCTTCACAGGGCTCTACAGACCACTTAAGTAAATACAATACAGGAACAATGTTATGACTTACAGGTGACGTCTCTGACTGTAATCATTCACATTTCTCGTCTCTTTCCTCGAGACCGCCATGACCACTTCTTCCAGCTGTGACTTGTCTCTATAAAGTTTGCATCGCAGACATCTTTGGCTCCTCACTTTTCTAGGCACCCGACCCACATTGTCCTCACTTACGCAAAGTTCCCATCTTGCTGATATAACCTCCCCCCAGAATAAATAATATTGCCAAGTGCATAAATTAATAATGTCCATGTGTACCCCGTTAAATAGTTCCCCTTGTTTTTTCTAATTAAGGCCCGGTGCCCCACATAGCGTAAACCATGGAGTTTTACAATATCTACAAAGTGGATGGGATTCTAGCTAATCCTCTCCACACATCGCAGAAAAATATCCGCAGCAGAAATGCTGCAATTTTAAAAACCGTTGCGTTTTTGTAAATCACAGCATGTCAATTATGCCTATGCTAGCATTTTCCGTATAGCTATAATTGAAGCAGAAAGTCCACAGAGGAAAACGTTTTGTGAAAAGCGCTGCTGGAAAAACCATGTTGCATTTCCCCGCGGTTTTTCCTGCAGCGCTTTTTGGCTGCAGCTCACTACCTGGGTCTTTAGCCTAAAGGAGGTTTCCAGGTCAAGAATAAAAAAATATTAGTGGGGTTCCAACACAAGGGACCCCCACTGGTCAGCTGTTTGAAAGGACCATGGCTCTTGTGAAAGTACCGTGACCGCGTCTCTATTTACATTATAGCATTTATTTCATAGAGGCCATTACACGTTCACTATAAAACAGTGTGCAATGTGAATAGATGCCATGGCCTCTTCAATCAGAAGGGGCGAGCACTGATCTCTTATTGATAAGCTATCCTGATTAATCTAGAACACTGGAGCAGCAGAACAGGACTGCACTGGGAGGTATCTGGGACAGGTGAGTATGATTTTTTACTTTTTTTTTTGTTTTGTTTTAACCTTCCCCGGCCTAATATATATATAAAAAAAAAAATGTTATCCTGGACAACCCCTTTCCCCCCCTTTATAGCCATAATGCCCCATAGTAAACATTTATATGATCCTCCTTTATAGCCATAATGTCCCATAATTACCCTTTATATAAATGCACCCCCCCCCCCCCTCTCCTCCATTATACTATGACAAGGCTGGCTAATCCTATCCACACATTGCAGAAAAAAAAATCTGCCACAGGAAAGTTGCAATTTCAAAAACGCTTGCTCTGGCATTTTCCGTATACGGGTGCATCTCAATAAATATTTTTGAAACGTTCATTCATTTCAGTGATTCAGTAATACAATTCATAATCAGCGTCTTCCATGATTGTGTGTCCTACTGAACCAGACTGAAGGACCATTTAAAGGCTTAGGAAACCTTGGCAGGTGACACACTGAATTTACAATACTGAACTTTTTTTTTACAATATTCAGATTTTCTTAGATTCTGGTTTTCATTACCTGTAATCCATAATCAACATTTACAGAAATAAAACACTTGAAATGGAACACTGTGTGTGTAAAGAATCTAGAAAATATAGAAGGTCACTTTTTTTCATTTAATTACTGAAAGAAATAAACGTTTCAAAGATATTCTAATTTATTGAGATGCACCTGTAGGTATAATAGAGGTAGAAAGTTCGCAGACTTTCTGTGAAAAACGCTGGGGAAAAAACCGCTATGCGTTTCCACCGCAGTCTTTTCCACAACGTTTTTGCAGCTTCCTATGTAGAGCCTTAGCATTAGGCTGCTTTCACAAAATTGAACTGGAAACATGGTCTTTGTGCCAGGTGACCATGGCCATGTGAATGGAACTCACTGCATTAGAGTGAGTTATGATGCAGTGGGCTGCCAAAGAGCCTGATTGGTACTGTACTGAACTCACAGCTTTATGTTCAGTAAAGCAGTGCTCTGGTTGTTTGGAAGCTCATTGCATCATAGTGACTTATAAGTCACTATGATGCACTGAGTTCTATTCACACAGGTACGCTCAGTCCAGTAAATTGAGGCCAGAACATGAACGTGTTTCTCATATGGAGAATGTGAATATACCTTTAATTTGATGGTTCACTTAGTGCAGCAAGTAGTATATGTTGGTTACGTTATAATAGTTAAACAATATAAAATCCTACCTATTCTTGGATATGCAAATACAGATCGATAGCTGAATCAAACAGCAGATTTCAGGATTACGACAGATCTGATAGCAGGAGGTGTGCACTTTGTCCTTCACTGCATGGAAAAATTTACAAGCAAAATGACATTAATCAGTAATGTTATCTGTGCCCTAGAGACCTAACCTTAGAATCATGAATGTGACAGGGCTTTGCTTCAAAATGATACTATTACCTCATAAAAAATACAGCAATGAGAAAAACTATACTTGCATTTCACTGGGAGATCTTTTTTTTTTGACAGTTTTGAAGGCTCCATGGACATGGCTATGTGTTTCACAGATGGCAAACTAGCCAGAGTCGCTTTAACCATAGGGCCAATGAGCCCTATGGTTGCGTGGGCCCTCTCAGCCGACCTGGATCGAGTGGGACAGTTCCACATTTTGAGTGCTGTCCTGCTGCTCCGAGCATCAGGCCATGATTTCAACTCTATCTATGTTCTTAGGATACAGATAGAGGTTGAATACAATAGTGGAACACAGAGCATTCAGGGCAGCCAAGCCACAGATATTACAGCCGCAGCCTGCAGGTCCGTGGGAATGAGTATTTTTTTTTTTTTTTAACATTGGTGGTTGAGGGGCAGGGGAAATTAAATGATGGGGGGGGGGGGGCATTTGGGGGCCCACTTTCAAAAAGTTTGCACAGGGACCCCCAATGAATTACAACGGGTCTAACACTAACCCTTTCATTTCTGTGGCCCCATACACCTTACCATGGAGGTAGCCGAACTGTCCCTCTAAACTCAGGTTCTATTCCTCTACATTTTTTGTGGGACATTCTTGTAGAGTTGTATGCAGGGGCGTAACTAACAAAGACTGGGCCCCATAGCAAACTTTTGACTTGGGCCCCACCCACGACATAGACCCCCTTTCCTGGTCCCCACACAGTAAAACCCCCATTTACACAAACTATAATGTCCCAAAGCAGCCTCCAGACAGTATAATATCCCATAGCGTCCCCTCCACACAGTATGATGTCCCATAGCAGCCCCTGCTCACAGTATAATGTCGCAGTGGTCTCTGCACACAGTATAATGTCAAATAACAGCCCCTAAACTCAGTATAATGTAATTTAATGGACCCTCCAAACAGTATAATGTTCCATCGTGACCCCTATGGTGTTCATTGCAAATATTGCAAAAATTTCGGGTTTGGCAGAACCCAAATTTTTTTTGGGTACACCGCACGCAAACTATTATATTCTGGGGTCTTTTCAGACCCCCCGAGTATAAGGATCGGAGGCCCAGGGGTGGTAACAAACATAAAAAAAAGAGTGGTACTCACCTTTTCTGGGCTACAGAACGACTCCCTGCTGTTTTCGGCACTCTTCAATAACGTCACAGATGTGGGTTATGTCGGCATGGTTTTTATGTTCACTCACCTCTCCTGGGCCTCCGATCGTTATACTCTGGGGCAATATTTGTTGGGGTTCGCCGCGGGCCCGCGACCTTACTTACCAATCCCCACTCCTGCTCATAGCCACCTCCGCTTTCTTTTCTGCCCCCCAGGTGGCCCCATGCCTCCCATATCACAGCGCTTGGATGTGATATGGGACACATGGGGTACTCTGGAGGGCAGAAGGGGATGTTGAGACGGCTGTGAGCAGGAAGGGGATTGGTAAGGAAATAGGGCCCGTTACCTGCTGGGAACGGACTATAAAAAAAAAAAAAAAACCCAGCAGGGGCCTACCGTGTCCCTAAGGTCATGGGGCCCACAGTAGCCGCTACGGCTACTACAGCAGTACTTACGCTGCTGGTTCTATGAGACTGAGAAAACAACGTGTAATCCATGTTTGCAGAAGAGTTCTCTAGTAATGCTGAGGGAAGCATCATGTAGGAGATGTGTTGTTTAAAAAGCAAGGATGTGGCAGCAATACAGAGAAAGGCCACAACTGCATACAACTCTGTGAGCAACTGTGTACTGTGCTGTAAGATATCAAGAGTGGTGACAGAAAGGTTGATCGCAATGTTGCAGGACTGCCCAATCCTCTGGGACAAACACAAAGAGGCGTACCATGTCCTCTCCGCAAGGACTGGGCATGGGAACAGCTGGTCTGAGAACTACATCCAGGGCAGTAGGAATGAGGAAACACCACCCACAGCACCACCGAGAAATGTTCTTAATAATTGAAGTACAAAAGGCTTCTTAACACAAATTTGTTTTTAATCCAGCAGGCTTACAAAAAAAACTGCACAGAGTCATAAAAATCCTCAGCAATCTGAAACCAGTCTTCTGACTTGGGCTGCGGCATCACTGCTGCTTTCAGACACTGCCAGACCACTTCATGGGGCAGTCTGACAATCCGTGAAATAATGGAGCACCATCAGAATCTGGAAGTGCAGCAATATGCTTGAGTTCCGATGCTCAAAAGCAAATGAACACGCGGCAGTAGCTGAGCAACTTCTCTGAGTGCTGACACAGGGTGTTGAAATTACCTTTCCTGGACCATTGGGAGACGATGTGGAGAATATTTTTCTCATATGAAAAACAGAATACTTTCACCACACAAAAAGTCTATGTACAGTGATTTAAAAAATACAAAGTAATTAAAATGTATAATTCATTTTGATTTGACTATATATAGTTATATGTATCATTGCGTACATTTTTTGGGTAACCAAACCTGAGAATTTATTGGTTAACTCCTTTCCTATATAGTGTAGATACAATTATTTTACATTAGTAAAGGAGTGGCAGGCCTACCTGACATTCTAGTTTAGCTTGTATAATCAACATGGCTTTTGATATACATTGTAAATTTTAACAATTCTACATATTGCACCCAAGTGAGTTTTTAAAATATTTCTGGTAAAGTAATATGAGACAAGATTTTTTCAGAAACATTTTATCTAATTACTTCTATAAAAAATGAATATAGTTAAAAAGGTAATGAGGTATCTTCCCAAAATACATTAGCAGATATTCAAGCCTATGTTTGCATTCTGTCCAAAATACTAAAGCTTGAACATCTGCTAATGTATTTGGGGCAAAACCCATGATTGCAACCCATGGCAAGGGTCTTTATTACCTTGGGAGTCCTTAAGCAATCATACACCAAAAATATTTTGAAAAAAAAAAAAAAAAAAATCTGTCAAAAAGAGGGAAAAATTTATAAGTGCAAAAGGCATGGGAGGTGTAGGAAATAAAAATGCACTTATATTTACCTGCATCCTCCCCTCTGTTCCTGCGCTAGGCTTACCCTCGCCTTTGCTCCTTGACATCATCGAGTGACATCACGTCAACGGAACTGCTGCAGCCAAACCCCACTCCCAGCAGTATATAGCTGAGAGCGATGATTGGCTGCAGCGGTCCCGTCGATGTCATGGCACTGCTGCAGCTGCTCTGTATGCAAACAGAGCAGCACAGAGGATGGACTGCCCAGTGAAGGAACAGAGGAGAGGGTGTAGGTAAGTATATGTGCATTTTTATTTTCTAGACTTCCTCTGCCTGTTGCATTCACATTCCTCAGCTGGCACAACCGACCTCCCAGACTTGACACAGACGAGGGGGTCCTGCGTGGTATTTGATGGTGGTGGTAGTTGTTCCTGCTTCCAGGAACGACTCAGGAGACAGTGGTGCAGTTGAACCAAGATGAAACTTTAATGTGAGTACTTATAATCATGTAACACGTGATGTGGGTATTAGTTTCCACTGGAATGGCTATTCCTGGCTTAGGTATGAGGGATGCCCAAAATATGATGGTAGTATGGTGCCTTTTCTCCACTCCCACTATGGCTATGGGTGCAGGGTTATCTGAAGTTCCAGGGGCCGAGATACCTTGATGTAAATGGGTCTTGGCTGGTGGTACCGCAAACCAGTCGGAGGAGACTGGAGGATGGGAGTAGTAGTGGCGGATGCTGTGCCACCTAGCAGGCCGAGCACACTCCCAAACCGCTCCAGTCCCACTCCTAGGCCGGACAAAGTCGAGGGGGTTCCTGCAGCACTCCCGGATGGTGGTGGTAGTAGTTCTTTCCCCCGGGGCACTTCCAGTTGGAGGGAACCTCTCCTATCTGAGCCGGTGTGGTGTTGGTCGGAAGAGCCTTGATGGTAAAGCAGGCACGACTCAGGATTCAGCGATGCAGGTAAACCAAACAGCCGTTTATTAAGGCAACTGGAACAGTAGGTCAACAGCAGCTTCCAGATGGGGGTAGTAGTACAGTGTCCAACCCCCAGCCTTGGTTCTAGGAGGGTGCCCAAAGGTGGTATAGGCTCCACAGGATGGCTCTCCTCTACTCCTCCTCTCTGCCTCTCCCAGCTGGGTACACTGGGGATGGAGTTACAGGGAGCCCTGACAGGGATCTGGTTCCTGTATGCTAGGCCCAAATGCAACTCTCCTGTCAGGGTCCTCTCCTGCTCCTCCTGGCACGGCACCAACTGAGTCCAGCCACTTGGAAATCTTTACTCCCTTGCTCTGGGCTCTTTTCAGAAGAGCCTGGGGCTGATGATATCCCTCCTGGGGCTGTAAAAGCGGCAATTGGCGTTCAGTCCAGAGGCGGGTGGCAGGGCAGCTCTGCACTCTAGTCTGGTTCACAGCATGCACTGAACTGCTTGACCAGCCATCGCCGGGGAGATAATATCTCCCTACAACTCTGCCCAGTGGCCTGTGATAGGCCAGGGCTGAACCAAGGCAAGGTTTTGAACACTGCAGGGGGAAAATACAAGGGTAAGCTGCACAACAATGACATTTAACATGGAACAGAACATGCAAACATGAAACCCAGAGGCACAATGACAAACACACAAAAGCTGTAGCACTCTGGGATTCTGCAGTGGTTTCTGTGAACCATGACTCCTTCCACAATAGTGGCACACTTTTGCCTCTCTGACAGCTGTATCTTCAGGCTTGCGGTTTACAAGACGCTGAGACAACATACAGGATGTCTGCTTCTCAAGACAGGCAGGTGCGATGTCATCATAACATCACAACTGCGCTGGGACACAGACGTCCTATGTGTGGTTCTGGCGCATAGAGAGTGGTTCAAGAAGAGGTGACAATGATGGCTGCTCTGTCCCTGTCCATGTCCATCAAGGGATATCGTAGGCAGGTGAGTACAACTTTTTCTTTTTAAGCAGACTTGTGAGCCTTTTATAGTATAATTCATTTATATAAAGGGTAATTATGGGGCATTATGACTGAAAAGGGAGGAACATTTATGTAAGGGCTCATTAGGGGAGATTATGAACATAAGGGATCATTTATATAAGGGGCCATTGTGAATAAAAGAAGGGAATCATTTATATAAGAAGTCATTAGGGGGTCGGTTGTGTATATGTCATGGGTTGTAATATAAGGGGGTGATTAAATTAATTAAGGTGGTACTTGGGTTTTATTAAAGGGGTTTTCCAGCTCATTTTATTTAATGGTCTATCCTCAAGATAGATCATCATCAGTAAGAGATCAGAGGACCCACCTCCCGATCAGCTGATTGAAGAGGCCATGGTACCTGTTTACATCACACATTGTCTGTTTTATAGTGATCGTGTGATGCATATCTATATGACAAGGCTGTAGTTACATTACACTGCCACTATGAAATTAATGATACAATATGTAAACATTGAAGGGGTCACAGCACTTACACAAGTGCCACGGTCCCTTCAAACAGATCATCAGTGGGGGTCCTGGGTGAAAGAACCCCACTCATTTTTTTGATCTGAAAAACCCTTTTAATTAGGAAACACTTGGGGCATTATTAATAAGGGGCACTATTTAAAGGGGTACACAGGGACATTATTAATTTAAATATGCACTTTTTTATTCAGGGGGTTATATCATATATTTTATAATTTTATAATTTGGGGTTGCAGCAGGATGGAGACTTTATGTAGGTGAGGACAATGTGGGTCCGGTGCCTGGAAAAGTGAGGAGCCAAAGATGTCTGTGCTGCAAACTTTACAGAGACAAGTCACAGCTGGAAGTGGTCATGGCGGTCCAGATGAAAGAGATGGGAAATGTGAATGATTACAGTCAGAGACTTCACAACTGTATTCACCTAAATGGTCTTCACAGACCTGTGTAGAGCCGATATCTACCACTACACAGTCACTGTATAGTAATAATATTCGTATACCTGAGCTGGGATCCTACTTGGACGTGTTTGTCCCCCCCTTCCCCTTCAAGATGAACCCCTAGCTATGTCTCTGTTCATCTTAGAAGGGAAGATTTAGAGAGCAGTGCAGTAATATCATAATACTAAAGGTATGAATTTTGTCTATTAGGTAGATGGTGAAGTTCATATTAGCTTTCAGTTCATATTAGCTTGTGACATATGTCACAAGCACACCTCACTTTGATGTACGTAATGTACTTGTGGAAATTCTGAGGACATCCACTGAATAAGAAGTTAGTAATAACTACGTCTAACTGAAAAGCATTTGTGACAAAAACTTAAATGGCCTATTAAACAACCTTGTCAATAACTATGTTCTGAGCTCTAATGGGTTAACTCTGCCACATTCCTGATGTACCTGCACATGCAGCAGGTCCAGGTTGGAGACAGTTGATTGGTTGGAGGAGCCTCTCTGTCCGCCCCTTCCATGACCAGGCACCAGCAGAGAGCAGGTTATGGAGGGAGGGACAGACAGGTGAGTTTTAACCTGTGTTGTTGATTTAGAAAGATCTTAGTAAGAACACTTGGAGTTGTAGGAAAGGATTAAATCTCTTGTGGATCCTCTGGAATAGTTTGAAGCCCTTTTATCTTTTAGTCCTGTGTGTCTGCTTCTGGCTGAGGTAAGTTAATAAGTAATCCTTCACCTGTAACTTATACACAGCTTATACTGGGAGACCAGTGAAGCTGCTATGAAGTCTCCAACATGTTTTGGTGTGAGCAGGATACCAGATTGCTTCATTCCTTAGCAGCCTACATTTCTGGGAAGTGAAAACACAACTTCTCAGCAATCTCTGAAGGAAGTTTATTTTTTTAGTTATTTTTTTTAATCTTCCTTGTGTCTATAAGTCGCATTGCTGTCAGTGTCTTTATGAACCATTTGTGTCCAGGAGCAGGACTTTAGGTAAGATTTCTGACCGTGTGAAAACACAGCACATGTTCCTGTACTCTCATGTCTGCTTTGGTAATGTACAAATCTAAAGTCTGCATATTCTTTCCTCAGATTTTCTGAGCTGCTGAAATGAAGCTACTGTTTTCTGTAAGCAGCTATTTCATTCTGGGGAAAAACTAGTTGTATCTGTTGTAAAATCTGCTATATATATTTATTTATTTATTTTAAACATGGTTACATAATCTTCCTGTAGATTTCACCCATTGCATTGCAACGGGTATAATCTACAGTATTTAAGGTTGAAGACACTGCAGAATTATGTCAGAGAAATTCTACTGCATCTTCCTCTGCACGTTGTCAAGCCAAAATAATACTAAGGCTCCAAAGCACGCAAACGTGAAAAATGGAAATGTAATGGAGGTTTTCTTAAGAGTCAATGGGACATATACATTTGTGTCCTTCCCCCTTTTTTTTTTTTTTTTTTTTTTTTTTTTATTAACTGATTATCAAAAACAGATGAGAAACTGACACAAAATGGAAGCTGAAAATGGCGATACAGCCAGAAAAAGGATGGATAATAAGTGACACACTAATGGAAAAGTGGCGCTAAAAACTGAATTTCATCAGCTTATTTCATTTTTTTCAGTTATGCATTTAGCCTAAGACAACTCTTTGCGAAACACAACTAAAAAAAATTGTATCAAAAAACCGCTTGCATTATTCACTGCTTTTCAACAGCGTTTTGCAGTTTTGTTTTCACTAATAGAGTTTTTAAAGGCTATGAGGAACATGCAGAATTTTTTCGCAGGTAAGGTTAACAAGTTGCATTTTTGCAAAATGCACATATATTTTTGAAAAGTGGGGATGAGAATAAGTAAAATCTCATTCAGGCTGGGTTCACATCTGCGCCGGAGTTGGAGACTCCGTTGGAGAGAAAAGTCCTGCACAGAGGACTTTTTCCTCCGTCACTCTCAGTTTGAAAATGACGGACTCCCAGCGGACCCCATTATTGTCAATGGGATCCGCCAGTGTCTGTGTGTAACTACTGTTATGGTCCAGCTCTCTGTGATTTGGGTCCGCCGTATACCACAATGCTAGTGTGAACCTAGTGTCACTTTGCTGAGACTGTAATACACATTGTTCTTTTCTGCTGTATTTCAGAATTTAACTTCTGAAAATGCTGTGTTTCAGCAAACTGTGGCTTAAGGCCTCGTTCACATGTCCGCTTTCAATGGACACATAAAGCCCATGTTAATTGTGGATAGCACGCTATCCTGCTCGTTTTTGGATCTTATGCTGGCCGTGATTGATCCTTTTTTTTTAAATTCCAAAAAAAAAACTTGTTATACTAGACTTGGACATTCATGAATCCATGCAGTTCATGATTAACAAAGACATGTGTGAATGATGCCTTAGGTTTTTCCTACAGTTCACCTGTAGCAATCGCTGTTTATTACATTGTAAATTATTGCTATGGGTTTCAACAGAAACGATTCCTTCAGGTAAGGCACAGGGTAGGTTACTGTGGTATGTGGGTTTTAGTTGCTGCATATGGCTGAGATTTGTTTCATCTTATCTACAATGCTGCTACTATAAATTTCAGTGGCTAACTCACTGCAAACCCTGCTTCTGTGGCCTGGCCTTAAAATCCCCAAGTAAGACGTGGATTATTCATGTCATAAAAAATTATCTGTGAAACCACCCTAAGGTGTCTCTAGATAATTATTTCTAGCTTTAGGCTAAGGCCCCACGTAGTGGTGGAAACGCATCGTGTTTTTTTTTTTTCCTGCAGCGCTTTTCTGCTTTAATTTATACCTATAGGGAAATGGCTTACATTTCCTTAGGTTTAATTGGCATGCAGCGATTTCCAAAAATGCAACGGTTTTGGAAATAGTAGCATTTCTGCTGTGTGTATTTTTCTGCAATGTGTGGATGGGATTCTCCATAGGTTATAATCGTAGGTTATAATACACCATGTGGGCCCCCAGCCTTACAAACCCCTTTAAGTGCCTATTTCTGAATATTTTCATTTTTATTTTTAGCGTTCTTAGTGTTGCTCTTAAGATATTTTATATTAACTGCAAATTCCATTACAAAGAGTTGACTCCTGACACCATAAGTCTTGAACCTATAGCATAGCAGGTTTGGTCTTGGAAGTAAACTGTACGATTATAACCTATGCTGTCATTGTAGTCAGCTGACGTACAGTATGTTGGCAGAAATACACCCCTTTCCATTAGAATCTGGAATGCTGTATGAGGGTATGATTTGGAAACCTGTAGGCAGATCTTGTGTAACCATTTGGCATATAGACAAATAAGGCGGTCTGTAGATTCTTATCTTCCACTGTGAACAGGTGACTTTATAATCCCAAACACGTTTCCCTGAAACTTGATCGTCCACTTTCTTTTAAAGTGCTTGGTATAGTGTACGCATGTAGATATGAGGAGCCTCTACTTGTTACTTATATACAGTATACACATATAATGATTCATGTAAGTTTAAAGTCTTTTTCTGAGATATAATTTTTTTTTTTTTATTTCATTCATAAGTCATTTTCAGTCATCGTATATATAACGTTCCTGTAGATACAACTGGTTAGACATCCTATTTTTTTTTTTTTTTCCCTTTAGACCTGAATTCCCTACAGCTAATTCATTCTTGCTACCTACATATGTAATGTGCATGAGATATTTTAAGGCTGCGGTGATTTATCAGCTACTTATTTTTCTCTTCTATCATGCTGTGACTTCTGATGTTGTCATTTTGCTAAGACTACATGCTCTATGTCTCTTGCACTGCGTGACTTTGTCTATTCTAGTGAGCAGGTATGGTCAAAAGCTTAGTAATGTTGTCACGAGGTTTAGATGTGCTTGAAGTTTATTTTGCATATATATGTCATCTGTTTTATATCTACCATATGCTTGAATACAGGCCCTGTCATTTGTGGTACTCTTCATGTTCAGCTTGGCACTGAGCAAACTATACTGCTGGAGAATATAGGCTAAAGAGATCAATAAGCTCTTAAAGGAGTAGGGTAGCTACAATTATCCGAGATCAGGAAAACTTGACTTTTTTTTTTTTTTTTTCCTCTCTAAGACAGTGGTGTTGGGAAAAAATTAAGGTGTTGCACTGTTTCTGTAAGAAAGCAGCCATGTTATCCTAATGCTTCTTGTCTTATTTCCTGGCATTTCTTTCTTAGCAGCAGTGAATGATGAAGGCGACCACAGCATATGGCACATGATCAACTCCAGCAAAGGCCAACAGGAACCATCAGAACATTACTGTTTTGCTGGAGAAAGAATTGTCAAAAATTTAGAGATTGGTCTTTTCATTGTTTACCTTAGTCCGTCCATGTCCATGTGCATGTTCTACATTATTACAAGTGAAATGGATGAAGCTGATATGCCATACACTGCTGCTGCTACGTAGACGGCATACATGTAGAACGACAAGGTAAACATTGAAAAAGCTACAGCACTTTCACAAGTGCTACATCCCATTCAAGCAGCTAATCGACAGGAGTCCCAAAAGACCCCTGTACTGATTATGATAGCCAATCCAAATAACAGGTCATCCCAGAGAACTGTCTGAGGCCAGGGCCACATGTGGCATAGATGTAGTGGGTTAGTCGCTGGCAGACGCTCACCTGCTGTAATATACAGGACCAGTGTTGTAGATGGGATTTAAACAAATGTTATCCACACACTGCTAAAAAATAACCCCTACAGTGCACAGTGGGGAGAATTTATCAACACATCCACGTGCCTCGCACATGTCGGGCCCATTATTAAGACTGGTGTATGAAATGCAATTCTTAATAAATCTCCCCAGTGTCTTGCATTGTGAGCTTTGAACAATTATCAGGTCAATTGCTTGCTGCAGGCTCAGTGTGCTTTTTCAATCTTTGCAATACAAAGGCTGAAAACAGGTCCATCCACAAGGTAAAACCCATTGTTTTTTGTGATGAGTGGGTTGTCTTTGGGATGATACCTGCAGGAGACTTGTTACACATTAGCCTTAAAGGGTTTTAACGGTGGAATAAAAATAGCAAAGGGGTGGAATTAGTTGCAAAAAAAAAAGAGAAAAACATTCCTTGCCTCAACAATTCCATTGCTGCCATTCTGACTTT
Organism: Leptodactylus fallax; assembly: GCA_947044405.1. Classification (NCBI taxonomy): domain Eukaryota; kingdom Metazoa; phylum Chordata; class Amphibia; order Anura; family Leptodactylidae; genus Leptodactylus; species Leptodactylus fallax. Next base: position 1,058,174 of record CAMRHE010000294.1, on the reverse strand, counting down.
TACTTTACAGAGGAAATGACTACTCAGCCAGTCACTGGCTGAGATGGGTCACTATTGTGGCCAGTCATTGTCTGAACGGAAATATCCAGATGTTTTGTGTGTTGAGACCAGCAGCAGCCCAGTAATTCTGCTCTTTTGCTAAATATTTTACCTGCCAGAAAACCCCTTTAAAACAATCACATTTTTTGTTTCAGAGGCCATTTGAAAACCAAAAGCAATAACATGCTGTGGGCATCTCCTTTGGTGTTTGTAGCAATCAAGAGCGCTAAATTGACTGCCGGGTATTGTAAAATTTGTCTACTTATATTCATGAATTTACTGCTGGTACTCTGTTCTAGGTTTGGGTTGCTGTTGTGAAGACATGTCAGCATGAGTATGAATAGGAGTATAGTGAGAGCATGCATAATAGAGTATGTACACTAAGCTTTGAACTTGCAGATAGGATGTGTCACACACCAGGAGAAGAGAGACTAGATTGTATACTTTCTTTCACATGATACAATTTGTGCAAAGTTTAGTTTCAATTCTCCAAGATATCTGACAAGAGAAAGTTGTTTGACTACTACAGTGGGTTCGGAAAGTATTCAGACCCCTTTAAATTTTTCACTTTGTTTCATTGCAGCCATTTGCTAAAAGCAAAAAAGTTCATTTTATTTCTCATTAATGTACACTCAGCACCCCATCTTGACAGAAAAAAAACAGAAATGTAGATATTTTTGCAAATGTATTAAAAAAGAAAAACTGAAATCTCACAAGGTCATAAGTATTCAGACCCTTTGCTCAGTATTGAGTAGAAGCCCCTTTTGAACTAGTACAGCCATGAGTCTTCCTGGGAATGATACAACAAGTTTTTCACATCTGGATTTGGGGATCCTCTTCCATTCTTCCTTGCAGATCCTCTCCAGTTCCGTCAGGTTGGATGGTGGATGTTGGTGGACAGCCATTTTCAGGTCTCTCCAGAGATGCTGAATTGAGTTGAGCTCAGGGCTCTGGCTGGGCCAGTCCAGAATGGTCACAGAGTTGTTCTGAAGCCACTCCTTTGTTATTTTAGCTATATGCTTAGGGTCATTGTCTTGTTGGAAGGTGATCCTTCGGCCCAGTCTGAGGTCCAGAGCACTCTGGAAGAGGTTTTCTTCCAGGATATCTCTGTACTTGGCTGCATTCATCCTTCCTTCAATTGCATCCAGTCGTCCTGTCCCTGCAGCTGAAAAACACCCCCGTAGCAAGATGATGCCACCACCATGTTTCACTGTTGGGATTGTATTGGGCAGTTGATGAGCAGTGCCTGGTTTTCTCGTTTTCTCCACACATTCCGCTTAGAATTAACGCCAAAAAGTTCAATCTTCGGCTCCTCAGACCAGAGAATCTTATTTCTCATAGTCTGGGAGTCCTTCATGTGTTTTTTGGCAAACTCTATGCGGGCTTTCATATGTCTTGCACTGAGGAAAGGCTTCCTTCGGGCCACTCTGCCATAAAGCCCCGACTGGTGGAGGGCTGCAGTGATAGTTGACTTTGTGGAACTTTCTTCCATCTCCCTACTGCATCTCTGGAGCTCATCCACAGTGATCTTTGGGTTCTTCTCTACCTCTCTCACCAAGGCTCTTCTCTCACAATTGCTCAGTTTGACTGGACGGCCAGGTCTAGGAAGAGTTCTGGTCATCCCAAACTTCTTCCATTTAAGGATTATGGAGGCCACTGTGCTCTTAGGAACCTTGAGTGCTGCAGAAATTCTTTTGTAACCTTGGCCAGATCTGTGCCTTGCCACAATTCTGTCTCTGAGCTCCTTGGGCAGTTCCTTTGACCTCATGATTCTCATTTGCTCTGACATGCACCTTGAGCTGTGAGGTCTTGTATAGACAGGTGTGTGCCTTTCCTAATTAAGTCCAATCAGTTTAAACACAGCTGGACTCCAATGAAGGAGTAGAACCATCTGAAGGAGGATCAGAAGTAAATGGACAGCATGTGAGTTAAATATGAGTGTCACAGCAAAGGGTCTGAATACTTATGACAATCTGATATTTCAGTTTTTCTTTTTTAATAAATTTGCAAAAATATCTATTTTTTTCTGTCAAGATGGGGTGCTGAGCGTACATTAATGAGAAATAAAATGAACTTTTTTGCTTATAGCAAATGGCTGCAATGAAACAGAGTGAAAAATTTAAAGGGGTCTGAATACTTTCCTTACCCACTGTATAATCCACAATTTTGTATTGTTACGTAGTTAAAATGAGGTTAAAAAATACTGAGGTCCATCAATTGCCAAACACTAGAAAGTACACCTAATTGACCAACTTTAGGTAAATCAGATGTACATTTCCCCTCTTTCAGTCACACAGCTGGTCAAATATTGGGCAACTGACACTTGCCCCATGGGGTTTTTTTGCCTTCCTCTGGACCCACACAGTATTTGTATGTGTATCTATTTGCTGATTTTGACCAGCTGTGTGATTGAAAGAGTGGAAATGTACATCTAATTTACCTATAGTTGTTCAGTTGGGTGCACCTTCCAGTGTTTGGCAATACAGCCTTTGTTACAGTAGTTTTTAAGACAGTGTTAATAAATGTGGCCTGTTCAGTTGCAAGTGCCATACAATTCATTCCTATAGATGGGTCTATAGCCAGAGACATATCTTGAGGGGGTGCAGGAGTTGCAATAGCACCCAGGCCTGGTAGCCTTAGGGAGCCCACAAGGTATCTTCTTTCATATAGTTGGGGGGGGGGGGGTCCCTTGTACAGATGTTGTATTGGGACCCATGATATGTTATGCCTCTATATATAGCGTGACAGTCCACAGCTGATACTATGCACTGGTCTATTTTCTCCTTCACTAGAAGAATTTGTACAAGCCATACCTTGTGGATTATTCTGCTTAATTCAAGCTAAACTAAGTACACATTTTGGTGTGTCGGGCTATATTTTTTTTCCATGTATTTATAGACTGTACTCTTCATGTTTGTCAAAAACATCTTGCCACTTTCCAAATGACAGTGCTACTGTATATTCTGTCAGTAAAAGAGCTAATATGGATGTAAAGTAAAGCTGGTATCACTTTTGGTTCCTTATAATAGCCTTCTGAAACTAATTTGCTAAAAATACTCCTCCACCCTCAGGCTAAAGCCCCATGTGAAAACGCAACGTTTTTGCCACTGTGGAAAAAAGCGGTGCATTTTACAGTACCTGCAAAGTGAATGAGATTCTGGCTCCACGGAAAAAGCTGCGTTTTCCCTGTAGGTATAATAAGGGAAGAAAATCCGCAGAGAAAAAAAGTGTTTTTTTTCAGCGTTTTTTTTTTTTTAGCTGTGTTTTGCTACTTGGGGGGGGGGGGGCCTTAGCCTAAAACTGGCTTTTAAATATAACATCATTGCTAGTCCTCTACTTTAAATAATTGAAGTACACCCTGCAATCTCTCATAAACAAGACGTTATGTAAGGCATGCTTCACATAGGTCTTTAGTCTGTGAAATACAGACTGTATGTTGTCTGATGCTGCGAGTCACCGCCTTCCTGAGGGGCTACTGTCCCATTCTGTAATTATGCTTTTAGTATGGGATGGTGATTCACTGCTTCCTAGATGAACACTCCAAACCGACAGGTGGCCACAACGGTCAAACACTGAACTCTGGGTGGAAGACCGAAAGGCACAGAAAATTGTCCTCTAAACAGAGACTTTCCTGCACATTTTGACCACAAGGCTTCAACTCATAGGGTGCAGTGTGAAAACGGCAGCACTTGCTTCCACAGCCAGTAGGTGCAATCAGATTTCACCTGTTTGGAAGAATCATTGCCAGAGGCGTGACTTGAGGGGGTACAAAGGGTTCAGTCGCACCTGGCCGGGAGAGATGGGGGTCCATAAGGTGTTTCTTCTCATTATGAAGAAACAAGTACTATGGACAATGGATTATATTTGGGGGTGCTGGAACAAATTTTGCATTGGGCAGCAGCTTCATGTTATGCCTCTGATCATCATGTCGCCCTCTTACAGCACATGCTAGATCAAAGAGGGCAGGATAACGCAGCAACAAAATACTTGAAGTGACAATGACACAAAATACCTAGTGTAGCAAAGAGTCACCACAATCGAACCAAAGTGTGCAAATACACAATGGAATACCTCACAGGTGTGCAAACAGAACATGAACAGTTCATAAATGCATACCCAGCCTATTGTAATTGAGCACATAACCATAGACTCAACCATAGACTTACACTTGTGTAAGGTGGTGCCTTATACCACCTTCCACAATCTGGTGCATTACTTGTCTAAATTTCTTAAAAAGGGAGAGTGGCATTATGGAAAAGGTGTGTATATAGTTTGCTTGGGATAGGAGCATGGTTTAAATGTGCCAAAATGCACCAAAATTTTCAAGTAAAATTCTAACCCAAAGAAAGCCAACTGGTATAAACTTAGACCAGACTAGCATCAGCCACTGTGATAAATCTAGAACATTTTCAGACTGCCTAAGTTTACACTAACTTTTAGTAAATGTGGGCCACTATTTCAGTGGATATTTTATAGTATGGAGCATGCAATTCTCAACAGATCACAATATGTTATGCAACCTGATTCTGTGCTGCTTGTGCATAATACCTTAGCCATGAAAACTATGTATAAAATGTTCCATGATGTACTGTATAAGGAATGTCACATAGACATCCACGTACGCTAGCTATTTACTGTTTTATTTATGAACTTGTGCTATAAAATGTGGGACATAGGTTCAACACATGTCGCACAATGAACAACACCTTTCAAGTTTTGTCAAATGTGACAGAGCAGCATACAAATTATCCCAAATTCCTTTGGGCCAAGAAACGTGCAAGTCTTTAGGCCAGTGGAATATCAGATTGTAAGATATGTCTGAGTCTATTAAACTCCTGTTCACACAGTACAGTTTATTTTCCTTTGAAAATTTTCAAAGTAAAATGGCACACTTAGGAGAACTGTCAGTGTAAATTACTATTTTCTTCACATGATAGTAGTGGGTTTCTCAGCCACATCACTATTCACTGAGCATGTTCTTTGGTTCTGTAGTCAAACTCTAAAAGACCTTCTACATAAACTTTCCAGTAGGAAAGTAAGTTACTTGAATCCTTTGCAATAGATCCTGCATGTTTGTATAACTTTTGTTTGTTATTTGTATTAGATATCAGGGGGGTACTGTTATTTTAATTCTGTATGGCAGAATTGTTTGGGCACTATATTTTAAGGTTGCAGGTAGCCTCCTCATCATCATTTTTTCCAACAGACCTCTATGTACCATGATCAAACTATATGCATCTTCAGAGATATATAGAAGTAATCCATTCTGACTGATAATATTCACCGTTAATATACTGTAAACTTCAAACTTGAAATCTGAAGAGCAGCTCCACCCTTTTAAATGTTGGATTTTAGGAGTCTCAGACAATCTCCTGCTATTGTGAAGTATTTGCTTTTCTTCAGACCGGCTGTAAGGTTTCTGCAGGTAAATGATTCATTGTCTTCCCGTATATATACTGTACTGCACATCCTGTGTTTGGACAAGCAAGGAAAGCTCCTAAGATGGTTGTCACTGAGGGCTCTTTGGATGAGTAATTGGCTTTAGATCCATGTGATTTGTACATTAAGCTCTTGGGAATAACTGGTATTTTGGTTGAGTCGGTTGCATTACCTATTGACAACACTTCACATATGACACTGGCTATTTTATAAAGCCGTTGTGAATGATGCAGGCAGACAAGTCATTGTATGTACAGATTGTAACTTCCTTAGGTTTTACAACTTCTAGTCTCAATGGATTTCATACTATGTACTTTGCATGGATTTTTTTTTTAAACTATAGGGCACATAGCTGGAGTCTGCAACATATATACTAGGTAGGTATTTCTATATAGAACAGAGTGATATTTCCACTGATTTTGACCCCTATGTTAGTATAAATGAACATGTATTGTATGTGAGATCTAATTTAGTCTTGCATGTGGAATCAGAAACAAAAGAAACCATTTTTAATATGATCATTAAGTTCTATAAAAGACTGTGCCCTTATCTTATGTAGATCGCTGAAAGAGGGCAGGGGCAGAGTTACTCTAAAGGTCTTGCAGAGGTGCCAACTGGTGTAGGAAGTTTTAACAGAAACTAGCAATGGCTATATGTTCGTATTGCATAGTCTACTCTACATACCAGTCATGTGCAGTATGTGTACGAATAGAACACATACTATTCATTGAATTTATACAGAACATTTCACATGCCTTTAAATGTCCCATCTGCTTAGCCACATGCCAAGGGAGTAGACTGATAAATTAACTACTACAATTTTTATAACTTGTAAATTCTGTGTTTTCTTCAGTTAGATAAGCTGTACATATTTCTTGTTTATAACATTTTCCATGGTAGAGGCCTAATCATATATGATGGGTGAATAAAAGGTTAAAGGGGATTTCTGGGGCATAAAGGGAATGCTTCGACAGGAAATTACCTATTGTTTAAAGCAGGTCTTTTAAGATAATCATATTTAAAAAATTTTGCTGATGTGTAGGGTGTCGTGTGGCTTGATGTGCTGGAGAACAGAAGAGAGCTCTGCCTTTAGCCCTTAGCCTACTTTCTACCACTATCATGGGTAAAATTCGCTCAAGGGGAACCCCTAAGGTCTTGGCAAGTCACCCCCCCCCCCCCTGCATTGAAGATAACCTTCTCTAACTTCTTTCAAGAACTCCAGGATGTCCCACAGTGAGACCAGCCTAGGTGCGCTGGAGTCATCTTCCTCACCACGGGGCACAGAACCTGCTCCTGAGGCTCCACGGCACACTGAACCCACAATGGTGACTTATATTGCACCATGTGAGTCGCAGGCTATCCCTAGATGGGACCTATTCCCATCCTAGCTCCCAAGAAACCCTTGTCCTGTCTCTCTCTCGTTACCACAGTGATACCTCTGATGAGATGGCGTCATAGCCTGCACAAGAACCTCCTTGTCCTGAGGGGAAGCTGAGAAGGGACCTGGTCACAGAGGTCCCAGCTGCCGCAACCACTGACGTGCTTACTTCCTTCACTGGTGTCCCAGATATTTCATAGGAAGACCCAGACTCCCTGAACAGCCCACTGATAAGGCATTTAGGCACCTGGTCCCTGCGGTGCATAGAGCGCTGTGCTTACCCTTGCCCACCGTTGTGAATCTGACTCTGCCTCTGATGAGGGAGACCCTCCTCTACTAGGGCCCTATTTAGTCCTGTTTTCTCACCAGTCGTGGGCAGACCCAACACAACTGACCCCTGATCTTATAACACCATAAGAATCTGTGGACCCCCTGAAGAACTATCCAGAGCTACAAACATTACTGGCTCTACTTCCAACCAAACTTGATATGGACAGATTGGTAGGAAACCTTATGAGGGCCTGGTATAAGGATCTCAAAGAAATGAGGACTGAAACGTCCTGCCTCCAAAAAAGAATGGAAAACTAGAAACGTTCAAGTCATCCGTAACAACTTCAATACATGAGCTTCAAACCACAACAAAAATTCACTCCAAAGATTGTGTCTCCAGGGGAGGGACCCATTTTCAATCAGACCATGTCCCTATACTCAAAAGTTGCTATTATTCATCCGACATCCATAGCATCAATCCCGAGGGTAAAACAAAGGTGGTTTCTGTGTATTTCCAGATATCTCTCTTCCCTTATGTATTTTGGATAGCCTGACTTACCAAGAGGCGAGGTATATCTTTTTTTTTTTTTTTTTTTTAAATGTGAAATGGGTGATTCCGTTTACACCATTGCTAATGTTTATGCATTAATCAGGTTTATTTTCTCCTTGGGGTATTACACAAACTGATCAGTTTCAGTCAGGGCCTACTTTTTCTGTGTGGGGATTTCTGAGGATAGGCCCAGGCAGAAACTGGCACAATTCCTCCTTCAGTATAGGGAATCTTCCATCTGCCTACCTTCAGGTGCTGGCCTCAACTCAGCCGCCTTTCAGGCAGAGCTACCTCTCACTGTCTCCCTTTGGGTGCTAGCCTCAACTCCGCTGCCATCAGGGAATAACCTGACAAATACCTGACTCTCCAACTCTCTCCCCTACTTCTTCTTATGGGGTGATTAGAAAGGCAGGTTCCAGTCTCCCCAGCACCAGAGAAGGAAGTGAGTCCTGCAGGGAACGTCTTCAGCAGACCTGGCATACGACCTGGCACAGAAGGTCGATCTTCACAGGTGGTCCTCACAAGGGGACCAGACACCATTTAAGAATGTCTAAACAATACTACTTTTGATTATCTCAGTTCCTGGTGTGGTAGACAGAACATGGGACAATACACATCAGTATAGACAACACAAGAGATCCAAAACAAATATCACAGGAAACAATAGGGATATAACACACCTGACAACCCCTTTAACAAACTATGGAAACGCTAAGCGCCTTACAACTGTGTGTATGGCACATGTCTTGGGGTCTATTCAGATCAAGTTTTTTACATCTGTTTAAAGTATGCAAAAAACTGATGCAAGAGAGGATGCAAACAGGTGGTCATCCATTTACATAGGCATGTTAAAAAATTTATTTATTTTTTTAAAAAACTCTGGTACTGGTAACACGTGCTCTGGTGCTCTTTTTCCCAAGGAGGCATTAGGAGGATTTTTGGTTCCCCGTCGTCCTGTTCGCTGGGGGACCTGGATTAGACGCTTATCAAGTGTCTTGGGGTCCCTACCTGCCGCATTACAGGCTTACACTGACAAGCAAAAGGGTAACAATGTTTTGAACTTTTGACTTTCAGGCTCCATATCTCACCGTCCACTACAGCTTCGAATGTGAGACTACCATCATTTTATAGACAATCATCTTGGCGCTCTCATACATAAATTTGACTTGCAACTATTTAGCATATGATTAGTTATGCAGATTCTTGTCATGTAACTGCATTGTTACGGTTTTGCTCCCTAAAAATCTAAATGTTGTTTTTTATTTTTAGTATTTTGTAAATCTACCTTTTGGCTTTCAACACTGCCTGAATCATTCTGGTCATACTCTTGATCAGAGTCAAGCACATCTCAACCAAAATCTGATCCCAGGACAAGTTCCCAATGTTGGTGCATACTGGTCGAATCACTTGGGTACGAATACAGCTTTTTCTTCAACTCTATCCACAAGTTGATTGGGTTGAGGTCTGGGGAACTGGTAGGACTAAGCCAGCACCTCTACTTCATTGTCATTGAATTATTTCTTTGCTAATCTCAACATATGCTTCAGGTCATTGTCTTGCTGGAACACTATATTGCCCTTTTCATTCCCATAGTATTCGAGTGTATGAAGTAACAGTGCCTAGAATTTTGGGATATTATATTGATTAAGGGACTAATTTTGATTGCCATACTTGGAGTAAGGAAGCAATCCCCCTCTTAATATGGGCAATTGCATCTTATGGTGCACTCCACCTTTTATGGGGTTTTTGGCTTCCTTGGGATCAACATAATAGAATTATAGGTTGCTTTAGATGTACTTGTACTTTTTATCCATATTTATCAACTCTTAATACAAGTATTTGTTTCTTATTCCCATAAAACTGCTTTAAACCTCTTGTGCCATACAACAGAGTATTGCTGACAAAAATCTATTGGATTTCCTTGAACTTGAGGCAGATGAGAAGGCAAGCCCAAAATATATAGAGTCCTGTATTATAAATAATACATTTTTATTTATACAGCGCCAACATATTCCACAGCACTGTACAATTTGTAGGGTTCAAGTACAGACAAAAAAGATACATTACAAAGAAATAGTCAATTCACACAATGGGACTGAGGGCCCTGCTCGCAAGAGCTTACAATCTATGAGGTAGAGGGGGTGACACACTAGGTAGCAGGGGCGGCATCAGAGGTAGCATTGCTTATACAATGGGCAGACAATTTTGTAATAGAGGTTACTGTCATTACACATATATAAAGCTGTATGAGCCGTCACAAGTCGTGTCCTTTAACGTGCAGATGGTGCTGGACATATAAAGTTAGTCTGAAATGGCATCATATCCTGTGGGAGCATGAACAGAAGGTATGTTTTAGGGATTCTAACTACAGAAGGGTTTACATTAGGACATGGGTGTCAAACTCATTTTCACCGGGGGCCACTTCAGCCTCATGGGGTACCTTGAAGGGCCAAGATTATTTTACACGTGTATAAAAGTAACTTCTCCTTAACAGTTAAGCGAGTTATTAGACAGCGTATAATATAAACAGGCACCATAGCCCCTATTTATAGCGCCCCATTTAAACACACTATAATGTTCCACAGCAGTCCCTGCACACTGTATTATGACTCGCAGCTGCCCCTGCACACGGTATTATGCACGGTATTCTGCTCCCTTGTGGCACCTGCAAACGGTATTCTGCTCCCTTGTGGCACCTGCAAACGGTATGATGCTCCATATTGGCCCCTGCACACAGTATGATGCTCCATATTGGCCCCTGCACACGGTATTATGCTCCATAATGGCCCCTGCACTGGTATTATGCTTATAGTGGCCCCTGCCCTTGTATTATGCTCCATAGTGGCCAAACCATAAACTATTATTATACTCTGGGGTCTTTTCAGACCCCAGAGTATAATGAACGGAGACCCAGGGGAGAATACAAACATAAAAACCAGTTGTACTTACCTATCCTGGACACCGGTGCACTCCTTGCAGCTTTCGGCCCTGTTTAATTGCGCACACACGTCACGTGATCAGGCCGGCGACGCGACCTGATGACGTCACCAGAGGCCTCAAGCCTGCTCAGAGTAACACCAATCGCAGGAGAGGTGAGTAGCATTGGTTTTTATGTTCTCTCACCTCCCCTGGGTCCTCGATTATTATACTCCGGGGTCTGAAAAGGCCCTGGAGTATAATAGTAGTGTTTGAAGCCCGCGGCCTCACTTACCAAAGCCCGCGGCTGCTCACAGTGGCATCCACTTCCCTTTCTGCGTCCTGGGGTGGCCACGAGCAGATGCCGCGTAGGGAAATAAATAGGCCGTGACCTGCTGGGGATACTCCAGCAGGTCACGGCATATATATATATATATATATATATATATATATATATATATAAAAAGTTATACTCACCTGCGATGCCTTGATGCAGCCGCCGCCACCTCATCTTCTTGTCCGCGACGTCTGTGTCTCAGCGTAGGAAGCGTGATGACGTCATTGTATCGCCGCCTGCGCTGAGTTGCGTCATCTCTTAAACCAGCCCAGGACAGGCCCCGCTCAGCTTTGTTTTTTTTGTTTTTTTTTTAAAGCGGCCTGTCCTGGGCTGGTTTACATTGAATAGAAAAATGCCGCCCCCCAGATAGTGAGGGACAGTGCCGCCTGAGGCAATAAAGATGATGGCCGCCCAGGGGCGCACCGCTAATGAGGCGAAGTGAGGTGTCCGCCATCTTTATTGCTCTTGTATTGCGTGAGGCCGGGCCGGATAACAGAAGGCAGCGGGCCGGATTCGGCCCACGGGCCTTGTGTTTGACACCTGTGCATTAGGAGTTGTGATAGGCCTGTCTGAAAAGATATGTCTTTAGCTTACACTTGAAGCTGTGGAAATTGGGGGTTAATCTGATAGTCCGGGATAGAGCATTCCAGAGAAGTGGTGCAACTCGGGAGAAGTCTTGTATATGAGCGTGGGAGGTTCTGATAATAGAGGATGTTAAGTCTTAGGTCATTGAGTGAACGGAGAGCATGGGTTGGGCGATAGACAGAGATGAGGGAGGAAATGTAGGGAGGTGCAGCATTATGGAGAGCCTTGTGAATGAGGGTGATAAGTTTATATTGTATTCTGTATTGAATAGGCAGCCAATGTAGTGACCGGCACAGACCAGAGGCATCCCTGTAGCGTCTAGACTGATAGATGAGCCTGGCTGCCTCATTCAGAATAGATTGTAGAGGAGAAAGTTTAGTAAGGGGAAGACCGATTAGTAAGGAGTTACAGTAGTCAAGGTGAGAGTGAATCAGGGCAACAATAAGTTTCTTTAATATATCTGTGGTAAGGAAAGGGCGTATTCTAGAAATGTTTTTGAACTGGAGATGACATGAGCGTGCAAGTGATTGGATATGAGGGGTGAAGGAAAGGTCTGAGTCAAACATAACCCCGAGGCAGCGAGCATACTGCCTAGGAAATATGGTAAGGCCAGAGACTGCAATGGAGATATCAGGGACAGATCTATTAAATGGTGAAAACAGCAGTAGTTCAGTTTTTGAGAGATTTAGTTTCAGACAGAGCGAAGACATGATATTTGAGACATCAGAGAGACAGTCACTGGTGTTCTGTATTAGTGCAGGGGTAATGTCATGGGATGGCGTATATAATTGGGTGTCATCAACATAAACATGGTACCGGAAGCCAAATCTGATGATAGTTTGTCCAATGGGCGCCGTGTAGAGGGAGAAGAGCAGGGGGCCTAGGACCAAGCCCTGAGGAACCCTGACGGCAAGAGGAAGGGGGGGAAGAAACAGAGCCCTCAAATGATACACAAAGTGCGGTCAGAGAGATAAGAGGAGAACCAGGAGAGGGCGGTGTCCATGAGGCTGACAGAACAGAGCATAGTGATGGGGAGTTGATTGTCAACAGTGTCAAATGCTGCTGAGAGATTTAGAAGAAGAAGAGAGCAGTCACCTTTTGGATTTAGCCATCCGGAGATCATTGGAGACTTTTGTGAGGGCCGTTTCAGTAGAGTGCAGAGTGCGGAAGCCAGACTGTAAGGGGTCAAGAAGAGAGTTAGCAGAAAGATAGCGGATTAAACGAGAACAGACCAAGCGTTCCAAGGTTTTGGAGATGAAGGGGAGGTTAGAGACAGGTCGATAGTTAGCAGCACAGGACGGGTCAAGGGAGGATTTCTTCAGTGACGTTCAAGCTTCTCCTAGCTGGACACATACAAACCACTGTAGTATGCTTGAAGGGTGTTAACAGCGAAAATAGGTCATAAATGTCTCAGCTGACACTGTATAAGACTGGTAGCAATGCAATGGAAATTAAATAACATATTTTGACTTCAAAAAATGCTAATAGCACCAGAACTTCTCATTTTTTTTCATGACTCACAAGTGCTAGCAGGAAACCAGCAGAAATATGCTTTCATCTGATGGCTAGGAAGCTAAGGTGGATGTTAATATTTAACATGGGGCCCATGATCCATGTCACAGGTACAGCACAGACCTTATTGCTTTGTGTTTTACTTCCTGCAGAGTAGATAGCACATGGGGCTATTTCATATTTACTTATGAAACCAGCATTGATCGCATTGCCATGTACTATAGTATTCTGCTGATAAATATTACTGGAGCATTCTACTAGAGGGTAGAATGCTCTGTTCTTTTCATAATATAAAGTATCTGAGAATCAATGTTTTCTCTTTTTAGCGTGTATTTGTAGTTAAACATAATAATTAATCCCAATTTATCCGATCCAGTTGGGCTTCATGTACATGCCTGTATTTTTAGGATATTTGTGACGCTGAGTGATCTGGAATGTCGTGCCTATACAAATCTATGGGCTTGTTTTGTGAGTTTTTATAGTGATACAAAGCATCATGTGCCGTATTATACATGCACAGAATTCTCCTTTAAAAAGCAATTCAATATGGTGCTTCATGAAGGGGGAATTTTACTGTATGAGTACCAGTAAAAGGGGTAGTATACAGTGAAGGTGGTTTTGTACTGTGTAGGACTCAATAAAGGATTAATACACTGTGGGGTCCAGTAAAGGGGATGGTATTCTGTCAGGGGGTCAGTAAAGGGGGCATTATACCGCGGGGACCAGTAAAACCAGCAGGTAAGTGAGTGTGAGAGTGTGCAGTGTCTTAAGTGTAACTTTTGATTCAGTGACTTTAGATTAAGTGCATCTAGCAAGTAATTGACTAGTTTCTATTCTTTTGTTGTACATCTTCCTACTAAGATGTACTTCATTGGTGCCAATGCACATCTTGTGGAATGTGTGCCTTCCTGGAACAGGCATTTGAGGGGGCATATTGTTATGTGAGGAGTAAAAGAATTGCTCATCTGGAAGCACAGATTCTGGATCTAAATGAGCAACTCTCAACACTGCGAACAATTGACAACTTGGAAAGGAGTTTGCTGCTCACTGAGCAGACGCTAACTGGGGCAGATAGGGATAAAGATGAGGAGGGTAGCATGGAGGGGATGGCTAGAAGGTTGGAGGAGTATTTAAACTAGGGAATGGGAGGGAGCATAAATGGTATAGAAGGGGAGAATAGTGTACATAGTGAGTTACGGGTTAGATAAGTTGATAAGAAAATGCAGAATAGGAATACAATTCTACATTAAATGTCACCTGCTTAACCCAGGAAGAAGTGCAGAGGCATCATAAAAACATTTGCCTAAACAAATCACCGGATCCTGATGGTATTCACCCTGGGTTCTGTAGGAATTAAATCCAGTGTTATACAGATCACTGAATTTAATATTTCAGGACTCTCTAGAAACTGGATATGTCCCACAAGACTGGCACATAGCAAATGTTGTGCCTCTATACAAAAAGAGGTTAAAAAAAAAAAAAAAAAAAAAAAAGATCCCGGAAGCTATAGGCCATTTAAGTCTAAGCAGTAGTGGGTAAAATATTTGAAGGTTTTCTAAGAGGTGCTATCCTGGAGTATCTAAATAAACATAACCTTATAACACCCAATCAGCATGGGTTTATGAGGAATTGGTCCTGTCAGACTAATCTAATCAGTCTCTACGAAGAGGTCAGTTCTAGCCTGAACATGGGTAATGTAACAGACGTGGTGTTTCTGGATTTTTCAAAGGCATTTGATATTGTACCACATAAAGTTTATTTAAAATGAGAATGTTGGGGGGAAAATATATGCATTTGGGTGCACAAATGTCTGTGATGGGAATCGGAGGGTCGGGAAGGAATTTTTTCCCTTGACATGGGGAAATTTGTCTTCAGCCTCATGGGAGGTTTTGCCTTCATCTGGATCAACACTGTAAACAATTGCAGGAAACTTTAAAAAAAAAAAAAAGCAAAAAACTTTATTTCTGCTGCTACTCTACTGTCTAGCATGTCTGTAGTACTTTACAAAGTCAGCACAGCTCTGCTGTTTGCAGAACATTGCTGACATTGCAGTGTCGGACTGGGATGTCTAGGGCCCACCAGTAGAATTTTCTAGGGGCCCCCACCGCCAGGACCCCTTTAGATCAGCAGTACCAAGACAGGGCAGCTAAAGGTGGTAATATGTCGGGAGCCATGCTGCCCAGCCATCATACGATGTGCACCACTGCACTACCTAAACCCACTGCTACACCCTGTATGACAAGTGAACAGCATGGCTCCTAGAATTGTTACCATTACCTGTAGCCGCTCTGTCCTGGAAAAGCTGATCTGCAGAGGTCCTCGCTGTTGTACCCCCACAGATGTTATATTGATGGCCTATTCTAAGGACAATCAATATTAGAAAGATGGATAAATCCTTTAAAGAGGTTGTCCAGGAATTGTAGCAACCAATGTTCCGGGCGGGAGGGGTAAAATTAAAAAATAAAAAGGCATACTCCCCAGCGCTGCCAGTGTCCATTCAGTCTTGTGCCAGCGCCTCCTTGCTGGGAGTCCTGCACCTCATGTGACTGCTAAGACCAATTAAGTACAGGATTTCCAGAAATGAGGGGCATCCATGAGACCGAACAGACACTGGGACAACGGGGTGCTGGGGACAGATGAATATGGGTTGTTTTTTTTTGGCTTTACACCTTCCTGGCAGCCGCCACAGTGGTCGCTCCGCTCCAGTTTATGGACAACCTCTTTTAAGGGGTTGTCTGGGCCAAATTTTATTTATTTATTTTTTTTTTATGGCCATTTCACTGCTTCCCCCCCCCCTCCCCATATAGTGGCCTCTTCACTGGTCCCCTCCTGTATGAAGCTGTGATGGGGGCTAACATCTTGTGGGGGGAACATTAAACTGTGTGGGGCATATTAAAGGAGTTGTCCAGGGTCAATCTTTTTTTTATGGCCTATGCTCAGGATAGGCCATAAATACCTGATCAGTAGGGGGCTGACACACGGCCCCATCAGCTGTTCGGAGCCACTTCCGGCACCTGTTCTGTACACAACACAGGGCCAGAAGCAGAAAGCTCCATCCACTGTATAGTAGCCCGGTGCCTTCACTGCAGCTCAGCTCCCACTGACTTCAATAAGTGCTGAGATGCAGTGAAGGTGCCCGGCTAATACACAGTGGACAGAGCTTTCTGCTTCCGACCCCGTATTGTGTACAGGACGGGCTCCAGAAGTGGTTCCGTACAGCTGATCAGTCCAGGGTCGACCCCTTACAGATCAGGTATATATGGCCCATCCTTAGGATAAACCATAACAAATTATGCCTTGACAACCCCTTTAATATACCCTCCTAATGCGCCACACTTTAAAGAGGTTGTCCAGTATAATTTTTTTTTTCTTTTTTATAATTAGTCTGTGAGAGGTGACCCCCCCCCCCCCCCCCAAAAAAAAAAAAACCAAACAAAACAAAACAAACATACTCACCTGACCTTCCAGCACGGTCCGGTCCTGCAGATCTGCTGTCTTCTTTGGCTGGAGAGTCCTCACTGGCTGTGACGTTCCAGGTCCCTTCCCTTAGGCCACTGATTGACCTCGGGTCACATGATGTCACATGCAGAGGGAACTTCTGCTGGAAGAAAACAAAGCTACAGGACCAAACCGTGCTGGGAGACACTGGAGACAGGAGAGAGAGGTTTTTTTTTGTTTTTTTTTTTGTTTTGTTTTTTCACCTGCCCCAGCGTAATTAAAAAAAAAAATAAAAATAATAATTATCCTGGACAATCCCTCCATCAGTGCCCCACCTACAATATAATGGTCCCCATACAGTATAGGGGATCAGTGAAGGGGCCACTGTATAGCGGGATCAGTGAAGGGACCACTGTATGGGGAGGAATAGTGAAGGGGCCACTGTATTCCCATACAGTGGCCCCTTCACTGATTTTTTTTTTTTTTTTCCCCCCCCCCCCATAGTATATTGGGTGATTACTTACCTGTCTGCTCCCCGATCCCGCTCGTTCTAGCTCCGGGCGCACTGATGTGACGTCATGTGCGCCTGGAGAAAGAAGAAGTAGGAGGCGCCAGAGCGCAGGTAAGTATCGGAGCATAGCTTGTAGGCCATGGGCTCAATGTGGCTTGTGGCCTACAAGTCTGTGAGTGGTAGAGCAGGAAACCTGTGGCTTTCTGCTCTACTAGTAGCAGAAAGAACTGGGAAAGTTTTAAGAACTGGGAAGAACCTGGCTGCATTGCTTTCCTCTCCCTGCTCCTGCTCGCAGTCTCTCCTCTTCCTGCTTCAGCCTGGGCGCTGGGCGCCGCGATGATGTAATGCGCGGTGTACGGGGGGGGGGGGCCTCCTGGCTAGGAGTGGTGTGAGGTAAGTGAATAGGGGCCATTACTGCACCTCCGCTGTCTAGTATTAAAAAAAACAAAAAAAAAAAACAATGGGGGTTCGGTAGAGCCAGTCCACCCTGATGGACTGTATGTGTGTATGTTTCACAGTTTGTCTTTTTATATGTATGTGTGAACTGTACAAGTATGCCTAGGTTACTGACTGTGAACTCCACAAGGTTGGGTGTTGGTGATCCTTAGGAATTCTGTATTGTTAGTTGTGTGAAGCAGTCTGCAAAAGTTAAGTCTCAGACACATATGTAGCTATACAGGCATACAGTAGCATATCTGCTACTACTTTGTGATACAATTGTTTTCTTAAAACATTTGTACTGAAAAACGGTGACTGACTTATACCAACCATACTTTGAATTTAAAGAACATGATGCACCATAGACAAACTGGCCAGCACATGAAATGCTACCACTATTAGATTTCTAACGTGACTACTACTTTGAATATTGATTCAAAAGTACAATACGGTACTCTGTATCTGAAAAATGGTACTCCACCTCTTCTACTGTGTACTAAGAAGTTAATCTAAATTTTAGAATCTCGAAATATTTCTCATCCTGCTTTAACTTCAGCTTATGTCACACCCAGCATAACATGTCTGGTACACCTAGACACATGGCAGAAATAACTTATACTATGTATGAAAATATACATTAAAGGATGAGCCATTATATGAACTTGTCATCTTGTAGCCCATAACTATATTGCTTGATGAATGATCCAAGTCTGGCTTACATAAGCAAGGATATTATAACTGACTTGCAATACTTTGAACTTTTAATAACTGGAAGTCATTTATAGAAGTCACATGTATTGTACACACCCATATGTGCGTATGAGTACCTTTTTAGTTTTTCCTTATTCTACATAGGTAATTGATACTGTAGTCATAAAGTAGGGTGATCTACACTGATGAT
The DNA here is from genome assembly GCA_947044405.1 of Leptodactylus fallax. NCBI lineage: Eukaryota > Metazoa > Chordata > Amphibia > Anura > Leptodactylidae > Leptodactylus > Leptodactylus fallax. The sequence continues at coordinate 1,039,860 of CAMRHE010000294.1, read as the reverse complement.
GTAAGTAAGTAGACTGTAGTCCTTAGGTGAATCAGAACTCCACCTCAGAAACCTATTTCAAGGTAACAAACTGTATGGCAAATGTTTTTGCTAACATTAAATATTTTTAGGGAGATTATTCACTTAAATTTATTTTGACAAAAATAGAATTCATATCGTTGTCCTAGACAGCAGGATTATGTCAAGAATCCTTTCTCCTCTCCCCCATTTGTACTTAGAGAGATTTCCATAGTTGAAGTCATTATTTCTCTTGTCAATGCAGTGTGTCCCTACAGTCTGACACTGGGAGCAGTGTGTGGGGGCAAACCTTGAACTGGTGCCAGAGGAAAGGCACAACAGACTTCTAAGAACAGGTGCTCCAAGTATTTACTAAGAGACCGATCCAGAGAGATAAGTCCTCTTTAATATTTCTTTATTTCAGTAGTGCACTGTATATTCAGAGTTAAACAGCTTTTCTCAATAACCCTATATTAAAGTATAATTGAAAGTCATAACTCTTTTTGTTACATTATTTTTAAGATCTTAGTTTGCTGTAAGTATGGAACATTATTCTGGCGCATTGTCAGGCTGCAGAACTGTATATAATCAGTCCTGCTTTCAGCTGTCTATTGCATATAATTGTCAAGGAAATATGCACACAGCACCATGCCATGTTGAGTATGTCCTCATATGTACACACTACTAATACTGTATAAACACTGTACTGTGCTCTCTGTAATGTGTACTCTGGGAGATTGGAGCAGCATCTCAGTCTAGAGTCCAAGCAGTTGGATAGCATTGTCAAGACTGGAAACAACTGCATTGACTTTAGTTTGAGGTGTTTTAAATAGTTAATAAAGTTCTTGCAAAAATATTGAAAAGAACACCCTGACGACTTTTTTTTATTTATTTACTCATATTGTCTGAAGAACCATTTCCTCAATAATAGACAACTCACTACTCTGTCTTTTGTTATGCTGCCATCATTAAGTCACATTATCACACTTACAGTAAAGCAGAGGTGAAGATTGAGCCCATGGTGACTCTATGTTCCTGCTGCAGTTCATGTTCATTTGCATATTGTGAAAAACTGCTATTTTAATTGAAATGGAGCATATTTCAAAAATATAAAGGTATGATTGTGCTTGGCACAGTGTCTATTGCCAGTTACCAGAACTGGTTTAATATCAATTTCCCTGTGAAGACTCCCTGTAAACATTTTACTAAAACTTTACAACTGCGTGACTTTGCTTTCTGAAAGACTATTCTGCGATGTAGAGAGTATTCTTAGCAGTGTGAGTTAGTGTGTTATTTTTCTAGTATAGTGGTGGTTGGCTGGTGTATGAATGACATGAACTGTACAATGGGTATGTGTTCAGTATGTGTACAGTATATTTTCTGTGCCCAAAGTGTGATCGTTCCATTGTAACCAACACCTGGTTGCAATGGAAAGCCAATGTAATTTAAATATTTAGGCAGATTTACTATTGAAAATGTCAGATTTCTGGTGCAATTTGTGCAAAAAAACCTGTTGTCCGTTCTTTACGCCTAATTTTTTAACTTATGTAGACAATTTCTCAAAGTTTGTTTCTTTATGACAAGCAGGTGGAGCTTGTCTGGAATGTAGGTATGGCTTAAATGGTCACTAACTTTTGAGACCATGTATTCTGCCTGAAAACCTCTCTAAAGATACTGCTACTAGGTGTCTCCCTTCTAACTAGACAGCCTAACTATACGCCAGATTTACCATCCAGCATCAGCCTCTGAGATAAATTTGGCATATTTTAAGACTGTGTAGTCTAAGGCAGACTTCGCTTAAAAATCGGCAGAGAGAAAAGTCCTGCAAACTGGGCAGAAACCCGGCGGACCCTATTATAGTCTATGGGGTCTGTGGGTTTCCGCATGTAACTGCTTTTAAGGCTGAGGCCCCACGTTGCAGAAAAGCAGCTTTTTTTGTTGCAGATTTTGTTGCGGTTTTGTGAGCCAAAGCCAGTAGTGGATTGAGGAGAAGGTAGAATCATAAGTACTTCCTATATATTTTCCATTCCTTTTGCATCCACTCTTGGCTTTGGCTCAAAAAACCGCAGCAATATCTGCAACAAAAAAAGCTGCGTTTCTGCAACGTGGGGCCTTAGCCTAAAGTGGTTAGGGTCTTTCGGGCCCCATGTGGACCTGAATGGCGGAAAAACTAATGCTTCTATCCTGACATAAGTTTGCACTGTCTAAAACTTAGACAGTATTAGTTAATCAGTCCCACTGTATTTTTAGGGATTTCTGTATGTGAACAAAAGAGATGTATTGGGTGTGGTTTTTTTTTTTTTTTTTTTTTTTTTTGAGGCTTAAGGTAATCTTAGTTTACAAGTGTATTACTATATGAATATTTTTAGGTTTTTGAAGAATATTGTCCCTAAAACCTTCTGTCTCTTTGGTTCTGTGTGTAAAATATTATTAAGGTTCTATTAACACAACTGAATTGAGAGTCGGCCTTGTGTGTGCAGGATCTGTGTAGCACCTGTTTTTTCACTGACCCATTCACCTCAATGGATCAATGGATGAATCGGGTCCATGAAGATGGTCTCTATACTTTGATCATGGATCACAGTCGTCACACTGCCAATAAACTCTATTGTCTGAATAAGACACTTCTTATGGTTGGTTAAGTCTTAATTAGCTGGTAGAGAATCCAGGTCTGGGATACCCTGTGAGTTATACATCAGTTTGTGATTGGTACTAGACTGGATATATATGGGAACATTTAAAGCTCCTAATTATCCAAGATTAAACTGGGAATGCTGCACTCAATGAAATCGCAATAACCTATTTTAATATTTATGTTGGACTACTTTTTTTTTTTTTTTTTTTTTTTCTGCTTTACTGTATAATATTCAAGCTTATCTTTTTTTCCTTACAGCATTTGGGTTTAGAACTGCTCAAGCCTTTTCTGTGATCTGTTTTGGGTGATGCCTGAAAAAACTCTTTGGACACGGCATGTAGGGATGGAATCCTTGAATAGTGTGGGCAGCACAGGCAGCTGTGACAGCATGGAGAGCATTTCTTCCAACCATTCTGCATTTGTAAGTATATTTCAAAGATCCCTATGTTTTTGCTTGTAACGCATAATCTCCAGAAAATTATGGACTTTAGAGTGCAAGGCACCATACTTGCCTGCCTTTTTAATTTATACATATATGGTATTGGGCATAGTGGTCCAGTGTATTCCAGGATGCTGTATAAATGAAGGTTTGATGACTGCTGTGTACACGACTTCCAGGGTTCTCTGGGATAATGTATTTTATTATTTTTAGATCACCATTAATTCCATGGTGTTGTACATATAGTACACAAAACAAATATAATGCTAACAGTGACCAACTGGAGCGGTGGGATAGAGGGCCCTATCCGCATGGGCTTACAGTTTGAGGGAAAGGGGATAGAAACAGTAGGTGAGGGTAAAATCTGTTCAGAGGGTGGTGTGGTGGCAGTAGTGGTGTTGGAGGTTGTAGGCCTTCCTGAATAGGTGAGTCTTCAAGGTCTTTTTGAAGCTTGTGATTGTTGGGGAGAGTCTTGTGTATCGTGGCAGTGAGTTCCAGAGTATGGGGGATGTATTATGAAATAAAGTATCAATTACTGTAAGTAGAAGCTGTAGTACCTTAACCAGACTCTGACTTCTAACATTCCATTCTAAATACTCAGTTTATAGTGGGGGGAATGTTTTCAGTAAATGTTAAAAGATATCATGTTATCTGTTTGAAATCTTGAAAACACTTCTGAAATGTATCTAGATCAGGGTTGTGGAACAATCTCTGGTCAGAGGGCCACTGTTTTATAGTGCTACTTTAAGGTGCACAATAAAACTTAGTTTTTCATCTAAAACCTTTATGGCATGTTGGCAGCATATTCCATAAAAGCCTTATAGGTGGAGACTGTACTGGCGCTTCATTCATGAAGCAAAGGCATGGGGGATGTCACAAATCTGTCTCTTAAAAATATATCTCACTCGCAGTCAAGCAATTCTGTGAGGTCTGCTAACTCTCTTCTTGACCCCTTACAATCTGGCTTCCGCACTCTGCACTCTACTGAAAAAGCCCTCACAAAAGTCTCCAATGATCTCCTGACAAATAAATCTAATGGTGACTATTTTCTTCTTCTTCTTCTGGATCTCTCAGCAGCATTTGACGCTGTTGACCATCAACTCCTCCTCACTGTGCTCTGCTCTGTTGGGCTCACGGACACCACACTGTCTTGGTTCCCCTCTTATCTCTCAGACCACACTTACAGTGTATCGTTTGCAGGCTCTGTCTCTTCCCCTTGCCGTTGGGGTTCCTCAGGGCTCGGTCCTAGGCAATCTTCTCTCTCGTCACAGCCTCTATAGCACAAACAATCACCAGATGTGACTTCCGTTACCATCTTTATGCTGATGACACCCAATTATATACGTCATCCCGTGATATCACCCCTGCACTAATGCAGAACACCAGTGACTGTCTCTCTGCAGTGTCAAATATCATGTCTTCGCTTTATCTGAAACTGAATCTCTCAAAGATGGAACTACTGCTGTTTCTGCCATCTAATAAACATATCCCTGATATCTCCATTGCAGTCTCCGGCCTTACCATAACTCCTAAGTATTCCTGTTTCCTCGGGGTTATGTTTGATTCAGAACGTTCCTTCACCCCCCACCCCACATATCCAGTCACTCACACGTTTGTCATCTCTACCTCAAAAACATCTCCAGAATCCGCCCTTTCCTTACCACAGATACATTAAAGACCCCTATTGTCACCCTGATTCACACTCACCTTGACTACTGTAACTCCCTTCTAATCGGTCTTTCCCTTACTAATCTCTCCCCTCTACAATCTATTCTGAATGCGGCGGCCAGGCTCATCTATCAGTCTAGACGCTAAAGCGATGCCTCGAGTCTGTGTCAGTCACTACATTGGCTGCCTATTCAATACAGAATACAATATAACCTTATCCCCCTCCTCCACAAGGCTCTCCAGAATACTGTACCTTCCTACATTTCCTCCCTCATCTCTTTCTATCGCCAAACCCAAGCTCTCCGTTCACTCAATGAGCTAAGACTAACATCCTCTATTATCAGAACCTCCCACGCTCATATACAAGACTTCTCCTGAGTTGCACCACTTCTCTGGAATGCTCTACCCCAGACAATCAGATTAACTCACAGTTTCTACAGCTTCCAGTGCAAACTAAAGACTCATCTTTTCAGTCAGGCTGATCACAATTCCTAATGTAAACCCTTCCACAGTTAGAATTCATAAAACTAACCCACCTCTGTTCACGCTCTTGCATTACCTCACAGGATATGGTGCCATATCGGACTTTAACTTTATATGTCCAGGCACCATATACACATTAAAGGACACTGACTGGTGACATCTTATACAGCTTTTTTTTATGTGTAATGAAAGTAACCTCTATCACAAAAATGTCTGGACCACTATATAAGCAGTGCTACCTCCGATGCCACCCCTGTTATCTCGTGTCACCCCCTCTACCTCTTAGATTGTAAGCTGTTGCGAGCATGGCCCTTAATCCCATTGTGTGAATTGACTATTTCTCTATAATGTATCTTTTTGTCTGTACTTTCCCTACATTTTGTAAAGTGCTGTGGAATATGTTGGAGCCATATAAATAAAATTTATTATATAATAATAATAATAATAATAATAATAATAATAATAATAATAATAAAATAATAATAATCCGTCCATACTCATAGTAATGATCATGATAATAATCATAATAAGAATAATAATAATAATAATAATAAATCCGTCCATACCCCCCACATGCCTTGGTGTGACCATCAAAGCACTCCCTTCCAACTCCCCTATTACATTAGGCTACACAGAAGTAAAGCAACCTTTTACAATTACACATCCACACAAATGGCTGCCACCACTTTATAACATGCGAGACCACAAAATATCCAAACCACTTATAACAATGGCAAACAAAAGAGTAACAAGCCTAAGCGATATATTTAGTCTCTTTGGAATTGTGGGGATATTTAGAGCCAACCTTATTACATTTTAGACTTAATATACGCAAAAAGTACAATGCTTAAAAAGATTAAACAAAAAAATATACATGCAAACAATATAAAATAAAAATGGAAACAAAATAAAACTTTTTTTTTTTTTTTTCTTTTTAAGCCTGACTGGTAGTTTCAGTAGGAAGTAGTTGAACAGATCTGCAGGCTAGTAAGCTGCATCTTCAAAATATCTGACCCTGAATTTTGGTACCTCATTCCTTTTTCAAAGACCCTCAGCCCTGCCTACTTCCGGGAACTTCCCACCTGTGACTGTGATGTCGTAATTTTTTCTTTGTTTAATATCCAGTTTTTGGGCAGTCATTCTTTCAGACTGACAACTGGATTTGTGATGTCTCTCTACAAGAAGCACAAAATGACTTGCAAATGAGTGGCTGTCTGCACAGAATGCCCCTCCTGCTTAATCTATCACCTACATCCTGTGCAGTTGGTGGTGGACTGCAATTACCATACAAATTAGATTTACTGGACAAAGGGAATTCTCAGTTCAGCGAGACTTACTGGATACATTGAGCCAACACCCAACTATGACAATGAACAACAAAATCCAAAATCTAGCTACATACAACTCATGACACAATATAATACAGGTGCATCTCAATAAATTTAGGATATTTTTGAAACATTCATTTCAGTAATTCAGTAATACAATTCATAATCAGCAGTCTTCCATGATTGTGTGTCCTACTGAACCAGACTGAGGGACCATTTAAAGGCTTAGGAAACCTTGGCAGGTGACACACTGAATTTACAATACTGAGCTTTTTCACAATATTCTAATTTTCTTAGATTTGCGTTTTCATTAGCTGTAATCCATAATCAACATTTACAGAAATAAAACACTTTGAAATAGAACACTCAGTGTGTAATGAATCTAAAAATATAGGAGGGCACTTTTTTAATCTAATTACTGAAAGAAATAAACGTTTCAAAGATATTCTAATTTATTTAGATGCACCTGTGGATACATATTTCATCACAGGGGACTTGCTGTCTTCTATTTTCCTGATTGCTGGGAAACCTGGTAGTTGGACCCCCAGTAATCTGACGCTTATCCCCTGTCCTGTGGAGAGGGGATAAATGTAAAAGTATAGAGAATATATGCTATTTTTTTTTTCTTTTCTAAATTCCACATTGTTTTTGAAAATGTAAACACACCCTGCATTTGGTATATTTTCACATTTTCTTCATGATATTCCCATAATCATTTGCATTAGTTTCCCTTAAAAGTGAAGTTCTTACAAATAGTATCTAATCACTTCCCCATTAGATCTGGGTGTGTTTTAAAAAAAAGTTGTCAAAATAAATATGGTAAACAAGTAAACTGCTAAAAATATTACCTAGCATGGCAGGATTTTCGATTTTTTTTTTTTTTTTTTTTTTTCAAAACCAGTCCCAACCAAGTCTGCTTGCCCTGGGTAACTGCCCTGGCTTTATGTAAAGTATACCTAAAAAGTGAGTATTCCCATACATGTTGAAATAGGACTTAAGTACCCCAATATGTGAAATTAAAATGTTGCTATTAAACTGCTAAACCGCTTTCCTCTCTAAAACCAATGAAAGCATAACATCTGTGTACCTCAGATTTTTTTCTTTAAGATTTTTTCCTAAATCGTTTTATGAGTAGAGCCTTATCTGTTTAATTTCCTCCTTTGTTGTAAATGGCAGTGGACCTGTCTGTTCTTTGCCTCCAGCAGCCTAACACAAGCTTTACTGCTCAATGATTAACCTGTTCTGCTGAAGAAATTATCATAGAATAAAGTCCGATATCTTGAATATTTTTCTACAGTAAGCTTTCATATTTACACAGAGAAATGGAAGTATAAAACAGATTTAGTTACTAAAAATAATCATTTGCCTTTGTTCCTGTTAAATAGATAATCAGCCTGTAGATATGACTTGGTGTTTACACAACTTCAGGTCAGGCCTTCATAATATACCAGCCAAAAGTATGTCTCTCAAAAGCCTATAGCTCACTGCCTAAATATTTATAAAATTACCATTGAAGCCAAAGGGAGAAATATAAATATACAGTGAAACCTCTCAAAAAGACCACCTCATTGAGAAGACCACCCCTTACCCAGACCACACTTTCTGTGACCGATTTCCAGTTTTCTATGTTCCCCAACTTCTTGAGAAATCCACCACTTGAAGACCAATTTTTAATGCATCATCATCTTAAAGTAGTTTCACTGTGTAGCATCTGGAAGACAGATAATCCAGGAGATGAATCATATAAATTGTAAAAGACAGCACAGACCTCAACTTACTAATGTTCATTAGGGACTTATTAAAACTAGTGGAAGGGAAAAGTAGAGCAGTAGCTTGTAGCAGCCAATCAAACTTTATTTTCCAGAGGCCTCTAGGGAAATGAAAGTGGTTGTTCCAGGTACCTTCTCAAAACTTCCTTTTCACTAGTTTTAATCTCCACCCTTTAAAAAGTTGCTTACCATTACAATTTTCTGTCTGACATTTATTTTTTGTCTTAGAGTGGAGATGGATATGATCATCTTTCAGCTGAAGAGCGGGAATGTTTGATGTTTCTGGAGGAAACCATAGACTCTCTGGATAATGAAGAAGACAGTGGGGTATCAAATGATGAACTGGAGATGACTGAAAAATCCACCAGTCGCTTGGAGACAGAACAAATAAAAGTTCCAGCCGCAGATGGTAAACACTAGTGTGCTTATAGTAGAATAATTTGATCAGTTTTTTGAAGTGTCAGGATAGGTCCTGGAGCAAGAACTACATGAATCTTTTGAATCCCATTCACTGAACAAAAGCTAATTGGGCTTCTGTTCAGTGGTACATGGTGAGGTTCTCATCTTCCTGACTGTATAGAATAACACAGCAGGCTGTTTTATAAAGTGACTGCCAATTTAAAAAAATAAATTTAAAATAAATGTTAAAGTTAATATACCACACATTCTGTGGGGGATAGATGTCACTGAACGACCTCTGTCTCAGCCTTCTGTTAAAGAGGACCTTTCATGTCCTCATCTATATGCGGTTTTACATACTTCTAGAAAGCCGACAGCGCGCTGAATTCACTGTTCAACTTTCCCGTTATGTGCCCTGAGGCTATCGGTGGTCTTAGTTCCACGTTTCACCGTCAGAAGGCATTCCTGACAGTCTAGCTGGGCTGTGAGGAATACCCTCCTTGACCGTACTCGTCCATAGCCCTGTACTGGGGGGGGAGCGTTCCTCACAGCTCACCATCATCACTGGGCAGAAATGAACGCCCCCTCTGACAGTACAGGGCTATGGGACAAGTACAGTCAGGGAGGGTGTTCCTCACAGATCAGCTAGACTTTCTTGCGGTATGTAAAACCGCATATACATGAGGACGTGAAAGGTCCTCTTTAAACTTGTACCTTGAGAGATTTTCCAAGATATACATTTAAGGTAATGTGAAAATGAATACTGAAAAAAATTGTGTGGTTTGTGTTTGTTTTTTTTTTGTTTGTTTTTTTATGGCCATCATTCGTTTTTCCATCAGTGGGGCATTCATTTTCACAGACGGGTGATAATTTCCATCCTCAGTGTCGGTCTAATGATCCAAACTTATGGAGTCATAGATCACTTTGATGCTGTTGGCTCAAGTAAATATTTGATGTTCGTTTTCTTTTAAATTCCTTTTAACCGGCTTATCTGCAGAATTGATAAACCTCAGAACCTACTCGGCTACTATACATAACTTGATATTCACTACAGTGATTGTACAGGAGCTTCATGAAGGGTGTGGCAAATATACAAAAGCTTTGACTTCTTAATCCATGGGAGCATTCTCTGTAAAAGTTTAAGCCCTTTAACAATGTGGCATTGCTGTGAAATCTTACGTAAGGCACATCATGTAATTATCAGCAGGTCTATGTGACCAATTGCAGAGGAATGAGACTTCTAAATATATCTGGAAGGGTGTGATTAAACACCCAAAAATGTCATTTCCATCCAACACAAGGATCCTCCCTTCCCTATGCACAGTGTTCTATGCTGTTGGGAACATTGGGTCCTAGGAACAAATTTGTGACGCCATTTTATTCTTCTACATTAGATATTATAGAAACTATTTACTAGTAGCTTAAGTGATTACATGACTTGTATGTATGTATGTATGTATGTTGAAAACATTTTTTACCAAATGAAAACTAGTAGAATAAAAAAAAACTAATACTGAGCTATATTTTACATTTTTGTAGGTAATGATCAAACAAAACCAGTCACTGCAGCATTTCCGAAATTGGAGGAATGGGCCTCTGTTGCCAAAATTCCCCAGGGATACCACAGTTTTCCAAGGATAGTACAAGCCTCTCGGGAGGAAACTACAAAACCTACAACTGACTCCAATCCCCCAGATTCTAACTTGGACCAGGCTAAGTCATGGCATGGAAAACCTAAAAGCATGACTTCAATTAACAGACCTCAAATGGGGGAACCTCACATATCAGAATTGTTGATTATACCCCCTCCTGAACCATTCAGAGATCCTCAAATTATTATAGATAAGAGACGTTCTGTCACCGATCCCACAGATGCTCGTGAAATGAGATATGACAAAGTACAATTAAGACCGGCTGCAATCTCAGAATATAAAGAAATACAGGCTGTAGTAAAGCCAATTAGTACGCCAACACCAGCACTGCTTCCAAGGATCTCCTCCCCAAAGGCTTCCACAAGTTCACAAGAAACTGTTATCCAATTTCAAGAAAAAATTTTAGACCTCAAACAAGGCCCACCAACAGCCCCAAAGCCACGCACATTGCCACCACATATAATTATTAAGTCAAGTTCAGCAGTAGTATCCAATCTAGACCCACAGATGAGACAAAGAACATTTTCAGCACACGATAGGATTATGACAGATCACAGAGAACCAACAATCCCCAAAGTTCCTCATTCTAAGGAACAAGAGCGTGCTAGAATTGAGGCACTGCAAAAATTAGGCTTGAATGTTAAATCAAGTTCTCAGGAGAATATTTCAATGAGGTCCTCAAAGACAGATCTGACTCTAACACAAGGTGTTGGTGACCAAACCCAAAAAGATGTTAACAGGATGGATGTAATGGGGACTATCCCTGCACAACCTCCCGTTATCAATCTTAAAGCAGATGATGGGTATGTCAGAAATGAAAGCTTTAGCAAGAACAGATTGAGCATGAAATCAAACTCTCTAGAAAAAGAGGAGCCTGTGATTGGAAAAAGAGACCCTGTTGTGGAAGTACCTCCACAGTATTCTATTAAAAGTACTATTTTTGCAAGTAACAGGCCCAGCATAAAGGTAAATATGCAAGAAAAAGCAGACAATGCAGTAATTCAAGTGCCTAACCTTTTGAATGAGGCTCACACTGTCACTGAGGGTTCCCCTAAAAACAGTGAAGCAGACTCTGTGAAATATCTCTCACCATCACATTCTCAACAACCTCAGTCAAAAGCAGATATCAAATCTGGTTATGCAGTTAATGAATTAGATAATGGATCAAATGTTCCTTTGAAAAGTCCTTCAAAACCAGATTGTGATAGAAAGTCTTCATCTTTGATAACAAACCCTGTGGAGAAAGAAATGGTCATTCCAGAAACTAATCCAGTACGATTCAGGCAAACTGACAATTTATCTATGGGTGAGAAATCGAAGGAAAAAAATAGGTTCCTCTGAGAATATTGTCAATATCAGTACCAGTCCTGTAAAAACCTTTAGCTTTCCTCGACCAAAGGAGGTGGTAGATGACAACCACAGTCCAGAAATAATTAGAGTAAAAAGGGATGATAAAGTCCTTGATAAGAGCAACCGCCACAGCACTCATTTTGAACCTTCGAAAGAACCATATTTACGCTTTCCTCAAGGCTCAGTTCCTGGTCTCAGACAAATAAATATTAAGGCAAACACATTGGAACGGTCTGGTGTGGGTTTAAGTGGATCTATGTCTAGTATAGAAAAGGAGTCTCAAAAGGGTAGCAGCTCATTTTTCAAAAAACCACTATTTTCTGGAAATTTCTTGAGAAGCAACAGACCTAGACCAGCATCTCTTGGCACTGGAAAAGACTTTGCCAACCTGGAGCCATCTACAACTGATGGAGATACTACTGAGAAGAGATCTTTCTTTTCAAGGCCTTCTCGCTCATCTACTCCCATTACTAGTGTTAAAATTACTCCTAAGGGATCTTCAGAAGAGCACCGAAAAGAAGCCTTGAAAAAACTTGGCATTCTAAAGGAATAAACTGTGGTATAAAGTGAACTGAAAGATAATGTGCAGTTACGGTACATTCTTTGTAACAATGTGATCTTATTTTATTCATGGGATTTTTTTTTTTTCCTTTCCTTCTTAAAACGGCAATTTATCATCTCTATTTGGATGTGTAATTTTTTTTTTTCCTACTTTTTCTTTTGCAACCTAATGGATATCCTAGAACCCATGTTAGTCCAAAAGTTTTAAATCAAATATAATTTCCTAATGATAGAAATATTTCTGTTCCATACAACTGGATATTTGTACATAACTGTAATCCCTGTGGCACCTTAACCGGGATTTAACACTGTGGAGCACTTCTTAATTTTATACTTAGTCTTATGTGCTGTGATGTTAATATATTGTAATATTTAACACTTGACAAATGGAGATAAAAATATATATATATTTTTTTTCTAATGCTTCACTTTTCTGTGTGAAACATTTTAATTCCTTGATTAACCAGTTGCTTGCTGGTGCCAAGGTATTATACAATCCTTTGACACAAGAATGTAAATATAGTGTTAACCCTCTATGTTCTATAAAGATATTTTGAAAAGATAACTATGTATTGTTTCAAGATGTGACATGGGTTGAGAATTTAATTGTGATTTATGTAAACTCTTAATTGTAGACTTTCATCTGCCTATTCACTTGGAACTGTGAAAGCCTTTAACATTTGTGTTTTATATGTATAGAAAAGTCTAGCCTTTAGTGTATACTCCTGAGATGCTCTTGGTTTATGTATGTTTTTGTTTTATTGCACATTTAATTTACCTGTACATTGCTTCGTTAATAAAAGTTTTACTAAACCTTACAGAATTTGTTTGATTGTATATGCTTTGTATATAATTTAACCAGGAGATATTTGGCTGCTCTACAATTGTTCCATGTGGACATGGATTTTTGTAGTGTCAACAGCATGATTGCTGTAGCATCTGCTAAACACACCAGTTCTCACTCTTAGGCTGGTTGCACACGACCGTTTGCTTACCGCCAGCCGTGAATAGGCGCCACGGAAGCAGAGCTGCAAAATCAGAAAGAAATAGGACCTGTTCCATATTTTGCAGCCCGGACTGTCGGCCCGCACACATGACTCATTCATGGTCATGTGTACAAGCCCATAGAAATTAATGGGTCAGTATATTATCTGGGAAAAACCCGGATAGCACACTGACCGTGCACACGGTCGTCTGCTAGTAACAGAGGTATTTGTAGTAGGTCATATACAAAGTAACTGCGCTATGCTTATGCTAAGTTGATGGACAGTATAATGGTGTAACATAACCATTTTAAAGGGAGTGGTTTTCACCACTCCAAAACTGCTGAGACAGGTGATTATGTAAAGCTACCTGTGTGGGTGCATGATTGAAATAAAATTCAACCTTGCACTGCGATCTAAGGAGTCCCCTGGGCATTCCCTAATTAATAATAATAATTTTATTTATACAGCGCCAACATATTCCATAGCACTTTACAAATCAGAGGAGACCTGAACAGACAATATAAGACATTACAATGTGACAAAGAAATAAACATATTAAATAGTAGTGAGGGCGCTGCTCGCAAGGGCTTACATTCCCTAACTGAGAGTGGGTTCACACTTGCGGCGGCACTCTGTCCGCAGCGAATCCAACCTAAATGTTGGAAAAATGAATAAGGAAAGGTTTGCGACGCTTTGCTTAAAACCCCATTCACTTGAATGGGTTTTTAAAGCAATGCACAGGTGTGCGCTTACACCCTCTGCGCCGCGAAGACAGTTTTTTTTTTCGCTGGAAACAAAGTTGGACATACAGGACTTTGTGTCCGACGAAAAAAAACGGCTTCGCGGCGCAGAGAGTGTAAGCACACACCCGCACATTGCTTTAAAAACCCATTCAAGTGAATGGGGGTTTAAGCAAAGCGTCGCAAACCTTTCCCTATCCTGTTTTCCGACATTTAGATCTGATTTGCGGCGGACGGAGTGCCGTCGCAAGTGTGAACCCACCCTGAAGTGTACTGGGTTCTCTGCACTGAATGTCTCTAAATCCTTCAATGTGATTACTCTAATGGTGTTCTGAATATATGCTAGAGCTGTCCCTTCTCCATAGGGGAGAGAATGGGTTGGGGAGCATTTAGTGCGAAGAAACCAGTGACATTTCATAGTATGGGATCACTCAGACACTTTTTGAAACATGGCACAAGGTGGACTAAAATAGCTTTCTTTTTTCTTGGTGACACAACTTAGTAAAAACAACCAAATAGGTATAAACATTGTGTCTGACTGCACATTGATGTGTGCTATTCTCATAAAGAAAAAACAATGTACCAGAATAGGACATGGTACATATCTATCATGTGGTCCCATGGTTAATATGAAAAAAATGGAATGGTGTATGGTCTCATTGGCTGCCCATTGGTCAGTATGCTGTGTTTGCCGATTCTGACTGTAAACAGATGTGAGTCACTGCGTGAATAATCTCTTACAAGTCACTTTTATACGTGTAATAGTAGTCAATGGCTTTTACTATACACTGCAATTCATTAGTATTGCAGTGTATTGTATGTGCGAACAGACCCCTTAGGTTTCAAGGTTCCTAAAAGGTCTGACAACAAAAGTGAAGAAAAAAAAATAAAATTTTCAAAAGTGTAACAAAAAATCTAAAAATTCAAATCTCCTTCTTTCACTAGATCACATATTTTAAAAAAAAAAAAAAAAAGTATCCGTGCGTTCAAAAATGCCAAAACTATTAAAATATTAATACCATACAGTGAATGCCTTAGTTGGGGAAGGGAGGAGGGTGTCCATTTTGGCTCCTTTGAAAAAACAAATTGAAAAATGATCAAACCATCAGACATTCCCCAATATGGTATCAATAAAAATTACATCTTGTCCCAAATAAAAATGCACCATACCCAGCTCTGTACATGCAAATATGAAAAAGTTACAGGAGTCAGAATATGGCGACACAGAAACCTTTCTCGATTTTCCAAAGTGTCTAATACTATTTAAAAATCTGGCACTCCTTTAACACTTTAACACAATTTTATAATCGGAGCAGTGTCTTTTCCCCTGTTCCAGGTGCTCATAAGTAACAGCTGTGTGCCCGAAAAAGAGGCAGAGAGTGGGAGGTGCTGGGGAGCAGAGAGCTCAATATATATACTGGAGCTTTCTCTCAGAATTTTTAGAACTGTGTTGGGGGTTCTTTTCTCTCCAGTTCTGCCGATCCAGGGAGAAGGCAGCGGTCTGCAGATTATAGACTCAGGGGCCGCATGTTTAAGACCCCTGTTCTAGTCTAACTTTATACCCTTTATTAGTTGGCACCAATTTTTTGCACCAAGATTGTCAATGTCTGAAAATTTAACACAATTTCGGGCTCACAGTTTAGCATATTAAGTGATACCCCCTTTTCAACAAGTTCCCCATGTTATACAAGGAGCGCAAACTGTTGGAAAGTGCTTAAAACACACAGAAAATGAGATGTAAAGCAGTGGTCCCCAACCTTTTCTTCACCATGGCCCGGTGTGGTGGGTGGTTTAGGGGCGGGGCATTGGTCATATGGGGGGTGGAGTTATACACCAAATAGCGCAGTAGATCCGGGGATGCTGGCAGGACCTCTGTGTACAGCACTGTAGACCAGGTCCCCGTCATTAGCTATGCCAGGAGCCGCTACACTGTGGCCAGATTGCCGACCCGCCCCCACATAATGTGCTGGGAGCCACGTCTACTGAGGCCAGCCCATCGCCCCGCGGACCAGCAAAAGACCCCCAATGGCCCTGTCCTGGTCCGCGGACCGGTAGATAGGGACCCCTGGTGTAAAGCATGTACACCATTTTTTAGTACATATTTATTATTATCTGCCTCATTGAGTGACACTCATTTGCATTAACCTTTTCCCAAAATGCATTGGGAAGGTTTCATTAATGTCACCAGCATATGTCTGTCGAACATCTATTAGGCTGGGGATCCAGGTTCAGATTTTGAAGTTATTTAAGTTAAAACCAGGAGTGAATTGCAAAAAAAAAAAAAAAAAAAAACTGATGTAGCACCTCACCTTAGCATTTTACTCCCTTTTATGATCCACATCTGGTATTGGCATCAAAAATTGCACGCAAAAACCCAGTTGTGAAAATACAGCCTTACATCTAAATTTATTTCTAGAATTCAGTGGGGCATTTTGAACACCAGTCTTCATATCTTGGTACTGGTGGAAGAGCCGCCTCATTTATGCAGATGTACAAGCCTCTTCTCCCCCAGTCTGTGTGCCTATGCTGGAATACATTACTGGCATAAATGATTTTAAATGTAGCACAACTCCCACGTCACATTTACAAAAAGTGTCATGAGAGGCACAAAAAACGCAGTTACGATTTGTCACAAACAGCATTTAAAAGTAACGTACCCAAGGTATCGATATCTGGCGCAAACTTAATAATAAATATGTCCCAGTGAGTCCATGGTTGGTGAAAAATATTGATGTGTGAATGGTCTTATATGGTACAAAAGATCTATTCAGCAAAGCAACAAAGGTTTGCTCTTCTGTCAATTGGTGGGAGCACACTTAGGGCGAAGGCTCTTGCTGTAACTGCATGTGTGCCAAAACCTCGCCCACCTGTGGCAGACCAATGGCCACATAATGCATAGCTCCCACCCGTCCCGCATCTGGTGGGACAGTCCCGATTTTACACTGCGGTCCCGGATAGCTTACAGTTTGCCCCGCTATGCCCCTGAAGTGTTTTGCTGTTAAACTTTATTAGGGTAGGGTAAAGGCTAAATGGTAGATGCTATATCCTAGTGGGCCTAGTGACATTATGACCATGTGATCAGACGCTTGTGTGGGCGGAGCTATTCTGGATACTGTGGGACAGTGTGATGTTACACAGAAAGCTGAGAACGAGAGTGATCGAAGATAAGGAGGAGAGAAGAGATAGCATATGTGAGCAAGAGGGGGGGAAATGGGGGCAGATGTAGGGGGCAGTTAAACTGTTCATATGTCAGGGCTCTTTATTTGCTGGACAAGTTGTACTTTTTTTTGGTGCCAATGTTTGGTATATGTGTGACTTTTTGATCACTTTTTATTATTATTTTTTAGGGAAAGGAAAGTGACCATAATACGTTAATTTGTGCATTGCGGTATATTTTTTTTTATGGCATTCACCGTACGGGATAAATAACACTATTTTTGGATAGTGGGGACTTATATGCACATGGGGACACCTAACATGTTTGTTTACTTATTTTTGTTTACATTATATTTTTTTTTAATATAAAGGTGTTTTTTTTAACTTTTTATTATTTGCTTATTTTTGTGTCTTACTATGTGTTTGTGTGTTTTTTCACTTTTTACATGTCCCACAAAGGGACTTGAAGCTGGGATCTCAGATCCCCTGTGCAGAACATCGCAAAGTAGTTCCTATGGGAACTGTGCATAGGAAATCAGGAGGCTGTGGGGGGGGGGGGGGTCTAAGGGGTGACTGGGGGGGGGGGAAATCTTGCCCCTGGATCCCCTGGATGCCGTGATCGCTATCTTCCGACTCCGGTGGTTGGTCCTGCCCCCTGGCTGTGTAATACAGGGAAGAGCAGGATGTAATGCCGCAGGTACTGCTTCTGTACCCATGGCATTACAGCACCGTAATAGTACTGAGCTGAATGTGAACTATATACATGCCGCGACGTACTATTACGGAGCGGGAAGAGGTTAAAACACAGCATTTTTTGCCATGGAGTTTACACCACCTGGGGACCTGACCTCAAAGAGATTTTCTGAGACTATGATATTGATGACATAGCCGTAGGTAGGCTTTACCAATTTAATATCGAAGACCTGACACCTAGTACCTCTTCCCTATCAGTTGTTTGAAGAACTTGTGGCAATTGGCTGTGCTCCACTTCCTCTTCTGAGGGCTTCTCAGCTGACATCATACCAAGCATAGCCACTATACAGTGTATGGCACTGAGCTTAGTAAGCACAGCAATCAATATCATAGTCCCGGAATACAATTTTAATATTTATTATTGACAGTTCCTAACTGTGGGACAACCTGTAAAATCATGCTACCGGTAACAAAGAGCAGCTGATAATGAAATCACTGACCATGTGGCCTTAGCCACTGTATATGGAAGCTCCCTGCACAGGCCAATTATGTGGAACGAGCAGGGTGACAGCTGACATATTGGCATGTGGCAGCACCCTTAAAAGGAATTGACTTGTTAAGGTACCTATTTACAGTACTTTACTATAATGGTACCTGGGTCAGAAGTTTTAGACTACTTTATGTTTTAATGTAGGTTGTGGCCAGTTAACTTGTGTGCATGAGAATGATCAGATTAGGTACTGACACAAGAATGGTGAAGCCTCATGTGAAGGAATCAAACAAAGCGCATATAAATATCATGTCTGCCAATGCAAAGGTATTCCTTAAAGATAATTTGATCATTTATTTCTAGATAGAAATGGATTAAGACTTAATTAAATGATACTACTTCTAGCTTTTACTTCAGCGTTTACCTCTACCCTTTGTACATGTGTGTTTGAGAGAAGGAAACGCCTTCATTAAATATGCATCAGGACATGGAATTTTACCGACGTGCCCCTAGGGCCAGAAACACTGGCTAAACTGCTCTGGCTGGTCTTGGGTGAATGTGGTGTAACTGAGATTTTACTTGACGGTGTCGTCATAACATACGCACATTGTTAAGTTCTCAGTCTCAACCTGTAGCGTTTTATTTTTATTGGCATAGATATCTAGGTAATTGCAAAACTACACAGAACTGCAATTTCTTATAGTTAGAATTGAAGAAAATGTAGAGGTATTTTATGTTATAGAATAATGAACAAAAGTTATAATGTAGGTGTAAATGAGCTAGGGGATAGGGAGCTTGTCATTGGGCTCTCTTTAAACAAGTTTTTCGACAGCCTGGGTGCAAAAACCCACCCGCCCCTACACAAGCACATGAGATGGGGCAGGGAGAGGATGCCACATAGGTAGCTTACTAAGGTGAGAGATTGATGCATATTCCAGAAAAAAATATATATGCTAAAAAATACTATCTAGTGATTGAGGAAAAGTGTTACTTATTTACATAGGTTGAAGTTTTATGCACTGAATTCAAAATTCTATTATAATGATCTGCCATAACAATAAAATCATCTGCCTAACCCTAGATTCACATAACCGAGTTCCACCCATGAAACTCTGTGTGTTCGCTGGATTTACTCCTAGCATAATAATTATCTATACTGCTAGTAGCTCTTGCCTTCCAGTATGGGACAGTATGTCGCTGGGAGGCAGGGACTCCTAACAGCAGAGATAACTATTATGCTAGGAGTCCCTCTCCCGGCGAGTACATGAGTACTGATTAAGGCATTGAGCCCACAATACTCTACCTCTGAAGGTGTCCTGTAGGACTTGGCACCAAGATGTTTGCATTAGATTCTGTAAATCGTGTAAAATGCAGGGTGGTGCCTGGATTGTACTTGTTTTTCCAGCGTATTGTACAGATGCCAAGTAGAATTGAGATATGGGGCATTAGAGGCATTAACATCTCAGATATTTTGTCTTGATCCTCAAAACCATTACTGAACATTTTTTGCTGTGTGTCAGTGTACAGTCATGGCCAAAAGTTTTGAGAATGACACAAATATTATATTTTCACATGATCTGCTGCCCTCTGGTTTTTATGTGTGTTTGTCAGATGTTTTTATCACATACAGAAATATAATTGCATTCATATTATGAGTAACAGAAGCTTATATTGACAGTTAGAATGAGTTAATGCAGCAAGTCAATATTTGCAGTGTTGACCCTTCTTCTTCAGGACCTCTGCAATTCTCCCTGGCATGCTCTCAATCAACTTCTGGACCAAATCCTGACTGATAGCAGTCCATTCTTGCAGAATCAATGCTTTAATTTTGTCTGAATTTGTTGGTTTTTGTTTGTCCACCCATCTCTTGATGATTGACCACAAGTTCTCAATGGGATTAAGATCTGGGGAGTTTCCAGGCCATGGACCCAAAATCTCTATGTTTTGTTCCCTGAGCCATTTAGTTATCACCTTTGCTTTATGGAAAGGTGCTCCATCATGCTGGAAAAGGCATTGTTGAGCGCCAAACTGCTCTTGGACGGTTGGGAGAAGTTGCTCTTGGAGGACATTCTGGTACCATTCTTTATTCATGGCTGTGTTTTTAGGCAAGACTGTGAGAGAGCCGATTCCCTTGGCTGAGAAGCAACCCCACACATGAATGGTTTCAGGATGCTTTACAGTTGGCATGAGACAAGACTGGTGGTAGCGCTCACCTCTTCTTCTCCGAATAAGCTGTTTTCCAGATGTTCCAAACAATCGAAAAGGGGATTCATCAGAGAAAATGACTTTACCCCAGTCCTCAGCAGTCCACTTCCTGTACCTTTTGCAGAATATCAGTCTGTCCCTGATGTTTTTTCTGGAGAGAAGTGGCTTCTTTGCTGCCCTCCTTGAGACCAGGCCTTGCTCCAAGAGTCTCCGCCTCACAGTGCGTGCAGATGCACTCACACCTGCCTGCTGCCATTCCTCAGCAAGCTCTGCACTGCTGGTAGCCCGATCCCGCAGCTGAAACACTTTTAAGAGACGGTCCTGCCGCTTGCTGGTCTTTCTTGGGCGCCCTGGAGCCTTTTTGGCACCAATGGAACCTCTCTCCTTGAAGTTCTTGATGATGCGATAGATTGTTGACTGAGGTGCAATCTTTCTAGCTGCAATACTCTTCCCAGTTAGGCCATTTTTGTGCAGTGCAATGATGACTGCACGTGTTTCTTTAGAGATAACCATGGTTAACAGAAGAGAAACAATGATGGCAAGCACCAGCCTCCTTTTAAAGTGTCCAGTGGTGTCATTCTTACTTAATCATGACAGATTGATCTCCAGCCCTGTCCTCATCAACACCCACACCTGTGTTAATGGAGCAATCACTGAAACGATGTTAGGTGGTCCTTTTAAGGCAGGGCTGCAATGATGTTGAAATGTGTTTTGGGGGATAAAGTTCATTTTCTAGGCAAATATTGACTTTGCAAGTAATTGCTGTTAAGCTGATCACTCTTTATAACATTCTGGAGTATATGCAAATTGCCATTAGAAAAACTGAAGCAGTAGACTTTGTAAAAATTAATATTTGTATCATTCTCAAAACTTTTGGCCATGACTGTATATTATCCTGAAAGAGACCACTGCCATTAGGCAATACAGTTGCCATGAAATGGTGAACTTGGCTTACATAGGTTGTACATGTCCAGGTAGCATGTATAGCATGTACATAAATGGCAGGACCCAAGCTTTCCCAGAACATTACCCAAAATATTACACTGCTTCAGCCAGCTTACTTTTCTCCCATAGTGAATGCTGCTGCCATATCTTCGCTAGGTAACTCATATAACCCAGTCATGCTCAAGATGTGAAAGAAAACATGATTCACTAGAACAGGCCACCTTCTTTCATGGTTCAATTATAATTAATGCTTTCACTGTACTGTAGATGCTTTCAGTGGTGGTCAGAGGTCAGCAAGCATTAGGACCTGTCTGCGACTATGCAGCAAACTGATGCACTATGTGTTCTGTCATCTTTCTATTATAACTTTTTTTTTCCAGTAGTTTGTGATACAGTAGTTGTTCTTTAGAATTGGAAAAGACAGGCTAGTCTTCTCTTCCCACACTCATAAACTAGTCTTGGGTGCCCATGATTCAGCCAAGTTTTTTCAGTTGTCCTTCCTTGGACCACTTTTGCAGGCTACTAATGCTAGGGACACTCCAAATGGAGATTCTTTGACCAGTTGTCTAGCCATCACTATACACTTGCTCATTTTATTTCCTTCCAACACATTACGTATCACAGGGGGTTGAGAGCCATCCCCTATATCAAACTCTATCACAGAAATGGGTGGTCCCAAAACAAGATAATAAAACATAACTTTTAATAATCACGAATAAAAACTGCGTATATGACGTCCACTAACACAATAAACGATGTGAACTGATAGTTTGCCAAGTCCGTCATGTAGTGTAGGGGTACGATATATCTGAAGACAAATAGCTCCCTAACCCCCTAGCAACCTAGACGTGGTCCCAGTTTCCACATGGATATACTCATAACCTCTTATCACCCATAACCGTACTCCCACTCCTATTAGCGGTGTCTATAGACAAATAGGGAGCTATTTGTCTCCAGATATATCGTACCCCTACACTACATGACAGACTTGGCAAACTATCAGTTCACATCGTTTAGTGTGTCGTATATGCAGTTTTTGTTCGTGATTATTAAAAGTTATGTTTTATTATCTTGTTTTGGGACCACCCATTTCTGTGAGAGACTTCCAACACATTAGCTTTAAAAAATTTTCACCTAATCCTAACCCTTGAAATTCATGCATCATCAACCATCAGGGCAAATGTATGCTTGCCATGTTTTGATACTTCTGATGCAGAAAACACAGTGCAATCATTAGACAGGACTTGGGGAAAAAAACCATGTCAGTGCCCTCTATTGGCTGCTTACATGTATCTTTCATGTCAGGAAAAACAGGAATGGCACTGGCAGCGGAGCAATGCTTTGCTGGCACTTGCCACCTGCATGTGTGATTACCTTGTATCCTCTTATCGGAGTGCAAAAGGGTAGCATTCTTCTTATAGGTATGAGTTCCAAAAGCAAAAATCCACCTATATACTGCTTTTATACTATAAATGTCTAAAATGGGAATTCTCCTTTTAAATTATATTACTGTACTTGGGAGTGATACAATCAGACAGGATGACCAGAAAAAAGTTGTGCACCCTGGCTCTAGAGTGTTCCAATCCTGTCAAACTTATCCCAAATGGTAAGTAGGTCTCTCATCCATATGGGCAATCCAGAGCAGATGCTGAAGCCCAAGGTTATCCTGTACATTCATGCTCTATCCATGTCAAGATGGGGGTAAGATAGAAAAAGAACCCACTGTGACTGTGGCAATGACCCGCATTTAGCTGCAGCAGGCTCTAAAGTCACAAATGCTCCCCACATTGTCATACTGAACCACTGCAATAAAAACAAAAAAGGTATTACAATCTGAGACATTTATGCCATATCAAAAGTGTATGCCATAAATGTCTGATTTTTGCAGTGTTCATCGGAAGAATAGCAGGCCACTAAATCACTCCAGAAATAACGGTGACTATGTGGGTTTCTCCATTGAAGATTATGGGTTGGGGTAAAAAGCTAACTCCCATAAATTACGATGTCTTACAACACCTGTCTTAGGGTATGTTAACACTTGGTGGATATGCAGCAGGTTTTCAATCTGGATTTGCATGCAGAAAATTAGTAGAATTTTACAGTATCATCAAAGTGGATGAAATTTTAGCAAATCTCATCTACATGCTGTGACAAAATAATAAGTGATGTATGGTATGGAATTTAAATGTTTTTTTTTTTTTTTTTTTTTAGCCACATAAGGTTTGTGGCCTATCTACAGGATAGACCATCAATATTAGAGCAGTGGGGGTTCAACTCTTGGCAACCTGACTATAGGGCCACAGTTCTCACACTGGCCCAGTCTATAATGGCTTTCAGTTGTATAACGGTTTCTACATTTAATAGGCAAACTATAGTGCTGTACACAGCCACTATGGATTGCGATGACATTTTGAAAGTGTGAGCATTGAAGAGGCTGCAGAACCTGTGTGAGCACTGCAGCCCCTTCAAAGAGCTGACTAAATGGGAATGCAAGAGTCCGAGCCCCGCTAATCTAATATTAATTGCCTATTCTTTGGATAGACTCACCAACTCAGTCTGGCTATAAAAACCCCATTGAGGCTGAAGCCCCACATTGTGGGGATGCAGCAGTTTGTCAACTCTTTCTGCAGCTTTTCACATGTGATTTTACCCTTTGCCACACAAAGAGTGACATTTCTGTCAAGTGTTTAACAAAATCAGGTACAAAATCCGCATGTAACATGTCCTATATGCCGCGGGTGACAGATATATTGTCATGAAAGAGTAAAAAATATTGCAAATGTGCAGCTGATTTACTTTTGTATACATTGTGGAATTTTCTTCCAGGTCATACTTACACTTATGTAACAATAATCATTGTATTAAAAAATGAAAAATGTACTTTAAAAGGGCACAGTATTTACTTTTCCCTCATCAAAATTATTCCATTGTAATCTTCAAGTATTCCTAGAAGAACCTTCTGTTCATTGCTGCATTTAGATCTTTACTCACAGAGATTCTGAAATATTAGTAATAATGTAACTGAGCAAATATGCCACTTGAAATATCTGAAAGGACAAGAGAGTGTAAAAAGTACAAAATGGGAAAACTTTGTCGTGTTTTTTTACCACACACATTATGAGCAATAACAGGAGCTAGGAATCCCACCTTTAGTATCACAAGGGCTCATAACCAATAACAGTTTTTTGCTTCTTCTAATTTTAAAGATTTATAATAGATACCGTCAGTCACCCCGCCATTTAACCTCTTATATCACCTATGTCACCACCTAAATGGTTTTACACAGTGAGTTTCATGATCACAAGGTTTGCCTTGTATATGAGCATAATAGGACATAATAAGCTGTCTTATCACTGATGTGTATTGTAGACAAAAATATATAATAAAAAAAGCCTCCAGGCACAAGGTACTTTTGCAGAGTAGGATGGTGGGCAGATGCTGATGATTAAAGTTAGCTATGAAGGAAAATATTAAGTCACAGTGACATTTCTTGTCATAACTACTGTCAGCTGTAGGGTAAGGTGAGAGACCTCAGAAAGTTATCCTGCTGGCATACAGTATATCAAGTGTTCATATCATACCTTCAGTTGCCTCCCTGTATCTGTCAGACAGAACTATTAAAACTTTTGTTTGCATTTCAAGCCAAACTTGAAAATTCTTGGATATTGAGTAATATCTAGTCTGCAAATGTTACATGTATGGTGTAACATTAAATATGGGTGAAAACCACTCCAGTCTGTAAAAAAGAAGAACACTTCTCCATATCAGAAATAAAATAAACATAATATGAAGCAATGGATTCACATTTAACTCCTTCAGACCCAGATAATTTCATCATAAAGTGAATGAATAGTTGACTACCTTTAAAGCGGTTATGCCACAGAAAGTATTTATTTTCTATCCATAGGATAGAGGATAGATACCTGACCACTGACACTCACTCCGATTCTGAGAACAGGGGTCCTTTGTCTCAGCTGTGCATTCAGCCTGACCACGGTCTGCTGATTGTAGGGGTGACTGGTGGTCAATGGCACTCCCATTCACTTCAATGGAAACGCCAGAAACAGCCGAAGTAAAGCATTTGGCTATCTTCGGCACTCCTATTCACTTCAATGGGAGCACCAGAGATAGCCAAAGTACAGCACGTGAAGTGAATGGGATCACTGTCCACCACCAGTTATGCCCACATTCAGTCCACATCTACCTATCAGTATATTGTTGGCAAGTACATGTAACATAGGATAGCATGTTAAGCTGATAGATCCGTTTAAATTATTTTGAAAGGAAACTATACATATTCTGTCTTTTGATCTCAGTGCAATAATAATAAAATTAAGCTTTATTGCTAAGCTTGTCAGTGTTTGTATATTGATGTGCATATAGAAAAAAGCTGGATAAAGAGCTGTAGTTTTCCACCAGAAACGTTTCCTATCTCTATGCTACAAATCAAAATGGAAAAAGTAAAGGACACAATTGAGCCTTTGTATAGTGTTGAACAGAGGATTCAGACTGTTTGAAAGGAGCTACTATGATGCAGTAAATATTCTGTTACAGTTACAGGAGCAACAGTTGAAACTTAAATATTGGATATTGCAATATTGGAAATTAAAAAATAAATCATAGTTTACTTTTAATAATTAGGCCAATCCTTTATTCATATTCCCTTTTAGGGCATATGGATGCGATGGAAGGGGTCCATTTCTAGCCCCCCTCTATTAGACAGAGCTGCTGTTGCACTCCTACACTGTTCAACCTAGCCTGATCCTGTTCCATGGTGATAGTCGCTGTTTACAAGGGCATGCAGAAATTGGACCTGCAGCAAGATTACCTTTATTTGAAAGAGAGTTTGTAATAGTAAGAGAACCCCTTTTACAGTATAAAATAGTATTTGCAAATAACTTCCAATTGTTTGCAACATCTTTCTAATATACTTCTTTACTTTGGGATTATCCTATTTCATATATGAATCAAAACTGTGAGAAGACTATAACGAACACTCCTATATCAACCATTTCCCCTTTCCTTTTCACATAATTCAGATTACACCTGTCTTTGGCAATAAGGTAACTGACTATTGCAGAGTTAAAGGGGCTTGTGCAGAAACAGAGAAACAAGGATTGCACAAAAAGACATACAGATGGTCTAGTTCAATAGTTTCACGAATGGATCGATCACATTCCTTTTTCTTGAGGTGACTGTCCAGGCACCACCTTTGTGCTCACATTATAATACTGCTTTAAACGTGCAGTGTCTAACACAAATTAGGAAATAGCACAATTTCCATTTACTGAACCACTGAACAGTGTTTTATAGCTTATCATGAAACATTGGCTGACTTCTGCAGAGTGTTGTAGTTACCCATTAATGAACTGACATGAAGGATCATTTACAGATGCTTTATTAATCATTGCCAATACATGAATGAAACTTTCCTAAGAATAAAGCTACATTGTTAAATTTGAGAGAGGAACATAAAAGAGTGATACAGGGCTCATACATTTATATTACCAGTACAATTTCTATTAAAGAGAAGCTGTCACCACGTATCACACTGTGTAAGTACTTGCATTGCTTTTGAAATAACAATTCTGATGCATGCTATTCCTCTTCCTCTGTTATCCCTCCTGGAAATATATGAATTAATTGAGAACTAGGTGTTGCTATTCAATTTGTCAGAGACATGGTAAGACCCAGTTCATCAAAAAAAAGCACACAAATAATGCTTGAACTCAGATGCTTTTATTCAGATGCAGAAGATACACTTCTGATGTAAAATATGAAACAGAACTTTTCGGGTCTCAAAAACTCTTCTTCAGGCATGTATGATTGTGGAATACTGGCTTGGACTTTTACTCAGGTTCAGTATGAACGGCGGATAACTCTGAGTTCCTGGAGCCATGTGGACAGTAGTGGAGCTCACGGCTCCATGATCATCTACCATTCAAAATTATCTTGATCTCCATGTTGGCATTCTACATTATCACAAGACTGATTTAAGACTTTTGAGACCCCAAACACTGATGCTTTTGATTGTACATATCCAAAGGTAAAATAGTCAGCCAACCACGAATATGCACACAACTAATAATTGGGAGCAAACTGCCTGATAACCTCCATACAACAGTGGTACACTCAGTTGTCATTTTATTCATACAGCAATATTAACAATTACTGAAGAATGGTTCTATTGAAGAGGCAATACAGGATTGTTAATATATGGATCATACATGTATTTACTAAAAGAGTAAAAAGATATTGTAACCCAAATGAAATTTTTTTTTTTTAAGTCAACAAACATGCAACATGTAAAAGAAGAGGTGACATTGCTATTTTACATTGCTGGTATAGGGGAGCTGGTGTTATGATTAGGGTAGATACAGAGGCGTAGCTAGCGGGGGGGGGGGGGGCAGAGGGGGCGGCTGCCCCGGGCCCACTGAATTTTTGGGGCCCACCCCGCGCCGCCATTAATACATCCTTTATTTCTAACTAGATCGGTGTCTGCAGACACCGATTTAGTTACAATGCTTCCTGGTGCTTAACTGTCTTGTAAACCGCAAGCCACTTCAGGCCTGCGGTTTACAAGACGCCGAGACAACAGACCGATGTCTGCTTCTCAGCACGGGCGGTGCGATGACGTCACAACGTCGCGCCGCCCGCGCTCAGACACAGACATCATGCGCGTGGACTGGGAGGAAGCGGCAGCGGCTCCATTCATCATCATCGCAGGTGAGCATGACTTTTTTTTGTGGGTATATTAATAGAATAAGGGGTGGTTAGGAGGGGGAATATAACTATAAAGGGAGGATTAATTAAGGGGCATTATGACGATGGGGGGTCATTTATATAAGGGTTATTAGGTGGTATTATGAATACAAGGGGGGGAGGTTATTTATATAAGGGGCCATTAGGGGGCATCATTTATATTAGGAGGCATTATGAACATAAGGGGTGGTCATTAATATAAGGGGTCATTAGAGGTGCAGTATGTATGTCAGGGGGAATTGGGCATAATATGAGGATCAATAATTTAATTAAAGTTGCACTTGCACCTTATTATGACTAAGGCCCCACGTAGCGGGCTGCAGCAAAAAAAGCGCTGCAGGAAAAAACGCGGTGGTAACGTGTTTTTTCCCCGCAGCGCTTTTCACAGAAGGTCCGCAGAGGTTTCCCCTGTGGACTTTGTTTTCAATACACCTATATGGAAACCGCCAGTGTTTCTGTAGGTATAACTGACATGCTGCAATTTCCAAAACCGCAACGGTCAATTATACCTACAGAAATGCGGGCGGTTTCCCTATAGATATAATTGAAGCAGAAAGTCTGCAGAGGAAACCTCTGCGAACTTTCTGTGCGAAGTGCTGCTGGAAGAACCGCGATGCATCGCCGCCGCGGTTTTTCCCGCAGCTCTTTTTTGCTGCGGTACGCCACTTGGGGCCTTAGCCTTAAGGCGTTTTCCAGCTCATTTTTATTGATGATCTATCCTCAGAATAAAACATCAATAAGAGATAAGTGATTCCCCACTGATCAGCTGTAT
This sequence comes from Leptodactylus fallax, assembly GCA_947044405.1. NCBI lineage: Eukaryota > Metazoa > Chordata > Amphibia > Anura > Leptodactylidae > Leptodactylus > Leptodactylus fallax. Next base: position 1,010,830 of record CAMRHE010000294.1, on the reverse strand, counting down.
GAAGGTTCCCGGCGCCTGTTTATATCACATGCTGTCTGTTTATAGTGACCGTGTGATGTAATTCCAGCCTTGTCACATAGACGTGTATAGGACGAGGCTGTAGTTACATTACATGGCCGCTATGAGATGAATGACACTGTGTAAACAGAGAAGGGGTCACGGCGCTTACACAGGTACCACGGGTCATTCAAACAGTTGTTCCTTGGGGGTCCCAGGTATTGGACCCCCCAAAATTTTTTTTTCCCTTTTTTTTCCTTTTTAATTAGGAAACACCTGGGGCATTATTAATAAAGGGCAAATTATTTAAAGAGGACCTTTCACATCCTCATGTATATGCGGTTTTACATACTGCTAGAAAGCCAACAGCGCACTGAATTCAGCACACTGCCGACTTTCCCGTTATATGCCCCGGGGCTGGAGATATCGGGGGTCTAAATTTCACCGTTCACTGTCAGAAGGACATTCCTGACAGTCTAGATGCGCTGTGAGGAACGCCCTCCCTGACTGTGCTCGTCCATAGACTTGTACTGGGGGGGGCGTTCCTCACAGCTCAGCGTCATCACTGGGCTGAGTACACCACAGTCCAATTCTATGGACGGGTACTGTAAGGGAGGGCGTTCCTCACAGCGCAACTAGATAGTCAGGAACGCCCTTCTGACAGTGAACGGTGAAATTTAGACCCCCGATATCTCCAGCCCCGGGGCATATAATGGGAAAGCCGGCAGTGTGTTGAATTCAGCGCACTGTCGGCTTTCTAGCTGTATGTAAAACCGCATATACATGAGGACGTGAAAGGTCCTCTTAAAGGGGTGCAAAGGGAAGTTATTAGTTTAAAGATGCACTTGGGGGTATTATTCATTATGGGGGGTTATATTATATATTTTATAATTGGGGTAGCAGCAGGATGGGGGCTTTGTGTAGGTGAGGACAATGTGGGTCAGGTGCCTGGAAAAGTGAGGAGCCAAAGATGTCTGTGTTGCAAACTTTACAGAGACTGGAAGAAGTGGTCATGGCCGTCCAGATGAAGGAGATGCGGAATGTGAACGATTAGTCAGAGACGTCACCGGAAAGTCACTAAATGCTACTGCCCTGTTTTCACCTAAATCGTCTGCAGAGCACGCTATATACCACTATACGCTCACCGTATACTGATAGTATCGGTATACAAACATGTCCAAATAGGGGGCCCACTTGGACATGTTCGCCCCCCCTGTGCTAAACCCCTAGCTACGCCTCTGGGTAGATAGAAAGAGTTTTAAGGAGGTCATTTTATGTGATGACTCCAATCTCTGATTCAGCAATAACTGTACCAACTTCCAGGTCCAGTGCCACAGTTGAGGTCCTTTCTCTCATCCAAAGTTTTAAAGGCTCATTGTAGGATTTTGTTTTAAAGGGGTTGTACAGGACATCAAAATCATGGCTGTGGAGATGTGGCATTGCAATGTCACCAACGGTAGTGAGGTCACTTCCTGAGAAGAAGAAAGCAGTCCTGCACAACCTCTTTAAAGGCAGTTGCACCTTTCATCTATATAATGCCCTAGACAACAGTCTACTCTGATCTGTCAGACCAGTAATAATGACAGCGGGACAAAATATTTAATTAGCCTTGTTAAGGATATTTATATTGTTATTACAGTGATGGCCAAAAGTATTGGCACCCCTGCAATTCTGCCAGATAATACTCAATTTCTTCCAGAAAATGATTGCAATCACAAATGCTTTGGTAATAATATCTTCATTTAATTTGTCTTCAATGGAAAACCACAAAAAGAATTGTCAAAAAGCCAAATTGGATATAATTCCACACCAAACATAAAAAAGGGGGTGGACAAAAGTATTGGCACCCTTTGAAAAATCAGGTGATGCTTCTCTAATTTGTGTAATTAACAGCACCTGTTACTTACCTGTGGCACATAACAGGTGGTGGCAATAACTAAATCACACTTGCAGCCAGTTGAAATGGATTAAAGTTGACTCAACCTCTGTCCTGTGTCCTTGTGTGAACCACATTGAGCATGGAGAAAAGAAAGAAGACCAAAGAACTGTCTGAGGACTTGAGAAGCAAAATTGTGAGGAAGCATGAGCAATCTCAAGGCTACAAGTCCATCTCCAAAGACCTGAATGTTCCTGTGTCTACCGTGCACAGTGTCATCAAGAAGTTTAAAGCCCATGGCACTGTGGCTAACCTCCCTAGATGTGGACGGAAAAGAAAAATTGACGAGAGATTTCAACGAAAGATTGTGCGGATGGTGGCTAAAGAACCTCGACTAACATCCAAACAAGTTCTAGCTGCCCTGCAGTCCGAGGGTACAACAGTGTCAACCCGTACTATCCGTCGGCGTCTGAATGAAAAGGGACTCTATGGTAGGATACCCAGGAAGACCCCGCTTCTGACCCAGAGACATAAAAAAGCCAGGCTGGAGTTTGCCAAAACTTACCTGAGAAAGCCAAAAACTTTTTGGAAGAATGTTCTCTGGTCAGATGAGACAAAAGTAGAGCTTTTTGGGAAAAGGCATCAACATAGAGTTTACAGGGAAAAAAAAGAGGCCTTCAAAGAAAAGAACACGGTCCCTACAGTCAAACATGGCGGAGGTTCCCTGATGTTTTGGGGTTGCTTTGCTGCCTCTGGCACTGGACTGCTTGACCGTGTGCATGGCATTATGAAGTCTGAAGACTACCAACAAATTTTGCAGCATAATGTAGGGCCCAGTGTGAGAAAGCTGGGTCTCCCTCAGAGGTCATGGGTCTTCCAGCAGGACAATGACCCAAAACACACTTCAAAAAGCACTAGAAAATGGTTTGAGAGAAAGCACTGAAGACTTCTAAAGTGGCCAGCAATGAGTCCAGACCTGAATCCCATAGAACACCTGTGGAGAGATCTCAAAATGGCAGTTTGGAGAAGGCACCCTTCAAATCTCAGGGACCTGGAGAAATTTGCCAAAGAAGAATGGTCTAAAATTCCAGCAGAGCATTGTAAGAAACTCATTGATGGTTACCGGAAGCGGTTGTTCGCAGTTATTTTGTCTAAAGGTTGTGCTACCAAGTATTAGGCTGAGGGTGCCAATACTTTTGCCCGGCCCATTTTTGGAGTTTTGTGTAAAATGATCAATGATTTGACTTTTTTTTTCATTCTCTTTTGTGTTTTTTCATTGCAAGCAAAATAAATGAAGATATTATTACCAAAGCATTTGTGATTGCAATCATTTTCTGGAAGAAATTGAGTATTATCTGACAGAATTGCAGGGGTGCCAATACTTTTGGCCATCACTGTATATTTGTGAATATTTTGCTAAAACATTGGGACAGATTTATTAGGACTGGCATATATTACACTGGTGCAGGGACCAAGTGCCTTCTGAAGATGCTCCAGCCTCTTCTTAAACCACCCGCCAGAATGGAAATCTACACCCCTTAGGAACTGGCGTAGATTTCCATTACAACTCACGCCAGAAAATTGGCATTAGTTTTAATGAAAATGTCGGGCCTAGGTGTCCCCTCTCCAGCCCGCCCCGCTCTACCTAAGGTTGCACAATGTAGTTAGCAAGGCACAGAATGGGATTGTAGCGGCATTTGGCTATCTCCAGTGTTCTCCTCAGGCCTGTGGTTGATACATGCAAATACACCCTTTTCAGCAATGCTATTCCTTAATAGAAATGGCCTCTTTTAGCAGAATAATTCCCCCTCTCTTACTGCAAAAATTGTCATGTTCCTCAAACCATTCCTAGACAAAGAATTCAATGTTATTTTTCCTTCACATTCTCCAGATCTAAATCCAACCACTTTTCTGTGGGATGTGTTCTAAAAACAAGTCCAATCCATGTCCAGGGGGACAAAGGATTTTTACAATATTAGACAGGGAGTTTTAATGTTATGGCTGTTTTGTTTATATTGCACTTTATTCTGTGCTGTTTCATTGTAAACAAAGGTTATGTAAAACCGCCTATGTGTATTTTTCAGCACACCCCCTGCTTCTTTTGTCTGGCCTCTTCGCTCATCAGGAGCCGACGTTATCGAATCAAGATGGTGGACAGAGCATGCGCTGTCGGCTCTGCCCGAACCCGAAGAGGCAGAGCCGACAGCGCATGCATGGGATTTTGATCCCGAAGATGATAACGTCGGCTCCTGACCAGCGAAGAGGCCGGACAAAAGAAGCAGGGGGCGTGCTGAAAAATATACATAAGTGGCGTTGTGGGGATGATGAAACTGTACTCTGAGCACAGGGGGAACGCCCCTTGTGCTCTCTGAGGTTCATTTGCATAAACCAAAATGCCAGGAATAACATGAAAATGGTGGCGAGGACAGTGGAAATAAAGGTAGGAGATGAATAGCCTTTATAAAGGCTATTCCTGCGTGGCGTCAGTTAAAACTTGAAAAATCCAATAATAGAATTCCTTTAAAATACAGTATTAAATAGCACATAGCAGACATTTTACTTGCTGTGTTTTTGTACAACATTTGTGTTATTTTTAATTCATGGGTATCTTTATATTTGCAGAGTTTGACCAATAAGACTAGTTATTAGAAACTAAAAAGCTATGCAACTCACATTTGTGTCTTGGACTATTCATGTAAATTGGCTAAATGTTCGTGCAATCTAAAATTACATCATCCAGCCTACGTGAAATACTAAAGGGGATTTTCAGGCTAAAAATATTCAGGCTATATTAAGGATAGGTCAATAATATTAGATCAATTAGATCTGGTATCTGACAACCCTTTCTTCCCTCCAGGTACGTCATCTAATCGCTTTCTCTGGAGGTCTAAGTTCTCCCCATTATTCTTTAAACAGATTCATCAGGTTCATCTCTGACGCTCCTGTCGGATCTGGTACCCCTTGACCGATTGCTCCCCAGGGCCTCTTATGACTATACACAATTATTCCACTTTTATCACTCCCTGGACCCCTCCTACCAGGTTGATTGAGAACCCACCAACTTCAAGTGACTATGCTGGGAAGTGGAGCTAGGGAAGAAGTTTAATGAGACGCAATAGTATGGCTCATTTCGCTTCACTCATAAATTCCAGGTTGCAAGAAACACACAGGAGACTTCATTTAAGATCCTCTATCGTTGGTACAGGGTCCCTGCCCTTTTACACGAATGGTACCCATTGTGCTCAGACTCTTGTTGGCATTGTGGTCATGAGGAGAAGACAATGTCTCATGTCTGGTGGGATTGCCCACTGCTATGGGGTTTTTGGTCCCAAGTAGTGTCATAAATGTCCACTATTGCGGAGGTACTGCTCCCCAATATCCCAGGAGCCCTATTCTTATTCATGCTCCCCATAGAGTTTTAGAAATACAGGTGCTCCCTTTCCAGCTTTCTCCTACAGCTGGGAAAAAATGTACTTCCATGCACTGGAAGAGCCAATCAATGTGACGGTAGAGCAGTGGTTTGCGGAGGTGGTCTTAGAATAGAAGACCTCATTGCTCATATTCCAGCCCTTGGAGTTCCTTTCAGTATTCAGATGCCTACTGTTGCTCTGGGTAGACTGCCTAAATGCTTGGATCTCCTATACAGTGGATCTCGTATTCGGTCCTGGGTATTGGTCTACACCACATCTGCGCCACCTTATGCACATACACATTTTTCTAACTCAGAATGATAATTGGTGCTCCCTTTTGTTCTTGTCCCCTTACCCCCCCCCCCCCATCCCCTCTTTTCCCTCCCTGTCCTTCTATTGTTTGACTTGGCTCATGTATTTATTTGGGATGCAGTGTCTTCTCTGATTATTTATTGTTTTAGCCTGTTTGTACTTGAAAATTAATAAAGTGAATTTGAAAAAAAAAAAATTAGATCAATGTGGGTCTGACAACTTGCACTCCCATGAATCAGCTGATCTCAGCAATTGATACACAGAGAATGGGGCAGGACGCAGACAGCTCTGTTCCTAGTGGCTGAACTGAGTCACTGCAGCTTGGCTAGAATTCAGGTAAATGGACGCTGATATAGTAACCAGGACCTGACAATTTGAAATCATGGGGCCTGGATATTACTGATGGCGATCTTAAACATCATACATCACTATTATTATGCATACAACTGGTAGTAGAACATATATAGAAAGCACCTTGACCTCTATTCAACTTGGCATACTTCATCAGTTTTGTGTTGTTATTTTTTATTGATATACACAACCAAAAATAAAGGTGCAAAACTGGTTATAACTAGAGTTATCTACATGATGTCCTGAACTGGATTTTTAGAGACAAACAACGTAATAACTTAGTTCACAAAGTTTGACAACAGAAAGCTATGTAGAATTAAACTTTCAGTGGTGTAGACTTGCCACAAGGTATAAAGAAGTTGATTTTCTGAACATGAGGCTTTGAAGATAGTAAGTACATACATTTTTGAAAACTCAAAATTCCCACTTCATTCTCCTAGTCAAGAGATTCATATTGATATGCAATTCAAAGCTTTTCCACGCTGGTTTTTCTCCAGGAAGTTTCTGTTTAAAGTGTAACTCCAGACAAAAACTGAACTGTGCCACTACATGCCAGTGTTCTGCAACTCTTATATTACCATGGCTAACCCAAACTTCAGCTGCGGCATGGTAGAATACAGGGACATAAGTTTTGAGGAGATCTAGAGATCCATAGGATTGGCTGAAAATGAATTAACATTTTTTCCACAGAGTTTCACTTTGCTTAATACAGTGAGAATGTATAAGAGAGAGGTCAGCAGGATTTCCCACAGTGACAGAGATATATCGGCAGTACTATTTGTGACCTCATCAGGATGGATTCATTCCTCTAGAAAGATGACCACTATATTGCACTGAAAGCCAGGCACAGAGACAGTGGTCATCTTCAGTTGAAAATACTCTTAAACATTTCTATTCTAAATCTTCTCATCTTATTTTCTTATTCTGTCTCATGACGGTGGTAATGTTGAATTGAAAATACAGATAAAAATTAAATACTTGAATTCCTTCCTAATAATAATCCTTTCTTATTATCTTATTCTGTCTTATTTTACAATTAAAATTGTGTGAAATATTATGACTATGCCTGCAGTAGGAAAAAAGAACCATAAAGTCCCAAATACAAAACCTTTGCAAGAAAATGGAAGGGATCACCAGGAATATGAAGAAAATCATATAGACTGACAATGCGTAGCTTTGACCAAACAGGCATGAGAGTAGTAAACAGTTCTGGCCAAGGTCAGGGTAGGCACAATATGTGTGTAATGGTAATCCAGGCAATGGACAGGGCCGGTGGCATAGAGTCAGTAATGAAATTTAAGCAGAGGCAACAGGCCAAATAGGTAACATGATGACAGACACCTAGGCATGACATAAGGAAACCTTTGAATCAGACGGTGATGTTGTCAGAAAACAGGCTGACATCAAACACAGGTAATAAGGAAATACAGCAAAATAAGCAGGACGCATGCAAAAACCTTCCTGGGGAGGAAAGAACCTTGAACAGCCTACAGGTGCAGTAGATTGGCAGACAGCACGGTTACAGGTTCTTAAAAGGTCAGTATGCCCTAAAGATGAGGACTGGAGCACAGTGCCCATGGCCGGAGAACAGTGTGGCTTGCAGAGAGGGGGCGCTTGGAGGCACAGTGAAGCAGAATTACATCTAACTTTAGTGGATCTTTATGTTTAAAAATATCAACACAAGCCAAGTGTATTCTAAATGGGCCACCAGTAAACTACAATAACTGCAGTGGTAGATTCCACTTTGTCACAATTAACAGACTGGAACAAAGCAACTCAGCCCCACATATAGAATAGGTTAGGGCCACCGGATTCAAACTGCTTTTTCCTTGTGAATTCGTACCTCAGTTTCAGAGATGTCTCTGTTTTTGTCAATATAGAAAAGAGATCTTTGGAAGAACAAGGGCATTGGTAAGCCTCCTACCACTCTGTGCCATCCTCCACCCTTCCTCTGATTGGCAGGGCCAGCCAGTGTACACCTAATTTCACCTAGTTCTGTTCCACTCACCACTGCTTATATTCTTGGTGCATGCACAGTACTTGTGACTTGAACCAAACAAGCATCATGGCAGTAGTACACATGCGCCAGCAGTGAGTGCAACAGCACTCAGGGCCAGGTAAGACAGACTCCCTTTCAGGAGATGTCACTTCATAGTAGAGAACATACTGCTTTTTTGACCTTTCTGACCACAATGTAACAGGGGTTAACCAGTTTCGCACCACTATTGAAAGAAAAATGTTATTGTTTGTATAATGAAAAGTTCTACAATTTTCCAATATACTTTCTGCATCAATTCCTCACATTTTTCTACATCTTTGCTTGCTGTCATTTATTCTGCTTACTCCCAATGGATAAAAATCAGTCCTTGGTCATGTGATGGACACACAGGTGCACAGCTTGTTACAGTTACAGCTCAGTAATCAGACATCTCCCTGGTAACGAGCTGTGCACCTGTGTGTCCATCACATGACCATGGACTGATTTTTATCCACTGGATGCAAGCAGAATGAAAGACAGCAAGCAGAGATCTAGAAAACAATGAGGAATTGATATAAAGAGCATATTGGAAAATTGCATAATTTTTCTTTACACAAAAAATATTATTTGTCTCTTAATATTGGTTTGAAATTGGACAATCCCTTTAACTATGTAATAATATCAATGAAGTCAAAATTGGCCTTATCCTGACAGGGTTTTTAGAGTACTTTCTATCTATTTACTTTTCAGAGGCCACTAGGAAAACAGACACAGCAACCTGATTGGTTTCTAAGGACTACATTTTTCCTTTGCAGTGATTTTCATAATAATGTCTTTATTGTGTCAGATGAGTTTGGCAGAATTTCCTCCATTAGAATTTTCATTTGCCCCTCCCTGTGCGTCATAGCTAGCAATAGTTTTATATAATTTTATATAATCATAAAATAAAATATGACAAGCTAGGAACAGTCAATAGTAAAAAATGTTATTGTTCTTACTAAATTCTTGAACAGGTTTATACTGGTAAGAGATTTTACCTTCAGATGAAGTGACAGCATACTATTTTTTTTTTTTTTACCAACATACAGTATGTTTTCTAAGTAACCAACATATGTTGCAAGCTCATGACATGGTGATGTTATGGAGCCATAGTGTATAGATCAGTAACAAGATACAAATATTATGATGCCTACAATGGGTCCTTAAAATGTATACATGTCCTGTTATACAGGTACTTTCTTCTAGAAGCATCACATAGTTAAATATAATCCTGTATAGACTTCATGTGGACTATATAAATTCTGCATTCCAGTATTCTGATGTAAACAAGTTTTGTGACTTTTTAAACTAATTTGTACTAATATTTGTGAGATTTTTGGGTGGCTGTGCTTAGCTTGTCTAGCTGTCTCTACACCAGATTAATCAAATGTGACTGAATTGTTGCAATCCCACTCCAGTAAGAGGGTGGCATAGAAAGTGGAATAACATCTTAGGACACAAGTATTAGAGAAATAGATGTAGATGAATAGATTTAGCAAACATCATGCGACATTATGATAAATGTGGTGAAACTATGGTAACAGATTCAAGCAAAACGAACTTTAAAAATTCTCCTGATGATAAGAAATGAAGAAATAAAATTTTTCCCCCGGTCTGGAAACTTATTTGTTAATTTAGAGATACACATCTGGGTGGCAAACTGAATTTATACCACTATGGAAGACATCTCAATAGAGTTATTAGGAGGCTTTTGAGCATAATAACTAACAAACATTACTCCTTAACATCTGCGCTCAGCAGATTAATACAGACAACCTCCAGTATTTGCATCTAGCTTCTAACAGGGGCATGGTGCCATTGTATTTATTTAGATTTTTTTTTCCCCACGTAATGCCATGAACTGTTTGTGCTCACATCATCAAGTTCATCAAATGGAGTGTTAACTAGTACATAAATTCAGCTATAGCAACCATTTATTATGACAAACACAGGGGATACTTACCAGGACATAGTAGAGCAGTACACATTTTAAAACAATATTCAATGTAACAAAAGTCATTTAGTTACAAAATTAAACAATTGATATTGTTTCTTTAAAGATGGGTTTAAAGGCAGAAACTGTTCAACAATATATGTCTATGGGCTGTGTGTGGTATTGTATCTCATCTTCATTCTAGTGAATGGTTCTTTTACTGATCTTAACTCTTCCCAAAATGCTCTATGTAAATGTATGGCAGCTAACAGTATGCCAATCTGCATAAATGGCATACATTTATGGTCCTTCTTCAACTGTTTTTGGAACTTGATTATTTCAGAATCTGTAGATAGTGATCTCATGGCACTACAATAATAAATACACCATAGTGCTCAGAAAGGAACTCATTCCGTCAACAATAATAATGTATAGAATAATGGCTTTATAGTGTATTACACTTGGTGGTGTGGCAGCAATTGCTCATAGCGATTTATTTCTGTTTGCTACCATACAGGCAATCCGATGTCTGAGGAAAATCCCTCAGGAATTGAAGTGTCACAAACAGTGGGTAAGGAAAGTATTCAGACTCCTTTAAATTTTTCACTCTTTGTTTCATTGCAGCCATTTACTAAAAGCAAAAAAGTTCATTTTATTTCTCATTAATGTACACTCAGCACCCCATATTGACAGAAAAAACCCAGAAATGTCGATATTTTTGCAAATTTATTAAAAAAGAAAAACTAAATGAAATTACCTTCATTCTATGGGTCAATGTGGTTTACGGCAATAACAAATTTATTTAGTTTTTGTAGTGTTTTAATAGCTATAAAAAAAAATGTAAAACTGAAAAAAAAAACCTAAATTTTCTTTCTGTAGCCATATTCTGACACCCATAACTATGTTGATATTTCTGTATACAGAGCTGTGTTAGATGTCTTTTTTTGAAGGGCAAGTTGTAGTTTTTATTTTTACCATTTTTGTGGAATGTATGATGTTTTGATCACTTTTTATTACATTTTTTTTAGGGGGGAGGTTTTTTTTGGGCACTTTGATTCTTATTTTTCATCATGGTGTTCATCGTATGGGATAAAAGTTTATAAATTTTTTCTTCTTTTTTTTTTTAACTAGTAATCATTAGATTGCTTATGCCATAGACTGCAATACTATTCGAGAATAAACAATTCAAGCACTCCTCTGGTTGAGTTGAAAAAGTGATTTAATAATATTTTCTTTCATTCAAAGTAATTCCATACAGAGCAGTAAACGTTTTTGGCAATGATTCCTTTATGAGACTCTATAGTACATAAGTAGCATGCTATTACAGTATTTAGAGAACGGTAACTAAGTACTCCGTAGTGGTGTCCCCCGCTTCCCAGGGCTGGAGCCTGATGAAGGCATCATTGACAAAAATGTTTACTGCTCTGTATGGATTTACTGTGAATGAAAGAAAATATTATTAAATCAATTCTTCAACTCAAACAGAGGATTGCTTAAATTCTTTACTCTCTATATTGGGGTTGGGACCAGTGGCATAACTAAAGTCTTGTGGGCCCCAGTGCAATCTTTTGTCCGGGGCCCCCTACCTCATCCCTACAGCGAATTCTTGATAGTGATGGTTATGGGTGCTAAGGAGTTTAATAATCCTTAGTGTGGTTAGGGTAATCTGTGGGTCTCCTTGGCTTAATGGCCAGATGGAGGCTGCAATCTCAATACTGATGCCAGTGCTTATGGGCCCCCTAAGGCTCCTGGGCCCCGGTGCAACTGCACCCTCTGCACCCCCTCAAGTTACGCCTCTGGTTGGGAACCTATTGAAGCCTCCACAAAAGGACTGAAAAACCCAAGTGCCGCATAGAAATTATAACACGGTACTACAGTATGTTACTGTGTTACTGTTGAGACCTGTCACATCCAGGACTTTATGGTAACATAGCACTGGCAGGTCTGGGAACCTTCAGAAGACTCCCAGTTGCATAGCTCCCAACTGTCCCACATCTGGCTGGACAGTCCCGATTTTACACTGCTGTCCCGTGGTCCCGCATAGCTTACAGTTTGTCCCGCTATTCCCCTGAAGTGTTTTGCTGTTAACACACTTTATTAGGGTAGGGTAAATGCTAAATGGTAGATGCTAAATCGTAATGGCTAAAGGACCTTTGATGACGTCATGAACATGTGATCAGACTCTTGTGTGAGCGGCGCTATTCTGGATATTGCGGGACACACTGTGATGTTACACAGAAAGCTGGGAACAGAGAGTGATCGAAGATAAGTAGGAGAGAAGAGAGCATGTGTGAGCAAGATGGGGGAAATGGGGGCAGATGTAGGGGGCAGTTAAACTGAACGCAGATGTAGGGGGCAGTTAAACTGAAGGCAGATGAAGGGGGCAATTAAAGTGGGAGCAGATGAATGGGCAATTAAACTGAAGGCAGATTAACGGGGCAATTAAACTGGTGGCAAATAAAGGGGACATTAAGCTGGTGGCAGATAAAGAGGGACATTAAATTGGTGGTAGATGGAGGGGGCAATTAAAGTGGGAGCAGATGAATGGGCAATTAAACTGAAGGCAGATTAATGGGGCAATTAAACTGGGGGCAGATGAAGGGTGGCATTAAGCTGGTGACATGAAGGGGGAACATTAAATTGGTGGCAGATAAAGGGGGACATTAAGATGGTGGCAAATAAAGGGGGACATTAAACTGAGGGCATATGAAGGGGGCATTAAGCTAGTGGCAGATGAAGGGGAACATTAAATTGGTGGCAGATGAAGGGGGGACATTAAGATGGTGGAAGATGAAGGGGGACATGAAGCTGGTGGCAGATGAAGGGGGACATTAAACTGGGGGCAGATGAAGGGGGGAATTAAGCTGGTGGCAGATGAAGGGGACATTAAACTGGGGGCAGATGGAGGGGGGACATTAAACTGAGGGGGGCAGATGGAGGGTGACATTAAACTGGGGGCAACTGGAGGTGGACATTAAACCATGGGGGGTTGCTCCAACTACCCCCACTGTTTAATGTCACCCTCCAGCTGCCCCATAGTTTAATGTCCCCCTCCAACTACCCCCACTGTTTAATCTCAACCGCCAGCTGCCCCATAGTTTAATGTCACCCTCCAGCTGCCCCATAGTTTAATGCCCCCCTCCAGCTGCCCCAGTTTAATGTCCCCCTCTAGTTTCCGCCAGTTTAAACTGGGGCACGAGGAGAGGGACTTAGTAATGTGGGGAAATTGGAGGGGACCAGTATAATGTGGGGGCATTAATGTTAGGGTGACTGTAGGAGCATTATACTGTGTGGGGGCACATGGAAAAATAGATGAGAATGGGCGGAGTCAACATAGAAGTGGGTGGAGCTAAATTTGTCACGGTGTGCATAGCGCGCTGCATATTTTGTCCCTCTTTCTGTCCTTTGAAAGTTGAGAGGTATGGAGTAATATTAGACCTTTCAGTTGAAGGGAAGTTTTTGCTGCAGTTTTTTTGATCCAAAGTGAGGAGTGGATTGAACAGAAGAAAGAAGTATAAGAACTTCCTATATATTTCCCATTCGTTCTGTGGCCATTCTTTGGCCCAAAAAAATGCAGCAAAATCTACAAAAAAAAAGCTGCATTTCAGCAACGTGAGGCCTTAGCGTTAAAGTGAAAGTAAAGTGAAGCAGGCTCTCAGCTAGGGCCGTGTGATTATCACCTAAATTAAAATCGTGATTAAGCAGGCAGTTTATTTCGACCGACCCTACTCACTTATTATATTCACCTTTCCTGGTATGTGGTACGACTGCCTACTGTCTTCGGGTTTTCTGACTGACATCAGGGACTACTGAGGCCTGTGATTAGGTCTCATTGGTCACATAGTGTTGTTAAGCTTGCATCTATGCGTGATAACGCCTTGTGACTTGCTGATGCCCTATCTTAGTGATCCCTGACATCAGTCAGAATACCTGGAGACAGCAGGGAGTCATGCCAGAGGCCAGGAGAGGTGAATAACACTGTTTTTTTATGTTTGATCACCTCCCCTGGGCTTCCGCTTATTATACTCTGAGATCTTAAGTGACGCCAGAGTATAAAAATAGCAGTTTTGGTTTGGACGTGTTCAAAGCTGCATGTGGAATCTCACAAATATTGTAACAGCCAAACCAAAATAACCAACATGAACAAAATCACATCGGTTATCCTGGTTGATGTTTGGTTTCAGTTAGTTTTCAATTAATTGCCCAGCCTTATTTTTAACCGATATTGCTCTATTCATCTTGAAACATGTTTTTTTTTTGTAACAATGTAGTAAATAATTTGTTTAGGTTCCATCCTCTACTTCTCAGTCTTCAGGCAGGATTCACACTACCGTTGATGTCCGTTCTGATTGTGTCCGTTAAAAAAAGAAAAAAAAAAACGGACACCTATCATAACAAACATTAACGGACATTAACTGATGTTAATGTGTCCGTTTTTTTAACTGATCCAATTAATGGATTAGTTAAAAAAAATGGACACATTAGCATCAGTTAGCATCAGTTAGTGTCCGTTTTTTAACACTGTCCGTTTTTTTTAACACTGTCCGTTTTTTGTTTTTTTTTCTTTTCTGCTTTCCGAGCATGCGTAGGAAAAAAACGGACATAAAATAACGGACAGTAACTGATGGCTATCAGTTACTGTCCGTTATAAGTCCGTTACCCATAGACTTCAATGTTAAAAAAATAACGGACACTTGCTGTCCTTCAAGAATCCATTTTTTTCAAACGAACCAAAAATCCTGCATGTAGGATTTTTTGTCTGCGAAAAAATAACGGACTTCTGATGGATTTGGCGTAAATGGACACAAACGGACAATAACGGACACAATATAAAAACCCATTGAAATGAATGGAAATTTTAACGGATTTCTGATGGTTCAGCTAGTATCCGATGCTAAAATCTTGTAACGGACAATAGCAACGGACACTACTGACGGTCACCAACGGTAGTGTGAACACCCCCTTACCTATAAAAATGTAATTAACTTTATTTTGCTTCAATTTGATTAGTGACTATAAACAATTTGATTAGTGACTATAGCAAATATAAAAGTTACCAAAGAAGAACAAAATGTATTATTTCTACCCAGCATCCTCTTTTCTTGGTAGCTCTGCTCCCTCTAGGGGTTTGAAAGTGATAAACAAATCTTGTGAACAGAAATACTTACTCATAATTTGGCTAAAGAAGTTTTCAGATGTATGTATGTAAATTTGTATAATTAGAAAAAAAAGAAAATTTCAAAACTCTTTATCTCTATATCACATATCATTCAATCACTCTTGATAGACCTAATCACAATCCGACATTCATAGATAAATATGTTGAACAAACATAGTCCATTTTGAACATAAAGAGGAGGGCTGCAACTAACAGCAAGAAAAATAGCCTAGCACTAACTGGGGACAGAGTGTGATGCCACTGTTACCCAACTAATAGGAGAATTCTGAGCGAAACCCATTAACAAATGAGATGTGGTGCCATTTGATGGATTGAAAGATAACCTGTGTCAGGTTCTGGCCTGAGCATGTGATAGATTGGAACCTGGTTAACCCATTATTTATTATGCTTACTTATATAGCGCCATCATATTCCACAGCGCTTTAGAGATATTGACAGTCATTGTCCCATATAGGGCTCACAATCGTTCATTATGTAGATAATCTGTTTTCCCTTAGTCCGAACAGCAGCACAATATGGGGTATCTCTGCCCCTGTGTGCTGGTAGGACAGGCGGAATTTTTAATTCACATAATTAATTAAGCGAAACTCCCCTATAAGAGGCCAAGGAGACCTCCCCTCACTGTATTAGTTATAAAGAATAAAAGAAAAAAAAACAACAATCCTTCCTAAAGGGAGGGGGGGAAGGTTGTGCTGCTGTTCGGACTAAGGGAAAACAGATTATCTACATAATCAACGATTCCCCTTACGTCCAACAGCAGCACAATATGGGGACGTAGCAAGTAGATCCCCTAGGGAGGGTTCTCACTCACTACAGTACCGTATGAATGTCCAAAGGCAGTAGCCTCTGAACTACGGACATCTAACTGATAGTGTTTAACAAAGGTTAGTTGGTGGTGACCAAAAACGGCTGCACAAACTGCTCAAAAAGCAAGACCGACTCTCAGCCCAGGAGGCCGAAACAGCCCTTTGAAAAACTCGGGCGTTAACCCGAGCAAAAAAAATTTAAATTAAGAGGGTTTCCTAATCTTCTGAAGGACTATGTACGCAGAAGATAAATTTTAGAGACACCATACTATATCCAGAGTATGGAGTTTTCCCCCTTCCTTGGAGGAAGGGGCTGGGAAAGAAAACTGGTAAGGAGACCACCTGGTTAATATTAGCCCGAGAGGGCACCTTAGGGTTAAACCTAAGAAGAAATCTGAGCTGGACCCTAATGAAAAAAAAAAATATATATATGGCTCTTCAGAAAAGAAGCCTGCAACTCTCGTATTCTTTTAGCTCAAGTGATAGCTAGCAAAAAGGTGGTTTGCAAGCCAGAAACTTAAGATCCACCTTCTCAAATGGTTCCAATGTCAGGCCACAAAGACCAGAAAGAACTGTGGATAGATCCCAGAGTGGAATGGGACCTGCAACCACTTACCTAAGTCTCATAACGCCCTTAAGAAATTCTGGGAATTATGGGGTTCTGAGACAATCTTTTGCTTAAGCAGGTGGATAGGGCTGAAACCTGTACCTTCAGTGTGGCAGGAGAAAGGCCCTTATCCAAGTGGTCCTGAAGAAAATTCTGAATCATTCTCGTAGAAGGATTCGAACTATTCACTTCCCGTCTGGAGAACCATTCCTTGAAGACAATACCTATCCTTAGGTATCTTTTATTGGTGGATTCTGCTCTTGCACAGAATAAAGGTCTTCAGGACGACTTCTGACAGTCCACTAGGGACTGAGCAACCTTCAGGCTGTCAGGTTGAATCTCCTCAGATCCTGGCACTTCTGAGTTCCTTGGGAAACCAGGTTCTGGATTGGGAGAAGCCTCTAATAGATCCCTCGACTCATGAGCATGAGTTGGGAACACCAAGCTCTTTTTGGTTATCACAGAGGCTTTGTCCTGTCTGACTTTCATCATTACTCTTGGTATCATGGAAAGTGGAGGGAAGATGTATGCCAGCCTGAACCTCCAAGGGATGGACAGGGCATCCACTGCCAAGGAAAAGTCCTCCTGATGTAGTGAGCAGAACATCTCTACCTTGGCATTGAGTCTGGTCACCATAAGGTCTACTTCTGGAAGACCCCACTTCAGGGTGATCTGGTGGAACACTCTTGATTGAGAGACCAGTCTCCTGATATGGTAAGACCCCGACTCAACTGATCTGCTACTATGTTCAAGGAGCCCTTGATGTGAACTGTGGAGAGATGGGTCAGATCTTTCTCTGCCCAGGTGAAAATCAGACCTGCATACCTGAGGAGGGAGAATTATCTGATGCCTTCCTGTTTATTACAGTCACCATGTTGACGGACCGGATCTTGACAGCACTTTTTCTGAGAAGAGGAGAAGAATGGAGGAGTGCCAGGAAAACTACTCTGAGTTCCCTCCAGATGGATGATGTCATCCTTTTTAGCCTTCTCCAGACTCCTTGTATGGTATTCTCGTACAGATGGGCTCCTCATCCTGAAAAGGATGCATCGGTCAACAGGGTCCAAAGACGTTGGACCGTGGACATCTGACTTTCAGGTGTATCACCAGTTGAGAGAAAGACAGGTTCTGGGAGAAAGTGTGATCCTCTTGTCAAGACTCAGAGGGCTATGTTTTCAGACCCCTAGTACTTCCGACTGGAGGGGACACATATGCTATAAAGTCCAAGGAACTGAATTGGCAAAGGCCGACATGAGGCCAGGACTCTCATAATTGTTCTGATGAACATCCAACGCGTCTTGAGAAGATATGATAACCTGTATAGCGCCATCATATTCCGCAGCGCCTTCACGGACATTGACAGATTTAGGGCACTGTTCCATATAGGACTTACTATCTACATTCCCTATCAGTAGGAATCCGGAGACCCCGGAGGAAACCCACACATACATGGGGAGAAAATACAGTCTCCCTGCAGATGCTGTCCTTGGCAGGATACGAACCCAAGACTGCAGTGCTAACCACTGAGCCACCGTATCGGACTGAACCTTCTTCCGTGTGGAAGGAATCACCTCTGACCTCTCCCGGTTATTAGCCTGGATGCTGGAAAAAAAACAGTTGTCTGCAGGTGGAGCAGGATGGTTTCTGACTAGGCTTTTATTAGCCAGTCATCCAAATATGGCACTATGAACAGACCTAGAAGTCTGAGTGTGGTTGTTTCTGGAGCCATCACCTAGGTAAAGGTGTGGGAAGCCGGGGAAATGCCGAAGGGCAGGGCCGCAAACTGGAAATGTCACCTGTGGGCGGCAATAGAAACAGCAATTCTCAGATACCCTCTGTGAGGAGGATAACTGGAACTTGTAAGTACGCATCCTTTAGGTGGAGAGTGACAAGAACATTGCTTTGGAGCAAGGATGTGACCAACTTCCCGGTGTCCCTTTGGAAACGCTCTTCCTTATGAAGAGACTTAGATATATTAGGATTAAAACATATATTGGTAGCGGGAAGTCTGGAGAGTAGACCCCAAACCTTCTTCTGAGGGGGGACCTTCCCAAGGCCCCCCTGCCCAGGTATTCCAGAATGGAATTTTCCAGTATAACCTGCTCCAGTGCAGGAAGAGAACGGGTTGTGAGAGTCTGTCTTTTGGGGGGCGAAGAATTCGTCCGCATAACCCCGCTGTACTTATCTGCAAGACCAAAGTTCTTGGATCTTCTCCTGCAGCAGGAGAGAAAAAATGGGAGAGACATTCCCCAACAGGAGTACTTGCCGCCACAGGAGGCGAAAAGTTGGCGTCAAAGCCAGGCTTCTTTCTGTCCCCTTCCTTGGGGAAGTTACGTCCAGCCCCTCTGGGCTAATATCTAGCACGCCTCTGATATTGGAACGTAGATTGAGGCGGCTATGCTGATAACTTCTGCCCCGGCCAGAAGGTCCTGCTTTCCCTTTAAAGGACTGTGGAAGGCACTTATCCTTTTAATCACAAGACCTTCCATGACGTTTTCCAAGCCTCTGCTAAAATGTTTACCCAGCTCAAGGGTAGGGAGCATACGTTATACTTGGACACATTGTCCGCTCCCCGAGGTTTCAACCATAATGGCCTTCTAGCTGCTGTAGAGAAGGCCCTAGATTTCGCAGTCATCTTGACCTGGTATACGGAAACTTCTGCTAGATACTCTCTTATTTGGTACCTCATTGGAGGCGATGTCCACAGAAGCCTGAGCAGAGGCCGAGGATTAAGCCTTCCTAAGGGTACACTCCAAGTGACTATGTATAGAGATCTGGAGATTGCCTGTCAAAGTTTTATCCAGTGTCGTGTCCACTTGGAAGGCCCTTGGCCCCCTATAGGTGGAACTAGAGGCTTCCTCAAGTTCAACATCACGGTCGCCTGACCAGATGGACTTCAGCAGCCTAGGCATCCTTACCTTAAAGTGGTTGTGCAGGGTAACATTTTTTTTTTTTATTACACCGGGGCAGGTGAAACCCCCCCACAAAAAAACAAAACAAAAAAAAAAAACAACTTTCTCTCCTGTCCCCAGTGTCTCCCAGCGCGGTTCGCCCTGCAGCTCTGTTTTCTTCCAGAACAAGTTCCCCCAGCACGTGACTATTTGTGACGTCACGTGACCCCTGAGTCCAATCAGCGGCCTAAAGGAAGGGACCTGAAACGTCACAGCCAGTGAGGACTTCCGGCAAAAGAAGACAGCGGAGCAGCAGGACCGGACCGTGCTGGGACCTGCTGACAACGGAGCACCGGGAAAGGTCAGTATGTTTAGTATGTTTTTGTTTGTTTGTTTGTTTGTTTTTTTGGGGGGGGGGATTCACCTCCCCCAGACTAATTAGAAAAAAGACAAAAATTATACTGGACAACCTAAAGTGTGGTGCATTAGGGGGGTATATTAAAGGGGTTGTCAGGCATAATTTGTTATGGTTTATCCTCAGGATAGGCCATAAATACCTGATCTGATGGGGGCTGACCCTGGACCGATCAGCTGTAGGGAGCCACTTCTGGCGCCTGTCCTGTACACAATACAGGGCCAGAAGCAGAAAGCTCTGTCCACTGAATATTAGCCGGGCACCTTCACTGCATCTCAGCACTTATTGAAGTCAGTGGGAGCTGAGTTGCAGTGAAGGCGCTGGGCAACTAAACAGTGGATGGAGCTTTCTGCTTCCGGCCCTATGTTGTGTACAGAACGGGCGCTGGAAGTGGCTTTGAACAGCTGATGGGGCCATGTGTCAGACCCCTACTGATCAGGTATTTATGTCCTATCCTGAGCATTGGCCATAAAAAAGATTAACCCTGGACAATCCCTTTAATATGCATCACACAGTTTAATGTCCCCCCCACAGGATGTTAGCCCCCATCACTGCTCCCACACAATATAATGGCTCCATCACTGTTTCCCATACAGTATGGGGGACCAGTAAAGAGTCCACCGTATGGGGGACCAGTGAAGCGGCCATAAATAATTTGGCCCGGACAACCCCTTAAAAGAGGTTGTCCATAAACTGGAGCAACCACTGTGGAGGACGCCAGGGAGGTGTAAAAATAAAAAAATTAAAAAAAAAACTCACCTGTCCCCAGCACCCCGTTGTCCCCTGCCTGTGTCTGTTGTGGTCTCATGGCGGCACCTCATTTCTGGAAATCCTGTACATAATTGGTCTTCATGGTCTCATGAGGTGCAGGACTCCCAGCAAGGAGTCGCCGGCACGAGACTGAATGGACCCTGGCAGTGGACAACGGAGCGCGGGGGACAGGGGAGTATTCTTTTTTATTTATTTATTTTTTATTTTACTCCTCATGGGTTCCGCCAATTCCTGGACAACTTCTTCAAAGGATTTATCCATTTTTCTAATATTGATATCCTGTCCTTAGGATAGGCCAGCAATATTACATCTGTGATGATACAACAGCCAGGACCTCTGCAGATCAGCTTTTCCAGGACAGTGTGGCTACATGTAACAATTCTAGGAGCCACGCTGTTCACTTGCCATACAGGGTGTAGCAGTGGGTTTAGGTAGTGCAGTGGTGCACATGGTATGGCGGGTGAGCAGCATGGCTCCCGACATGTTATTACCTTTAGCCACCCTGTCTCGGTACCGCTGATCTGCAGGGGTCCTGATGGTGGGCCCCTAGAAGTAATTCCACTGGTGGGCCCTAGACATCCCAGTCCGACACTGCCTGAAGCATAAGCTCTGCTGAAGAGCTCAGCCAGGCAGGAGCTGCACAGAGGTTTATTTTAACCCTGCAATAAAGCCTCCAAGTTCAGAAACTGACACATTCTGAATGCACAGCCTGCCCAGCCGCAAACATCTCACCTGAGATCAGACAAGGGCAGACATACCCAGCCCAGAATGGCCACAGACAGAGAGCGCAGCAGGGAGAAACAAGGAAGCCTTAGGAGTAAAAAAAAACTCCCAAGGAAAAAGATGAACAGCTGAAAGAGGAGAAAAAACTTACAAAAATGTAACCCCTAAATCCTTAAGAAAAAATGGGAGGACAAAGAGCCTCCCTCCACCTGTCCAACACACAGGACAGAAAAAAACACAGTGAGGGGAGGTCTCCTTGGCCTCTTATAGGGGAGTATCATTTAATTAATTATGTAAATTAAAAATTCCGCCTGTCCTACCAGCACACAGGGGCAGAGATACCCCATATTGTGCTGCTGTTGGACGTAAGGGGAATCTATATTCCCTATCAGTATGTCTTTGGCGTGTGGGAGGAAACCCACACAAATACGGGGAGAACATACAAACTCCTTGCAGATGTTGTCCTTGGCAGGATTCATACCCAGGACTACAGCACTGCAAGGCTGTAGTGCTAACTGTTCACTGTGCTGCCCGTGAGTGAGGGTGAATATTGTTTGCAAAGTTTGTGACACAGTTATGTAATGTACTACTACGCTATGACTAAAAGTATCCCCCAATTATTCTACCTACTGCAGCATGCCCTGCTTAATTAGACAGTTTACATTTAGGCTGGGGCCCCACGTTGCGTAAACGCGGCGGTTTCCATATAGGTATAATGGAACCAGAAAGTCCACAGTCTGCGGTTTTTCCCACAGTGCTTTTTCACTGTGGCCTGCTACATGGGGCCTTAGCCTTAAAGGGGAAAATGGTGGGAAGAATGTCAGCATTCATTACTACATTAATTTCTGCGGAAAGCTGGCAGCTAGCCATGAGTTGTATACCATTATAGGGGATATCTCCACCATGCCCAAGTATGGATGTATAATGAGCTATGTGCAAATAAGCAGAGCTTCAAATTCACCACACTATGCAGTTAGTTGCTGTGATTTTTACTGACAGTCAAAATTAATTGTCAACATTTATAGTGTGTAGGTACACCTTCCCCTAGTTCATGGGCCGGAGTAATATAGATCTCCAGTTCAAAGAATGGCAAAATGGCAATTGTAGCCGCTAAAGTATAATGTATATCAATATAGCCATTTATATTAAGCAGCCCAAGTTTATGAGGCTGAATATTGCAAGCACAGCTGAGGAGATAAGTATAAAGCCAGTGGCGTAACTAGGAATGGTTGGGCCCCAAGGCGAATATTTGACATGCCCCCCCCCCCCCACCCGAATTCATTTCTACAGAAAGTCGGCAGCTAGCCATGAGTTGTATGCCATTGGGCTATATTGGGGGCATAAATAGTATTGTGGAGTTAATCTATTCCTGGGTCTTTCTATCCCTAACCCTAAATACAATTGTGGAGCTAATCTATCCCTATATGAGATGACTGGCTTCATCTAGGCCCCAGAAGGAGCCAGTCATTGTATTTATTCCTTCCATATATCCCCTACAATGTCATACAAATTGTGGCTATCTGCCGGCTTTCTGCAGAAATGAATCCAGTAATGAATGCTGACACAGTTACCAGCAATATATGCTATTCCTGTGCACTGGCTGAATTGTGAGACTTGATCAGAGCTTTATACTTACCTCCTCCACTGTGCTTGCAATATTCAGCCTCATAAACTTGAGCTGCTTAATATAAATAGCTATATTCATATACAGTATACTTTAGTGGCTACAACCACCATTCTTTGAGCTGGAGATATACAGTGGGGGAAAAAAGTATTTAGTCAGCCACCAATTGTGCAAGTTCTCCCACTTAAAAAGATGAGAGAGGCCTGTAATTGTCATCATAGGTAGACCTCAACTATGAGAGACAAAATGAGAAAACATATCTAGAAAATGACATTGTCTGATTTTTAAAGAATTTATTTTCAAATTAATGTGAAAAATAAGTATTTGGTCAATAACAAAAGTTCATCTCTATACTTTGTTATATATCCTTTGTTGGCAATGACAGAGGTCAAACATTTTCTGTAAGTCTTCACAAGGTTGGCACACACTGTTGCTGGTATGTTGGCCCATTCCTCCATGCAGATCTCCTCTAGAGCAGTGATGTTATGGGGCTGTCGCTGGGCAACACGGACTTTCAACTCCCTCCAAAGGTTTTCTATGGGGTTGAGATCTGCAGACTGGCTAGGCCACTCCAGGACCTTGAAATGCTTCTTACGAAGCCACTCCTTCGTTGCCCTGGCGGTATGCTTGGGATCATTGTCATGCTGAAAGACCCAGCCACGTTTCATCTTCAGTGCCCTTGCTGATGGAAGGAGATTTGCACTCAAAATCTCACGATACATGGCCCCATTCATTCTTTCATGTACACGGATCAGTCGTCCTGGTCCCTTTACAGAGAAACAGACCCAAAGCATGATGTTGCCACCCCCATGCTTCACAGTAGGTATGGTGTTCTTTGGATGCAACTCAGCATTCACTCTCCTCCAAACACTACGAGTTGTGTTTCAACCAAACAGTTCTACTTTGGTTTCATCTGACCATATGACATTCTCCCAATACTCTTCTGGAACATCCAAATGCTCTCTAGCAAACTTCAGATATATACTGGCTTAAGCAGGGGGACACGTCTGGCACTGCAGGATCTGAGTCCCTGGTGGCGTAGTGTGTTACTGACTGTAGCCTTTGTTACGTTAGTCCCAGCTTTCTGCAGGTCATTCACTAGGTCCCCCTGTGTGGTTCTGGGATTTTTGCTCACCGTTCTTGTGATCATTTTGAACCCACAGGGTGAGATCATGCGTGGAACCCCTGATCGAGGAAGATTATCAGTGGTCTTGTATGTCTTCCATTTTCTAATTATTGCTCCCACAGTTGATTTCTTCACACCAAGCTGCTTGCCTATTGCAGATTCAGTCTTCCCAGCCTGGTGCAGGCCTACAATTTTGTTTCTGGTGTCCTTCCACAGCTCTTTGGTCTTCACCATAGTGGAGTTTGGAGTGTGACTGTTTGAGGTTGTGGACAGGCGTCTTTTATACTGATAACAATGTCAAACAGGAGCCATTACTACAGGTAATGAGTGGAGAACAGAGGAGCCTCTTAAAGAAGAAGTTACAGGTCTGTCAGAGCCAGAAATCATGCTTGTTTATAGGTGACCAAATACTTATTTTCCACCATAATTCGTAAATAAATTCTTAAAAAAATCAGACAATGTGATTTTCTGGATTTGTTTTCTCATTTTGTGTCTAATAGTTGAGGTCTACCTATGATGACAATTACAGGCCTCTCTCATCTTTTTAAGTGGGAGAACTTGCACAATTGGTGGCTGACTAAATACTTTTTTTCCCCACTGTATATATTACCCTGGCTCATGAACTAGGGGAAGGTGTACCTGCACACTATAAATGTTAAAAATTAATTTTGAGTGTCAGTAAAAATCAGAGCAACTAACTGCATAGTATGGATAAGTTTGAAGCCCTGCTCATTTGCACATGACTCATTACATATCAATACCTGGGTGTGGTGGAGCATAAACATATAGGGGGTTTTATTATTATACCCTGGGGTCTCTTCAGACCCCACGGTATAATAAGCGGAGGCTTAGGAGAGGTGACTAAACATAAAAAATAATGTTACTCACCTTCCCTGGACTCAGGCACGGCTCCCTGTTCTCTTCAGCGTTTCTGCCTGACGTCAGAGACTACTGATAGGACCTCTGGGGTTACGTTGGCGTCATGGCACATAATGATGCCAATGTAACCCCTAAGACCCAATCAGCAGTCACTAACATCAGGCAGAAGCGTCGAAGAGAACAGGGAGCCCAGGGAAGGTAACATTTTTTTGTATCTCATATTTTGTATTTCATATGTTTGATCACCTCTCCTGGGCCTCCACTTATGCTATGAGTAAGAGACCTATGTCTTGAAACGCGTAAACAATGCTATCCACAAATCTCCCATTTTTTATTATTATTTTTGTAACACTCTTTTTTTTTAGAGAATACTGCATTAAAAGCTAAATTTTAGATTTAATTGTTGCTGAGGCTGGATTTTTTTTACCATCTATTCATTTGCATGATTCTAAACCTTGAAGTCCAGGTTTTCTAGTCCGAGCATCTCAAGGAGCAATTTTCACATATTCATGCAATGGAAAGGGTCAGGTGAAAAACTCACACGTCTGATCCCTAGTTATATCCAATGGATATATAAGTTTCAGCATGTAAATATGATAACAGAGTAAATGCATATACAGTGGGGAAAAAAGTATTTAGTCAGTGACCAATTGTGCAAATTCTCCCACTTAAAAAGATGAGAGGGGCCTGTAATTGACATCATAGATAGACCTCAACTATGAGTGACAAAATGAGAAAACAAATCCAGAAAATCACATTGTCTGATTTTTAAAGAATTTATTTGCAAATTATGGTGGAAAATAAGTATTTGATCACCTAAAAATAAGCAAGATTTCTGGCTGTCACAGACCTGTAACTTCTTCTTTAAGAGGCTCCTCTGTCCTCCACTCATTACCTGTAGTAATGACACCTGTTTGAAATTGTTATCAGTATAAAAGACACCTGTCCACAACCTCAAACAGTCACACTCCAAACTCCACTATGGTGAAGACCAAAGAGCTGCGGAAGGACACCAGAAACAAAATTGTAGACCTGCACCAGGCTGGGAAGACTGAATCTGCAATAGGCAAGCAGCTTGGTGTGAAGAAATCAACTGTGGGAGCAATAATTAGAAAATGGAAGACATACAAGACCACTGATAATCTCCCTCGATCAGGGGCTCCACACAAGATCTCACCCCGTGTGTTCAAAATGATCACAAGAACGGTGAGCAAAAATCCCAGAACTTAGTGGGACCTAGTGAATGACCTGCAGAAAGCTGAGACTAACGTAACAAAGGCTACCGTCAGTAACACACTATGCTGCCAGGGACTCAGATCCTGCAGTGCCAGACATGTCCCCCTGCTTAAGACAGTACATATCCAGGCCTGTCTGAAGTGTTCTAGAGAGCATTTGGATGTTCCAGAAGAGTATTGGGAGAATGTTATATGGTCAGATGAAACCAAAGTAGAACTGTTTGGTAGAAACACAACTCGTCATGTTTGGAGGAGAGTGAATGCTGAATTGCATCCAAAGAACACCATACCTACTGTGAAGCTTGGGGGTGGCAACATCATGCTTTGGGACTGTTTCTCTGTAAAGGGACCAGGACGACTGATCCGTGTACATGAAAGAATGAATGGGGCCATGTATCGTGAGATTTTGAGTGCAAACCTCCTTCCATCAGCAAGGGCATTGAAGATGAAACGTGGCTGGGTCTTTCAGCATGACAATGATCCCAAGCACACCGCCAGGGCAATGAAGGAGTGGCTTCGTAAGAAGCATTTGAAGGTCCTGGTGTGGCCTAGCCAGTCTCCAGATCTCAACCCCATAGAAAACCTTTGGAGGAAGTTGAAAGTCCACGATGCCCAGCGACAGCCCCAAAACATCACTGCTCTAGAGGAGATCTGCATGGAGGAATGGGCCAACATACCAGCAACAGTGTGTGCCAACCTTGTGAAGGCTTACAGAAAACGTTTGACCTCTGTCATTGCCAACAAAGGATATATAACAAAGTATTGAGATGAACTTTTGTTATTGACCAAATACTTATTTTCCACCATAATTTGCAAATAAATTCTTAAAAAATCAGACAATGTGATTTTCTGGATTTGTTTTCTCATTTTGTCTCTCATAGTTGAGGTCTACCTATGATGTCAATTACAGGCCTCTCTTTTTTACAGGTTGGCCCGTTATGTGGTGGTAAAGCCAGAAGCCACCACTTTCCTGGCACACAGGGATGGTGCCCCCTTTACCCGTTACCAGTTCGAGGTATTATTGAAGAAGGGGTTACAGGAAATTGGGCTCCCTCACAAGGAATACAGTACACATTTGTTTCGCATAGGAGTGGGGATGGAGGCCATTCGCGCTGGGCTACTAGAGAATGACATTAAGCGGATTGGCAGATGGAAATTGGGTTGTTATGCCGGATATATTCACCCTGAGCTGGTACTGTAAACCCCCTCTCCATTCTCTGGTTCGGTTATCCTGGTCATCCATGCCGGAGGTAACGACCTATGCTTTATCCGCATGGCTGAACTTCTGGCTGTAATGCGGTCGGGCCTGTAGAGGATCCCCGGTTTCTTCCCTGAGGTAGTGGTCATCTGGTCCGAGATTGTGACAATTTGGGGGGATTTAGCCTCAGCAGCGGCGGCCTCCTGGAATCCACAGCGGTGTTGGTGGTACTGGGTGCCGAAAGAAGCAGTGTATCAGGCAGGTAAATCCAAAGTAAATGGCTTTATTCAGCTTTACACATGGTACAGGAACAAAATAATAAACAGCCTGACCCACACATTGGGCACTAACTCACTGCTTGCTCCCTTACTAGCCTCTTGGGGCAAGAAGCAGCCTGGCTCAATCAGTCCTTTCAGGACCCCAGTCCTCTTGGGACAGACCGACTGTCTGTCTCCGGCTGGTTCCAGCATACACCTGCTCCCTGCAGGTCTCCACAGCAGTCTCTCCTGCTGCACACACTCCGTCTGGAGTTGCTGCCCCCACCCATAGGTGTGGCTGAGGACCTTTTCAGGCCTGGCCCTGGGTCGCTCACTAGCGCCCTCTGGGTTCATACTCTCACACCAGATTGAAGTGGCAGGGTGCGAGAGATGCTGAAGCCGTTGAGAGGTGTAGGAGGTCGGAAGCTGGAAGTTAACAATGGGAGGTTGCTGAGATGCGATGGCGTGCACCTGAATGACATTGGGTTGGACATATTCTTGTCGGGACTGCAGGACGGGGTGGAGCAGACCATTTTTCTCCTGGGTGGGGGTTGGAGCCCGGTGTAGGGGTACACGGGCCTCTCGGTGGCGGTGCTGCACAGGAGATAGGGTAGACAGGGAGGTATCTGGCCCTCCAGATGACGGTGCTGGGCCATCCGCTCCTGATCCAGAGTTTAAATTTGTGTCATGATGTTGGGCCACCATGGCAACGAGTTAACAGGTTACTGTTTATAAATATTTACAAATAAAGCTGTGGACGACCTCTGCCCACACAAAAGGAAATTACGTTGTCTGTCATCATTTCAGCTTTTGGGAGTAGAGCATAAGAAGAAAGGAGTAAGGTAAAGTATCCACGCAGTCATGAGAAAATATCCTGGTGGTATCCAGGCTGTGATCCAAAGTGGATCGATATTGGATATATTAAGAGAGCTCAATTCAATGAAGCATGTATAACATATGGATTCTTTGAGGTCGCTACATAGGTGGCTACATAGATTACTCCCGTGGATTTACAGTTAATGAATGTCCTGTTTGTAAAAATCTTTCCCATAGAATAACTCTTGAATGCCTTCCCAGTCTCAATACGTTGACAGGCTATGCATGTTCAAAATCTACTAGGTGCCTATTATTCTGTTGGACAACCACGTATCTTGTGTTGGAACAGACATAAAGCTATGAATCAGTCTGTACCCCAAGTTTTGACCCCTTCTATATGTGATGCTCGGTGTCGTTCCTACCATTTCTCCTATGTCTGGGTCAAGTGTTTCTGTAGGATGTCTTTCACCTTAGTGTGTTGGGCATCAAATGTTCTTATTATCTGGCATGTCTCAGCATCCTCTGTCTTATTTCTGGGATTTAACTATTCCGTTCTATTAGTTGCTAAAGCATGTTGATACGCTGTTTGTAAGACTTTGTTCAGATATCCCCTAAGTTGGAATCTCAAACGTAATTCAGAGGATGCATTTTGAAAATTAATGATGTTTGTACAGTTACAGCTCATGTGTAAATATTGTTCTTTAGGAATGCCCTTTTTCAGGGGTTCTGGGTGCCAGCTATCCCACCTCAATAAGTTGTTGGTGGCCGGTGGCTTCCTGTGTACAGTTGGATGTAATTTTCCAATCATGGATTTGGTATATTCAAATCTAAAAATGTAACTGGACAAAGTTGGCAAACTCATGTGTCGTCCCACTCCACAGAATCCGTACATTGTCAATGTACCTCAGCCATATAGAAATAGCCTCTTTCTATATTCAGTATCAATCCAGATATTCAATAAATACTAATCAGATACACCTGGATACTTTACGTTACAGCCTGGATGCCACCAGCATATTTTCTCATACATGGGGATTGTTGAGACCCATATGAGTATATAGGCCACATGCATCTGTTTATCTAATCATAAACAACTCCACTGCTATGATTTATTAGTCATGATCCCCACCCAGAACTCTCATATATAGCATATAATCAGGCAGGTGACATCAATGGGCGCCTTGCATACCTTATGACATCATTGATAGGTCTTGTTTGCTATTATTTACTATGAGAATATACATTGACTACATTAATTCTCTAATAGTATAGTATACATGCGTTTCAGGACCCCATATGCAGATCTCTACCATTTAATACACTTGGTAGATAGATATATATAATGCAGTCTACATCACATCCCCAAATTTCTTTCTAGACCATCATAGCTATTATTAATATAATTCCTTTTCTCTTTCCCTTGTGCAGTTATTGGACCAGATTACTATACACACTGTTCTTGCAGTTATACTATAAATATATATATATATATATATATATATATATATATATATATATATATATATACTAATACTAGAGGAAGGACCCGGCTTCGCACGGGTATATTTCATTTTTTGTTTGTGTAGTGACCCCATAAGAATTGGCCAGTTTTGCACTTGACATCCAGTATGGCAGTCCAGTATAGGTATAGTCTATTTATGGCTGTGTTGCTATGGAAACCTGGTAAATGAAATGTGAACTTACATTGGCTAATACACGTCATATGACTGAATATTTAAGGACCTGCGAACTGCTATTGACTCATACAGGACATAAATAGCTTGGTTGCTATGGAAACCTGGTGTAAAGCTGTGTGTATGTCAAGATTGAACCTGCGATTTTCCATTGGTCCATAAGTGTCATGTGATCATGTGCATCTCAGTTTGGATATCAGTGAAAAACCTGCGATCGGTTGTTATGGAAAACCTGGAGTAAAGCTGTGTGTATATGACCTTGTGTAACAGTGTCATCCACAGCGCCCTGCCCCTTTAAAGCTGACCTACAGCAGTGAAGAAAAATGGCTGGGTTGTTATTGAAACCTAGAGTGCAGCTGTGTGTATGTGGCTGACAATGTTTTGTCAGATTGGAGACGGGCTTGGGTCTGCTGGGGAGTTTCAGCAGCTCGCTGTTGTCTGTAACATACCTTATCAGATTGGAGACAGGCTTGGGTCTGTTGAGAGTTTTCATTAGCTTGAGCAGTAGCCATGCGTTTTGCTGCAGGGGACATGAGTAGTTTAAAAAACGTTTCAATTTATAAGAATGCTGAAATCCAGTATGGCAGTCCAGTCAGTGGCGTAAATACCGGTTTAGCAGTGGTAGCAGCTGCCACAGGGCCCGGGACATTAGGGGACCCGGCGGGCCTCTGATATTTTTTTTTTTTTTTTTAACACCAGCAAGTAACGGGCCCTATTTACTTATCGATCCCCACTCCTGCTCACGGCCGCCTGCACTTCACCTTCTGCAGAGGCGGCTGTGAGCAGGAGCGGGGATTGGTAAGTAAGGCCTGTGGGCCGTGAACCCCACAAACACTGCTGTCATTATACTCTGGGGTATTTTCAGCACGCTTCGGGCCTCCTTGGTGGCGTCCCAGATGTCGGTGGGCCAGTCCGACGTCATTATGCGTTGCGATACATGCTTGGCTCACGTGACATCTGGTCCAACATTGAAGAAGTAGCGGGAAATGCGCATAATACTATATGAAGGAGCCACTATGATACTGCATGCAGGGGCCACTATGGGGCAGAATACTGTGTGCAAGGGCCACTATGGGGCCTAATAGTGTATGCAGGGGCCACTATGGGGCATAATAGTGTGTGCAGGAATGCAGTTTGTGCAGGGGGAGCGGTTGCCGGGGGGGTCCCATGTCAAATGTTCGCCTTGGGGCCCTGCCATTGCTAGTTACGCCACTGAGTCCAGTATAGGTACAGACTATTTATGGCTGTGTTGTTATGGAAACCTGGTAAATTAAATGTGAACTTATATTGGCTGATACACGTGATATGACTGAATATTTAAGGTCCTGTGAACTGCTATTAATACAGGTCACACATAGCTTGGTTGCTATGGAAACCTGTGTGCCTGAGAAGAGTAAGTGCCTGCGAGCTGTTATTGGCTGATAAGGGACATGTGACCGTGTGTATGGCAGTTGGAATATGAGTGAAAGACTCGCAGGCTCGTATAGACTAATGCTGGTCATTTTTTGGGAATACTGTACCTCAGGAACGGTACGTCCAAGAGAGCTGAGACCCAGTCTATAATATTCCCGGACACCTGATGTACATGTGTGCCAAATTTGGTGAGGATCGGTCCAGTCGTTTGGTCACGCATAAAGAACAGACAGACAGTCAGACAGACAGGAACTCATAAGAGATATATATATATATATATATATATATATATATATATATATATGTAAATAATATATATATACTATATATATATATATATATATATATATATATATATATATATATAGCCCTCATAGATTGTAAGCCCTTGCGGGCAGGGCCCTCTATCCCACTGTACCAGTTGGTCACTGTTAGTATTACCAGTTTTGTATATCTTGTGTACCATATGTAAACCCTCAAATGTAAAGCACCATGAAATTAATGGTGCTATATAAATAAACAATAATAATAATAATAATTAATAATATCTATATACTGTATATAGATATAGACATAGATATATACATAAAAAAATAAAAAAAAAGTTCTGTGGCAGCACTCAAGATAATAGGGATAAAGCCACTCCCTTAGTTGCAGGGACAGGACGACTGGTTGTAATTGAAGGAAAGTTGAATGCGGCCAAGTACAGAGATATCCTGGAAGAAAACCTCTTCCAGAGTGCTCTGGATCTCAGACTGGGCTAAAGGTTCACCTTCCAACAAGACAATGACCCTAAGCACAAAGCTAAAATAACAAAGGAGTGGCTTCAGAACAACTCTGTGACCATTCTTGACTGGCCCAGCCAGAGCCCTGACCTCAACCCAATTGAGCATCTCCGGAGAGACCTGAAAATGGCTGTCCACCAACGTTCACCATCCAACCTGACTGGAGAGGATCTGCAAGGAAGAATGGCAGAGGATCCCCAAATCCAGATGTGAAAAACTTGTTGCATCATTCCCAAGAAGACTCATGGCTGTACTAGCTCGAAAGGGTGCTTCTACTCAATACTGAGCAAAGGGTCTGAATACTTATGACCATGTGATATTTCAGTTTTTCTTTTTTAATAAATTTGCAAAAATATCTACATTTCTGTTTTTTTTTCTGTCAAGATGGGGTGCTAAGTGTACATTAATGAGAAATAAAATGAAATTTTTTGCTTTTAGCAAATGGCTGCAATGAAACAAAGAGTGAAAAATTTAAAGGGGTTTGAATACTTTCCGTACCCATTGTATGTCTATTGAATTCTAGCACAAATCTGCCTGTATAATAATTGCTTGATTCTCTAAGTCCTCCTATAACAATTGCTGGATTTCCTGAATTTTTTGAACTGTGTTGCCTATAGCCTAGTTATGATGCAGTGAGATGGATCACAGATCTGTTTGCATGTCCACCATTACAGAAACTGAAACTGATCACAAGTGTCCAAGCTTTTATACACTATATAACATCAGCACTGTAAGATTGCAGGACTTTTCTCTCTGCATTTTTCAGGTGCATTCGGGGACGGAATCTCCGAATGTAATGCAGGCACAGGTTTGAACCTAGCATTATACATATAAATGCTTCTGCATTACAGTATCTTATGGCATAGGTCCTTCACAATCTTTATATGTGTTTCTTTACCAATATCTCTCTTTCTCACTGACTCACTCCCTTATTTTACCAGAAGAGAGAGGGGGAGATAAAGGGGTGTTTCTGTGTGTATGCACATCTCTCTTTTTCTGTATATACACATAACTAGATAGTTTTATACATCACTCTGTTTATCTATCAGTGTATTGGCCACATAAATCCAGTATTGCTAGGTATGCATGAGCACATTGCTCCTGAATCAGGGGTCATTAACCTTCAGCACTCCAGTTGTAAAACTACAACTCCCAGCATCCTCCATTCACTTCTATGGGAGTTCCAGAACCAGCAGGGCAAGTTTGCATGATGGGTTTTGTAATTTCACAATAATTGAACTGAAGAAGGTTGCTGACTTCTGGCTCAGGTGTCAGCTGAGCAATCAAAATTATTTATATATATATATATATATATATATATATATTGTGAGTATGTGAACCTAGAGGGCACTAGGGAGCGACCCAGGCCAGCCCTGAAAAGGCCCTCAGCCACACCTTTGGGTGGGGCGCGTAACTCCAGAAGGCTGGAGTATCCTGCAGGGAGCAGGAGATGGTGGACCAGCTAAGGACAGAGAGAGACGCTCTGTCCCAGAAGGGCTGGGGTCCACAGGGGACTGTTGCTGGAGCTGAGCAATAGTCAGGCTAGTTAGGGGCTCAAGGAGTGAGTTAGTGCCCTAACTGTGGCCTAGGTTTTTTGTTGTTTTGTTATGTTGCAGTTAAGCTGAATAAAGCCAGTTTTATTTTACACTTGGACCGTCTGAAAGCTATCTTTCCGGCGCCCAGTACCACGAACCACCGCTGTCCGGACTAGGAGTCTGTCGCCATTTTGAGACTAATTCCCCAAGTTTTCACAATATATATATATATATATATATATATATTACAAACACACAATATAGACAAATGTATAGATATTACTGTAGGGTTCTTTCACATATCAGTGATTTTCAGCCATACAGTATGATGTCAGTGTCTTCCACGGACAGCACACAAACACATTTTTATTTCTATGTTTAATGTCATGGGATCGGGTACTTGCCCTTTCTGATCCCCTGATTGAACTTGATGGACAATATGTCTTTTTTCAACCGTACTAACTATGTTGCAATGTTACTATGTTACTAAAGTATAGTATGCTCTGGTGCATTCCCAAGAGCTCTTTCAGTTAAGTGTGCTCCAGAGAATAAAATAGTGAAGAGCACGGACACTCCGCAGCCGAACCTGATACCTATGACAACAGTGTCACAGGATCGGATATTTGAAAGTGAAAGAAACTCTGCATGGGTACTTGAAAATATTCTCTGGTACATTCTTGAGAGTTTTTTTTTTTCTCAGCAGAGCGTGCGCCAGAGAATAATTAGGTGGCATAATGGGGATCAGGGTATGAAATCAGTATCACAGGTTTGGACTTTGAGGGTGTAGTGTTCTAGTGAGGATGCAGGTCACCTGGAATAAGTCCCCTATGCGATAATGACTTTTATGGATCAGAACTCTTTATACCATGCTTCCTCCAAGGCTCCCTGTCGAGCATCCTTTCGTCCTAGCTCAGCTCCTCCTCCCTTACTACCTCACTGTTGCTAGGCAGACAAAGCAAAAGCAGTAAGCAGCAAAGAATATACTTATAACAACATCAAATCTCTCCCCTTCTTATAAAAAAAAAAACTAAAGAAAATACAACCATTATAAATGGACAATAAACAAACATCCAGATTGACGGGAAAATCTTACTACTGAACATAATGCATGAGGTGCGTTGGTGGCCTTCGACTCATTCTTGTCGGGTAGCGTTGAGACATCTCGTTATTAGATAAAGTCTGTGAATTGTCGGAGGCATCTCTTGTTGGTGTTGCAGAACCAGTTGTATCTGGTGGGATTTCCTCATCATCTGTCTCCTCTGTACTTGTTCCTGGGTCATACCACAAAGCTTTTTAAAATGAGACACATTTCTTGTGACTTGATGACCCTGGTGTTGAGCAGTAACCATGGTACCTTTGACGTGTGTGACTTGAAAGGGTTCCGGATGATAAGGGGATGATAATTTGTCACTAGGTCTCAGCCTTTTAACAAGGACCCAGTATCCCACGTCCAGCTGTTTGAAACGATGACTGCTCTTATCTGCATATATTTTCATCATTGAGTACCAATGGAGTCTGGACGGAAACTACAGGGATTCACAAAGGCCTGCCAAAAAGCGCAGTTCCTGTAGTAGAGTGTGGGGTGGCTCTGTACTGTCTAAGGAATCTGTATAATTCTTGTTGCAAATCCTTGTGTTCCATGGTAGCAATCCGAAGAGTTTTGTTGATTGATTGCATGAAGCGTTCGACTTCGCCATTGGCTTGAGGCCCGTAAGGAGTTATTTTCTTGTGGGTGAAACCAAGATAAGTTGCAAAAGACTGAAAATCTGCACTATTGAAAGGCGGCCCATTGTCGGCTATTTCAAGTATGCCATATGCAGAGAAGATCTTGTCCAGTTTTGGTATGATGGCTCTTGCAGAGGTGGTGAAAACAGGTTCAATGACTGGAAACCTAGAAAAATCATCTATGACAACCAGTAAATAGGAATGATCTGGCAAAGTGCAAAAATCAAAACTAACAGCAGTCTATGGACTTTCTGGCATAGGTGACATCTGTACTGGTGCTCGGCTATGGTCCACCGTAGTTGCTTGACAAGGTATACATGTGTCAATAAGTGCTTCCACTTGTTTATCTAGTCCTGGAAACCATACTTTCTCCCTAAACTGCTTTGTTTTAACCACACCTTGATGAGCCTCTTGAGCCAGATCGATCACTCTACTTTGAAGTTTCTGAGCTATGACCAGGTGGTTGTCACGCAGTAGTATGTTTGAGTCAGATACAGAAAGAGAGTGTCTTGCATGAAAGAAGGCCTGCAAATAAGCTGTTCAACCCTGTGGTTGAAGGCGAGCTTCAGCTAGAAAAGAGCTCCAGTTCTTAGACCAAACAGCGTTAATAACTAACTGGAGTTGGGTATTCGAATCCACCGCATGTTGAATTTCTTCTATGGTCATTGCTCTTGACACAGAATGTGTAACAACGAAATGTACATGCTCCTCAGCTAAGACAGTGGCGGACAAGTAATATTTGGTAGACTGTGGTGAAGGGTGTCTTGAAAAATAGTCTGCAGGGTTTCCAGCTCCTGCCTCATATCTCAAATGAAAGTGGTAGTTCTGTAGGTGGAGTAGCCAGCGTTGAAATCGTGGGGGTGGCTTTGACGAATGTTTATTGAAGATTGGAATGAGTGGTTTATGATCACTTACCACTGTGAATGGACGACCAAAGAGGTAAAGATGGAAATGAATGCATCCCCATACAACCGCAAGAGCTTTCCTCTCAGTTTTGGAATAGCGCTGTTCCGTCACTGTTAAAGCCTTGCCTGCATAGGAGACTGTGGAAATGCTGTCAGATTTGGACACCTGAGTTAAAATCGCACCAAGGCGTATAGGACTGGCATCCACAATGAGTTCACTAGACTTTAGAGGGTCAAAATAGGCCATGACTGTGTCACTAGTCAGACTGGACTTTAGTGTGTCAAATGCTAATTGATGTTCAACCGTCCATGACCAAGGAGCATCTTTTTTAGTGAGGTGTTGTAGAGGTTCAGAAACAGTAGCCAGATCAGGTATGAAACGTCCACAGTATGTGACCAGTCCAAGAAAGCTCCGAACATCTGATACATTTTGAGGCTGGCTAGCAGAGGTTATGGCAGCTATTTTCTCAGGGTCTGCAGAAACACCATTTTCAGAAAAAATATAGCCAAAAAAAATTTAATGATGTCAGGTTTAATTCACATTTTGACGGATTTACAGTTAGATTGCAGGTGTGCAGTCTATGAAAGATTTGTTCTAAGTGGTTGTCGTGTTCCTCCTGGGTTGTGCCAAAGATAAGGATGTCATCACTGACATTGAGGACTCCAGGTATTCCTGAAAGAACCTGTCTGATAACATTCTGAAATATTTCTGCAGCCGATGAAATGCCAAAGTTCAGCCTCTTCAACCTTCTCAGACCAACATGAGTGCTAAACGTTGTTATATATCTGGAGTCTGGGTGCAATTCAAGCTGATGATAACTAGATTTTAGATCAATTTTTGAAAATATTTTTGCACCATTTAGATCTGAGAGAATGTCATTAATGGTAGGCGTAATGTGCCTTTCTCTTTGAATGGCTCGACTGTCATGTCGCATATCCAAACATATATGATTTTACCAGGCTGCTTAGGTTTAGGTGCAACAACAATTGGTGAGACCCAGGGAGTTGAGCCCTCCATACGTTCAATAACATCAGATGTCTCCAGGTCTTGAAGTTCTTTCTCCACAAGCTTGCGGACATGGAATGGGATGTGCCTGTGAGGTTCAACCAAAGTCTTTACTGACTAGTCAATGTGTAATTTCACTTGAATGTCTCAGCTTTCCTAGGCCTTGAAAGAGTTGAGGATATTTTTGCTTAATATTTTGGACAGAATAGTGTGTTACGCTGTTTACCAGTTTCACTAGGCCCAGAGATACCGCACTACTGCAGCTGAGAAGAGTGTCTGCAGAACACTCCACTACATAGAAAGTGTCCGTGATGGATTTCCCATCAGACGTTAGTACTGACTGAAATTTGCCACACAGAAGTAATAAGGATATATCTTCAGGTTAGTACATTGCAAAGCAGGTTTGTTCTTTAGCTGGTTATAGGTGGCGTGACTAATAATGTCGACAGACGCCCCTGTATCTACCGTGTCTCCACCGGAGTGCCATTTATTAAGATGACTTGTTTGGGATTAGTAACTGCATGCACATTTTGAGACCCCTCTTCAGTCACTGAGAATAAGTAGGTGCTGCTGGGCTCATCAGTAGGGGGCACTGACTTCACTGCCTAGACTTCCTGTGGCATGGCTTGTTTTGCAGAGAGAGAGGATTGTGATTTAGATCTGAAAACTTTTGCAAAGTGATTTTTTTTTTTTCCCACAGTTATGACAAGCTGTGAAATACAGTTGATGATCCTTAATCCTCGTCACCAATTGTAATGTTGTAAAGATCATGCAGGTCCTCCTGGAATAAGTCCACTATGAGATAATGACTTTTATGCATCAGAACTCTTTATTCCATGCTTCCTCCAAGGCTCCCTGTCTAGCATCCCTTCCTCATAGCTCAGCTACTCCTCCCTTACTACCTCACTGTTGCTAGGCAGACAAAATAAAAGCAGTAAGCAGCAAAGAACATACAGAATATACTTATAACAACATCACAGAGGGCACCTGAAATACAATACATGGGCTACATTGGGGGACGGTGAGCATAAGTGGTG
Source organism: Leptodactylus fallax (assembly GCA_947044405.1). NCBI lineage: Eukaryota > Metazoa > Chordata > Amphibia > Anura > Leptodactylidae > Leptodactylus > Leptodactylus fallax. Next base: position 972,307 of record CAMRHE010000294.1, on the reverse strand, counting down.
GTCTGCTCTTGGACGCCATATAGAATTTTACTTCTTCATATGCTGCTGTACACCATCAGGTCCCTGTGACAAAGGTCTATAGAGGCTGTACCTCCTGCAGCCATGTGACAGCGGCAACAGTGTTCTTTTGTTGGTTGAGAGGGTGAACAACCTGTATAGACAATGTGACCTATGTAGGTCACTAATATCAGCTCAGAGGGGTGGAGAGTCTTTCCCTGAGCTCTCTGCCTCCCTCCTCAGCTAGCCACCTCCCCCCTTTTTGAGGTCACCATTCCCCCACCTATAGCAAAAAGAGCAGGGCTCTGTGGGGAACATAACCTCACAGGAAGTAGCAAAATTATGTTATAGAGCTTTATGTGCCCTTTTGTGCAACCATGAGACTGCAGACATAAAGGTAAGGCTAAGGCCCCACGTAGTGAACCGCATCCACGTTTTTCACAGAAAGTCCGCAGAATTTTCCTCTGCGGACTTCCTACTCCTATTATACCTATACAAAAAATTCCAGGGTTTCCATAGGTATAATTGACATGCTAAGATTTTCAAAAATGCAACGGTTTTTGAAATCGCAGCTTTTTTCCTGTAATGTGTGGATGGGATTAGCCAGAATCCCATCCATTTTGCAGGTAATGTAAAACGCAGTGGCAAAAACGTTGCATTTTTTGCAACGTGGGGCCCCAGCCTAAAAGACAGCAGGTTTTACCAGAGGGAGTGTTAACAAAGAATATAAAAAGTAATTTTTTGTCCAGACAAACCCTTAAAGACACCTCGCTCTTAACCACTGGCTTAGATTCCAAATCCATTATCTTGGGCATTACATGCTATATCCAGATTTAACAGTTATCTAAATATATTATATTTTGAGGGAAATTTATTATAGGGAGTATGCCAATTTTACGACAAAAAATGTGCCACTTTTTTCCTCTTTTTGCTGCGATCACCACTGCTGATAAAGTTGGATTAGGCAGAGGTCAGGCCAGGCTGGTATGGAGATGCCTGTAAATTATAGCTGAAATCTATGCCAATCGCTGGCTGTCATAGTTCTTGGCTGATGTAGATTTCAAAACCTGCCATATGGGATTATTAAGTGAAACAACACTATGGTCCATGCTTTGTATGCACATAATCCTTATTATGGTCTGCCAAAGCCAAGAGTGGCTACAAAAGGAATGGGTAATATATAGGAAGCCCTTATACTTCTAACTTCTCCTCAATCTCCTCCTGGCTTTGGCTCAAAAAAACCAAAGCAAAAAAAAAAGCTGTGTTTCCGCAGCGTGGGGCCTCCATCTGAGATATCATTATAGGAATGTGCTAATGAGCTTTTTGGAGCCACAATGGAGTTTCTCCAATGCCCTTGTTGCTCCAACAAGGTAATTTGCATGTTGGCAAAAACAGTGATATCTTGACAACGGAGGCACAAATTCACAAGGGGAAAACTAAGTTGGATGTGGGTGACCTTAACATATCTGCTGGATTCGGTTGATATGCTGGGTTCTGGCCATGGAGTCCCTATAATTTACCTAATATATCTTTATAGCTATTTAGCTATTGGAGATACTTTTTCTTTTTACTGAACATTGTTGTTCCCTGTACAATAACAGGTAATAATCAAATTGATGTTTATACCTATCACTAAAAGTTAGATGGGGCAGAGCTTAATATGCAACACTGTATGCCAATTTTTGTTGAAAACTAAGCCAGCTAAAAATTGGTGTAAAGTTAGACTAGACAGCCTAAAAGTATGCAGCTTTTCAAACAGTATTAGACAATTTGGAAAATCTGGCATGGTCTAAAGCATATCTCTAATTATAAAACAACTTGAATAGTACAATCTGAATATAAGAACCTTTGTAATACATCTTATTAAAGAAATTTTGTTCCTTCATCCTTGATGCTTCCTTCTCTACTTATTAGGCTGCTCTCCTCCTTATCTTCGCTGTGTGTTTACATAGAGATCCGATTTTATGCACCATTTACAATGGTTGTGGCTGAATCATATGACGCTAATAGAAGGCATGACTACATACCTTTGGCCATAGAATGTATTTCATAAAAACGTAATATAGGGAATTATTTGTATGTATGCTGGGTTCTGACGAGTCCCTTCAATTTATCTAATATATATTTATTTATAAAGGGAGTCTGTCAACAGTTTTGATATCTTGATTGATGGTTATAACTAGGTCTGCCACAGCAGCAAGGTTTTACTTTGATACATAGAATATATGTTCACTATGACACTATTGTCTGCAGCAAATTTTAGATAAAAGGGGTTGTCCAAGGGTATAAAAAGTAAATTAGCTCATCTATTAAATTCCCCACCACTCTATCATTGAAATATTTTCATGACTTTTTTTTTCTACTTCAACAGTGTGCTGTACATCCATGTGCCATCTGTAGCCAATTGCTGGTCTTAGCAGTAATGCTAAATGCGTTGCATTTAATACTGAGGCGAATGACTGGCTGTAGCAGCCATTTGGCAGTATGGAATGTCACTGCTCCAGGTATACAAAGACCAGCAGGAACAATCAGAGCATCAACATCAATACTAGTTTTAATATATTTTTTTAAGAATTTGTGAAGCTAATTTATTATAGAAACTCTTGGACAATCCCTTTAACTAGTCTTATAATGGTAGATGAAGTAAGTGATGTTACATAGAATTCTGTGCTAAGGGATTTTGCACATTTTAGAGAAGTATGTGTGAATGAAAACAATAAAGATCTGTGAGGAAAGTGTAGTTAATGCTTCCATTAAACTCCCTAAAGGAAAATCCCTACTAATGTGGAAACCAATAGGAACTGAAGAGTTTCAAAAGTTTCTTTGTTTGAACATGTTCAAAATGTATTTATGTATTAATCAGGAATGAAAAAAATTACACATGAAATACTAACCCATTTCCTGAAAACAGTTTTACTATTCTAAAAGTGGTTTGTAGTGTATGCTATGGTTGCATCATATTTTCTGGCACTACTACTTGTGTAATACTTTGAAAGTAATATCTTCAGTCCTGTCACAAGCTTTGATATGGAATGGAGCCCTATGTATGTGGAGGAAACTAATGGGAGTTTATGCTGTGTATGGGGCACTAATGTCTCACTAGTGCCCCCTCCCACATTATAATGCTCCTTAATGTCCACCACACAGTATAAAGCTACTTAGTTCCCCACCACAGTATAATGCCATGTTCATGCCTCCCCACACAGTATAATACCACATTAGTGCCTCATACATAGTATAATGCCATATTAGTGATCCCATACAGTATAATGGCACAGTAGTGCCCTCCAGTATAATGCCATATTAATGCTCACAGCACGGTATAATGCCACATTAGTGTCTCCCCACACTGTATAATCTTGATAACAGCAGTCTTCATACATCTCTGCCAATGACTCACAGATGATATCTTTGATTGGAGTTTTTCACTTTTCTCTCGACCAGATTACCATGACTTCTGCTTCCAGCTAAGTTGCCTCTGAAGAATTGCAAGGAAATGATAAGATCACAAACAGGAGCAAATGAAAGATCACAAACAAATGAACAGGCAACAGCTGACACTAACCAACTCTCCCTGAATTTATGTATTCCTAAACACTAATCCTAATACCAGACACCACTAACCAGCTTCATGCAGAAAGGTAATAACTTAATAGCTTGTCTGTGAGATGCAGGCAAATACACCACACTTGCCCATGTTTGACAACCTATACATTCTGAATGAGTACCCTGGAGTTTGTGATGAGCTGTACAGTTGATATAGTTGCACAATGTATGCTGATTACATTATATTGTATGGACTAATGCTCGCAGAATTGCCTTCTGGTCATAAGATGCCACTGTTCCCCCCTGCTGTTCCTCCACAGACTTTGTTACAGATTTGTTGGTAGGAGGAAGTGCTTCACTGGAAGCTCTGATGTGGCCATTTTAGTTTTTTAGTCTCCAAGGATCGGTAAAAGGCTGAGATGCTGGCATAGGATCTGTCACCATCTGCATTGGGGAACTTTCTGCCAGATCCAAAAATAGCGCTGGGTGCACAGAGACGACCTCTTCTATTCGCCTCATCTTAGATGGGAGAAGATCTCGCAGGAGAACGCCGCTGGGAAGAGACGAAAGCCGGGCCTCGTGAGGAGCCGCATCGGGAGCTGTGACTGAACGTATGACAGTCAAGAGGCAGTGTCGCTCGCAGTGTAGAAGACCCCGCATCAATAGCAGCTATTCACGCCGGAAAGGTCCATGACCCGGGTTGGTAAGCCTGAGCTCAGGTCCGCCACGCAGCAGTAGTCTACAACGTGCACGCAACAATATTTAGCTTTGGCACCAAAGTGTAGGATTAGCCTGTTGCTATCAGTTAAAGACAGCATCAGTTAATTATTATTTGCATTATTAAGGACTCTGGATTTTTCACCATTTCCTGTTGCAACCTATCCTCAGAGGATTCTGTGCAGTTCTGAAATATTACCAAGTTCATAAAATTGCCTGTTTTCCACTTGCTCAGGACTGGATACTGATATTCAATAGGGGTGACCATGGAGGTCTGGGTTTAGAGGTTTCTATAAGTTTGTTAGCCCCCGTGCTACATCACCAGTAAGCCGGCTTTACACACAAAACACTTCCTTCTTTATCAGTAGTATTAATAGGTAATTGGGGCGGCCGTCCTAGACGGGCTTGTCGGTAGGCAAACTATAGTGAGGTAGTTTGGACATATAGAGTCTACCAGGTTATGCAGCACAGGGGTGTCGGCTATCCAGTCGAGTGTGTGTGAAATTCTGTGTGGTTCTTTTACCGTGGTCTTAGTAAAATACATTTTTAGCTGAACTGGTATTGGGTCGTCCTTCTCGTCTGTGACTTTTCTGTATTCTGGGAAGCCCACCCCTGTCACGGCTTACAATCAATGGTCAACATGTGGCAACACAAGGTGCTGTATGGTTCTGGCCAGAAAAGGTCAGCAGCTGATGTAGTAAGTGACAGAGCAGGGAGCAATCTGCTTCCATGCACTGTTAACATTCCAGATACCATGCTTTGGCCTACCTGATGGATCCAAGTGTGAGATGAGTCCTTAAATCAAAAAATTAAATTTTTTTTCAGACCTTCACCTAGTTCCAATCATGTGGCCTTCAGGTACATGAAAAAAACTCAGAGGAAGTAAAGTGAAACTACCTGGACAACCTCTTTATGTGTAGATATACAGAATATTAATTACTAGTAAAAATTATCATTATGCGTAGATTTTAAAAAAATCTCTCACATTGAAATTAATTATACATTATGTAACAAACATGACATTAATAATCAGCCAAACTTGCTGCTTGAAAAGTGTAAAGAAGAACATTGTTAAGGAGAAATGCTGACCAAGTAATGGGAACTTTCATTTTATAGTCAACCACTAGTTTGCATTAAGGTCACATGATGTAAATGGGAAGTTGAAAGATATTTTGTCTCTCCAAAGTCCCAATATGTCATTACTGGCTGAAAAATTCATGTGTCAACAAAAGGTGAATTAACACACTGTGCCGTCTGGCATAGATCGCAAGTTAAAGCTTCAGAACATAAGGTAATTTCAGCTTTATTTATACTGATTATTTGAAAATTACAAGTTTGATGTCTTTAACCCCTTAAGGACACAGCCATTTTTCATTTTTGCATTTTCGTTTTTCCCTCCCCACATTATTAGAGCCATAACTATTTTCATTTTTCAGTTCACAGAGTCACATGATGGCTTATTGTTTGCAAAACAAATTGTACTTTGTAATGGCACCATTCAATATGCTGTGCAATGTACTGGGAAGCTGGAAAAAAATTCAGAATGAGGTGCAATTGAAGAAAAAAATGCATTTGCACCAATTTAATATAGGTTTAATTTTTACGGCATTCACTGTGTGGTAAAAATGACACGTTACCTGTATTCTGCGGGTCAGTACGAACACGGCAATACCAAATTTATATAGTATTTGTAATGTTTTGATACCTTTTAAAAAATGAAAAACTTAGCAAAATTGAAAAAAAAAATTTGTGTCGCCATATTGTGACACCTGTAACTTTTTCATATTTACATGTATGGAGCTAGGTATGGCATCTTTTTATGCGGGACTAGATGATGTTTTTACTGATACCATTTGGGGATAGATCTGATGGTTTGATCACTTTTTCTTTAATTTTTTTTTATAGGAAGCAAAGTGTTGAAAAAAAACGCTATTTGGCTATTTTGATTTTTTTCCGCCGCCTTGCCGTTCACCGTATGGGATAAATATATTAATATTTTAATAGTTCGGGCATTTTGGAGTGGGGGATACCTAATGTGTTTATGTTTACTTTTGTTTATTTACTTTTATATCTGATCTAGGGAAAGGGGGGTGATTTGAACTTTTATGTTTTTTTATTTTTTTTTTTTTTATACTTATAAAAACTTTTTTTTTTTCTTCTTTTACTTTTATGATCAGACCCCCTAGTGACCTTGAAACCTAGGGGGTCTGATCGCTCATAATATTCACTGCAATACTACTGTATCGCAGTGAATAGCAAAATGCGTGCAATAGATGTAATGCAATGACAAGCCTGCGAGCCTTCAATAGGCTCCCGGCTGTCATGGCAACTGGTCGCTGCCCCCCGATGACGTTCAGGAGGGCGGTGATCAGTGAAAAATGGCAGCACCAGTGGCGTCTGCACAGTTTAGATGCCGCAGTCAAATGGGTTAACAGCCGTGATCGGTGCATGTACCGATCACTGCTGTTAGCGGCGGCTCCTGGCTGTATTACACAGCTGACATCCGCCCTGTATGGAGAGAGCTCAGCTCCTGAGATCTCTACATACCCTCCTTCACACCCAATCACGTACATGTACGTGATATAGGGTTAAGGGGTTAATATATTAGTTTTAGTGATATATGGATCTATATGTACACTAAAGTTTATGATCTGTAGAATAAGGCCAGTTAACCTACAGTAGCAAGGATTCTAGGTCAGCTGTGTACAATTTACTATACGTCTTTATACATCTATTATAGATTTGCATCTTGAAATATCGTTTGACAAGATCCCTGTGATCGTTTTTATAACACATTATTTTTATGCATATGGCAGTTTTTTATATGTAGCATGTTCCAATGAATCTGTATGGGTTTCATTTTTAAACCAATAGAAATCTATGAGTTGAATTTCAAAATGTTCTGGGTTTGCATAGTGTTCATTTGTGTTTCACAAACGTTATAAAAACTGCAAATGGTATTAATCCTTTAACAAAAAAAACAACAAATATGGGTAAAAAATGGCTAACTTAGAATAAAATATGGAATAAAAATAAATGCAATGTGGAAACAAAAATGGTACAAACGGATCAGTATTGAACTGATTGAAATGTGAATAAGGTCTAAAATTTGAAGGTTTTTTTCCCCATAATTATAAACATATTTAAATTTTTAGACAACTAAATGTTATGCATTTTTGCAAATATGACTAATTAAAAATTGCAGTTTTGAAGATTTTCTCTAACTATCTTAGTGGTGATAGTCTTTAGTCTTGATTGGATTGCCAATGTATGCAACTTTCTATGCTCTGGGATTTGTCAGAAAGCCAGGCATGATTTCCTTATTCTGAATGGGTTATCTTCTCACGCATGCACTGTCCCTGCCTGATGTTCACAATACTGAATTGTATGTATTGTTAGAGAAAATCTTCAAAACTCTTCAAAATTTACTCGTAGTTACAAAAATGTTTAATTGAGTTGTCCACAAATTTAAATTTGGTTATGTTTGTGGGAAAACCCCTTTCAGGGCAATGGTCAGTCCTATCTCCCCTGTAACATTACATTGAATTCAGGAAGCTAACAAAAAAAGGAGTTTGATGTTCCTCACGGTGATATAGTGATAACTGGAAATTGGGGGGGTGGGAGATTATTAATACTGTCATTGCCTATGCCAGTTTTAACCCTTTCCTGTCACAGCCATTTTTTGATTTTTGCCTTTTACTGGGAAGCTGCAAAAAAATTCACAATGGGGTGGAATTAGAAGAAAAAAACTGCATTTGCACTATTTTCTTATGGGTTTTTATTTTTATGGCATTCATTCTGCAGCCAAAATGACATGTTACCTATATTCTGGTGGTTGCTACGATTATGGCGATAACAAATATATGTAGTTTTTGTAATGTTTAACAAAAATCCAAAACTTTTATTTTGGGCATTTTCTCACACGGGGATACCAAATTTATTTATGTTTGGTCTTGTTTATTTGAGATCTAGGGTATCTAGGAGATCTATTGAAGCCTGCCACAGGTGACCCTCAGTAGTTGCTTTCTTATGACAGGGCATCTTTCAGAAGGCTCCCTGCTGTGGGATACCAGGCGCAATCTTGCCACTCCAGAGAAGTAGGGTAGGAATTAAGGAAGGAAGGAAAGAAAGAAAGAAAGAAAGAAAGAAAGAAAGGAGAGTGGCCATGCGAGGAGGGGTTTGTAGGCTGATTTGCAAAGATTAATTCCCATGATCGGAAGTGGAACCTAGAACAGACATGTCAGGAGTTGTGACATATCTCTTTAAAAGCAAGTCTTATAGCTTATATTGTAAATTGGTACAAAAATTGTAGTGTTAGGGGGCGTTCACACTACCGTTGGTGACCGTCAGTAGTGTCCGTTGCTATTGTCCGTTACAAGGTATTAGCATCGGACACTAGCTGAACCATCAGAAATGCGTTAAAATTTCCATTCATTTCAATGGGTTTTTATATTGTGTCCGTTAGTGTCCGTTTGTGTCTGTTTACACCAAATCCATCAGAAGTCCGTTTTTTTTCGCGGACAAAAAATCCTACATGCAGGACTTTTTGTCCGTTTGAAAAAAACGGATTCTTGACGGACAGCAAGTGTCCGTTATTTTTTTAACATTGAAGTCTATGGGTAATGGACTTATAACGGACAGTAACTGATAGCGATCAGTTACTGTCTGTTATTTTATGTTCATTTTTTTCCTGCGCATGCTCAGAAAGAAGAAACAAACAAACAAAAAAAACGGACAGTTTTAAAAAACGGACACTAACTGATGCTAACGGATACTAACTGATGCTAATGTGTCCGTTTTTTTAACTGAACCATTAATTGGATCAGTTAAAAAAACGGACACATTAACATCAGTTAGTGTCCGTTATGATAGGTGTCAGTTTTTTGTTTTTTTTTTAACGGACACCTTCATAACGGACTCCAATGGTAGTGTGAACCCTGCTTTACTCACAAGCACAGAATAGCATTATATATGTTCTGTCCCCACATGAGGCGAATGAAGATGTGGCTAGTGATTAGGGGCTGGGAGAGGTCCTACCTTCGTTTCCTCAATGCAGGGCAGACAGGACCATGTTGCTCAGCGTCCAGAGAGATGATGCACACCAGGGATTGTGAAGTCCAGACTTGTTTATTTGGAAGACTGTTCATACAGCATATGATGGTAATGCAGTAATTCTCCAGAAATGCAAGTGCAACAAGTAGGGTGTTACAGCAAGTGAGCAATTAAGAATGTGTGTGTGTGTGTGTGTGTGTGGTGGTCGAAAACTGATGCTTTGTACAGCCCAGTCCAAAAGCATGTCTCTCCCAGAGAAAATGTAGACTAAAAAGCCTGGTAAACAGGAAGAGGAAGCCGTACTTTGACTCGGCAAGGGAGGGGCATGTACAGAATTAATTAACTGCGGGCTGCCATACAGAAAAAGGACAGTAGGTGGCAGCAGAGGATTACAAATAATACAATCTACATGAAACGGTAGGATTATGTCTAGATGAAACAGTACACTCCCCGTCTGAAATTCCGTAAGGGATTTCACTATAAATTTTTTAAAAGTTCAATAACCTAGAAAACAAAACACAAATATACAAGCAATGCAATAATAACTTCAAACGAGGTAGATAACAGGCAGTTCCTGAGATAATCCTGAGATACCCATCTTCGGATCAGAGAAGCCGCACTAAGCCAAACTGTCTCCGACCCAACAGTAATCCAATGAACGAAGTACTAGGGCAGTGTTCTGTTCTTTCATGAAAGTGCCGGATCAATAGATCGGTGATATGATGCTTACTGGGAATGATGCAAGGATGTCGCTCTGAAGCCACGATCTTGGCTTGACTTAAACAACCACCGACTCTCAGCAAACCAAAACTGTCCACTACTGGATTTAAAATGGGCAATGGGGCTTTTGAGAGGGAGTTGCTGTTTGTGGTATAGGCATTTACATTCAGTACTGAATACGCTTTGCTGGACGTAACGTATTATAAGGAACTCACAGTGAGAAATGTCCTCTGCAGAGGGTGGTTTATGGCAAACATGCCAACCATGACAGTCTTTGTCTCCATGTGAGTTGCTATAAGATCTCGCAATGTGGACTAACCTTGCTATAGTCTTGACGAGTTTCATCCAATTGGAGAAGCGCTCAAAGCGCTGGCAACCGAGACTGGAGGTTGTTTTAGTGTTCGTGGCCAAAGCACTGACCTCGGAGTGGACTTCTGGATCGCCATCCGGATCCTGAATGCTGAAGACTTCCTGGACACATTCACCTCCCTTCTGTTCCAACAGAAACTTAGGACCTGAAAGCCAAGAAGAGTTAGCAAAGGAACTTACAGACATACGTCTAGTGGCATGGTCAGCTGGATTAAGTTCGGATGAGATATAGTGCCATTGTTCAGGCTTGGAAGACCTCCTTATTCTCTCGATGCGGTTACTGTACACATAGAAGCGCCTTGTTTGGTTGTAGATGTAACCTAAGACAACCTTACTGTCACTGTAGTATTGTACGTCGTCTATGTTGGTGTCCAGCTCATGCTGAATAAAGTCTGCGAGTTCTACTGCAAGCACGGTCCCACAGAGCTCAAGCCTGGGAATAGTGTGTTCAGGCTTGGGAGCCAACTTAGCCTTGCCGAAAACGAACCCAACGTGATCTTGATTGTCGGGTCCCGTCACCTTCAGATAGGCAACTGCTGCAATGGCCTCCGTGGATGCATCCGAGAACACATGGAGTTCCTTCCTAGTGCTAGCAGCAAGTGAGGTTCTGGTGTAACATCTTGGTATATGGATTTCATCCAAGGCACACAAAGACTGCTTCCAGGTTTCCCATTTTGGTTCCTTATCAGGGGGAAGTGGAGCATCCCAGTCCTTGACGGTTTCAGAAAGCTGTCTCAGAAGAGATTTACCTTGTATGGTTATTGGTGCTACGAATCCCAATGGGTCGTATAAGCTGTTCACCACTGACAGGACACCATGTTTAGTGAATGGTTTGTCTGCACAGTTGATTTGGAAACTGAAGGTGTGAATTGACAGGTTCCACCTCAAGCCTAAGCTTCTCTGCACAGGCAGACAGTCTGATCCCAGATCTATGTCCTTGAATACTGGAGCGTGGTCACTTGACTCAAAGGCTCTCATGACAGCCGGGCTGTTTGAAGCAATTTTGTGCAATCTAAGCTTAGCTCGGTACAGCATACCTTGGGTCCTCTTGAGTAGGTCGATCGCCGCTTCTTCTGTGGGTAGAGATTTTAGTCCGTCATCTACGTAGAAGTCTTTCTCTACAAAGTCTCTGGCGTCTATTCCATATTCGGACTCTCCTTCTTGTGCGGTTCTCCGCAGGCCATAGGTTGCCACTGCGGGGGAAGGGCTGTTCCCGAATACGTGCACCCTCATGCGATACTCCACCATCTCTTTGCTGGGGTCGTTGTCCTTGTACCACAGGAACCTGAGGAAATTCCTATGGTCCTCTTTGACTATGAAACAGTGAAACATCTGTTCAATGTCAGCAGTGATGGCAATGGGCTCCTTCCGGAACCTCATCAACACTCCTACTAGGTTGTTTGTTAGATTAGGACCCGCGAGGAGGACATCGTTGAGAGATACGCCTTGATGTTTGGCACTTGAATCAAAGACAACTCTAATTTGCTTAGGTTTCCGTGGGTGATATACTCCGAATGAGGGTAGGTACCAGCACTCCTCGTTTTCCTTTAAGGGAGGCGCTGGCTCCGCACGGTTATTCCGGAATATTTTGCTCATAAAGGTGACAATGTGTTCTTTCATCTCCGGTTTGTTGCTAAGTGTACGCTGGAGGGAGTTGAATCTCGACAAGGCTTGTTCACGATTGTTCAGGAGTCTTACCCTGGTAGCTCGGAAGGGTAAGGGAAAAACCCAGTGATCGGTCTCGTCCTTTAGAAACTCATTGTCCATTATTCTGACAAATTCCTTGTCTTCCATTGATGGGGCTACCTTGTTGTCATCCTTAGTTGTATGAAACACCAAATTTCCCAAGTCGTCTGCATAGGGAGAAGGAATGGCATCAGGCAGCTGTACGGGATCTGGAGGCTTTTCTTTCACATCATAGTGATGAGGGCATGGTTTGCAGAAAGTAGTTCGTCCGTCCCGGCGTACGTAGGTCTTAAAGGAATCGACTCTTGTTCGGTCCAGGCACACATTTCCTATGATTACCCACCCTAAGTCAAGTCTCTGTGCGTAGGGGGCGTAGTCAGGACCATTGCACTGTTGGCGGACCTTATGTATCCTTAAGTTGTCTCTGCCAAGCAGAAGTAGGATTTCAGCGTCTGTATCCATAGGTGGGATAACGTTGACTAGGTGCCTTAGGTGTGGTTGGTGGAACGCAGCTTCTGGGGTAGTAATCTCATCCCTTTGGTTTGGTATTTGATCGCATCCGATTAGCGTAGGTAGGGGTATTTCTACGCCTCCATTGATGGGAGAAGCGATGAAACCTTGTGCCCTCCTGCCGCTAGTCTCTATGCGGCCTGAGCAAGTGTTCAGGGTATAGGGCGTTGCTGGTCCCTTGATTCCAAAGGCTTCAAAGAACTTAGGTCCAGCTAGGGATAGATTGCTCTGATCGTCAATAATGGCATACATTTTTACTGGGTTCTCTGGTTGCCCTTCTGGATAAACTCTGATTAGGCATATCCTGGCGCAACATTTATCACCTTGGCTCTCCCCACATACCTCTGAGCATGAGCAGGAGACAGCCGTGGTAGACTTGGCGTTATCCTCTGGCTCCCCGCCATGGCTTGTATCCGGACTAGAGGTAACTGCGACTGCTGGATCGCTGGTGGCTGAGGTTGGATGCAAAGCTGATGGGTGTTTGTCACTATGACACTCTTCACACTTAATGGCAGATTTGCAGTCCTTGGCCATGTGCTCTAATGAGGCACAGCACCTGAAACACACCCCAAGTTCACTGAGGATTTTCTTGCGTTCTTGCATGGTTTTTGACCTGAAGCCTCTACATTTGTTCAACGAGTGTGGTTTTTTGTGAATGGGACGCTCACGATTGAAAGATTTATCTCTTGACGTAATAGTGTGCTGTTTATCAGCGGGTACCACAGGTAGTGGCAGGTTAGTCTTTCTGACACTCACACTGCTCCTCAAGTCCTTGCGTTTATGTGTGACGATTTCATACCTTGATGAGGATGTTGCTGGAGCTGTGGTGTTAGACTCCAGGAAGTCTAGGCTAGGGTCATTCCTCATTTGGGCCTGTTCATCGATGAACTTGCAGAATTGAATGAATGGAGGAAAGGTGACATCATGTGACCGTTTGTACCTGGAGGCGCACACTGCCCACTTCTCTTGCAGACTATGTGGCAGCTTTGAGACGATTGGGTTCACCCCATGGGCGGTGTCTAGGTAGCACAATCCAGACAGACGAGGATCTCTTTTTGCGAGTTCCAGCTCCATAAGCAGATCACTCAAGTCCAGAAGCTTGTGGGCTTCCTTAAGGTTGATCCTTGGAACGTTCTGCAGTCTCTTGAATAGGGACTTTTCTATGGCTTCAGCGCTGCCATAGGTTCTTTCAAGTCTCAGCCAGGCAGCAGCGAGACCTGCTTCAGCTTGCCCCACGTAGACAGTCCGAAGACTCTTGATACGGTTTGTGGAGTCAGGACCCAACCATTTAACCATGAGATCAAGCTCCTGATCCGCGGATAGGTTGAGGTCAGCAATGGCGGCCTTGATGGTTGCTTTCCTAGCTCTGTAGTTCTCTGCACGGTCGTCAAACTTTGAGAGGCTGGTACTGATCAACTCTCTGCTCACCATAAACCTGGCAAACTCAGACATGTCTGATCCTTCACTCCTTGTTACCGTGTTAGCTTGTGGTGCCCCTTGGGCGTATAAGCTGTGTGGCATGGAAGGGTGAATTGTTCCCGGGTAGAATGATGTCGCTGCAGGGTTGAGCTGTTGTGGCATCCCAGAGCTGGCTATGGCTGGGCTGAGGGTGATCTCTGTGCATTGTATTATTTCCTGTTGCTTCATAGCCTGTGTGACATAGCAGGGGGTCCTGAGTCTCACACAACACAGCGCCACCTAGTGAGCCTCACACATGCATTACACCTCCCATAGGATTGAATAGTAACCAAATGTCCAATGGGAGGACATCGCCTGGGAAAAGGGGAGGAGTCAGCTGATCACTGGGTCCCCATGGTAACACCCCTGCAGGAAGGTCCTGCGTGTGAGGAGTTAGAAGTGTGGAGTGTTAGGAGGAGGAGGTGAGGAGATAAGTGTGATGTCCTGTGAGTATAGTGCAGGCATCTCAAGTCCTAGACAGGCCCAGGAAGGCTGGAGAGCTGACATACTCCAGCTATTCAGAAGATCCTGTCCCCTGTCTGCCTAGCCATCGCCCTGAAGGAAGTCAAGCATCATTATCTTGTCAGCATGAGACTGTGGAGAGAACATTCTGGAACACATGCTCCATAGCCAGTATCACAGGATCCAGGGGCCAAGGCCAGACCTGTGGAATATCCTGCCACCCTGACTATTGCACCCTGAAACTCTGAGCTATCAGGACCACATAACGTGAGTGGGTAATATTATGTACTAGTATCATGGTGGGCATCCTCCTATGAGCCAAATAGGAACCCAGATGCACCTTAGGGCTGTAACACTGAAGTATAAGGGGCTAGGAACACCTTTCATCAAGTCTACCCTGCACCCCAGGACTTTGCTGTGTCACCAGGCGTACCCCGTTGTTTTGTATTGAAGAAACTGTTTAAGCATTTGTGCCTCCACACCCATGGAAGTAAAAGTTCAACTTTACAACCGTTTCTGTGTCTGACTCTGCACCGACAACATCAGGGCGCCCCAAACACCACCAGTCGGCACAGTATAGGGGAAGCGCCCCGGGGGAACAATCACCACCAACATTTGTGCAGCCCCCTCATCACCGGTACCAGTGGTGGTAACGTGGGACAGCACCAGCGCTGCGCCCTCGTGCCCAGAGACCGTGACAAGTCTGCGCTGTTTGCACCCCGCAATCCCAACTGCAGCGTTACCTTCCATCTGGTCACCGCAAGAAAACTGGCGTCACGAACAGGATACGGGTGTGTGCCATTTTGAGAAAGTCGCCACGAAAAGTGCGCCAAATTGTCTCCAGAGCATCGGTCTTTATTGTGGACTTTGCTAAGATCAAGTTTATTCCCTGAGAGTGCTTGCCACAAAGAGGGGGAGCCCTATACCCCTGAAGTAAGCCCTAAAGACTGTCCTCTCAGTGTGTTACAGCCCTGGAAGAGTTAAAACGCCCAGGACTTGTTTGCTGCGCCACATCACTGTGTAAGAACGCCCACAAAGGGTTAACTGTACCTTGCAAAAGTGCGAGAGATTTTTAGCACTGCCCATGAGGCCAGGAGACCCATCTGCCGCCATCTTAGGAGAGCCCAGAATGCTGAGAGCAATGCTCCAGCGCACCCATACAAGAAAGTGAAAGGCGAACGTGCCGGCGCCATTTCTGACTCTCCGGTGCCGCATCACCGTCCCTGCTGTGCACCGCTGATCTCTGGTCCACGCTGCAGTTGCTGTCAGTGAGTACTGTGCCTCCCTGTCCTTGTCTTCAGTCCTCCCACGGCCCCAGCGAGTGTTTTCCGTGTCCGTGGGGAGTGCCACCATTAAAGAGGGGGAGCACACCGTCAGCCTGCATCACAGTGACTCTGTTAATAGCTACAGCATTCTTAAAGGGACAGCATTCCAAGTTGTAGTCTCCATTCCCTTCCAGCAAGCAGTTGAGTTTCTTAAAGAGACGGCGACCTAATTTCAGTCATACCTGCAAACAACATGACTGAGCAAAGTGACATTGTGCCATCTGTTTCTAGTGATCCAGCAGTGCCCATGGCGAGCAGCCTACCATTCTCCATGCCATTTTACCCTGGCGCACCATGGCTGCCGCGCTACAAAGGGGAGGCGCATACCCTCAGGGACTTTCGTGAGAAGATGCTGTGTCTCTTCCAGTTCTATCCTCTGAATACAGAACAGCAGATACAGATCCTGCTGGGCCAGCTTGAGGGTGCTGCAGCTAGGGAGGTCAAATCCTGGCCTGCCTCTGACAAAAGAACCCCTGGGCAAATTCTGGACAAACTCCAGGTGAACTTTGACGTGCGATCTGTCTCCGAGGTAAAGATGCGCTTCTTTTCCAGACGACAACTACCTGGTGAGACCCTGCGGGACTATGCTTTATCCCTCCAAGAGGTGTTCAGAGCTGTGGTGCAAGTGGATCCACGTGAAAATGTGGACTCTGATAAAATCTTGCTTGACCGCTTCATAGAAGGGGCGGGTACCACATTGCTCCAGAGTCAGTTGCGAATGCTTGCTGCACAACATCCCAGCATCACGTTTGCTGACTTCAAGGCCCTTGCCATCCAGGTCTTGGGACAGGAGCAGCCCCAGCCGAGCCCAGTCATCTGTGCTCCCTCACCTGGACCCTCAACAAGCATTGCTCCAGTTGTCCTGCCACTACCTCTGGGTACCTCACCTGCCGCCCAAACCGCGCAGACTACACCAGCAGACTCCAGAGATGACCTTCTGGCCCGAGTGGATCATCTGACCCGTGCCATGGAACAGATCACCGTCCGTCTAGATCGTCTGACCCAGCCGTCTTCATCGTCCAGTGATCCTTTGCGAAGTCTCAACATCTCACCTGAGTCGCCACCCAGACGTTCGTCTTCAGTGAAACCTCCGCAGAGTGAGAGGCCATACTGTACCTATTGCCATAGATATGGACACACCAGGCCTCAGTGTTTTCAGTTAAACGGGCCACCCCCGAGGCAGCGGGCCGCCCCTCGGGAGGAAAGAAGAAGGGCCCAGGTGAATCTTCAGTGCCATTGTCACGCTTCGTCTCAGCCTGCCCACACATCACAATCCGGGTGAACGGCGTCCCTCTGACAGCGTTGGTGGACACTGGATCTCAGGTAACAACCCTGCGCAAGCAGGTGTTCCTTGAACATTGGGACTTAGGTGTGTTGAATAGAACACCTGACACATGGATAAATCTGTGTGCCAGCAATGGACAGCCCATACCACAGCAGGGTTATTGGGAACCCACTATCCAGATTGGGGACTTGAAACTGCCTAGACAGGGTGTAATTGTCACTGATGTAGAGGATGATAGGTTTGCAGTTATAATATTAGGCATGAATGTTTTACGCCATTGCTTTGCAGAAGTGTTGGATGCCTTGCATGCCTCTCTCCTTACAGCTTCACCCAGTGACCAGCAGACCATTCAGCGGGCCATTCGTGTACTCAATGCCCAGCACAAGTTCGCCAACAAACAAGGTGAAATTGGTCGAGTCCGGATCCAAGATACCCGTCCAGTAACCCTACAGCCTGGAACAGAAACTATGGTGTGGTGCCGTGCCCGTCCGGGCATAGAAAATCAGGACTACGAGGCCTTGCTACAACCCATACAGGTAGATGGCCAACCACTTGTCATGGCTGCCCGCAGCCTTGTCACAGTTTCCAATGGACGTGTTCCTGTCCGCTTAGTCAACTTGGGCGATGCTCCCGTGAACCTCCACAAGTTCCACTCTGTGGCCCTGCTACACCGGTTAGCACCAGAAGACATTCTCTCTGGTGATTCTACCGCCACACAGCATTCCACCCAAGCTGCTGAGAACATTCAGAATGGAGCCACGAAGTCCTGGTGGGATGAATTGAACGTGGGAGACGCCAATACCCCTATAGAGCACATCAATGGGGTTCGCAATGTGGCCAAGCGTTACCAACAGGCATTCAGCAAACACCCATTGGACTTTGGTAAGACCACGACCATACAACATTGCATTCTGACTGGTAACCACCATCCAATCAAGGAGCGTCACCGTCCAATACCACCAGCGATGTACCAACCGGTGAAAAAGTTGATCCAAGAGATGCGAGATGCTGATGTCATCCGGGAGAGTAACAGCCCCTGGGCAGCCCCGCTAGTCCTTGTCAAGAAGAAAGACGGAACCCTACGATTTTGTGTGGACTATCGTAAACTCAACAATGTCACGCACAAAGACGCATACCCATTGCCACGGATTGAGGAATCTCTAACAGCTTTGGGATCAGCTACCTGTTTCTCGACCCTGGACTTAACCAGTGGATACTGGCAAGTCCCTATGGCGCATGAAGATCGTGAAAAGACTGCGTTTACGACCCCGATGGGACTCTTTGAATTCAATAGTATGCCATTTGGGCTATGTAATGCCCCAGCCACATTCCAACGGCTTATGGAGAGGTGCCTCGGCCATGAAAATTTCCAGAGTGTGCTACTGTACCTGGACGATGTTATTGTATTCTCCCGGACATACCAAGAACACCTTCGTCACATGTCCGAGGTATTCAAGGTACTTATACAGCACGGACTAAAGGTGAAGCCCTCCAAGTGCTACCTGTTGAAACCCCAAGTTCACTACCTTGGGCATGTCGTGAGCGCACAAGGCGTCCAACCTGATCCTGAAAAGATCACTACAATCCAGAACTGGCGAAGACCAACTACCGTCAAAGAAGTCCGAAGCTTCCTTGGATTCGCAGGTTACTACCGGCGTTTCATACCACACTTCGCCCAAGTAGCCGAGCCTCTGAACGAGTTGTTGCGCGGTTGTCCCAGAGAAAACTACAACCGAAAACTTCCGGTAGACTGGACAGCGCGTCAAGAGGAAGCCTTTCAAGCGCTTAAAGCACTTCTGACGCAACTACCAATTCTAGCCTATCCCGACTACAGTCAGCCATTCCGCTTGTACACAGATGCAAGTCACCAAGGTTTGGGTGCAGTGTTGTCCCAGGTTCAGGACAACAAAGAGCGAGTCATCGCCTACGCCAGCAGGAGTCTGAGAGGCGCGGAGAAGAACGACCAGAACTATAGTTCTTTCAAACTCGAACTTCTGGCGCTTGTCTGGGCCGTGACAGAGAAGTTTAAAGACTACCTGGCTGCCACACCCTTTACCGTGTACACAGATAACAATCCGTTGGCGCATCTGGACACTGCTCGACTGGGAGCCCTTGAACAACGGTGGGCCTCAAGACTCGCGAATTACAAGTTCTCTGTCAAGTATCGCAGTGGCAAGTCCAACGCTAACGCTGATGCACTCTCAAGGTTGCCTGTGGGAGAAGAACCACCCTGAGAAGACATCTGGGAAGAGGTGGAGATGCCACCATTCTACAACAAGTTTGCCCAACAGGTTGCTATTGGTGTTCCTTTAGAAGGAGAATCTCTGGCAAAAACAGCTGCCGAATCCCTCCAGGAGCCATCTCTGTGGAAAACGTTCCAAGAAGAGAGCAGAGTTTTAGGAGAATTGTCAGATTTCCTGCTTACAGGAAGAATACCAACCCGTGTAAAGAGAGGTCTTCATGACGTGGAATTAAAACGCCTTTGGCGACAGAGGAAGCGCCTGTTTGTCCAACGAGGCCTTCCACTTAGAAACACTCTTGATCCTGTCACAGGTGAAAGGCTTCATCAGATCGTCGTACCAAGAAGAGACGCACAGATGATACTTGAGGCGTATCATGACAGATCCGGTCACTTCGGGGTACAAAAGACCGAAGCTACCATCCGTCGTCGCTTCTATTGGGTTGGGATGAGGAGTGACATTGAGAGTTGGTGCCGAGAGTGTCCCGCCTGTAGTATCACCAAGGAAGGTCGAAGAGATCAGAAGGCCCCTCTACATCCAATTAAGACTCAAAAGCCATGTGAAATTGTTGCTCTGGACCATGTGAAGTTGGGTCCCACACGTTCCGGCTACAGCTACGCTCTGACAATGGTGGATCATTATTCCAAGTTCCTTGTCATCGTGCCTGTCAGAGATCTTACAGCAAGAACTACGGCTGAGACCTTCTACGCAGAGTTTGTCCGCCATTACGGTTGTCCTGAGCATATCCTCACCGACCGTGGATCGGCGTTTGAATCCCAATTGTTCCGTGAGCTGTGTCAGTTCCAAGACTGCAAGAAGTTGCGAACCACAGCGTATCACCCTCAAGGGAATGGTATGTGCGAGAAGGCAAATCAAGTGATCATCGGCATGCTAAGAACAGCCGCAGTTACACCTGGTGTTGAGTGGCCTGAGCGTATCAAGGACTTGGCCTATATTTACAACAACACACCCCAAACATCTACGGGATATGCACCATTTTATCTAATGTTTGGAAGACAAGGTCAACTTCCTTCAGACTTAACCCTTGGTGTGAAGGTCCCTGACACCATCAATCCACTACCCATAACAGACTGGGTTATTGAACACCGCCGACGTATGGAGGAAGCTAAAGAGATAGTTGAAACGCGCATGGATGAGGTTCGTAGGAGACAACAGGAGGATTACAACCATCACGCCCATGCAGCGCCCCTGAAAGTTGGCGACCATGTATGGTTAAGGAATAACCATCGGAATGGGAAATTGGATCCATTCTGGGAGAAAGAACCATACAGTGTCATCTCCATACCATATCCTGAATCCGACGTGTATGAGATCTCTAAACCTGGGAGACAGCCCCAAGTAGTACACCGAAACCGTCTGAAGCTGTGCCTTAAAGAAGGACTACCCACAGAGGTGACCCCAGCTGAGACAACGAGTACAGAGATCTTGTCACCTTCTGAAGCAAAAGAGAGACCCCCAACGTTAACTGAGCTTATGTGGGCGCCTAAACTACTACCATTTAGCTGCTATCCACCAATTGCTCTAGTGCAAGAGAACCCTTCGACAGATGATTTAATTGATTTCAGTGACTCTGTTCCTGATTCAAATCTCGTTCCACTTAGGCGTTCTGAGCGTACCACAAAAGGCATACCTCCAACACGCTATAGTGATGCCATGGCTGTCCTTGAGTAAAAGAGGTTAACTGTCTCTGCTTCTGTATGTATGTTATTCCTGCTCTGATTACATTAATGTTTTTCCTGTGTGTATATACAGTATATATATAATATCTTGCCATGTAATATAGTATTTACATTTATATGCAACAATCCAAGCCATAGTGCCTGGCTCACCGAGCCAAGGAAGTTCTGTTACCCCATTGCGGTATGGACATTGGTGCTAGAGTGCCTACTCTTCCTTACAGAAAGGACTGTTTATTGTTTCTCAGAGAGACTCTCATGATAATGGACACTCACAAAATTTGTGCCAGAGAGCCTCTGGACCCATTTGCACTACTGTTGTTTCTATATGGACTGTCTGATGGTACCGCCAAAAGGTTCCATAAGTCTGAGTTTAATTATCTCTCCGTTACCCTTCAGACTTCTCATGGACATTCCAGGACTATGCCGGGAGGTCTTACCTCAAGTTTCTAAGTATTATATTTTTCTAAACTGTTAGTGACATTTGCACTTTATTCGTATTTATTAACGTTATGTTACATTTCTCACCTTCACCCCAGCCCGTCGCCGAGGTCGGCTCAGTGAAAGAGGGGGAGTATGTGGCATCCCAGAGCTGGCTATGGCTGGGCTGAGGGTGATCTCTGTGCATTGTATTATTTCCTGTTGCTTCATAGCCTGTGTGACATAGCAGGGGGTCCTGAGTCTCACACAACACAGCGCCACCTAGTGAGCCTCACACATGCATTACACCTCCCATAGGATTGAATAGTAACCAAATGTCCAATGGGAGGACATCGCCTGGGAAAAGGGGAGGAGTCAGCTGATCACTGGGTCCCCATGGTAACACCCCTGCAGGAAGGTCCTGCGTGTGAGGAGTTAGAAGTGTGAAGTGTTAGGAGGAGGAGGTGAGGAGATAAGTGTGATGTCCTGTGAGTATAGTGCAGGCATCTCAAGTCCTAGACAGGCCCAGGAAGGCTGGAGAGCTGACATACTCCAGCTATTCAGAAGATCCTGTCCCCTGTCTGCCTAGCCATCGCCCTGAAGGAAGTCAAGCATCATTATCTTGTCAGCATGAGACTGTGGAGAGAACATTCTGGAACACATGCTCCATAGCCAGTATCACAGGATCCAGGGGCCAAGGCCAGACCTGTGGAATATCCTGCCACCCTGACTATTGCACCCTGAAACTCTGAGCTATCAGGACCACATAACGTGAGTGGGGAATATTATGTACTAGTATCATGGTGGGCATCCTCCTATGAGCCAAATAGGAGCCCAGACGCACCTTAGGGCTGTAACACTGAAGTATAAGGGGCTAGGAACACCTTTCATCAAGTCTACCCTGCACCCCAGGACTTTGCTGTGTCACCAGGCGCACCCCGTTGTTTTGTATTGAAGAAACTGTTTAAGCATTTGTGCCTCCACACCCATGGAAGTAAAAGTTCAACTTTACAACCGTTTCTGTGTCTGACTCTGCACCGACAACATCAGGGCGCCCCAAACACCACCAGTCGGCACAGTATAGGGGAAGCGCCCCGGGGGAACAATCACCACCAACATTTGTGCAGCCCCCTCATCACCGGTACCAGTGGTGGTAACGTGGGACAGCACCAGCGCTGCGCCCTCGTGCCCAGAGACCGTGACAAGTCTGCGCTGTTTGCACCCCCGCAATCCCAACTGCAGCGTTACCTTCCATCTGGTCACCGCACTGTGGTTTAACCTCTGGAGATTTCAATGACTGCGGCTTGAACTGTGGAGATGCACTGGAATGTATCTTGTGGTCGTCTTGTGATGATTGCTGCTCCTGAGGGGACATATTATGGCGTTGGTCTTGGGTCTCTGCAGATGCTGTGGGTAACACTGGCGCCGTAAGTTGGGCTGACTTGGATGTTTCCACATTGTTGGGTAGAATGTCACTGGAGAAGGCATGTGCTGCAGATATCTGTTTCTGCGCGTAGACACTGGTACGAACAGCTGGATCATCTTCTTCCAGTGGTGGTAGGAAAATCAGGTCGAGGTTTTGCTTCAATGCTTGCTCTAGTATTTTTACTTCAGCTATTGCGATTTTTTCCTCCATTTCTGTTTGAAGGATCTTTGCTTTGGCTTCTGCCTCTGCCTCTGCTTTCTTGGCTTCTGCCTCTGCTTCTGCTTTCTTGGCTTCTGCCTCTGCCTCTGCTTTCTTGGCTTCTGCCTCTGCTTCTGCTTTCTTGGCTTCTGCCTCTGCCTCTGCTTTCTTGGCTTCTGCCTCTGCCTCTGCTTTCTTTTCTGTGTAGGAACGCCTTAGTTTGGATCGCTCTGCGTTTAAACGAGCCTCTAGAATTCTGTCGCTGAGGGCAGAAGTTTTTGAGCAGGATGATTTGTATGACCGAGAAGAGTGCTTGGATGAGCCTGACCTGTTAGATCTAGCTTCTTGCAGATAAGCGATACGGAGCTCTGCCTTATCTGTGGCGTCTTGCACAGCGGCATCCCTTTCTCTGTTTGTGTAATCTGCTTTGCTTAACTCTGATGAGGCTTCATCAATATTAGAGTCTTTTAGGAAGGCAGCGTACCTTGTGGATAGCCTCTTGTATCTTCCGTGGGCCGCATCTAGCCGTTTTATAGTGTCCTGTAGACTAGCTGCATCATTTTTGTGGCGTTTGATGCTTGACATGAGGGAGGCGACTCGTTCCCATAGGTCGTCCAGGTTGTCATTGAACTCGTCCTTCATGGAATGGTAGTTCTCGAGGACCTTTACTGTTGGCTTAAGGGAGGGTACAGGTCGTGTGTCTTGGCCTGTCTCTAATGCTGACTCTGCTTCCCGTTCTTCATAGTAGGCAGTATCGGGTTGTACTGGGTCTGTTTCGACACTGGGGAACAATGCAGAGTCTTTTTCAGCCATTTTGGTTTAAGGTGCGCTGTCTCTTTAAGAAACTGAACTTTTAAATTGGGCCTGTAAATCGCAGTGCAG
Organism: Leptodactylus fallax; assembly: GCA_947044405.1. Taxonomy (NCBI): domain Eukaryota; kingdom Metazoa; phylum Chordata; class Amphibia; order Anura; family Leptodactylidae; genus Leptodactylus; species Leptodactylus fallax. The sequence goes on along the minus strand of CAMRHE010000294.1, from coordinate 948,317 downwards.
CTTAGTTAAGATGTCCTGACAAGATTCCCAAGCTGTTTTTGGAGAATCGTGGGGTTTTGCAGTCCGACGATCTGCAGCAATGTGGTATATGAGCAGGCAGATGGGTTGGGGCCGGGCATCAAGGCAGTTTTCGACTGTTCTGTCCCCACATGAGGCGAATGAAGATGTGGCTAGTGATTAGGGGCTGGGAGAGGTCCTACCTTCGTTTCCTCAATGCAGGGCAGACAGGACCATGTTGCTCAGCGTCCAGAGAGATGATGCACACCAGGGATTGTGAAGTCCAGACTCGTTTATTTGGAAGACTGTTCATACAGCATATGATGGTAATGCAGTAATTCTCCAGAAATGCAAGTGCAACAAGCAGGGTGTTACAGCAAGTGAGCAATTAAGAATGTGTGTGTGTGTGTGTGTGTGTGTGTGTGTGTGTGTGTGTGTGGTGGTCGAAAACTGATGCTTTGTACAGCCCAGTCCAAAAGCATGTCTCTCCCAGAGAAAATGTAGACTAAAAAGCCTGGTAAACAGGAAGAGGAAGCCGTACTTTGACTCGGCAAGGGAGGGGCATGTACAGAATTAATTAACTGCGGGCTGCCATACAGAAAAAGGACAGTAGGTGGCAGCAGAGGATTACAAATAATACAATCTACATGAAGCGGTAGGATTATGTCTAGATGAAACAGTACAATATACAGAAAAGAGAAAGAATTCTACCTAATAGTACTGGTTAAATATTGCATACCTGAGTTATACAGACAACAATAAAAACTAGTATTCATCCAAAAAGGAACAACTTTTAAATGATGAGGGAGAGAATAGAGAAGCAATTAAAGTTCAAACCAGGGACTTTTTCAAAAAGATGGGCATAGAAGCACACATTTTAACCATTTCAGGTGGTATTCAATACCATGGCAGTTTTCTGTGATGATCCTACAAAACTAAACCTGTGGATAAGCAAATGCTGTCTATTGCACTTCTTTTACTGTACTTCATTTTTTTTTTTTTTTTTTTGCAAAGATTTCACAGATTGGACTGGCCACAATACTGAATTCATCATTTGTGATCCGTGTTCTTTGGAAACCATGACAACCCTTATTATATTTTCTTTTCTTATACAAGGCAAGTAATATAAAATAGTATAATCATAAAACTATATAATAATATCAATAGTAAAAATGGTAGTAGCAATGATATTACTCTTGCTTATATATATTAGTCAATGGCATGGATTCAAAGCCCCCATAGACGTGAATGCATAACTGAATGCACTCGGATGACATTCAAATGTCACCTTGTCTTCTGTCCCCTATCATAGTTTACATGGGTCACTTGCTACACATTTGGATGGTACCAATTAGCTGCTGAGCCCCAAAACAGATGCCCTGTACAGTACATACAGTACCAAAGTACACAGGGTATAACAAGTCAGTCTTCAGCCCCAGTGCTGAAAATATCAGCACCGATTTCTCTTCACTGTCAGAAAAACAGGCTTTACAGCTCAGCATCATCAATGACGCTGAGCTGTAAGGCTTGGCCTTCTGACAGTGGGGAGATATTGGGGCCAAAATTCACGGCATCAATATCTTCAGCACCGGGGAAGTTGACAGTGTGTTGAATTCAGCGCACCGTCGACTTTTTTAGCAGTATATGATATCGCGTATCTATGAAGACGTGAAAGATCCTATTTAAATATTAGTATAATATTATCACTTGTTATACACTGGGTACATTGGTGTGTAATGTACAGGGCATCTGTTTTGAGGCTCAGCAACTAATTGGTGCCATCCAAATGTGTAGCAGGTGATCCATGTAGACTATGTTAGGGGACAGCAGACAAGGTGACATACGAGTGTCATCTGAGTGCATTCCGTTATGCATTCACGTCTATGGGAGCTTTGAATCCATGCTGTTGACTCCTTGTCATAGGAATGGAATGAATCCAAAGCCCCCATAAATGAATGCATTCAGATGACACTTGGATGTCTCTCTGAGTGTCATCCAAGTGCATCCCCATGCAAACTCGGCCCCAAATCAGATGTACCCTTGGTCACGTGTCTGGGGTCTTAATGGTAAGTAAAGACCAAAATAATCATAAGGGGTTATTGAAATCAAGTTTTTTACATCCATTTAGCAGATCTGTTTAATGGATTAAAAAAATGGATCCAAAAAACTGATGCAAATGGATATCCATCCGTTTACATATCCAAAGAAAAGGCAGCTCTCCATTAACTACTGAAGTAAGGGCTGATTCACATCTGCGTTCGGCTTTCCGTTCAGAGAGTCCGCTTGGGGACCCCCTGAACGGAAACCTATATGCATAGAAAAGTGGTTACCTAAGGAAACCCACGGAGCCCAAAGACTATAATGGGGTCTGTGTGGTTTCCGCACGAAACTATGCGGAGAGAAAAGTGCTGCTTACTTTGTGCGGAAACCGAGCAGAAACCACGCGGACCCCATTATAGTCTATGGCGTCCGCAGGTTTCCTTAAGTAACCGCTTTTCTATGCGTATAGGTTTCCATTAGGGGGGGTCCCCAAGCGGACTCCCCGAACGGAAAGCCAAACGCAGATGTGAACCAGCTCTAAATAAGGTGAATTTATTCCATGTTGCATCTGTTTACATAGAAATCAATGTAATAAAAAAGAGAAGTTCCTTTTCTGTCCATATTTTGAAGGACACCAAAAATGTAGTATGGGCCCATTCATATCACGTTTTTTTACAGCAGTTTAGCATGTCAGCTTAACATTGAAAAACACGGAATGAAGAAGAAAAGAAGATGGATATCTATCCGTTTACATGGAGATTAATTTGAAAAAAATTTGTTTCTGTCCATTTTTTTTCTGATGGACACAAAAGTATGGTTTACTACATTTTTGTGTTCTTAAAAAAAAATGGACAAAATCGGATCTATTTTTTTTTCTATATATTGATCTCTGGGTAAACGGATGGCCAAGGAGCTGAGCAGGGACAGTGTGTGTGTGTGAAGCAATAAAAAGCATTATACTGTGGGGAGGGGTATTAAGAAACATTATTCTGTGTATAATGTGGGGGGGGGGGGCACTCAGGAACATTTTTGTATGGGGGCACTTAAAGGGAACTATACTGCTGCCCGATTATATTATGCCTGATTAGTGCCACCGCACACAGTATAAAGCTCCATTATTGCCCCTTCACACAGTATAATGCCACAATAGTGCCCCCCACACAGTTTAATTACCATTTATATTGTGTGGTGGCCACTAATGGCCACTAGCCACTAGTGTATGTATGACTTAAAGCATAACTAAACTTTCAGATGACTTTTGATTTTTGGCTCCTTTCTGTGAAATCCTACATCTTTTCATCCCTTTCTTCTGTATTGAGTGCTGTCCCCTGCTTCTCACTGTGTACGGAGTATACACACATGGACAAAATTGTTGGCACCCCTCGTTTAATGAAAGAAAAACCCTCAATGGTCACAGAAATAACTTGAATCTGACAAAAGTAATAATATATAAAAATTCTATGAAAATGAACAAATGAAAGTCAGACATTGCTTTTCAAGCATGCTTCAACAGAATTTTTAAAAAAAGAAAACTCATGAAACAGGCCTGGACAGAAATGATGGTACCCTTAACTTAATATTTTGTTGCACAACCTTTTGAGGCAATCACTGCAATCAAACGATTCCTGTAACTGTCAATGAGACTTCTGCACCTCTCAACAGGTATTTTGGCCCACTCCTCATTAGCAAACTGCTCCAGTTGTCTCAGGTTTGAAGGGTGCCTTTTCCAGACGGCATGTTTCAGCTCCTTCCAAAGATGCTCAATAGGATTTGGGTCAGGGCTCATAGAAGACCACTTCAGAATAGTCCAATGTTTTCCTCTTAGCCATTCTTGGGTGTTTTAGCTGTGTGTTTTGGGTCATTATCCTGTTGCAAGACCCATGACCTGCGACTGTATTATTTCCAGAAATTCACTAGTTGAAAACAGTCGGGATATTTAAATGCAGCTACATATAAATATCCTAACCCCGAATGTGTTTTCAACCAGTGATATCTCTGGAAATCAGTGGTAGAACTATCGCTATAGCAGCTGTAGCAACCTTAGGAGGCCTGTTGGGTTTGTTTTTTTTTTTGGTTTTTTTAATGGGCAGTTACCTGCTGGATTACACCAGCGGGTAATTTCCCCTATTTACTTACCAATCCCCACTCCTATCCATGGCTGGTTCCCTTCAGCCCTCCAGAGGCCCCTCCTAGAGGCTGAAGGGAAAAGCAGATGTGGCTGTGGGCAGGAGAGTGAATCGGAAAGTAGGGCCACAACACTTAGACTATTTGTTGGGCGAACTTTGCGAGATGGACCAAACACGTCCAAAATGAAACAGGTATTATTATACTCTGGGGTCTGGCGATGTGAGAAAACATAAAAAAACAGTGTTACTCACCTCTCCTGGGCTCCAGTGTGGGTATTCGGGCCTCTTTAATGACATCACAGACCACTGAGGCCTGTAATTGGGCCTCAGAGGTCTCGTAGGTCACGCTGGTGTCACAATGCATAATGATGCCCGCATAACCCATGTGACTGTGTCTCTTCAGACACCAGAGTATAATAATGAATAAATATTAGTTTGTGGGTGGCGAACACCAAAAATTATGTGGTTGGCGAACCCAAAATTTTAGCAAAATTCATAACGAACACCATAGGGGCCGTTATGGGACATTGGATTATGTGGAGGGGACACTATGGGCAGGGCCGGTTTTAGACAAAGTGGGGCCCTGGGAAAAATTAAAAGCGGGGCCCCAAATGCTGATATGCAAGCAACACCATTGTCTTCCAGTGGCAACCCCTATAATAACGCCTCCTTTCTGCCAACAAAAAAGTAATAACAAGCCCCATTTTACCACACACAATTCAAATGAGCACCTTTGTACCACCTAACAGATTTTTGCACCCAGTCATCAGTTATTATAGCTCCTCCTTATAAATAATAGTCCCTTCTTATAAATAATATTACACCTTTATCAGTAGTAGCTCTCTTATAAATGATAAATAGTGCCCTGTATCAGTAATATTCCCCCTTATCAGTAAAAGTCACCCCGTAAAAAATAATATGGCTCCCTTATTAATAATAGCCCTCTCATAAATAATATCTACCCTTATAAATAATAGTCCCCATTATCACTAATAGCCCCCTTCATTTAATTTGTCTTCAATGGAAAACCACAAAAAGAATTGTCAAAAAGCCAAATTGGATATAATTCCACACCAAACATAAAAAAGGGGGTGGGCAAAAGTATTGGCACCCTTTGAAAAATCATGTGATGCTTCTCTAATTTGTGTAATTAACAGCACCTGTTACTTACCTGTGGCACATAACAGGTGGTGGCAATAACTAAATCACACTTGCAACCAGTTGAAATGGATTAAAGTTGACTCAACCTCTGTCCTGTGTCCTTGTGTGTACCACATTGAGCATGGAGAAAAGAAAGAAGACCAAAGAACTGTCTGAGGACTTGAGAAGCAAAATTGTGAGGAAGCATGAGCAATCTCAAGGCTACAAGTCCATCTCCAAAGACCTGAATGTTCCTGTGTCCACCGTGCGCAGTGTCATCAAGAAGTTTAAAGCCCATGGCACTGTGGCTAACCTCCCTAGATGTGGACGGAAAAGAAAAATTGACAAGAGATTTCAACGAAAGATTGTGCGGATGGTGGCTAAAGAACCTCGACTAACATCCAAACAAGTTCTAGCTGCCCTGCAGTCCGAGGGTACAACAGTGTCAACCCATAGTATCCGTCAGCGTCTGAATGAAAAAGGACTCTATGGTAGGATACCCAGGAAGACCCCACTTCTGAGCCAGAGACATAAAAAAGCCAGGCTGGAGTTTGCCAAAACTTACCTGAGAAAGCCAAAAACTTTTTGGAAGAATGTTCTCTGGTTAGATGAGACAAAAGTAGAGCTTTTTGGGAAAAGGCATCAACATAGAGTTTACAGGAAAAAAAAGAGGCCTTCAAAGAAAAGAACACGGTCCCTACAGTCAAACATGGCGGAGGTTCCCTGATGTTTTGGGGTTGCTTTGCTGCCTCTGGCACTGGACTGCTTGACCGTGTGCATGGCATTATGAAGTCTGAAGACTACCAACAAATTTTGCAGCATAATGTAGGGCCCAGTGTGAGAAAGCTGGATCTCCCTCAGAGGTCATGGGTCTTCCAGCAGGACAATGACCCAAAACACACTTCAAAAAGCACTAGAAAATGGTTTGAGAGAAAGCACTGGAGACTTCTAAAGTGGCCAGCAATGAGTCCAGACCTGAATCCCATAGAACACCTGTGGAGAGATCTCAAAATGGCAGTTTGGAGAAGGCACCCTTCAAATCTCAGGGACCTGGAGAAATTTGCCAAAGAAGAATGGTCTAAAATTCCAGCAGAGCATTGTAAGAAACTCATTGATGGTTACCGGAAGCGGTTGTTCGCAGTTATTTTGTCTAAAGGTTGTGCTACCAAGTATTAGGCTGAGGGTGCCAATACTTTTGTCCGGCCCATTTTTGGAGTTTTGTGTAGAATGATCAATGATTTGACTTTTTTTTCATTCTCTTTTGTGTTTTCTCATTGCAAGCAAAATAAATGAAGATATTATTACCAAAGCATTTGTGATTGCAATCATTTTCTGGAAGAAATTGAGTATTATCTGACAGAATTGCAGGGGTGCCAATACTTTTGGCCAGCACTGTATATATATGTCCCCCTTATTATAGGCCTATTATAAATAGTTCTTCCCTTATAAATAATAGGCGGCCTTATATGTTTCCCCCTTATAACAATCCACCTTATATATAATAGTTCCTCTCCAATAATAGCCGCCGTATATGTAATAGTCTCCCCCTTATAAATAGCAGTTCCTCGTTTATATCTAACAGACTCCTCCTTATATATAATAATTCCTCTATTATACATAATAGCCCCTTATATATAACAGTCTCCCCCTTATAACAGCCCCTTATATATAGTAGTTCTGTTCCTATAATAGCCCCCCTTATATACAGTGGGTACGGAAAGTATTCAGACCCCTTTAAATTTTTCACTCTTTATTTCATTGCAGCCATTTGCTAAAAACAAAAAAGTTCATTTTATTTCTCATTAATGTACACTCAGCACCCCATCTTGACAGAAAAAAAACAGAAATGTAGATATTTTTGCAAATTTATTAAAGAAGAAAAACTGAAATATCACATGGTCATAAGTATTCAGACCTTTGCTCAGTATTGAGTAGAAGCACCCTTTTGAGCTACTACAGCCATGAGCAGAGACGTACCTAGGGGTTCAGCACAGGGGGGGTGAACATGTCCAAGTGGGCCCCCAACTTAGGTATACCAATATTATCACTATACGGTGACTGTATAGTGGTATATATCGGATCTACACAGGGCTCTGCAGACGATTTAGGCAAATACAGTGCAGTAACATTTAGTGACTTACCGGTGACGTCTCTGACTAATCGTTCACATTCCCCATCTCTTTCATCTGAACCGCCATGATCATTTCTTCCAGTCTCTGTAAAGTTTGCAGCACAGACATTTTTGGCTCCTTACTTTTCCAGGCACCTGACCCACATTATCTTCACCTACACAAAGCCCCCATCCTGCTGCTACCCCCAATCATAAAATATATAAAATACCCCCCATAATAATACCCACAAGTGCATCTTTAAATTAATAACTTCCCTGTGTACCCACTTTAAATAGTGCCCCTTATTAATAATGCCCCAGATGTTTCCTAATTAAAAAGTAAACAAAAGGTAAAAATAATTAATGGGGTTCCAATAATCGGGACCCCCAGGATCGGCTGTTTGAATGAACCCTGGTACCTGTGTAAGCGCTGTGACCGCTTCTCTGTTTACATAGTGTCATTCATCTCATAGCGGCCATGTCATGTAACTACAGCCTCGTCCTATACACGTCTATGTGACAAGGCTGGAATTACATCACACGGTCACTATAAACAGACAGTGTGTGATATAAACAAGTGCCATAGCCCCTTCATACAGCTGATCAGTGGGGGTCACTTATCTCTTATTGATGATCTATTCTGAGGATAGATCATCAATTAAAAATGAGCTGGAAAACTCTTAAAGCCTAAGGCCCCATGTGGCGTCCCGCAGCAAAAAAGCACTGTTCTTCCTGCTGCGCTTTGCACAAAAAGTTCGCAGAAAGTTCTGCTTCAATTATATCTACAGGGAAACCGGGTGCGTTTCCATAGGAATGCTGCGATTTCCAAAACCACGACTGTTTTGGAAATCGCAGCATGTCCACTGCACATATTTTACCACAAAGTGGACATGCTGCGGATGGGGCCACGGGAAAAACGCCACGGGAAAAAAAGTGCCGCATTTTACAGTTCCTGCAAAGTGGATGGGATTCTAGCAAATCCCATCCACACATTGTGGAAAAATGCGTGCCGCGGACACTCTGCGATTTCCAAAACTGTTGCGGTTTTGGAAATCGCAGCATGTCAATTATACCTACGGAAACACTGGCGGTTTCCCTATAGTTATAATGGAAGCAGAAAGTCTGCAGAGGAAAAATCTGTGGCCCTTCTCTGAAAAGCGCTGTCGGAAAAACCACAATGTTACTGCCGCGGTTTTTCCTGCAGCGCTTTTTTGCTGCAGCCCGCTACGTGGGGCTTTAGTCTTAATAAAGCCCAAGTGTCACTTTTATTAAATTAATTGCCCCCTCATATTATGCCCCTAATTCCCCCTGACATAAATACTGCACCCCTAATGACCTCTTATATCGATGACCACCCCCTTATGTTCATAATGACCCCTAATATAAATAACCTCCCCCCTTGTACCCTGTAATAACCCTTATATAAATGACGCCCCCTTATGTTCTTAATGCCCCTTCCCTTATAGTTATAATTCCCCCTCCTAACAACCCCTTGTACTATTAAAATACCCACAACTAAGCTAAAACAAAACAAATATAAGTTATACTCACCTACCAGCGACCATGACGAACGGAGCCGCCGCTTTCTCTTCTTTACCCGCGTTCTGTGCGCAGGGTCCACGCACAGGAAGTCAGCGTCTCAGCGTAGGAAGCGCGATGTTGTGACGTCATCGCGCCGCCTGTGCTGATGACTGTGTTTTCGTTGTTATGTAAACTGCAGGCCTGAAGTGGCTTGCGGTTTACAAGACAGCAAGTGACAGGAAGCGTTTTAACTAGATCGGTCTCTGCAGACACCGATCTAGTTAAAAGTAAAAGATGTATTAATGGTGGCCCCAGGGTGGGCCCTACAATGTCAGTGGGCCCGGGGCAGCCGCCCCTCTGCCCCCCCGCTAGCTACGCCTCTGGCCATGAGTCTTCTTGGGAATGATGCAACAAGTTTTTTACATCTGGATTTAGGGATCCTCTGCCATTCTTCCTTGCAGATCCTCTCCAGTTCCGTCAAGAATAGTCACAGAGTTGTTCCGAAGCCACTCCTTTGTTATTTTAGCTGTATGCTTAGGGTTATTGTCTTGTTGGAAGGTGAACCTTCGGCCCAGTCTAAGGTCCAGAACACTCTGGATGAGGTTTTCTTCCAAGATATCTCTGTACTTGGCCGTATTCATCTTTCCTTCAATTGCAACCAGTCATCCTGTCCCTGCAGCTGAAAAACACCCCATAGCATGATGCTGCCACCACCATGTTTCACTGTTGGGATTGTATTGGGCAGGTGATGAGCAGTGCCTGGTTTTCTCCACACATACCTCTTAGAATTAACGCCAAAAAGTTCAATCTTCGTCTCATGAGAGTCCTTCATGTGTTTTTTGGCAAACTCTATGCGGGCTTTCATATGTCTTGCACTGAGGAGAGGCTTCCTTCGAGCCACTCTGCCATAAAGGGCTGCAGTGATAGTTGACTTTGTGGAACTTTCTCCCATCTCCCTACTGCATCTCTGGAGCTCAGCCATAGTGATCTTTGGGTTCTTCTTTACCTCTCTCACCAAGGCTCTTCTCCCATGATTGCTCAGTTTGACTGGACGGCCAGGTCTAGGAAGAGTTCTGGTCATCCCAAACTTCTTCCATTTAAGGATTATGGAGGCCACTGTGCTCTTAGGAACCTTGAGTGCTAGAAAACTTCCCAATAGAAAACTTTTGGAGTGAGATGAAAGTCCGTGTTGCCCAGCGACATCCCCAAAACATCACTGCTCTAGAGGAGATCTGCATGGAAGAATGGGCCAACATACCAGCAACAGTGTGTGCTAACCTTGTGAAGACTTACAGAAAACGTTTGACCTTTGTCATTGCCAACAAAGGATAAATAACAAAGTATTGAGATGAACTTTTGTTATTGACCAAATACTTATTTTCCACCATAATTTGCAAATAAATTCTTAAAAAATCAGACAATGTGATTTTCTAGATATGTTTTCTCATTTTGTCTCTCATAGTTGAGGTCTACCTATGATGTCAATTACAGGCCTCTCTCATTTTTTTAAGTGGGAGAACTTGCACAATTGGTGGCTGACTAAATACTTTTTTTCCCCACTGTATATAACTTTCTGCCCCTTATATATAATAGTTCCTCTCCTATAATAGCCCCCCTTATATATAACAGTCTCCCCCTTATAATAGCCTCCCTTATATACTACCGTTCAAAAGTTTGGGGTCACCCAGACAATTTTGTGTTTTCCATGAAAACTCACACTTTTATTTATCAAATGAGTTGCAAAATGAATAGAAAATATAGTCAAGATATTGACAAGGTTAGAAATAATGATTTTTATTTGAAATAATAATTTTCTCCTTAAAACTTTGCTTTCGTCAAAGAATGCTCCATTTGCAACAATTACAGCATTGCAGACCTTTGGCATTCTAGCTGTTAATTTGCTGAGGTAATCTGGAGAAATTTCACCCCATGCTTCCAGAAGCCCCTCCCACAAGTTGGATTGGCTTGATGGGCACTTTTTTCGTACCATACGGTCAAGCTGCTCCCACAACAGCTCAATGGGGTTGAGATCTGGTGACTGTGCTGGCCACTCCATTACAGATAGAATACCAGCTGCCTGCTTCTTCCCTAAATAGTTCTTGCATAATTTGGAGGTGTGCTTTGGGTCATTGTCCTGTTGTAGGATGAAATTGGCTCCAATCCAGCGCTGTCCACGGGGTATGGCATGGCGTTGCAAAATGGAGTGATAGCCTTCCTTATTCAAAATCCCTTTTACCTTGTACAAATCTCCCACTTTACCAGCACCAAAGCAACCCCAGACCATCACATTACCTCCACCATGCTTGACAGATGGCGTCAGGCACTCTTCCAGCATCTTTTCAGTTGTTCTGCGTCTCACAAATGTTCTTCTGTGTGATCCAAACACCACAAACTTCAATTTGTCTGTCCATAACACTTTTTTCCAATCTTCCTCTGTCCAATGTCTGTGTTCTTTTGCCCATATTAATCTTTTCCTTTTATTAGCCAGTCTCAGATATGGCTTTTTCTTGGCCACTCTGCCCTGAAGGCCAGCATCCCTGAGTCACCTCTTCACTGTAGACGTTGACACTGGCGTTTTGCAGGTACTATTTAATGAAGCTGCCAGTTGAGGACCTGTGAGGCGTCAATTTCTCAAACTAGAGACTCTAATGTACTTGTCTTGTTGCCCAGTTGTGCAGCGGGACCTCCCACTTCTCTTTCGACTCTGGTTAGAGCCTGTTTGTGCTGTCCTCTGAAGGGAGTAGTACACACCGTTGTAGGAAATCTTCAGTTTCTTGGCAATTTCTCGCATGGAATAGCCTTCATTTCTAAGAACAAGAATAGACTGTCGAGTTTCACCTGAAAGTTCTCTTTTTCTGGCCATTGAGAGTTTAATCGAACAAAATGTAATGCTCCAGATTCTCAACTAGCTCAAAGGAAGGTCAGTTTTATAACTTCTCTAACCAGCAAAACTGTTTTCAGTTGTGCTAACATACTTGCACAAGGTTTTTCTAAACATCCATTAGCCTTCTTACACAGTTAACAAACACAATGTACCATTAGAACACTGGAGTGATGGTTGCTGGAAATGGGCCTCTGTACACCTATGTAGATATTGTAAAGGTCTTGCCAGATGTAGCAATACCCTGACACTACTGCAGGGGTCTGGGAGGAAGGACAGAGACAAGTGAGCCCTAATCTCACCCCAGCCACTGTCCCTTCCTATTGCCTCAGTTACCCTAAACGGTAAAAGGACAACCTGAAGACGAGCCCTATACTGGGTAAGTGACACACAGAACAGGACAAGACAAAACAAACGACAAAAGAGAGGTCAGGAAGCCAAGGGGTCGGTAACAAATGAGCAATGCAGTACAAAATCACAATCCAAGAGAATAGTCACAAGGCAAGCCAAAGATCAGAGAAATAGCACAGTAAATATCAAGGGCACAAAGAGAGCAGGCAAAGTCAGAGCAATAACCGGCAACTTGCTGAGAAGGTGACATCCTGTATATAGAAAGTCTGGGCCCAGACCTGATAGGTACACAGGCTGTCAATCACACAGGCCAGGAAGAGATTAACTCTATGCAGTCCAGAGAAAAATGATCAGAACACGGGTGTGGCCGGAAATTAGAGATTAGAAGGGCCAGCTCTGTCCTGGGGAACCCACTGGACCCAGTGCAGGTGGTGGGTGACAAAAGGATACTGTCAGTGGTGAGCTCCATGCAGAAGAAGAAGTCACATCCCATGCATGAGACTGTGATAGCGCTGGGCAGTACTGTCAGTGACCAACTGCTCCACCCTAGGTGTGAGAAGGAGCGCTATTGGAAGTCTTTCCTCCCCACCGCGGTTAGGCTGTACAACCAACATCGACCTAAGCGGAGATCATTACACACAGAGAACTGAAATATCTCTCTGCCTGTTAAATCCCCCCCCCCCCCCCTGCTACTTCCTATCTGTCTGTCTGCTATCAATGTAATGCCTCTTACCTTGGAACATTCCTGTACATGTTGTATTTGTATTTGTATCTGCTTATCTTTGCTGCTGTAACACACTGAATTTCCCTATTAAACTATTAAAGGACTATTATTATTATTATTATTATTATTAAATCCATTACTTTGTCTAGGACCATGTTCAGACTGAGCAACAAGAAACCTACGCAAGGAATCAAACCGAACACGCCTCCTTCGCCACAGCGTGCGAGTGGAGGGTGGCGCCGAGACCCGAACAGGCAGAGACATTACAAATATTGCATTAAAAACCAGACGTTTGCAGCTAGAATAGTCATTTACCACATTAACAATGTATAGAGTGTATTTCTGATTCATTTAATTTTATCTTCATTAAAAAAAACTGTGCTTTTCTTTCAAAAATAAGGAAATTTCTAAGTGACCCTAAACTTATGAACGGTAGTGTATATAATAATTCCGTTCTTATAGCAGTGCCCCTTATGTATAATAGTTACCCCACGATAAATATTAGCACCCCTATAAATAATAGTTTGCCCCCTTATCAGGTAATCCCGATACACCTGTGGAGCTCCCGGGATTCAAACCATCAGGCTAAAAGCCTGATGCTCCGAATCCCGTGGGCCCCCTTGGGGACGGAGGCCCTGGGAAATTGCCCAGTTTCCTCCCCTCTAACGCCAGCCCTGCCTGTTACGCCCCTGCTGGAGATAATATAGATAGCACTACAACCTTAGTGTCATATGACACCAAAAGCAAGTTTCTACATTTTATAGTGAGATATAACTGAAGTGACCCTCCCCTACCTTCATTTTCTTTTCATTTAGCACAAGCCCTGTACTCCATACACAGTGAGGGGAAGCAGGGAACAGCTCTCAATATAGAAGCAAAGAAAATAATAAAGAGATGCAGGATTTCACAGAAAGGAGTCAAAATTTGTTAATACAGTATTACAAAATGTATTAATGACACAAATACTGCCAGAAAATCGAAAGTTGTCCAAAAATTTAATTACACTTAAACTAATAACCCCCTTTATCTTCCCTAGTATGCCAGCTAGTGGCATTGACCCCTCTTTCCCTCACTGACCACCAGGGAAGGTGAAATTAATATATTTAATATATAAAATTTGAAATAATCCCCTTTCCCTAGAACACAAAAATAAATAAACAAAAACAAACTCATGTTGGATTCCCCCACGTCTGAAAACACTTGAACTATAAACATATTAAAAATGTTTATGCCATATGGTGAGCACTGTAGTGGGGAAAAAAAAATCAAAGTGGCTAGACCACAATTTTTTTTAACATTTTGCCTCTAAATGTCAGAAAAACTCCAAATTGTTAACTATATTAGGCTAAAGTCCCACGCAGCGAACCGCATAAAAAAAAATGCAGCGGAAAAGAATGCAGTGGAAACGTATTGCGTTTTTTCCGCCACATTTTTCATTGTTTTTTTTTTTCCACTTTATGTCTGCAGCATTTTTATCTGCTGCATTATCTGCTGTAGTTTTTTCTCATCCCACTCGACTCTGAATTTTTTTCCAAAGCTTCCCAGTACATCGTACGGTATATTAAATGGTACCATCACCAAGTACAATTTGTCAAACAAAAAATTAAAAAAACATTGGCTTTTGAAAGGTGGGGAGTAAAAAAATTCAAATGCAAAAACTGAAAAATAGCTGCAGTGGGAATTGGTTGACATTAGCTAAAAGAATATTTCGTATATGAACATTTATTTATTACATTGTATTTATGATAGAAATCTAACATTATTCTATTATACAGCTGTATCAAGCTATCTGTTTGGACCAAGTGAAGTAACAGGAGCACTGGGAGGTTCTCTGATGGTGTCATGCTACTACAATCGTATATCTGCTAACATCCATGGGAGAAAGTTTTGGTGCAAAATGACCAGACAGCATTGTATAACTATTATATCAACTAATTATATTGACCAAAACTACATCAATCGGACCCATCTTCAGAATTATAGAGATAATTTCAAGATAAATATGACAAATCTACAACGAAAAGACAGTGGAATATATCGGTGTGGAATTGGAAATAATAATAATCGGTTTTTTTACGTTGTTAATGTAACAGTGTCTGAAGGTATTGGTCATTCTCCTATTTTCATTATATTCAACCTTATTTTAAAAACTTGCAACTGGCAATCCCACAAGAATACAATTCTATCTACGGGAATTGCCAGTGCCATTAAAGGCTTTGTGATTTGTTGAATTTAAACATTAAAGAGGACCTTTCATGTCCTCATGAATATGCAGTTTTATATACCGCTAGAAGGCCGACAGTACGCTGAATTCAACACACTGTCGGCTTTCTCAGTATGTGCCTGTCAGTACTCGTCCATAGACTTGTACTGGGGGGAACATTCCTCACATCTCAGCGTCATCACTAGGCGGTAAGGAACGCCCCCTCTGACAGTACAGGGCTATGGACAAGTACTGTCAGGAGGGGCGTTCCTCACAGCCCAGTGATGACTTTAGGCTGTGAGGAACGCCCTTCTGACAGTGGGGAGATATTAGTGGCGAAATTAACGGCACCAATATCTCCAGCTCCAGGGCACATACCGGGAAAGCTGACAGTGCGCTGAATTCAGCGCACTGTTGGCTTTCTAGCGGTGTATAAAACCGCATATTCATGAGGACATGAAAGGTCCTCTTTAAGGCTGGGGCACCACTGAAAAGTGGATGGGATTATAGCGAATTCCATCCACACATTGCAGAAACGCTGCGTTTTCCAAAACCATTGTGTTTTTTCTGTCAAAAGCGGCACGGGAAAAAGTGCAATGTGTTTCCACCGGGGTTTTTCCCACAGTGCTTTTTCGCTGTTGCCCGCTATATGTGGCCTTAGCCTAAAAGAGCTAATTCTTGAAGACATTCCCTTCGCATGCTCTAATAGGGGGTACATGGCCTGCTGGGCAACCCCCTGTATGAGCCTGGGGGAGAGTCCCTAACAAAGACCTCTCGCTGTGGATGATCTAGCCAATCCATATATTACATGGTTAGCCAAAAATTTATATGAGTGTGAGGAAAATATATGACCAACTGCAGCTTTTCTGACAAGTTTGATACACCAGGGTTTTCTGAAAGTCATTTAACATAGCATTTCTAAACTACCCTCTAACATTTATTTAGGGATACTGGGGGGAAATTACTACTCCATCTACAGTAGGGAAAATAAGTACTTGATACACTGGTGATTTTGCAAGTTTTCCCACCTACAAAGAATGGAGAGGTCTGTCATTTTTATCGTAGGTACACTTCAACTGTGTGAGACAGAATCTAAAACAAAATTCTGAAAATCACATTGTATGATTTTTAAATAATTAGCTTGCATTTTATTGCATGAAATAAGTATTTGATACAATAGAAAAACAGAATTTAATATTTGGTACCGAAACCTTTGTTTGAAAATACCTAGGTCAGATGTTTCCTGTAGTGCTTGACCAAGTTTGCACACACTGCAGTAGGGATTTTGGCCCACTCCTCCATATAGATCTTCTGCAGATCTTTCAGGTTTTTGGGCTGTCGCTGGGCTATATTGAGTTTAAGCTCCCTCCAAAGATTTTCGATTGGATTCAAGTCTGTAGACTGGCTAGGCCACTCTAGGACCTTGAAATTCTTCTTATGGAGCCACTCCTTAGTTGCCCTGGCTGTGTGTTTTGGGTCATTGTCATGCTGGACCCAGCCATGACCCATCTTCAATGCTCTTACTGAGGGAAGGAGGTTGTTGGCCAAAATTTTGCGATACAAGGCCCCATTCATCCTCCCTTCAAGACGGTGCAGTCGTCCTTTGCAGGAAAGCACCCCCAAAGTATGATGTTTCCACTCCCATGCTTCACGGTTGGGACGGTGTTCTTGGGGTTGTACTCATCCTTCTTCTTCCTCTAAACACTGCGAGTGGAGTTGATACCAAAAAGTTCTATTTTGGTCTCATCTGAACACATGACCTTCTCCCATGCCTCCTTTGGATCATCCAAATGGTCATTGGTGAACTTCAAACGGGACTGGACATGTGCTGGCATGAGCAAGGGGACCTTGCGTGCCCTGCAGGATTTTAATCCAAGACGGCACAGTGTGTTACGAACGGTAATTTTGGAGACTGTGGTACCAGCTATCTTCAGGTCATTGACCAGGTCCTTCCCATGTAATTCTGGGCTGATTCCTGTCCTTTCTCAGAATCATCCTAACCCTACGAGGCGAGATCTTGCATGGAGCCCCAGACCGAGAAAGATTGACAGTCATCTTGTGTTTCTTCCATTTTCTAATAATTGCGCCAAAAGTTGTTGCCTTCTCACCAAGCTGCTTGCCTATTGTCCTATAGCCCATCCCAGCCTTGTGCAGGTCTACAATTTTGTCCCTGGTGTCCTTAGACAGTATTTTGGTCTTGACCATGGAGGAGAGGTTGGAGTGTGATTGATTGAGTATGTGGACAGGTGTGTTTTATACAGGTAACAAGTTCAAAGAGGTGCAATTACTACAGGTAATGAGTGCAGAGTAGGAAAAACTAACAGGTCTGTGAGAGTCAGAATTCTTGCTGGTTGGTAGGTGATCAAATACTTATTTCATGCAATAAAATGCAAATTAATTTAAAAATCGTACAATGTGATTTTCTGGATTTTTTTTTTTAGATTCTGTCTCTCACAGTTGAAGTATACATACGATAAAAATTACAGACCTCTCCATTCTTTCTAGGTGGGAAAACTTGCAAAATCGCCAGTGTACCACTTATTTACTCCAATGTATGTCAGAAAGGCATCTTTGGCACACAGTCACAAAGATGCACCCCTTTTCTCTTTCTGAGAGTACGCTGGGGCACAGAGAACTTAGCCTGTCAAATTTACTATAGTAAATGCTAGAAAAGTGGCATGAGTTACCTGAAATGTATCGCAGGCTATGACAGGTATAGATTTCAGTTTTGGTGCACAGGACCTTCTGTGGTGCACCAGAATTATTAATAGGTTCTGGCCTTTGCATCTTGTGTCAAATGGAAATGGATTAGCACTGACTTAGGAAATTGGAAAGTCTTAATGAATTCCCACCACAAAATGGAATAGTGATAGGTTTTTATGTGGCAGGCTACAGCAGTTTTGTGACTCACAGCCAAAAACCATGCCGCAAAACTGCCATGGATTTAACTTGAATTACCACAGATTTGTGTACCAATGTATACCTGCCTGTCAGAAGTTAAAAGGACGGGTGAATGGGTCTCTATGGATACAATTGGCATATAGGCTAGAAGCTTTTCTAGAAATTGCTAGAAAAATTTTTCTATTGAAATAGTAATATAAAGAAACAAAAGGAGATGATAAACTATCTTGTTTCAATAGCCCACTGCTATAGAAACTCCAAATAATGGGCCATTTCCTATACCAGTCTTTATCAATTCCCCCACTGGTGTGACATGCACCTGAATCTTTAAGAGGCCCTGACCTATTAATCCAGATGCAGTGCAGGAGGTCATATATGCCAGAATTTTATGTCAGATTTCAGGTACAACTCACAGCAGTTTTCCGGCAAGAGTTATAGTAAATTTGTCAGGCCAAGGCATCCCTGCTTTGACCCACCTTAGTCTTTACCCTGCACCGCCCACTTTTGTACACATTTTTGGCACAAAAAGGGCTGTGTATCAAAGATGTGCCACATGTACACCCGTCTACACTAGAAAACTGGTGTAGATGGATTAGTAAATTGCCCGTGAATATGTGTAGAGTTTGTGAGAAACATTTACTGTGCTGATATTTATTGAATGGCTTGTACAATACCAGGAATCACTCCTGTCATCCATGTGGAAAAGGATTTCAGATGCTGTCCATATCTGTCAAACAGCACTGAACACATTAGGTGAATGTTTTGAGAAGAAATCAAAAGAACACCAAAGGACATCATAGTGTCATTTTCTTGTGACTAAGCATTTAATTCTTGCTTGTTTTAAAATGACATTAGATTTGGTAATGTTTTAGATATTTGGATTGTGATACATATTTTTGTACAGATGTTTGAAATTCTTATAGATAGATAGATAGATAGATAGATAGATAGATAGATAGCCAGATATAGATAGTAATATCAATTGGTATATTATTATAGATTTTTGGATTACTGTATTGGATACATTTAAATTCTAAAAGTTACATAGTCTAGGATTCACAAACTCGCAATTCATTTTGATAGCAAATATAGATTTTATTTTTGTCATGTATTTACATAAAAATGATACATGGATGCAAATAAACACATTTATTACACTCTTACAGGAAATAAAATTCCCTACTCTTCAGAGGTTATTATTGTAAATATCAGAGGTTCGATTACTATTAACTGTCCAGTTCCTCAGGAGCCAAATAGTACTGTATGGAAGTACTGGTGCAAAAAAAGTAACATTGGTGGTCCATCCTGTCACACAATGGTAAATAGTTCTGGATATATTCATCCACACTTCTGGGGAAGGGTATTGATACAGGAGGTTGCCAACACAAGTGATTTCAAAATTCTTGTCAATAACATTAAGATAAATGACTTTGGATTCTACCAATGTGGTACTGAAACATTTGAAGATGGTTCCAGTTGGACAGATATTCACATTCACATCTTAAATTGTAAGTATAAGAGGATAAGAATATCACATCAAAATGCAATTTTTGTGTCAATGCTAAATAATATATTGAGATTAATCTTCCTCTAGTGTTAGGGTCGTGACCGACCCGTTTTAGGTTTTAAATGCATACAAATTCTACATACATTTGTTTATTGCATCAAGACTTTTTGACTTTTTCAGGAACTTATTTTTAAACAAAATACAATAAAATAAAACTATTGTACTAAATTGTAAAATGCTCTTATTAAAATTGTAACATTTGTGTTGTTGGGGTCAATTTCGACCCAGGTCTAATATAAGAGTAAAAAAACAATAATAAGTCCCAAAACTGAACTCATAAACACAATATAAACCAACAGCCCACAGCCAGCTCTACCTCCAACAACTTGAGTTAGGGACATGTCCAGGCATGTATGGCCAAATCAGCTTACAGTTGGTACTTTGAAGAGTATACATCTTCAGTTTACACCATGCAACAATGAGGAGAAGATTAGATGCAAGCCAAATTCTGGATTATATCTTGGATGATAATGAATCAGAGGACACACAGGAGCAAACTGATACAGATGAATAGGTTTCTGAGGAGGAAGATGATGTGGAGTATCAACCGGAAGACACAGACAGTTCTGATCAGTCTGATGAGGAGGTCACCGGTGCTGAAGCTGCTCCCGCTGAAAGATTCAAATCCAAAAGTGGCAAGATCATTTGGAGCTCAGTACCTCCAGATGTACATGGCAGGGCAAATGCTGCAAATGTCATAAAAATGACCCCTGGGATCACAAGGTTTGCTGTGACAAGAGTAAGTCACATCAAGACATGTTTTGATCTGTTTATGCCATTGTCAATAAAAAAAGTCATTATTACTATGACAAACCCTGAAGGAAAAAAAAGTCCACGACAACATGTGGAATGACCTTCATGATGATGACCTGGATGCCTACATTGGTGTTCTTCTCCTTGCTGGAGTGTACAAATCCTGCAATGAGACCCACAGTCTCTGGGATGCATCGACAGGCAGGAATATTTTCCGGGCAACAATGTCACTTCAAAAGTTTCAAATGATATCAAGAGTCCTCAGATTTGACAACAGAGACACCAGAACAAAATCTGACAAACTTGCTCCCATCAGGGATGTTTGGGAGAAATGGGTGCAGTTCCTTCCACTGATGTTCAACCCAGGGCCAGAGGTGACAGTAGACGAACGTTTTCTCCCTTTCCGCGGAAAATGCCCCTTCCGGCAATACATGCCAAGTAAGCCAGGCAAATACAGCATAAAAATCTGGGCAGCCTGTGATGCAAAAACTAGCTATGCATGGAATCTACAGATTTACACAGGCAAGTCTGCAAGCGGCATCCCTGAAAAAAACCAAGGAAAACGTGTAGTCCTCAATAAGACTACTGGACTGCAGGGTCACAACATTACTTGTGACAATTTTTTTACCAGCTATGACCTTGGACAAGAACTTCTCAGGAGGAAAATCACCATGGTGGGCACAGTGAAAAAAAACAAACCTGAGCTGCCCGCTGAATTGTTGCAGATGAAGGACAGGGCTCCACTTTCCTCAAAGTTTGTTTTTACAGACACCACCACTGCTGTTTCATACTTCCCCAAAAAACGACGGAATGTGGTACTGATGTCCACACTTCACAAAGATGCAGCTGTGTCATCAGGAAGTGACAAAAAGCCCAGAATCATCCTGGACTATAACAAAAACAAAGGAGGAGTGGACAACCTGGACAAGCTGACTGCCACCTACACTTGCCAGCGAATGACTAGGAGATGGCCAATGGTTGTATTTTCCAACATCCTTGATGTGTCAGCATACAATGCATTTGTGTTGTGGACCCACATTCACCAAGGATGGAATTCAAAGAAAAAAAACAAGCGGTGGATGTTTCTTGAGGAACTAGGAAAATCCCTTGTCAAGGCGCACATTGACCAAAGGGAACGGGTGCCCCGAGACCCAGCCGCTGCAGCCTTGGTCCGACAACTCCAGAGCTCAACAAGTGCTTCGCCCACACCCACAGCAACACAAAGAGCATCATCACCAGCATCCTCCTCAACCAGCCCTGCCTCAACATCAACCACAACAGCCACAACCCCAGTGAGACCACCGGATTCTAAAAGAAAGAGGTGTCAGGTCTGCCCTTGCAATAAGGACAGAAAGACAAACACATCGTGCTTCGCCTGCAAAAAATACCTCTGCAAAGAACACACAAAAAGTGTCACTTTTTGCCACACATGCATCTAAATACTAATGCATCTAAAAACTAGTACTTGATTTCTGTTGATTTGATTTGCTTGATTGATTGTTGTTTGTTTGACCTACAAAAGCTACTTTTTATTATTATTGCTATTAATGTTAATATAATTTTCATCTTTTATTTGTATTAAAGTTCTATAAAAAAAAAAAATCTGTTTTTTGCCTTTTTCATAAAGTAGTTAGATATGGGTCAAAATTGACCCGTAACACCATAGATGTTACTAGAGTTAATAACATAAAATATATATATGTATATTTTTTTTTACATTTAAGAAATGTGTTCTAAAACCCTTCAGTAATAGTCAGGTAATATAACAAACTTTTTTAAGTTTATATTATTCTCTTGAGGTTCATTTGACAATATTTTTATATTGAAAATGAAGGGTACGCTCTCAAATGAAAGGCCCAGGGGGCCACAACAAAAATATTAAAATCAATCCTTCCATGGATGAGAAACCCTAACAAGGTAACTAAGAGGTAGGAAACAAATTGGATCATAAATAACTGTTTTTAGGGTATCCTAGGGGTGATTTAAGACACGGGTCAAAACCGACCCGTTAACATAAGAAAGAGTAACAGAAAGCTAACACTAGAGGAAGGTTAAAAGATTAAGAGATCTCTGCATTGCTTATAATGTCATAAATTAACCAATATAATACTTATTATAATTTGCTTACATTACTTATATTTAAATTTCAGCTTCAGATAAAATAAAGTGCCAGATTTCCATGCCAATCACTCGATCTCCTGGGGAACTAGTTATGGCACAATGTCGGGTCCCAACATCTTTTCATTATGTTTCCCTGATGTATTGGTGCCGATGGAATGAAACTGGCTGCTTGCGTTTGATAGATTCTGATGGATTTATCCAGGAAGGTTTTGAGCACAGAATTTCCTTGAACAACACTACCAGACTCTATACTATTATACTAAGTCAGTTAGAATTAGAAGATACTGGACACTACTGGTGTGTCATCACTGATGGGCAGAATGTGGAAACTTCATCAGTGGAGCTCAACATTATCGGTAAGGATATAATGACAAATTGGGCACGTTAACAACTGTTAAAATTAATGGGTGTGAGGGTGTGACACAAATATTATAAGGTAGAAAAATTCTGAATGCTGTGTAGGGGAATGATTTAAAGGCAATGTATCACCAGAAAATGACCTATTTTTTAAACCAAGTTTTTAAGAGTTTTTTTTATTTTTTCCCTTAAATTTTCCATGTCACTATCTATATTTTAAAAAGTACTAAATCCTGAAATTTAGTACCTCACTCTGGCCACTAAGCCTAATAATAACATAACTTGTCACCTCATTTACATTACAGACAAGATTATAATAGCAGATAACATCTCTATACAGTGGGGAAAAAAAAAGTATTTAGTCAGCCACCAATTGTGCAAGTTCTCCCACTTAAAAAGATGAGAGAGGCCTGTAATTGACATCATAGGTAGACCTCAACTATGAGACACAAAATGAGAAAACATATCTAGAAAATCACATGGTCTGATTTTTTAAGGATTTATTTGCAAATTATGGTGGAAAATAAGTATTTGGTCACCAACAAACAAGCGAGATTTCTGGCTATCACAGACCTGTAACTTCTTCTTTAAGAGGCTCCTCTGTCCTCCACTCATTACCTGTAGTAATGGCACCTGTTTGACATTGTTATCAGTATAAAAGACACGTGTCCACAACCTCAAACAGTCACACTCCAAACTCCACTATGGTGAAGACAAAAGAGCTGTGGAAGGACACCAGAAACAAAATTGTAGACCTGCACCAGGCTGGAAAGACTGAATCTGCAATAGGCAAGCAGCTTGGTGTGAAGAAATCAACTGTGGCAGCAATAATATAAAATGGAAGACATATAAGACCACTGATAATCTCCCTCGATCAGGGGCTCCACGCAAGATCTCACCCTGTGGGGTCAAAATGATCACAAGAATGGTGAGCAAAAATCCCAGAACCACACGGGGGAACCTAGTGAATGACCTGCAGAAAGCTGGGACTAATGTAACAAAGGCTACCGTCAGTAACACACTACGCCGCCATGGACTCAGATCCTGCAGTGTCAGACGTGTCCCCCTGCTTAAGCCAGTACATATCCGGGTCCGTCTGAAGTTTGCTAGTGAGCATTTGGATGTTCCGGAAGAGTATTGGGAGAATGTCATATGGTCAGATGAAACCAAAGTAGTCCTGTTTGGTAGAAACACAACTCGTCGTGTTTGGAGGAGAGTGAATGCTGAGTTACATCCAAAGAACACCATACCTACTATGAAGCATGGGGGTGGCAACATCATGCTTTGGGGCTGTTTTTCTGCAAAGGGACCAGGACGACTGATCTGTGTACATGAAAGAATGAATGGAGCCATGTATCGTGAGATTTTGAGTGCAAACCTCCTTCCATTAGCAAGAGCATTTGAAGATGAAACGTGGCTGGGTCTTTCAGCATGACAATGATCCCAAGCACACCACCAGGGTAATGAAGGAGTGGCTTCGTAAGAAGCATTTCAAGGTCTGGAGTGGCCTAGCCAGTCTCCAGATCTCAACCCCATAGAAAACCTTTAGAGGCAGTTGAAAGTCCGTGTTGCCCAGCGACAGCCCCAAAACATCACTGCTCTAGAGGAGATCTGCATGGAGGAATGGGCCAACATACCAGCAACAGTGTGTGCCAACCTTGTGAAGATTTACAGAAAATGTTTGACCTCTGTCATTGCCAACAAAGGATATATAACAAAGTATTGAGATGAACTGTTGTTATTGACCAAATACTTATTTTCCACCATAATTTGCAAATAAATTCTTTAAAAATCAGACAATGTGATTTTCTGGATTTGTTTTCTCATTTTGTCTCTCATAGTTGAGGTCTAGCTATGATGTCAATTACAGGCCTCTCTCATCTTTTTAAGTGGGAGAACTTGCACAATCGGTGGCTGACTAAATACTTTTTTTTTCCCCACTGTAGATAAAATTATTGACCCATTATTGCATCCACTATTGATAATAGATATTATGGCTTATCTACTTACCTTCCCCGAACAGAGCATGTCCAGAAAACACTCCCATAGACCTCAATGGCCTCCACTCTATTGTCTATGTCCATGGGACTGCTGTAAAGCATATCACTAAATTGCTTTTAACAGGGTGGATGAGAAACTTAAGAAAGAAAGGAGCAGTCTGCCCCCTCCCTTATCCATTATATTTAACTGATTTTAAATGCAATTCTGACAGGAGTAACTTTAACATAGCACGCTTTATTTATGAGCAGGCTGTATTACAGTATAAAAAAGCTCAGTTGTAATGTCAGATTTGTTATTGTGTACTGTATGCAGACTGCACATGCGGTATACACAGCTCTCAGCTGTGTATATAAAGGCGTACACACACTGGAGAAAATTTGGATGACCTTTTTATGCCAGTCTTAATAATCCCTGCACTGGTCCTGGTACTGGTGCTTCCTGTTTGCTGACGACTCTTTCAAATATTATATAGATATTGATTGACAAGTCTCAGATGTCCCTATACAGCCATTTATGAAATAGGTTTTTGGCTTTTTCCTCAAAACAGCAGGGATCAGTCACTGTGTGGTTTAAAGGGAGTCTGTATGTAGAGCAGAAAATGAAGCACTTGCAGAAGACACACCCGTAAAGCCCTTTTCAGCTAATTTACATAAGAATAAAACACTGATTTTCATGAAAATGGAGCTATAATGTAGAATAAGAAAGACGTCTTTGAAAAGTATAGAATCCGCTCAACCAGGTACTGTCACTAGTTTGATATTGAATTTCCTGTTGACAGACTCCCTTTAATCCCCTAACAATCACATTAAAATTGCAAAAACTCTGCTGAAATTAATATTACTTGTACATAACTCCGGTGCCTTATGTGCATTTTAATCCTTTAGTGATCCAACACATAGCCTTAAACCAGTAACAGTATCCCTCTCTGCATTCAAATGTTCATAACTTTTTACATTTTATCACGCTTTAGAAGACCTTGTATTTTCTGGGTACATAAGACTTTTTTTTTATCAGTTTTCATTACTTTTTGTTTTTGAGAGGTGAGTGATCAGAAAACGTCAGTTCTGGCATCTGAATTTTAAGGTTTATGGCATTTAGAATACATTTATTTAATTAACAAGGGGGAAAAAAAGTCTGTTTTTACTTTTGTTCTGTAAATCGACTTAGGTGCTGCAGTCAGCATTGACCACAGCATATAACGTATTAAATGGCAAATATGCTTCTTATTGATAATGAGAGGGTGATATAAACAAAAGTCCTTGGTATCCCCTTCCCTGGGGTCTTCGGAAGTGACAAGGACAGGAGAATAATAAAATCAAGTGTGAAAATGCGAGTATATGCACTGCTGCTTTAACCAGTGATATCTTTAAATCTATGGGGACTATAGACATAATTGTTTTAAAACCCTTGCGGTTCCAGAGGTAGTGCTGTTTAAAGTTATAGTGTCTCTGAACGTGTTGTACTCGGGGTGAACAGTAATGAACTTTGTTCAAGCCCCGAGTCCTGCTCGTTCAAAAAAGTAGGGGGAAGTTAAAGAAACCTGCAGTAGCCACTAAAATTTAAGAAGTTTCATTCCACAGGATCTTCTGTAATGTATTCTTCCTCGCATATTTTTATTGGCCACACCGTATCCTTTTGTCTTCATGCAGTACTAATAAGTCGAAAGAAACATGATCCATTTTCAGTAATATTTCACTGGCTTGTCTTTTCAACTGTTTTTGTAATATCATAAACCAATCATATATACATGTAAAGATCATTTCAACTACAGTCATGGCCAAAAGTTTTGAGAATGACACAAATATTATATTTTCACATGATCTGCTGCCCTCTGGTTTTTATGTGTGTTTGTCAGATGTTTCTATCACATACAGAAATATAATTGCATTCATATTATGTGTAACAGAAGCTTATATTGACAGTTAGAATGAGTTAATGCAGCAAGTCAATATTTGCAGTGTTGACCCTTCTTCTTCAGGACCTCTGCAATTCTCCCTGGTATGCTCTCAATCAACTTCTGGACCAAATCCTGACTGATAGCAGTCCATTCTTGCAGAATCAATGCTTTAATTTTGTCTGAATTTGTTGGTTTTTGTTTGTGCACCCGTCTCTTGATGATTGACCACAAGTTCTCAATGGGATTAAGATCTGGGGAGTTTCCAGGCCATGGACCCAAAATCTCTATGTTTTGTTCCCTGAGCCATTTAGTTATCACCTTTGCTTTATGGCTAGGTGCTCTATCATGCTGGAAAAGGTATTGTTGAGCGCCAAACTGCTCTTGGACGGTTGGGAGAAGTTGCTCTTGGAGGACATTCTGGTACCATTCTTTATTCATGGCTGTGTTTTTAGGCAAGACTGTGAGAGAGCCGATTCCCTTGGCTGAGAAGCAACCCCACACATGAATGGTTTCAGGATGCTTTACAGTTGGCATGAGACAAGACTGGTGGTAGCGCTCACCTCTTCTTCTCCGAATAAGCTGTTTTCCAGATGTTCCAAACAATCGAAAAGGGGATTCATCAGAGAAAATGACTTTACCCCAGTCCTCAGCAGTCCACTTCCTGTACCTTTTGCAGAATATCAGTCTGTCCCTGATGTTTTTTCTGGAGAGAAGTGGCTTCTTTGCTGCCCTCCTTGAGACCAGGCCTTGCTCCAAGAGTCTCCGCCTCACAGTGCGTGCAGATGCACTCACACCTGCCTGCTGCCATTCCTCAGCAAGCTCTGCACTGCTGGTAGCCCGATCCCGCAGCTGAAACACTTTTAAGAGACGGTCCTGCCGCTTGCTGGTCTTTCTTGGGCGCCCTGGAGCCTTTTTGGCACCAATGGAACCTCTCTCCTTGAAGTTCTTGATGATGCGATAGATTGTTGACTGAGGTGCAATCTTTCTAGCTGCAATACTCTTCCCAGTTAGGCCATTTTTGTGCAGTGCAATGATGACTGCACGTGTTTCTTTAGAGATAACCATGGTTAACAGAAGAGAAACAATGATGGCAAGCACCAGCCTCCTTTTAAAGTGTCCAGTGGTGTCATTCTTACTTAATCATGACAGATTGATCTCCAGCCCTGTCCTCATCAACACCCACACCTGTGTTAATGGAGCAATCACTGAAACGATGTTAGGTGGTCCTTTTAAGGCAGGGCTGCAATGATGTTGAAATGTGTTTTGGGGGATAAAGTTCATTTTCTAGGCAAATATTGACTTTGCAAGTAATTGCTGTTAAGCTGATCACTCTTTATAACATTCTGGAGTATATGCAAATTGCCATTAGAAAAACTGAAGCAGTAGACTTTGTAAAAATTAATATTTGTATCATTCTCAAAACTTTTGGCCATGACTGTACAATACAGTCTGGCATTTAAAGTGCTCTCTTTTTTGCAGAGACCACTACAGCACTATACTCACAAGTTTACATTCAAGAGCTTACTAGTAAAGAAAAATATCCCTCCTTACCGACTACAACCAACCAACCCGGTGGGGATAGATAGATAGATAGATAGATAGATGTATAGATGTGTGTGTTCAATTAAAAATCTCAATCCAATAAACCTTTGGAACTCTCCAAATCTACATACACACAACCTTTGGGACTTTTGAGTCCTGAGGAATGTTTCTCCCGTTCACTGTTGATGACAGTTGTTTATGGGGCACTAATGGAGAATTTTCCTCTGTGTGCATGGCGGTGGGGGTGGGGGGTATTAAATAGCATACTTTGAGGAGGCACACATACTTAATTATATATCTGTATAAATATATATTATATGGGGGTGGGGGGTATTAAATAGCATACTTTGAGGAGGCACACATACTTAATTATATTGTGGAGACCACTAATGGGGCATTGCACTGTGTGGGGGGCACTAATCCCTACACAGTATAATGCTCCTTAGTGCCCTCACACATTGTAAAATGCTTCTTAGTTCCCCCACACACTTTAAAATGCTCCTAAGTGCTCCCTCACAGTATAATGCCATGTTATTGCCTCCACAAAGTATAATGCGACCTAGTGCCCCCCACATAGTATAATGCAATATAATTGCCCCACAAAGTATAATGTGCCACGGTAGTGCCCCCACATAGTATAAAGCTCCTTAGTGCCACACAATATAATACCCTTTAATGCTCTCCACACAGAATAATGCTCCTTAATGTCTCCCTCACACAGTAGAAAGCTCCTTAGTGCCCTCTCACTAGTTAGTGACATTGACTCATCTACTCCATTTGACCACCAGGGAAGGATAGATTAATATGAAATATTTTTCTTAATTTTTCTTGTCTAAACCTGGAGTGTGTCTTATAGTCGGACAAGTCTTAATCGGTCTGTTAATCTAGTCAGTAATACGGTAAATACAGTAAATACTGGACGTGTTCAGCTACTGTTCAGCTTCTCTTGATGGTGGACCCTGGTTAGTGGACTTTTAGTAAAAGTATTTGAGTATGGCGGTATTTTAATAACCCATCCACCCTTTCTGCCCACTTTGGTTCTTCTAATACAGTTTTAAGTGCTGCTGGTTGCTGGAATGGAAACAATGAAAGGTATTGACTATTTTGTTTTTATGGATTCCTTACACTTCAGTGGAGAGAGCCAGATAAAGACATATCTCCTGTATAGGGGATTGGTAGGGTCCTGGTTTCAGAATTGGGATAGAGGCCTACACTAAATATTTCAAAGGCACTTTATGTACTGTATCAAGATATCCAGCTCTCTATTTACAGGAATACACTAGTATAGCATCTACACTTTTCCTTCTCTTCTTCACATATACAGAGCAGACTCAAATATACACCAAAGTAATACAAAATCGATACAACAATTTTTAAATACTCTTATCACTTATAATACTGAGACTGCTGCTACTACAACTACAAGTTGTAATATATGCATTATTGGAAAAGCCGCCTCCCACCGGGGTTGTCACACTACTGTGTAGTGTGTATGCTGGCATATTAGCCAATTTCTCCACCTTTTCTTGGAGAGGTTTTACCTCCCCCACTAAGTGGTTTCTGTTCTTTTGTTTGTTTCCTTGTTTCCCCAATCCTCTTTTTGTTTCTTTTTCATCTCTATTTGCGTTTTTTGGGGGGGGTTTTTTTTGGTCTCTCCTCGTCTTCATCTCTCCCTCTCGTGTGCTCCCCTTGTTCTGTCCGGTCCCTGATTATCTTCTCTCCCTCCAGACATGGCCACTGTGACTCTCTGTTCTTTTAATGTTAGGGGCTTCCACACTCCTCAAAAGTGGAAACAGATCCTATATCAGCTTCATAAAACTCGTTCTCATGTCCTCATATTGCAGGAGACTCACTTCAGAGAAAATCATGTCCCGGATATTCGTAATCGGCCTTACCCCACTTGGTTCCACAGCGTCAACCCGACTGCGAAATCCAAGGGAGTATCTATTGCTTTGCATAGGTCTCTGCAACATGAGGTACTGGACACTTTGATTGACACCGAGGGCAGCTACACTTTCCTGAAATTGAGCATTGCCGTTACGGTGGTCACTATCACAGGGTGCTATTTCCCCAATCAGCAGCAGATGGAGTACTGTAAGACTTTGCTTGGGAAGCTTGGGAACTTTAGTGAAGGAGTGGTAATCTTAGGGAGAGACTTTAACTTTGTATTAGACCCGACAATTGATTCCACTCCTCCACATACCCCCTCTTCTCCTTCTCAATTACGTAAACTGAAGAACGTTTTACACCGCTGTTGTCTTGTAGACATTTGGTGTATTCTGCATCCCCATGGTCGAGATTATACTTACTACTCCCTGCTCACGGCTCCTATGGACGCTTTGACTACTTCCTAACGAGCCATCATGCATTCTCTTGGTCCCGGTGGCCCGGATGGGTTCTGCTCTGTGGTCCAACCACGCTCCAGTCTTCCTGTCCCTCGCGATCCCTGGCCTTTCCTGTGCCCCTTTACGTGGTGCTTAAATTATAGTTTTCTTAAGGATACCATGTGCAGGGATGAGGTTATTTTCACGATTCATGAATTGAGTTAAATCATGCCCACAAACAAAAACACCTATCCCAGTGCAGATGGAAGCCCTTAAATGTGTGTTCAGAGGTGTGTTCATTAAACATGGCTCGAGACTAAAAAAAGAGGTCGGCCAGAATTAGTACGCACTTAGCAAAAATCCACTCTCTTGAAATGGCCCATAAATAGACCGCATAACCCTCACTGAGCTCCTTAACACCAGGGAGGAACTTAAATCATACCTAGATGAGATGTATGTCTATACCAGAGATAGGGCTCAGAAGCAAAACTACAAATTTGCTGAGAAATGCGGCCGCTCCTTAGCTCGACGTTTGCACGTTTTTTCCGCTCTGACCTATATCCCTCACATTCATAACAGGGAGGGACGTGACATCCACAACCTTGTTGATATCGCAGAGACTTTTCGAGACAATTATCGAGACCTGTATAATATACAGGGACATTATGCGGACATGGACCCAGAGGCTCTACGGGACAAACTAAGGGACAATATTAGCGAAACTGCTCTTCCTACTCTCTCGGACTCTGAAAGGGCCTCCCTCGATGAACCTTTTTCCGTGGAGGAAATGGTCACAGTTATCCGGACATCCCAAGTCCCCTGGCCCAGACGGCTTTACCCCTTGTGTTTATAAATGTTTCCAGGACCTCTTGGTACCAATACTTCAACGGGTATTTAACAGCCTCGACGGCACCTCCCCATTCGCCCATCAGTCCCTTTCGGCACTGATCACTGTTATCCAGAAACCTGGCAAAGATCCAGATTTCTGATAAGTAGTGGGTCACCGTTGAGGTGGATTTGCTCTCTGTTCCCCTTCCCTAATTGCATTGGATCCTGTCTCTTTACCGTCCAACACATATTCAGTGTACATTTTTCTCTGTGCACTTCCTGTCTATATGGGACTCGATATGTTGCAGCAATATTATCGCTAGGGTTCCTGGTCGATTAAGTCCGCTATTCAATAACCCAATGTTCCTGCCCGGTTGTTCATCCCGTCGCTTCTCATGCTGGCCTGACCGAGATGACATGAGACTGGGTTGAGTAGTAGGATCGGGGCCCTTATCCTCTCTTGACCAGCTGTGTGCTTCCAATCCAGGTCTCTCCTTATCCTGGCTGGAATATAACCAGATTCTCTGCTTTCTTCACAAGTTCTCCCTGCCGTCCATCCTCTCCTCTGACCCCACCGTACTGGAGAAGATTTTTTTGCAGTATGTGAAGCTACGCCGGGTTCCTCTTCATACACCAGATATTGGGAACATGACTTGCAGATGCATTTCTCTCCTGCTGATTGGTACAGATCTTTTTCTGTTTGCTCATAAACTACCCCTGCCATGCAGTGCCCAGGAGAAGAACTTTAAGATTTTGACCCGGTGGTACCGTTGTCCAGACCTCCTCCATAGAATGTATCCCTGTGTGTCTGATCGCTGTTGGTGATGTGGCACTAAGAAGGGATCTCTCTTCCATATCAGGTGGGCCTGACCAAGGATTTGACTAAGTATTTGACCTATACACTAGGGTTAATGGTCATGCCCTCGTGCCTTCTCCTCAAGTAGCCCTCCTTTACATCATCCCTGGCAAAATCTCTAAGGTAATCTCTAAGGCGACCTACTGTGCTACTTCCTTGTGTCAGCTAGAGCAGTCATCCCCTGACACTGGCGTAGCATCGCTACCCCTTCTTTACTGGAATGGCTCCAGGAATTCCTCTATATTTGGAGAATGGAGACATTAGTTGCAGGGGACTCTGCTGACTCTTCCAAGTTTGATGCTCTCTGGCGGCCATGGGTGGTGTTCCAGGAATCAGCCGGCTTTGCTAATTCTTTCTCCTGAGCCTCTACATCCTGTCCAAAACCAGGCTCTGTTTTTCATCCCTCATCCTCTAAATACCCCCCATTCTCCCCCACTATTTTCTCCCCTTGTACTTGGGTGCCCTTATCTCCTTATGTAAGATTCTTTTTCCCTTTTTAAGGGCAGGCTCGTTCTTTTTTGTTTGGTGTTCCTGCTCTTTTCAGCCGGCTCTCTGTGACACTTCTAAGTAGTTTCAGGACCCTTGTTTGGGTCCCTACTTACTGTTATATATTGTTAGACTTTTGGCTTTATGTGTCATGGCTACTGTTCCATTATGTCATATTCTGCACTACTACCCTGTTACTTTTTCTTTTACTTGAAAATCTTAATAAAATTTGATTATACATAATAATAATAACAACATTAATATTAATAATATTAATAGCAGTAATCTCTTCCTTCAGAAGAGGAAAAAAGAAATTTGGAGCAACCCATTGGATTACAAAAAAAACATTAATTGGCTATAGGACTCATCAGCACCTCAAGGCAGCCATTACATAATGCAACCTTGTGATCTTATGTCATATGTGACGTCACTATGGATGTAATGTCACTGCTTAACTGCAGTGCAGAGAAACATTCGTCAGTGGACCTTGGAATATTTCATATTTTTGTGCAATTTTGTAGAGAAAGGAAGATCAGTACTGGAAAAAAAAGACTATTAAAATAAAAATAATGCAAAAGCTGTTTTCTATGTATATATCCCGACAATACTGCAATACATTCTCCTACATTTCAGTTTTTAATATAATTACATTTTTTTGTTCTATACAGAAATTCACAGAAATGTTACCCTTAGACCTACGATTCTGGAGAACCTGACATCCACATTAAATCTCAGTTCTGCAAATACTGATATGTTTAAATCTACAGCTCAACAAGGTTTGTTATTATTGCACAAATAAAAATGCCAGTATTCTTTTACAGTTGTTTGCACTGATATGTAGAGTTTTCTGCAGAAAATGCAGCAGGGCAAAATCAGACTCTGCACCTGCGACAAAACCTGTAGCATGCTGTTAGGATTCTCAGTATGTATTCTCTTCACTGCAGAACTGCTCACTACTATTGCCTTAAGGTTGCCATGCAGACAGGTGAAGCTTTCACTGACTCTGCAGGTAGTCAGAACTCTGAGACGCTGAACCAATCAGAATTTTGCCTCATTCCCCAATCATCAGCTGAGGAGGGATATTTAAAATTTGTTTAGTTCTGATTTGGATAACACGTTGCTCTCCTGGTTTGACCTGGCTTGTGAGTTTTTTGCTGAAGTTTACTGGTCTGATTTTAGTCTGCAGTTGCACCTATCTTTTACACTAACTACTGTTCTGATAATGTTGATCCAGATCCAACTAAAACCATGGCTCATGGAGCTCTGGTGAAAATGTATGGGTAGCCTTAGACTCTTTTAGCCAAGGCAGTGTGAGTTTTAGGTATCTTTCTGTTATCCATCAGTTTCTGCATTTATGTGGATTGTTTTTGAGGCAATTCCATAACAGATGTATTATTATTCTATCTACTTGAATGGAAGTTAAGCTGCAGTAATTTTGTCTGGTCACTGCACACAGACTGTGTTGGACTGGGATTTCTAGGGCCCACTCTACTGAAACTGGAGAACAAGCCATAAAAGAAAGTGATGCCCCTTTCCTCATTCCATCAGATTTATCATAATTTACACCAATTTTCTGGCATAAATGATGCCAGAATTCATTTACATCAAGTTTCTGGCATAAATGATGCCAGAATTCTATGCTAGCAAGTGGCTGGTGTAGAGATCTGTTTAGGCACATGGACCCTGGAGGATGCGCCTAATTTATAAATTTGGGGCAAAAGGAGGTGGAAAACATTGTTTTTGAAATATCAGCTCTTGTATTTTCCATATAACTCAGAGGTGTATTACGCTGGCATCATCTGGGGGGTTAAATGGCTGAGATTGTTGTCTCAGCTATTAGAGCAGGTACTGGTAGTGATTGGCAAGAATAAAACTATAGCTCTCAGCAGTGGTGAACCTAGCCTCTCTGCTGCCTGAGGCAACCTATAAAAAGGCATCACCCCAAAAAAATACCCAACACCATGATCTTTGGTTTTGTGATTGGGCCCCCTAATTAAAATTGTAGACCATGCCCCCCAATTGCATATCAAAAAATCCAAAGCCTTAGATTCAACCAGGCTTTTCCAAAAGTTTTGGGCTCACCCTGAACCTGGGACTTTTGGGGTTCACTACTCATGCAGCACTATTACACTCTGGGATCTCCACAGACCCTAGAGTATAATAAGGGGAGGCTTGGGAAGTAAAAATAACACACACTTATAGTCATGTTGCCTTACTTCTCCTGGGAATCTTTGTGGTGTCTGGCATCCTCTTCCGACCTTTGTCTGATGTCTCACACCATGGGGGTCACCGTTGAGGCCTGTGATTGGGCCTCAGCGGTCACATGGGGTGTACCGAGCGTCATGACATCATGCTGCTTGACACACCCCACATGACTTCTGAGGCCCAATCACAGGCCTCAGTGGTGACCCTCAGGTCACGTGACATCAAACGGAGGTGAATATAACTGTTGTTTTTACTCACCACCCCTAGTGCTGCATGAGTTTGGCCACTATGTATTAGATTATTCTAAAAGGTGGCAGCTGATTTTTTACTCACCGATCCCTTCTTCTTTTGTGTCTGGCCTGTAGAACACTGCAGCGCTCTTTGGAGGAAGAAGTGGAGGCTAGACTGGACAGGAGCTTAGATCTGTGAGTAAAATATTGGCTGCCATCTGTTGGAATAATCCAATAGGTAGTGGGCAATAAAAAAAAAAAATGCTGCCAGGAGGCAGGTCACCTCATGGCAGGTGTTGCCCAGGTCCTAGGAATCTGGTGGGGGTTATAGTTTTCAGAGGATCAACGAAGAGTAAGGGCCTGTTCAGACAGTGGAAAATGAAGAGGATTTGAGGAAGACTTCTATCTCAGATTCCTCTTCATTTTCTGGCCCTTCAGCTCCCCGCAGCAGAAATCCAAAGTAAAGCTTCACCTGCTGATCAGCACTTTACACAGTATAACACACCCATTTCTGGCCCCTACGTGATGTAATGCCCCCTTTCTTGGTCACCTGGGCTTTATTGGCCTCTACACAGTAAGTGCCCCCTTTAGTGGCCTCTTTTGTTGATCTTCAGGTGGGCTTTATTGGCCACTGCACAGTAAGTGCCCCTTTAACGGCCCTCTTTATAGGCCTCCATACAGCGACTTTAGGCTGTTACCTGCTGGATTACACCATTCATTTATTAATCACTTCTCCTGTCCACAGCCCCCTCCACTTCCCCTTCAGCCTCCAAGGAACCCCCTGCGGGGACTTTCTGGTGACTTTTTCTTATTAAAGGGGTTTTCCCATCTACCTATCTCACCAGTTTGTCTGTCTTACTTCCTGTAATATTCAACAAACACTATGAAGTACATCAATAGATATAGATATATTGCCTTTATCATAACAGATTATTTGAAATCTATAATAACGCAGATCAAATATGCACAGTTAAAGTATATTACGTTACACAGATTTGGAGACCACTTACCTGCTGCTAGGACTGATAAGGGACTTGCAGTAAACTCAATATTGTCTTTTTGTTTACATTGAGAGATTCACACTATCCGAGCCTTTATCAGGAAACTGCAATTAGTTGACTTGATTGTCCAGATCCAGAGAAGAAGATAATTGCTCTGAAAGTAATACAGAAAACTCAGCCCCCTCACCTCCAGAAAGCAGTGAGTCACGTCATCCATCCTGGATGAGATAACAGGCCCAGTGTCTTGCCCTTTGTAAACAATAGGATTAATAATTTCACATAGCAGGCAAACAAAGCAGCTTTTCTAAAGCAATGTATTTAGGAAAACTTTTAGATTTACATAAACTAGCAGCATATATAGGATCCTTGAGATGGGAATACCCCTTCAAGTCAAAAAACTCAGTGGGGTCAATATATCATGCCTTATATGCCAGTTTTGTCTCATACAAGGCATGAAAAAGTTGCAGTTTTTGTCACACATAATTTTTGTGCAATTATTGCAACTTTCCAACTTGCACCCTGATCAACACTTTTTGAAAAGTGGACATACAGCGCTGGCCAAAAGTATTGGCACCCCTGCAATTCTGTCAGATAATACTCAATTTCTTCCAGAAAATGATTGCAATCACAAATGCTTTGGTAATAATATCTTCATTTAATTTGTCTTCAATGGAAAACCACAAAAAGAATTGTCAAAAAGCCAAATTGGATATAATTCCACACCAAACATAAAAAAGGGGGTGGACAAAAGTATTGGCACCCTTTGAAAAATCATGTGATGCTTCTCTAATTTGTGTAATTAACAGCACCTGTTACTTACCTGTGGCACATAACAGGTGGTGGCAATAACTAAATCACACTTGCAGCCAGTTGAAATGGATTAAAGTTGACTCAACCTCTGTCCTGTGTCCTTGTGTGTACCACATTGAGCATGGAGAAAAGAAAGAAGACCAAAGAACTGTCTGAGGACTTGAGAAGCAAAATTGTGAGGAAGCATGAGCAATCTCAAGGCTACAAGTCCATCTCCAAAGACCTGAATGTTCCTGTGTCTACCGTGCGCAGTGTCATCAAGAAGTTTAAAGCCCATGGCACTGTGGCTAACCTCCCTAGATGTGGACGGAAAAGAAAAATTGACGAGAGATTTCAACGAAAGATTGTGCGGATGGTGGCTAAAGAACCTCGACTAACATCCAAACAAGTTCTAGCTGCCCTGCAGTCCGAGAGTACAACAGTGTCAACCCGTACCATCCGTCGGCGTCTGAATGAAAAGGGACTCTATGGTAGGATACCCAGGAAGACCCCACTTCTGACCCAGAGACATAAAAAAGCCAGGCTGGAGTTTGCCAAAACTTACCTGAGAAAGCCAAAAACTTTTTGGAAGAATGTTCTCTGGTCAGATGAGACAAAAGTAGAGCTTTTTGGGAAAAGGCATCAACATAGAGTTTACAGGAAAAAAAAAAGAGGCCTTCAAAGAAAAGAACACGGTCCTTACAGTCAAACATGGCGGAGGTTCCCTGATGTTTTGGGGTTGCTTTGCTGCCTCTGGCACTGGACTGCTTGACCGTGTGCATGGCATTATGAAGTCTGAAGACTACCAACAAATTTTGCAGCATAATGTAGGGCCCAGTGTGAGAAAGCTGGGTCTCCCTCAGAGGTCATGGGTCTTCCAGCAGGACAATGACCCAAAACACACTTCAAAAAGCACTAGAAAATGGTTTGAGAGAAAGCACTGGAGACTTCTAAAGTGGCCAGCAATGAGTCCAGACCTGAATCCCATAGAACACCTGTGGAGAGATCTCAAAATGGCAGTTTGGAGAAGGCACCCTTCAAATCTCAGAGACCTGGAGAAATTTGCCAAAGAAGAATGGTCTAAAATTCCAGCAGAGCATTGTAAGAAACTCATTGATGGTTACCGGAAGCGGTTGTTCTCAGTTATTTTGTCTAAAGGTTGTGCTACCAAGTATTAGGCTGAGGGTGCCAATACTTTTGTCCGGACCATTTTTGGAGTTTTGTGTAAAATGATCAATGATTTGACTTTTTTTTTCATTCTCTTTTGTGTTTTTTCATTGCAAGCAAAATAAATGAAGATAATATTACCAAAGCATTTGTAATTGTAATCATTTTCTGGAAGAAATTGAGTATTATGTGACAGAATTGCAGGGGTGCCAATACTTTTGGCCAGCACTGTAGCAGGGTGAAAATATAGGTGAGGCAGAGAGAGTACATCCCAACCCATCAGATTTACAATAAACCATGCCAGAAGATTTGTGTGAGTTATTCCAGAAATCTACATCTACACAAATCTGACTGTGGATTTAATTTTTGGCACACGGATCTCCTGTGTTGCATCTGAATTATTAAGAGGTCTTTTTTCACTAAGCCACACTCTCTTTCCAGATGCACACAAAAAGTGAATAAGGCTAAGGCCCCAGGTAGAGGGTCACAGCAAAAAAGCGCTGTTGGAAAAACCACGGTGGCAACACATTGTGGTTTTTCCCACAGTACTTTTTACATTTTGTCCCTATTATATATTATACCTATAGGGAAACCACTGGAGTTTCTGTAGGTATAATTGACATGCTGCAATTTCCAAAACCGCGACGATTTTGGAAATCGCAGCGTATCCGCTGCGCATATTTTTCTGAAATGTGTGGATAGGATTCGCTAGAAAGTATGAAAGTAAACGGAGACCAAGACAAATTTATTATAACTTCTGCCAGAAAGCTAGCAGATACAATAACATGTCAGAAAACAGTGAATTACAATACCATGCAAAGGTTTTAGGCAGGTGTGAAAAAAAATGCTGTAGTGATCTATGCTTCTAGGAGCCCATGCCTCCCAATGACATACTGTCCTGTACCGATTACATTATGGGACAGTATGTTGCTGGGATGCAGGGACTCCTAGCAGCATAGATAACGGTATTGCTAAGAGTCCCTCTCCCGGCATAAGGTGCAGTCCAGTAAATCTGGCCAAGACAAGGACAGAGTTTCATGGCTTATTATATTATATTATATTATATTATATTATATTATATGAAAGCGCCCTTAATAGTTTATTTTTGTTGAATAACAAAATGAAGTGAATGACCAAAAGAGAAACCTAAAAGAAATCATTATTTGGTGTGACCACCTTTTTTCTACAGAACAGCATGAATTCTTCTAGGTACACTTGCACACAGTTTTGAAGGAACTCAGCATGGAGGTTGCTCCAAACATCTTGGAGAATTATCCACAGATCTTCTGTAGTTGTAGGCTTGCTCAATTCCTTCTTTCTCTTCATGACAGACAAACTTGATATTGAGATCAGGGTTCTGCAGTTGCCGTATCATCACTTCTAGGATTCCTTCTCCAAAGAGTGGTCACGCCATATATTGATTTTATTTAGATTTCTCTTTTGTTGATTCACTTTGCATTCTTGCCTTGCAGCATTTTTTTCCACATAGAACATATAGGATGTGTCACTATCCTTAGATAGGTATATTAAAATTAACTAATGAAACATTAATCTTTATTAGTCATCAATACTAAAAGTTACGGTATCAAAATTTGTGACTTCAAAATGTTAAAAACATAGCTCAAGCATACATGGGAGTAATAATAATAATAATAATAATAATAGTCCTTTAATAGTCCCACAGTGGGGAAATTCAGTGTGTTACAGCAGCAAAGATAAGATAAGATAAGCAGATACAAATACAAATACAACATGTACAGGAATGTTCCAAGGCGAGAGGCATTACATTAATAGCAGACAGACAGATAGGACGTAGCAGGGGGGGGGAGGATTTAACAGGCAGAGAGATATTTCAGTTCTCTGTATGTAATGATCTCCGCTTAGGTCAATGTTGGTTGTACAGCCTAACCGCGGTGGGGAGGAAAGACTTCCGATAGCTCTCCTTCTCACACTTAGGGTGGAGAAGTCGGTCACTGACAGTACTGCCCAGCGCAATCACAGTCTCATGCATGGGATGGGACTTCTTCTTCTGCATGGAGCTCACCACGGACAGTATCCTTCTGTCACCCACCACCTGCACTGGGTCCAGTGGGTTACCCAGGACAGAGCTGGCCCTTCTAATCAGCTTGTCAAGTTTATTTCTGTCCCTGGTTGATATACTGCTCCCCCAGCAGGCCACTCCAAAGAAGATGGCTGATGCCACTACCGAGTTGAAGAAAGTCCTAAGAAGTGCCCCCCGGATTCCAAAGGCTCTCAGTTTCCTAAGCAGGTAGAGCCTGCTGTGGCCCTTCCTGTACAGGGCCTCCATATGATCTGCCCAGTCCAGCTTATTATTAAGGAGCAGACCCAGGTACTTATAGGTGTTCACAATCTCGATGCCCGTCCCCAGGATGTCCACTGGTTTTGGAGGGCATCTGCCTTTACGGAAGTCCACCACCATCTCCTTGGTCTTCCCCGCATTAATCTTCAGGTGGTTCTGGTGGCACCAGTCCACAAAGAAACGGTTCAGTTCTCTGTACTCCCTGTCATCATCGTCTGTGATGAGGCCTACTATTGCAGAGACGTCAGAATACTTCTGTAGGTAGCAGCTGGATGAGTTGCACCTAAAATCAGCAGTGTACAGTGTGAAGAGGAAAGGGGCGAGAACCGTACCCTGAGGTGCCCCCGTATTACAGATCACGGTACCTGACACACAGTCTTGGGCTCTCACGTATTGAGGTCGATTTGTGAGGTAGTCTAGGATCCAGTTGGAGAGGTGGTGGTCCACTCCAGCAAGGCCCAGCTTGTCTCTCAGTAACCTGGGCTGTATGGTGTTAAAAGCACTGGAGAAATCAAAGAACATTATTCTCACCGTGTTCCCTGGTTTTTCCAGGTGAGACAGAGCCCTGTGCAGAAGGTGGATGATGGCATCATCTACCCCAATGCCCGGTCGATAAGCAAACTGGAGAGGGTCCATAGCGGGGCTCACTAGAGGGCGAAGATGTGTGAGAACCAATCTCTCTAAGATCTTCATCAAGTGGGATGTCAGTGCTACAGGTCTGTAGTCGTTGAGGTCCATAGGGTGAGGTTTCTTTGGAACTGGTACCACACAAGAAGATTTCCATAATTCAGGGACTATTTCCTGCCTCAGGCTCATATTATACATATATGTAATTATACCACACAGCTGGTCCCCACAAGTAGGAGAGTAGGAGGGAGTAGGAGAAAGTCCGGTTTAGTGCATCAAGAATTTACACTTCTCTGGACACGCCCATATTTCAAAGACACCCCTAAAAATAGAGGTAACCCCAAAAATAATGAAAACTGCTTAAGGGTGGAAGAAAGATAAGGACAACCCCCGTTTAGTACAGGCTCCTTAAAATAAACCTAAATTAAACCACCCTGGGGTGTACCTAAATAGCATGGGGAAAATTCAGATGGTCATACCACAGGCATCACTAGGCTGTCAGGTGGCCACACAGTCTGAGAGCACTGGGAGGCACCCCAATATAAATCAGCCTGTCCTGCCCTGAGTCTAATGGGTGTATTAAACACCCATTAGTAACAAGAACTGGGTGATACCACACCCCAACGTAACACCTGACGCGTTTCTAGGGTAAAGGTAAGTTATTATCCTGTCATCAGAGGTAGATAATTCCTAGCTATTTTAGATATTTTAAAGAGCGATAATCTCTCCCCGCTCCCCATCGGCTTTAATATGGCAATGTATTAGACATCCTGTCTTCCTGAGATGGACCATGTATACACAATGGTCTGGAGCGGACCCTGTTGATTTATTTGAGAGAGTTTTTTGGGAATGCTCTGTGACCTTTGCAGACATGATTGTGTAAAGAGGGGAGTAGATAAGCAGTTACATCACCTATTGTAACTAGTGAATTCAGAGTCTTATCTATATATACATGATAGCTGTGATCAATCAATGTGCTAATAGGTGAGGTGGCTGCTGCAAAGAAATCTCCTACAGAAATCAAGAAGTTTCAGTATATTATTTGGTTTAGTGGCCAGAGTCAGAGCTACAGGATTTTTAGGAATTTTTTTTTTTTTAGTTTATGGCATATTAAATGGCATAAAAAGAGAGAAATCATAGTATACATAAATACAGCAGTGAACTAGTAAATGGCAAATGATGTATAGGGAAACACATGAAACACAAGCTTGCGAAGAGTCCATGTGTTCAGTCACTGCAATCTTATACAAGCAAGAAAAAGACATGCAAAAAGTACATATTAACTGTAAGAGCAACACATTTTAACAACAAACTCAACAGATATGACATACAGTGGTAACAGTTTTAAAGTATAACTCCCATTTCATTGACTTTTTTTTTCACTATTGTGTGGGGGGCGGGGTGTGGGGTAGTGAACATTTTTGTAATATACTTTATTAATCTATCAAACTTCCTTTTAATAGAAAACAGGCTGTAAAGATTGTATAAGCAATGATCTAACTAAGCAATGTCAGAGACTCTGTCCATACACATGTACTCAATGTAGTACATAGAGATGAAGCATTTACCATAGATGGGATGGTCCCTTCAAATGGCTTTTCTTCTGTTTTATACCACCTACAAAAATGGTTCTGGTATCATAAGAAAGCTGAGATTTAAGAACTAGTTATACCATAATCTTAGATATCATTAGTTAAAAACACAGTCGGGAATGTGATTTTATATGCAGCATGAACGAACTGCTGCATATTAAATTGAAATTCCCAACTATGTTTTCTCAGATTATGTTATTGCTAGTTCTTAAATCTTTCATATGATACCAGAACCATTTTTCTAGGTGATATAAAGCAGAATATACAGCCATTTGAAAGGACCATCCCCCCTTTTGTAAATGCTTCAGCTCTGCATATTTACAAATGTAACTGTGTACAGACTTTCCCTAACTACAGTTCAGTTATAGGGTTGCTAAGTAGAATGTTACAGTATATTTTATAATAAAAAGGAATTTATACAGGGTAATAAATTATATTACAAAAAAAGGTTACCAAACACACCTTGACCAGGGGCATAAATACCGGGGTAGCAGCAGTAGCGGCTGCCACAGGGCCCAGGACATTATGGGGCCCGGAGCCTTGTGGCAGCCGCTACCGCGAACCCCACAAACACTGCTATCAATATACTCAGGGTTCTTTTCAGACCCCTGAGTATAACGATCGGGAGCCCAGGGGAGGTGAGAGAACATAAAAAACATTGTAACTTACCTCTCCGGCACTCCAGCAGGCTTCAGGCCTGTTTGGCGATGTCCCAGACGTTAGCCGACATCATTATGCATCACGACACTGGCCTGGCTCACGCGAGATCTGGTCCAACATTGAAGATGGCCGAAGTAGCGCATGGGAATGCAGCGGAGCCAGGGAGAGGTAAGTAGCATTGTTTTTTATGTTTGTATCCTCCCCTGGGTCTCCGATCATTATACTTCGGGGTCTGAAAAGACCCCAGAGTATAATAATTGTTCACGGGTGGTCCACAATGGGGCATACTACTGTGTGCAGGGGTCACTATGGGACATACTACTGTGTGCAGGGGCCACTATGGGGCATAATACTGTGTGCAGGGGCCACTATGGGGCATAATACTGTGTGCAGGGACCACTATGGGGCTTAATACTGTGTGCAGGGAC
Source organism: Leptodactylus fallax (assembly GCA_947044405.1). Classification (NCBI taxonomy): domain Eukaryota; kingdom Metazoa; phylum Chordata; class Amphibia; order Anura; family Leptodactylidae; genus Leptodactylus; species Leptodactylus fallax. The sequence goes on along the minus strand of CAMRHE010000294.1, from coordinate 904,572 downwards.
CACTATGGGACATAATACTGTGTGCAGGGGCCACTATAGGGCATAATACTGTGTGCAGAGGCCACTATGGGGCATAATACTGTGTGCAGGGGACACTATGGGGTATAATACCGTGTGCAGGGGCCACTATGGGGCATACTACTGTGTACAGGGACCACTATGGGACATAATACTGTGGTGCAGGGGCCACTATGGGCATAATAGTGCGCACAGGAATGCGGTTTGCGCGGGGGGGGGGGGGGGGAGGGGGCGGTCCGTGGGGGCCCCATGTCAAATGTTTGCCTTGGGGCCCAGCCATTCCTAATTACGCCACTGCCCTTGACACAACAGTGAAATAAAATTAAAAAAAATTGGGAGTTACACTTTAACTATACCATTAAAAAAACATTTGCAGTGAACAAACTAGTAAAAAAAAGCACTGTCTCCTACAGTAAAGTCCTTGGTTATAGTGGGGGCTCAAAGCCTCAATCTTTGCAGCCATGGGCTATAATAGGAGGCAATATTAGAAGCCTTGGATATTTGACCTATTTATCCGGGGAACACACCTTATAAAAATGTATATGAGTATTACTTAGTACAGCATAAATTTTTTTCAAATAACATAATTGTATCAACAAGCTTAATAACTTCTGAAACAAAAAGATTTGGTGTCCTCCATTCAGAAGCTATGTGAATCCTAGCAGACATCAATATATAGTGGAGTAATCTATATGGTGCGGAGGCCCGCTGATTTAAGACCTAACAGGAAGACAAGGCACCAGTGGACCCAAAGGGCGCTGGATCATTTTATGAATGGACAGCCAAAAGCAGCATACCAAGGGACAGGTCCACCATGTATGTAGGGTGTCACTGATCATTATACGCTGGGGTCTGAAAAGACCCCAGAGTATAATAATTGTTCATGGGTGGTCCACAATGGGGCATACTACTGTGTGCAGGGGTCACTATGGGACATACTACTGTGTGCAGGGGCCACTATGGGGCATAATAATCTGTGCAGGGGCCACTATGGGGCATAATACTGTGTGCAGGGGCCACTATGGGTCATAATACTGTGTGCAGGGACCACTATGGGGCATAATACTGTGTGCAGGGGCCACTATAGGGCATAATACTGTGTGCAGAGGCCACTAAGGGGCATAATACTGTGTGCAGGGGCCACTATGGGGCATAATACTGTGTGCAGGGGCCACTATGGGGCATAATACTGTGTGCAGGGACCACTATGGGGCATAATACTGTGTGCAGGGACCACTATGGGACATAATACTGTGGTGCAGGGGCCACTATGGGGCATAATAGTGTGCGCAGGAATGCGGTTTGTGCGGGGGGGGGGGTTGGAGGGGGGTGGTCCGGGGGGGCCCCATGTCAAATGTTTGCCTTGGGGCCCAGCCATTCCTAGTTATGCCACTGCCCTTGACACAATAGTGAAATAAAATTTAAAAAAATTGGGAGTTACACTTTAACTATACCATTAAAAAAACATTTGCAGTGAACAAACTAGTAAAAAAAAAGCACTGTCTCCTACGGTAAAGTCCTTGGTTGTAGTGGGGGCTCAAAGCCTCAATCTTCGCAGCCATGAGCTATAATAGGAGGCAATATTAGAAGCCTTGGATATTGACCTATTTATCCGGGGACCACACCTTATCAAAATGTATATGAGTATTACTTAGTACAGCATAAATTATTTTCAAATAACATAATTGTATCAACAAGCTTAATAACTTCTGAAACAAAAAGATTTGGTGTCCTCCATTCAGAAGCTATGTGAATCCTAGCAGACATCAATATATAGTGGAGTAATCTATAAGGTGCGGAGGCCCGCTGATTTAAGACCTAACAGGAAGACAGGGCACCAGTGGACCCAAAAGGCGCTGGATCATTTTATGAATGGACAGCCAAAAGCAGCATACCAAGGGACAGGTCCTCCATGTATGTAGGGTGTCACCATTGCTGTGGCAACCTCGGAAGCACATGGGAGAAATCTCAGGATATTTAAGGTGCAGCCTAGTCGAGACCAAGTAGGTCCTGTGTAATATTCTCAAGGATGGTTCCATGAGAGTAACCTGCCAGCTTACTTTGCTAATGAGTGTACAACATTCCTACCATTGGACCAAGGTCAATGCTGTTTCCAGAGCTCTCTCCCAGGCTGTCATAAAGTCCAGTTTAAGGCTAAGGCCCCATTAGCGGGTCGCAGCCAAAAAGCGCTGCAGAAAAGACTGTGGCAGAATCTCATCACGTTTTTCACAGAATGTCCACAGAGTTTTCCTCTGCGGACTTTCTGCTTCCATTATACCTATACTGAAACCACCGGCGTGTCCGTAGTTATAATTGACATAATGCGATTTATAAAAACGCAACGTTTTTTGAAATCGCAGCATGTCTGCTGTGGATATTTTTCTGCAATGTGTGGATGTTGTCCAGAAAGTCAGAATTCCATCCACTTTGGGGGCACTGTAAAACACCATGGTTTTTTCCTCTGCTTTTCGCAATGTGAGGCCACGGCCTAACAGTGGACAGTGGAGCATTCAACTCACTATAAATAGAGATGAGCAAATAGAAGCTGCAGAAGTGGAATTCGATCCGAATTTCAGGAAATCTTCAATTCGCCTCGATTCTGGATTTCCTCACGCTTCGATGCATCCAGGGCCGGCGTTAGGGGGGGGGCAAACTGGGCAATTGCCCAGGGCCCCGTCCCCAAAGGGGCCCCCGGGATCCGGAACCTGATGACTCCGGATCCCGGAGTCAGGCCTGGCCAAAGCAATAACAGAAAGGGACCGCAGGGCCCCTTTCCGAGGTGAGTAAAAATAACAAACGTTTTTACTCACCTGTCCTTGGCGTCCGACGTCATCTTCTGGCGTTCCGGACATCACTGCTGAGGCGCTGAGGCTTGGCCTCAGCGGTCACGTGGGGCGTGCCTCACGTAATCGCTGAGGCCCAATCACAGGCCTCAGAGGTGACGTCCACAACGCGTGACGTCAGCCGCAGAGAAGAAGAAGCGGTCGCCGGCGGGGATAGCGGAGCAGCGCGAGGAGGCCCAGCAGAGGTAAGACAAGGTGAGTATAACTGTTTGTTATTTTACCTTACTTACCCCGGGCCTTCGCTTATTATACTCTGGGGTCTGAAGAGACCGCAGAATATAATATAATAATATCACTGTAGGGCCCCTGTGGAGCATTATACTGGGGGCCCCCTCTGGATAGCATATTATACTGGGGGGGCCCCTCTGGATAGCATATTATACTGGGGGGCCTCTCTGGATAGCATATTATACTGTGTGGGGCCACTGTGGAGCATTATACTGGGGAAGGGGCCCCTCTGGATAGCATGTTATATTCTGTGGGGCCTCTGTAGAAAATTATAATGTGGGGGGGGGGGGAGCCTCTGGAGATAATGTTATATTCTGTGGGGCCACTTTGGAGCATTATGCTCTCCAGAGGGGTCCCCCAGTATAATGCTCCAAAGTGGCCCCACAGAATATAACATGCTCTCCAGAGCCCTCCCACTTTATAATACTCCATAGAGGCCCCGCAGAATATAACATGTTCTCCAGAGGGCCCCCTCCCCAGTATAATGCTCCACAGTGGCCCCACACAGTATAATATGCTCTCCAGAGCACCCCCCCAGTATAATGCTCCACTGTGGCCCCACACAGTATAATATGCTCTCCAGAGGGGCCCCCCAGTATATTATACTGTGCGGGCCACCGTGGAGCATTATACTGGGGGGTGGGCTTTGGAAAGCATGTTATACTGTTTTGGGGCACTGTGGAGCATTATACTGGGGGGGGGCTCTGGAGAGCATATTATACTGTTTTGGGCCACTGTGAGTATTATACTGGGGAAACCTCTCTGGGCAGTATATTATACTGTGTGGAGGCCATTCTGGAGCATGTTATACTGAGTGGGGTCACTGTGGAGCATTATTCTGGGGGGGGGGGGTGCATCAGCAGAACATATTATATTGCGTGGCTCCACTGTGGGGCATTATTTGGGGGGGGGACTAATGAGCATTATACTAGGGGGCCCTCTGGGGAGCATATTATACTGCGTGGGGCCTACTGTGGAGCATTATACGGGGGGGACGCTCTGGGGAGCATAATATATTGCGTGGGGCCACTGTGGAGCAAAATACTGGAGGGGGCACTGTGGAGCATTATACTAGCAGGGGCCCTCTGGGGAGCATATTATACTATGGGCCACTGTGGAGCGTTATACTGGGGGAATGGACAGTGTGGGGAGCCTGTTATACTGTGTGGGGCCACTATGGAGTGTATTATATTGTGTGGGGCTTTTCGGGAGCATATGATACTCTGTGGAGCCATTGTAGAACATTATACTGGGGGGACTGTGGGGGAGCATTGTGGAGCATTATACTGGGGGAAACTGGAGGGCTCAGGAGAGCATTTTATACTGTGGAGCATTATATACCATGTAGAGCATTATACTGTGGGGGGGGGGCTCACAATTCCTGCTGGCCGCCCTGTGTGCTATGTCTGCATCACAGCTCCCTCACTATAATCTTGCACATACGTGTAGTGCCCCATGGCCATGTCATTCCCCATACAGTACTGTGCATGAACCGGCCATGGAGTTATTGGGGCCTGCACAGTACTATAGGGGCTGACTATACGGGGAACATACTCAGTAACACCAGATAGTCAGCACATATGTAAGACTTCAGTGAAGGAGCCGTGGTGTAGGCTATTAGCAGGAAGCTGTTGGGTGGGGCCCCAGAACAAGTTCCTTTGGTGGGCCTAAGGCCCTTCAGTCCGACACTGTATAATGGAGAACTATTATATATAAGGGTGGGTTACTATATCTAATTGGGAAACTTAAGTATGAGGGGGCTATTATTTATAAGAGGGGAACTATTTATAAGGGGGGTATAATTGTTAAGTGGGCTTATTTATAAAGGGGGCTATTAGTGATAATGGGGACTATTATTTATAAGGGTAACTATTATTTATGAGGGGGCTATTATTTATAAGGGAGCAGTATTATTTTTACGGGGTGTCTGTTACTGATAAGGGGGATATTACTGATACAGGGCACTATTTATCATTTATAAGAGAGCTATTATTAATAAAGGTGTAAGATTATTTATAAGCAGGGACTATTATTTATAAGGAGGCGCTATAATAACTGATGACTGGGTGCAAAAATCTAATAGGTGGTACAAAGGTGCTCATTTGAATTGTGTGTGGTAAAATAGGGCTTGTTATTACTTTTTTGTTGGCAGAAAGGAGGCGTTATTATAGGGGCTGTCACTGGAAGACGATGGTGTTGTTCGCATATCAGCATTTGGGGCCCCGCTTTTAATTTTTGCCCAGGGCCCCACTTTGTCTAAAACCGGCCCTGGATGCATCGAATCACATTTTTTAATAAAATGGCTGCTGCACATGTTAGGACAATGGGCAAGGAACTCTGGGAATGTGGGATCACTCACAATGCCAAGAGCGCAGCTAATCAGCAGCCAGCCGGCCCTGTCATGTCACAGCCCTATAAAAACCCTCGGCCATTTTAGGTGCAGTCATTTCACATCACTCTTACTCAGGGGCGCACCGCTAATGAGGCGAGGTGAGGCGGCCGCCTCGGGCGGCACTGTCCAGGGGGCGGCATTTTACTATTTAATGTAAACCAGTCCAGGACAGGCCGCTTTAAAAAAAAAAAAAAAAAAAACAGAGCTGAGCGCGGCCTGTCCTGGGCTGGTTTACAAGACGTCGCATCTCAGCGCAGGCGGCGATACAATGACGTCATCACGCCGCCTACGCTGAGACACAGACGTCGCGGACAAGAGGAGGCGGCGACGTCTGCATCAAGGCATCGCAGGTGAGTATAGCTTTTTTTTATATATATAAATAGGCCATAACCTGTTGGAGTATCCCCGGCAGGTCACGGCCTATTTATTTACCTACCCCGCGTCTGCTCGTGGCCGCCCCCGCTTCCCCTTCTGCTATGGGCCGCAGATAGGGAAGCGGATGCCGCTGTGAGCGGCCACGGGCATCGGTAAGTTAGGCCGCGCCGCAAATACTACTATTATTATACTCCAGGGTCTATTCAGACCCCGGAGTATAATAATCGGAGGCCTAGGGTTGGTGAGGGAACATAAAAAACAGTGTTACTCACCTCCTCCTCCGATGTAACCCCGAGCAGGCTTGAGGCCTGTGGTGACGTCATCAGGTCGCGTCGCCGGCCTGATCATGTGATGTGTGTGCGCAATTAAACAGGGCCGAAAGCTGCAAGGAGTGCACCGGTGTCCAGGATAGGTAAGTAACTCTGGTTTTTATGTTTGTATTCTCCCCTGGGTCTCCAATCATTATACTCTGGGGTCTGAAAAGACCCCAGAGTATAATAATAGTTCATGGGTGGTCCACTATGGGGTATAATACCCTGTGCAGGGACCACTGTAGAGCATAATACCGGGTGCAGGGGCCACTCTGGAACATAATACAAGTGCAGGGGCCACTATAGAGCATAATACCAAGTGCAGGGGCCACTATAGAGCATAATACAAGTGCAGGGGCCACTATGGAGCATAATACCAGTGCAAGGGCCACTATGGAGGATAATACCAGTGCAGGGGCCACTATGGAGCATAATACCCTGTGCAGGGGCCACTCTGGAGCATAATACCAGTGCAGGGGCCACTATGGAGCATAATACCGTGTGCTGGGGCCACTATAGAGCATAATACAAGTGCAGGGGCCACTATGGAGCATAATACCAGTGCAGGGGCCAATATGGGGCATAAAACTGTGTGCAGGAGTTGCTGCGGAACATAATACCGTGTGCAGTGGCCAATGCGGGGCATAATACCGTGAGCAGGGGCCACTATGGAGCATAATACCGTGTGCAGGGGCCGCTGAGAGGCATAATACAGTGTGCAGGGGCCGCTGCGGGCCATAACACTGTGTAATACTGTGTGCAGGGGCTGCTGTGGAACTTTATAGTGTGTGTAAATGGGGTGCTATACACATGGGCTATGGCACCTGTTTATATTATACACTGTCTGTTTATAGTGACCGTGTGATGTAATTGTAGCCTTGTCACATACTGTAGACATGTACAGGACGAGGCTGTAGTTACATTACATGGCCGCTATGAGATAAATGACACTATGTAAACAGAGAAGTGGTCACTGCGCTTACACAGGTACTATTCAAACAGCTGATCAGTGGGGGTCCTGGGTTTTTGAACCCCACTGATTAGTTTATGAATGACCTGGAAAACCTTTTAATTAGTTAACACCTGGGGCATTATTAATAAGGGGCACTATTTATACAGGGTACACACGGACATTATTAATATAAAGATGCACTTGGGGGTATTATTCATTATGGGGGGTTATATCATATATTTTATAATTGGGGGTAGCAGCAGGATGGGGGCTTTCTGTAGGTGAGGACAATGTGGGTTGGATGCCTGGAAAAGTGAGGAGTCAAAGATGTCTGTGTTGCAACCTTTATAGAGACAAGTCACAGCTGGAAGAAGTGGTCATGGCGGTCCAAAGGGAAGAGAAGGGAAATGTGAAGGATTAGTCAGAGACGTCACCTGTAAGTCACAGAATGTTACTGCCCTGTATACACCTAAATGATAGAGGATAAATACCTGAGTGATGGGGGTCTGTCAGCTGAGACCCCCACTGAGCCTGAGAATTGGGTTTTTTCCCCCACTGGGTGGGAATTCAGCCTGACCGCAGCCATATATATAGGTGTGTCACTTGGTGGATGGACGAACCCGCGTGGCTCTCATTCACTACGATGGGAGCGCCAAATATAGCCGAAGTCCAGTACTCAGCTATCTGTGGGGCTCCTATTATAGAGAATGGGGGCCACGTGGGCTCGTCCATCCAACAAGCAGAAGATGTGAGAAGTTACTTTCATTGTTAATGCCGTGTTGTGGATCTGATACTGAAGTAATACAGGAAGAAGAATTCTTAAAAACTGTTTTATAACTTTGTATATTGTGTATATTGTGCGACGATAACAGTGTGTTAAGCTAGTAGCATGGAAACTCAGTTTTTGTTTTTTTTTTTTTGGGGGGGCATCTTTCTATAGTCCGCCTCAGGCAGCAAAGAGGCTAGGTTCACCACTGCTCTTACTGCAGGGACAGACATCAGCAGGAGTTAGGGAAAGAGTTAGAAAAAGGATAAAAGTTCAGGGAAAGAGGATTACATGTGTAGGGAAAGTATAGGGAGGAACTGAAAGAAGAATTTGGGGTGGTTGCAGTGTCATTAACAGCAAGAATTTTAATACACATTGCAACACTCACAGCCATTATACTGATGCTCATTACTCATACCTGTGTCTTCAAGGTGGAGCACAACAAGCCTTTTGCAGTGCAGTACAGCATAAAACAGTGAATTATCATCCACTAATATCTGCAGTTATCTGTTCTAACGCCTTTTTCAAGGCGTTTATTATAAGGGGCTTATTCACTGTTCTTTCAAAGCATAACATTACAGGCCATCTGTCAGTACTACTGTGCAGAGGCATAGCTAGCGGGGGGGCAGAGGGGGTGGCTGCCCCGGGCCCACTGACATTGTAGGGCCCACCCTGGGGCCACCATTAATGCATCTTTTACTTTTAACTAGATCGGTGTCTGCAGAGACCGATCTAGTTAAAACGCTTCCTGTCACTTGCTGTCTTGTAAACCGCAAGCCACTTCAGGCCTGCGGTTTACATGGCAACGAAAACACAGTCATCAGCACAGGCGGCGCGATGACGTCACAACATCGCGCTTCCTACGCTGAGACGCTGACTTCCTGTGCATGGACCCTGCGCACAGAGTGCGGGTAAAGAAGAGAAAGCTCCGGCTCCGTTCGTCATGGTCGCTGGTAGGTGAGTATAACTTATATTTGTTTTGTTTTAGCTTAGTTGTGGGTATTTTAATAGTACAAGGGGTTGTTAGGAGTGGGAATTATAACTATAAGGGAGGGGGCATTATGAACATAAGGGGGCGTCATTTATATAAGGGTTATTACGGGGTACAAGGGGGGAGGTTATTTATATTAGGGGTCATTATGAACATAAGGGGGTGGTCATCGATATAAGAGGTCATTAGGGGTGCAGTATTTATGTCAGGGGGAATTAGGGGCATAATATGAGGGGGCAATTAATTTAATAAAAGTGACACTTGGGCTTTATTAAGACTAAAGCCCCACGTAGCAGGCTGCAGCAAAAAAGCGCTGCAGGAAAAACCACGGCAGTAACATTGTGGTTTTTCCCGCAGCGCTTTTCAGAGAAGGGCCACAGATTTTTCCTCTGCAGACTTTCTGCTTTCATTATAACTATAGGGAAACCGCCAGTGTTTCCGTAGGTATAATTGACATGCTGCGATTTCCAAAACCGCAACAGTTTTGGAAATCGCAGAGTGTCCGCGGCACGCATTTTTCCACAATGTGTGGATGGGATTTGCTAGAATCCCATCCACTTTGCAGGAACTGTAAAATGCGGCACTTTTTTTTCCCGTGGCGTTTTTCCCGTGGCCCCATCCCATTCCCACTTTGTGGTAAAATATGTGCAGTGGACATGCTGCGATTTCCAAAACAGTCGTGGTTTTGGAAATCGCAGCATTCCTATGGAAACGCACCCGGTTTCCCTGTAGATATAATTGAAGCAGAACTTTCTGCGAACTTTTTGTGCAAAGCGCAGCAGGAAGAACAGCGCTTTTTTGCTGCGGGACGCCACATGGGGCCTTAGGCTTTAAGAGTTTTCCAGCTCATTTTTAATTGATGATCTATCCTCAGAATAGATCATCAATAAGAGATAAGTGACCCCCACTGATCAGCTGTATGAAGGGGCTATGGCACTTGTTTATATCACACACTGTCTGTTTATAGTGACCGTGTGATGTAATTCCAGCCTTGTCACATAGACGTGTATAGGACGAGGCTGTAGTTACATGACATGGCCGCTATGAGATGAATGACACTATGTAAACAGAGAAGCTGTCACGGCACTTACACAGGTACCACGGTTCATTCAAACAGCTGATCCTGGGGGTCCCGATTATTGGAACCCCATTAATTATTTTTACCTTTTGTTTACTTTTTAATTAGGAAACACCTGGGGCATTATTAATAAGGGGCACTATTTAAAGTGGGTACACAGGAAAGTTATTAATTTAAAGATGCACTTGTGGGTATTATTATGGGGGGATATATTATATATTTTATGATTGGGGGTAGCAGCAGGATGGGGGCTTTGTGTAGGTGAAGATAATGTGGGTCAGGTGCCTGGAAAAGTAAAGAGCCAAAAATGTCTGTGCTGCAAACTTTACAGAGACTGGAAGAAATGATCATGGCGGTTCAGATGAAAGAGATGGGGAATGTGAACGATTAGTCAGAGACGTCACCGGTAAGTCACTAAATGTTACTGCACTGTATTTGCCTAAATCGTCTGCAGAGCCCTGTGTAGATCCGATATATACCACTATACAGTCACCGTATAGTGATAATATCGGTATACCTAACTTGGGGGCCCACTTGGACATGTTCGCCCCCCCTGTGCTGAACCCCTAGCTACGCCTCTGCTACTGTGCCAAAGAAAACTGAATTCTTATCCAGTTATCTCTGCAGTCATCTGTTCTAACGTCTTTTTCAATGTGTTTATTAGTGGGGAAAGACATAAGGGGCATATTAGCTGTTCTGTTCAGAGTATAAAATTACAGGCCATTTCTCAATACAGTAGTGGCAAAAATCAATAATTCTTTGCCACTAATCTCTGCAGTTAGCTGTTATTCTAACACTTATTTAAAGGTGTTTATTAGTGTGGAAACAAATAAGGGGCATATTCACCATTTTGTTCCCAGTATAAAATTACAGGCCATTACTCAACACAGTAGTGGCAAAAATCAATAATTATTAGCCACTAATCTCTCCAGTTAGCTGTTCTAACACTTATTTAAAGGCGTTTATTAGTGGGGAAACAAATAAGGGCGTGTTACTTCAAGGCACAGTTTTCTACACCACTATACAGGCTCTCTGCAGCCAGGAAATAGCTGTTTTTTTTAATGCGATTCGTCACGAATTCGAATCAAACCGTTTTGGAAACTTCAGAGAATCGGTCGAATCGAATTTTTGAAAAATTCGCTCATCTCTAATATTAACGTCTAATTTTAATGTTGAACAAGTTTAGTTAATATTCCACACATCAGAATTGTCAGGACTGCATTAGATTTAGGCTGGATTCACATCTACGTTAAGAGTCTCCATAGGTGAATCCGCATAAAATCGGCAGAGAGTATAGTCCAGCAAGAAGGACTTTTCTCTATGGTCATTATAGTCTATGGGGTCCGCGGGTTTCCGCGTGTAACCGCTTTTTAATCAGACTGGATTTCCATCTTTGATCTCCCATTTGGACCAGAACGACGGAGACCTGAACGCTAGTGTGAACCTAGCGTTAGCAGTATTTACTTTTCCATGTACATAATATTCTGTACAGCAATATGTCTGAGGATTTATAATATAATACAAGTGAGACTGGTCAAGATACCTATTAATATTTTTTATTCATCTAATTTCTTATATCTGTTTTGATCTGCTTCAATGCACTGCATCTGTGCACATAGGAACACATGTACCTAGTACATTATATGTGGTATAACTTTTTTTTTTTACTTTTGAAATACTCACAGAAGCCAGAGACACAACAAACTTAACAAATGCAACAACTTGTAGTCAGTTGTTATTACTGGAAGATGTTAAATGGTCAAAGAGCAAGAGTATCTCCTAAGGCCAAACCTGTGGCCAAATGCTCGATCATCCAGCTATTCCTCCTGACTCATTTATACACATGCATTCTCAATTTGGCTAAGAAGGCATGTGCTCTCAATAAGAAGCAAGTCAAACCCTTCTAGCGGTGGCTTATGCCCCTTGAGAACAAAGAATCAGGCATACTGAAATTCAAAATGCCTGACCATGATTTTCTCCAACATTTCCTGTTGATAAAGAGTCTGTTATCGCCTCATATACAAAATATGGTTGGCCAGTTCCACTGAAATCAGCATGTTTGGATAATTTTGCTGGTTTTTGCATTGGAACTTTGAGTAGTGTTTCTTTACTTTAGCTACGGGTGTGTTCACATCTGCATTGTTTAATCCATTCTTCTGGTTCATCATAAGTAGTATACAAAAAAGTGATAACCAAACCAGAATAAATGTTTCTGATTATAGATTCTTCAAAACAGCTTCCTTTTGCTTTGATGACAGCTTTACATGCTTAATCAGCTTTATGAGGTAGTCTCCTGGAATGGTTTTCTAACAGTCTTGATGGAGTTCCCAGAAGGGTTGAACACTTATTGAATGCTTTTCCTTCACTTTGCAGTTCAAAACGTTCCAAACCATTGAAGGATAAGGCTCCACGTTGAAGAAACACAACTTTTTTTGTCCTGCAGAAATGTAGCAGAAAAAAAGCTGCTTTTTTTTTCAGTACCAACAATGTGAATGAGATTCTGGCTAATCCCATCCACATTTTGCAGAAAAAAAAAAACTTTGCAGAAAAACGCATGTGTTTTTGAAAAACACAACATGGCAATTTTACCTATGGAAACAGTCACGTTTCCCTATAGATTTAATAAGGGAAGAAAAACTGCAGAGATGCTTTTCCTCCGTGCCGTGGGACCTTAGCCTAAGTTGGGTTTAACCCCCTTCCCACCATATCCAGTTTTTGACTTCCTGACAAAGCTTTATTTTTCAATTCTGACATAAGTACCAAAGTGATTTTGAGAATTATTTTTTTTTGTAACATATTGTACTTTGTCTTAGTTTTACATTTTGGTCGATATGTTTTGTGTTTCTTTTCATACAAATAGTTATACCACCCACATTAGTTCATAAATCTAATTTACTATATCTCTGGTTAATGTTGGCACCAAAGTTTAATCACTCTTTAATTTTTTACGGATATTATAAGTCTTACAAGTCAAACAGCAATTTCCAAAACAAATTTTTTAAGGGACTAATTCACTTTTGAAAGGCCCCTGTACTAGAAACCCCAATAAGCTATCTCATTTTCAAAACTGCACCCCTTAAATAAGTAAAAACAGCATATACAAAGTATAAGCGTTTAACACGAATTAAGACAAAATGGAGGTGAAATTTACATGTTTCATTGTCTTTTACTAATATGTTCATTTAGCCCTAGAATTTACACATTCACAAGGGGTTAAAGGAGAAAATGCATCATGCAATTTGTTATGCAAGTTCTCCCAACTCCCAAAATACCCCACATGAGGATGTAAACTGATATATGGGCACACAACTAGATATAGAAGGGAAGGAGCGCCAATGAGCTTTTGGTGGGAAGATTTTGCTGTGATCAGTTTCAGGTGCCAGGTCGCATTTGCAGAGCCCTTGAGGTGCCAAAACAGTGGAAACCCCCCAGAAAGTGACCCTATTTTGGAAACTAGGCCCCTCAAGGAATTTATCAAGGGGTATAGTGAATATTTTTGACACTACAGGGTTTTCATTGAATTTATTACCATGTGAAAATGAAAAATTACTTTTTTACCAATAAAATGTCACTTTAGCCCCAAATTCTTCATCTTCACAAAGGGTTAAAGGAGAATAAACAACTAGTATTTTTACTGCAGAACATGACAATACCCCATATGTGCTGGTACACTGATGTACGGGCACATGGCAGGGCTTGAAATGGAAAAAGAGCTAATTGGCTTTTGGATGACAGATTTTCCTGGAATAGTTTTCAGGTACCATGTTCCATTTGCAGCGCCCCTGAGGCGCCAAAACAGTGGAAACCCCCTAAAAAGTGGCCTGTAATTGGAATTTGCTGGAATTAGTTTCGGGCACTATGTCGCATTTTACCTCATTTTGAAAACTAGACCCCTCAAGAAATTTATTGAGGGGTACGATCAGCATTTTGCACCCACAGCTGTTTCTCCACAATGATAAATGAAAAGTATAAATTACTTTTTTTTCTGATAAAATGTCACATGCCAAATTTCTCATGTTCACCAAAGGTGGAGAAGAAGCACCCCACAGTTTTTTACACAATTTCTCCTGAACACAGCAATACCCCATATGCAGTCGTTTGGAACGGAAAGAGCACTATTTGGCTTTCAGAGGGCTAATTTTGCTGGAATATTTTTTGGGTGCCATGTCTCATTTGCAGACCCCTAAAATACAAGTACAACATAAAAAACCCCATAACATGACCCCATTTTGGAAACTACATCCCTCAAGGAATTTATCAAGGGCTATATTGAGCATTTTGATCCAACAGCTGTTTCATAGATTTTATTAACAATGGGCAATGAAAATGAAAAATTATATTTTTTGCAATAAAATGTTGCTGTAGCTATAAATTTTTCATTTTTACAAGGGGTTAAAGTAGAAAAATGTACCCTCCCAAAATGGTTATGCAATTTTTCCAGACTATGGAAGCACCCCACATTTTCGAGGAAAACTGCTGTTTTCGTACACGGCAGAGCACATAGGGCAGGGGGTGCCATTAGGCTTTTGGAGGGCACAATTGTAACGTCTCTGTCTGTTTGGGTCTCTGTGCTCGCACGCTGCGGCGCAGGAGGCATGTTCAGTTTGATTCCTTGTCTAGGGTTCTTGTTGCTCTGTCTGATCACGACTCTACTACCTCTTCTCTGTAATTGAATTTCAGCCACACCCGTCTCCTGCACCTTTGTTTCTCTCTGCTCCTCAAACAGTTAATCTTAGCCTTGCCTGTGTGATTGACAGCCTGTCTACCAATCAAGTCTGGGGCAGGTGCTGGACTTCCTATATACAGTTCATCAGCTTCCTACTTGCTCTTACTGTATTATTTCTAACCTCTGACCTTTGGCTTCCCTTGTGACTACTCCTTTGAATTACAATTTGGTACTGCTTTGTCTCTCTGGCTGTGACTCTTGGCTTGCTGACTTCGCTTCTGTGTTGTTTTGTCTTGTCTTGTTCTGTGTGTCAATTACAGAGAAGGGATCGCCTCCAAGTTGTCGGCTGTCACCTAGGACAGTCAGACAAGTAGGCAGGGACACAGGCTGGGTTGAGTTTAGGACTCACTGTCTCTGTCATTCCCTTCTTCCCTTGTTTCTGCAGCAGCACTAGGGAATTGCACAACTAGAAATTCCCTTACAACAATCTTTTTCAGGTGCCATGAAACATTTGCCCCTAAAGTGTTAATGCAGTGGAGAGTACCAAGAATTGACTTCATTTTTGAAACTGCACCCTCAAAGGGTATACAGCGGCATGCAAAAAAATATAGTATATATTTCATAGTAACGGGATGCTGGCCCTGGAGCTGGCACCGGGTGCTGGCGATCCCCGGCAAAATGGCGGCACCCGCTGACCAAGGAGCCAGAGGGGTTGATGCCTGTGATCATTGTGGGCACTGATCATCGGCATTAGCACCAGGTGTCTGCTGTACTGTATAATGCAGCAGAAACCCGGTGGCTATGGCGGCTGCTCAGGTTTGAAACAGGGGTATCCAAACTTTTGCATGCCACTGTAGTGATCATTTTGACCCCAGAGATGCTTTCCAAAAAGAAATATGCAGCAGATGGTGCAAAATGATGCCCATCTCATGGCACTGTGAAAAGCCAGCTCTCCACTTATTATGCTCCGTTTCCTGATTTTGGAAACATCCTACATGCAGCCCTAATCTTTTGCCTAGAAATAAAACAGTATGGTGTATTAGTCTCTGAAACAAGCTGGACACAACATATTGTGCACTGAAATTATTTATTTGTAAGAGACAGCCAATGTTGTCCTAAGCTTTATTTGTCTGTATAAACTGTTAATGTTGAATGTATTTCTGTGATTCTGTTCCTTTAAGACAGCAGCCATTGTAATTGTGACATGATGCTGGAGTGACTCACCCCCCTTTTATGTCAGCTTGCCTGTTCTGCAGACAGAATGTGAGCAGAGAAGCAGGAAGTGACGAGACAGAGAGCAGCAGCCATCTTAGCAAGTGTTGTATTGAACTGGTGTGGAGATTTTTCTGTACAGCTAAGCTGTATCTTGGTCCAGAGACAAACAGAGTGTAAAGAGACAACAGGACTAGTGAGTCCACGTGAAAGGAACTGTACTCAGTGGCTGATCAGTGAGACTGACATTGTGACTGTGTATATGGATACCACAGATAGAGACTCGCAGTGCTGTTGATGTACTGGACAGCACCTGCTAAACCCCGGCTTACATCCCAGCTCAGTGTATGGATTCGGCAGGACTGTCAGTGTGCTGAGTGGAATCTGCTGTTGGATTACATTGCATTCATTGGGTTTCCCTGTTAAAGAGGACTTCATTTCTCCCAAGATCCTGATAACAGTGAGGAGAGGACGTTTCACTATAAAAGAAAGGAACGACTTTGGGCCCCACCGCGCGCTTCTACAGACTGTAAGCGGTCCACCTGGACCACTGGGGAAAAGGGGGTGCACCCAAATGTGATGTCAGGGTCAGTTAGGGATAGTTTTGAGTATATTGTTCATTCAGTGTCCATACTGCAGAATTGGACAGAGTAAAAGTAGAAACCATTGCAGAATTTGCCTTGAAATTGTTCATGCTATATTGTATATTTTGCTTGTCTTTATCCCTGTCATTTTACCTTCAAATAGCCTTTATTAACTTATAGTAAATATATATTCTTTTCTTGAACTACCGCGTGTGCGTTCATTTCTGGTTGCGGAGACCAAACCACCTGCCTTGCTCTCGGTTCACATATTTCTCAAAAAAAATATTTTCACTTTGCGCATCTGATGGTGCATTCATTTCTGGAAAATAAATGAATGCAACAATTGAGGAGTAAAAATGCTCACTGTACCCTGGATAAATTCCTTGAAGGTTGCAGTTTCCAAAATGGGGTTATGTCAGAGAATTCCACTTTACTGGCATTTCAGAAACACTGCAAAATTGGCATGACGTCCAAAAACCAAAGTGTCTAAATCTGTGAGAAGAGAACAGAAGAGAAGAAGCGCTGTTTGGCTTTCAGAGGGCAGATTTAGA
This sequence comes from Leptodactylus fallax, assembly GCA_947044405.1. Taxonomy (NCBI): domain Eukaryota; kingdom Metazoa; phylum Chordata; class Amphibia; order Anura; family Leptodactylidae; genus Leptodactylus; species Leptodactylus fallax. Next base: position 887,605 of record CAMRHE010000294.1, on the reverse strand, counting down.
TGGTTTGGTTTTTGGATGCCATGTCATATCAAGTCCCTGAGGACTCTGATAGAAAGTGACCCCATTTTGAAAACTGCACCCCTCAATAGCTAGTGAGCATTAATTTCTCAGAAGTGAATATGTAAACTGTACAGAGTACATTGGGTACACCAAATCTCATGCTATTTTCCCACTAGCTCCTATAACACATAAGGGGCATTCTGGGGGGGCAGTGCGGGTGTATTTTCTCTCATAAACTCTAACCAAAGGGTATACTCTGATATACGCTCACGCAGCTTATGCATTTGCCTTCCTGCAGCAACAAGTTTTGTCTTAATGATGCAGCAATTTTTGATTTTTTTTTTGTCATCGCATTGTACAAGCTATATATTTTTTTATTTTCGGGCAGTTTACTTTTTAATTACTCCATTTTTGGGTGGTTATAACTTATTGACTACATTTTATTAACTCTTTCTGTTTTGGATTTTAAGAAAAAAACATCAAATCTGGCATTGCTTTTTAACGTTTACATTTTTTTCCATTCACCATACAGCATATGCGTTACTAATTTTTTTTTTTTTCTTTTTTTACATAATAAAACATTTATATGGGAAAATGGGGCCTTATTATTTTTTTTTTTTAACATGTTTAAACTTTTTTTTCTATTACTTTTTTTAAATATTTTTTATTATCCCAATAGGGGACCTAAACCAGCTTCTAATCGTTAGTTCAAAAGTATACATTGCAATACTCATGTACTGTAGTATACAGGAGGTTGTCAGCCTATGCAGGCGCATAGGCTGATAGTCTCTTTTATGGGCAGGAGCAAACAGGCATGCAGTGGGGCAGGCCCAGGGTCACTGATCAGACCTCAGGCTACCAAATCAGAACAGTCACACCTCCCATCACGTCGCAGGGGGTGATCGGGGGCACATTACATAATAACACCCCTGACATCAGGGGTTAACACTTGCGATCGGAGCTCAACTCTGAGTTAGAGAAAAGTTTCGGCCGTATGTAACCTTCAAGGCATGGTGCGCACACAGTTTCTGTAATAATAGTATGGCAGTATGCGGAAAGTCCTTCTTGACTGCATCATACTATTATGGCAGATGTCGGAAGGGGCTAAGTTGAGTGAATGTGAAGGCCATGTCACCTGACAAACCATTCCATTAATCTCCTTCCTGGTCAAATATCTTTTACATAGTGTAGGCATAAACCAGATTGGCTAGCATGTCGCTACAGACATGCTGGTTAAATGTGCCTGTGATTTTGAATAAATTACCAATAGTATCACCAGCAAAGCTCCCCCACAGCATCACACCACCTCCTTCATGCTTCATGGTGGGAACCACATACTATATGTAGAAACCGTCCGCTCAAAAATTTCAAATATTGGCTCATCAGGCCAAAGATTTCCATTGGTCTAATGTCCATTCCTTGTGTCTCTTGGCCCAAGAAATTTTCTTCTATTTGTTTTTGTTCCTTAGTAGTGGCTTCCTTGAAACAATTAGACCATAAAAGTCTGATTCTCACAGTCTCCTCTGAATAGTTGATGTTGAGATGTGTTTGGTACTTGATTTCTCAGAAGTATTCATGTGAGCTTTAAACTTAGGTGCTGTTGATTTGTGGTTTCCGAGGCTGGTAGCTCTAATGAACTTATCCCCTAAAGCCGGCAGATTTATCTCCTGGTCTTCCTTTCTTGGGATGGTTCTCATGAGTGCAAGTTACATCATAGCGTTGGATGGTTTTCATCACTGCACTTGAGCATACCTTCAAAGTTCTTGAACTTCAAATCTTACAATAGCAAAGAACTGTCGTATATATACTTAGTTGAGTTGTTCTTCCGATAATGTCAATTAGAACAGTACTTGAATAGGGCTAAACACTGTATGGAACTGTGTACCAATCCTAACTCTGCCCACAGGGCACCATCAAGTACTGGCAGCACTGCCATCAGAAGTGCGGGAAAGGGGCCCAGGCGGCCGACACCAGAACTTAAACTTATGTGATGCATATACATTATTTTGCAATGTATTTGCAATACCCTTGCCTAGCAGAACAAACACTCATGCTTGGGACATCACACCAACATCTTTGCACAGGTGGCGTGATGATATTATGGCATCAAGCTGCCTGTGCCAGACAGCTGACAGAAAGGTCCAAGCATCACAGGATCGAGGTAACGAGAGTTCATATTTTCTGTTTTGCAAAAGGAGGCATTGGGTGCACTTCTCGTTACAGGGCTACTGGGGTTACTATTAAATGAAAAGAGTGGGCAGTTAATAGGGGGTACTGAGGCACTGTTAATTGAGAGGGGGAAGCACTGGGGGCACTGTTAGTTAACATCGGCACTGGAGGCACTATTAATTGACTGGTGTACTATTGACAAGTAGCTCTAGAGACTAACTAATTTTCTGGGAGGAGCAAAGGGGGAATTATTATTCTGCAGGCAGCTTAAAGTGGGTATTATTATTATGTGGGCGGACAAAGCAGGGAGTTACTGTGTATAGGAAGGATAGGGGATTTTGTAGGTTGAAAATAGGTAGGAAGCATGATTGAAAACTAGGATAAAATGTCAGTTTTGCAGACTCTGGAGATTTGAGTTATGGGTGCAAGAAGTATTTGTGGCAGAAACGACAGGAAAATCAGTGGATTTAAAGGGAGTTTATCATTGGGGAAACGTGTTTTTAACTGAAGTAATGTTGGAATAGCGTTTATAAAGGCTATTCTACTCCTACCTTTACTTTTCTTCTCCTCGCCGTCGTTTGTCCAAAAAAACATTTTATTCTCATATGTTAATTATGCTCAGGGAGCACCGGGGGCGTTCCCCCTGTGCTCCGAGCACTCTGCGTCATCGCCGCAACCTGTCTCCAGTGCCAATTTTTCATGCCCCCTGCAGCTTCTTCTGTTCATCTAGCATCTGCTTTCTCCGTCAGCCATTTTTCTGAAGTACACTGGTGTAAGAAGCTAAACAAAAATGGCCATTATGCTCAGGGAGCATAATTTACATGAGAATAAAATGTTTTTTTGGACAAACGGCGGCAAGGAGAAGAAAAGTAAAGGTAGGAGTAGAATAGCCTTTATAAAGGCTATTCCAACACTGCTTCAGTTAAAAACATGTTTCCCCAATGATAGAATCCCTTTCACTGTGGCCTTTGTTCAGTACTGGAATCTACAACTACAGTTGAAACCAGAAGTTTACATACACTATATAAAAAGACACATATGCATGTTCTCACTATCTGACATGAAATCAGAATAAACCTTTCCTGTTTTAGGTCAATTAGGATTACCAATTATATTTGCCAAATGCCAGACTAATGAGAGAGAGAGAGAGAGAGAGAGAGAGAGAGAGAGAGATAATTTTTTAAGGCAATTTTTTAAGGCATTTTCATCACTTTCTGCAAAGTCAAAAGTTTACATACATTTCATTATTATTTGGTACCATTGCCCTTAAACTGTATGACTTGGGTCAAACATTTTGAATGTCCTTCCACAAGATTCTCACAATAGTTGGTAGGAATTTGGGCCCATTCCTCCTGACAGAACTGATGTAACTGAGCCATGTTTGTAGGCTGCCTTGCTCACACCTGCCTTTTCAGCTTTGCCCATAAATTTTTAATAGGATTGAGATCAGGGCTTTGTGATGGCCACTCCAAAACATTGACTTTGTTATCCTTAAGCCCTTTTGTAACCAGTTTGGCAGTACGCTTTGGGTCATTATCCATTTGGAAGACCCATTTGCGCCCAAACTTTAACTTCCTGGCTGATGTCTTGAGATGTTGCTTCAGTATTGCCACATAATGTTCTTTCCTCATGATGCCATCTATTTTGTGAAGTGTACCAGTCCCTCCTGCAGCAAAACAACCCCACAACATGATGCTGCCACCCCTGCGTTTCACAGTTGGGATGGTGTTCTTAGGCTTGCAAGCTTCTCTCTTTTTCCTCCAAACGTAACGATGGTCATTATGGCCAAACAGTTCAATTTTAGTTTGGTCAGACAACAGGACATGTCTCTAAAAATGAAGGTCTTTGTTCCTGTGTGCATTTTCAAACATTAATCTGGCTTTTTAATGTTTCTTTTGGAGTAATGGCTTCTTCCTGGCAGAGTGGCCTTTCAGCCCATGTCGATACAGTACTCGTTTCACTGTGGATAATGACACACTCTTACCAGCTTCAGCCAGCATCTTCACAAGGTCTTTTGCGTTTGTTCTTGCATATCTGGTTGATATGCACATTTCGTACCAAAGCACGTTCATCTCTGGGACACAGAACCCGTCTCCTTCCTGAGTGGTATGATGGCTGGACATTCCCATCTTGTTTATACTTGCACATAATTGTTTGTACAGATGAACGAGGCACCTTCAGGTATCTGGAAATTGCACCCAAGGATGAACCAGACTTGTGCAAATCCACAATTCTCTTCCTGATATCTTGGCTGATTTCTTTAGACTTTCCCATGATGTTACACAAATAAGCAGTGTGTTTCAGGTGTGCCTTAAAATACATCCACAGGTGTGACTCTAATTAACTCAGATGTTACCAATAAACCTAACAGAAGCTTCCAAAGACATGATATCATCATATGTGCTGTCCCTAATTGTTTAAAGGTAATCTTAGTGTATGTAAACTTTTGACTTTGCAGAAAGTAATAAAAATGCCTTAAAAAATTCTCTCTCTCTCCTTATTCTGGCATTTGGCAAATATAAATAACTTTGGTAATCCTAATTGACCTAAATCAGGAAAGGTTTATTCTGATTTAATGTCAGATAATGAGAAAAACATGCATATGTCTCTTTTTATATAGTGTATGTAAACTTCTGGTTTCAACTGTATATGGTGACTGTACGGCATTAATATTGGTATTAGTATTGTGGATTTTCTTCAGTTACATCATGGTAATAATGTGTAGCGGTATTGCCGCAACCCAGATGAAGGGAACAAGAGGATGGGAGTAGTAGTGGCAATAACTATGTCATCGGATCGGTTGTGGGCACTCAGAATATCTCCTCCAGCACCTCCTAGGCCAGACACTGATAAGGGGGGCCTGCGTGCTACCGGATGGTGGTGGTAGTAGTTCCCCCATGGTGTTTCCAGTTGGAGAAAGGTCCTCTCTTACCCTGAGCCATGTGATGGTGTTCAGAAGGGCTATGATGGTAATCGCAGGAATGACTCTGGAGGCAGTAGTGCAGTTGAAACAGAGTAACTTTACTGTGGCAAACTGTATTGCTGTGAACAAGTGCAGCTTCCCAATGGGGGTAGTATTCTCCCAACTGTTGGGTTCACTCAGGCTTGGGGATGAGGGATGCCCAGACTGAATGGTTATGTAGGTGCCTTGTTCTTCACTCCAACAGCTCTATAGCTAGCTTAGCCTCATCCAGTAGATGGTTCTGAAGGCTGGCAGCAAGGAAGTCCCCTGGGCCCAGATACTTTATGAGGTGGGTCCCAGAATACAGTTCCTGGAAAATGGGACTCCTCTCCTCCTGGCACAAGATCTGTGCAGCAGACAGAATGATGATCCCTGTCTCAGAGCTGTTTTTGGCAGAGCGCTGGGCTGTATATCTCCTCTCCCTCATGGACTGTTAGGAACTGCAGGGTACAGATTCACAGTGCTAAAACTCACTGCAAACACCACTACTACTAACTAATGCCCTAATGGTTCTCTGGAGACTTATGTCTCCCAAACCCACTTACGTCACAATGCTGAAGGACTCCAGGAAGCCTTGTACAGCATCAGTTACTGCGCATCCTGGGAGCAGCAGTGGAGTTGGCCTGCACTGGAAGCGTGGACAGGTGAGCAAAAAGTATCAGCCACTACTTATTACAATAATACTATAAGTAGCATCAAATTATAAAAAGAATGCTGCCCCCTGGCATATACTTGGCGGGGCGACATAAAAAAGGGTGTCACATACTGTTGGAGGGGTCACACAAAAGGGATGGTTATATACTGTGAGGGGGCCAAAAAAAGGAGGTTATATACTTTATGGGGGCCAAGAAAAGGGGGCCATATTCTGTGCGGGGGAGATCAAAAAAGGAGTGCCATATACTGTGTGGGGGCAACAAAAGGGTGTCATATACTGGGGGGGTAAGAAAGGGGAGACACATACTGGGGAGTGGCCAAAAAAAAGCATGGATATCTTTTTTTTTTAGGGGGGGGGGGCACCTTTATATAGTTGGCTTCAGGCAGCAGAGAGGCTAGGTTCACCCCTGATCATATGGCGGGTGTTATTACCTGTAGCCGCGCTGTCTATGTACAGCTGATCTGCAGGAGTCCTGAATGTGAGCAGTGGGCCCCTAGAATCAAGTCCACTGGTAGGCCCTAGACACCCCAGTCCAACACTGTATTAAACAGATAGTATGTGATATAAATAATGAAGGGGCCCCATCTGTAGGGCGACTGGGCTTGCAACCTTACGGGCCTGGTGGGCCCTGCTGCTTTCTTTTTTTTAATAGGCCATTACCTGCTGGAGTAATTTACTTACTGTTAATGAATGGCCCAAGGGAGGTGCCTGAACAAAAAAAACAGTGTTACTCACCTCTCCTGGGCTCTGGCTCAACTCCATGCTGTCTTCGGCCTCTGTAGTGATCTCACAGATGTCACGTGGGTCAGGCCGGTGACGCAATGCATATTGATGCCAGCATAACCCATGTCTTTCACATAATTGAAGAGGGCCAAAAACAGCAGGGAGTCACGCCGGATCCCAGGAGAGATGAGTACCACTGGTTTTTATGTTTGTCACCTCCCCTGGGCCTTTGATCATTATACTCTCAGATAGTATGATAATAGTTCTTGGGTGGTGTACCCATTTTTGCAATATTTGCAATGAACACTGTAGGGGCCATGATGGGACATAATACTGTGTGGAGGGGCCACGATTCGACATAATACTGTGTGAAGGGGCTACGATGGAACATTATACTGTGTGGAGGGTGCATTATATGAAATTATACTGCATGGAGGGGCTGCTATGGCACATTATACTGTGTTCAGGGGCCGCTATGGGACATTATACTGTGTGCAGGGGTCGCTATGGAACATTATACTGTGTGGAGGGCATTTGCCAGAGAACACCAAGACTGGCAGAATTGACATTGGCACCCTATGCTCTTCACAGATGAGAGCAGGTTCACAATGAGCACATGTGACAGATGTGACAAAGTCTGGAGATACCGTGGAGAACGTTCTGCTGCCTACAACATCCTCCAGCATGACCGGTTTGGCAGTGGGTCAGTAATGGTGTGGGGAGCCATATCTCTGGAGGGCCGCACAGCCCTCCATGTGCTAGCCAGAGGTACCCTGACTGCCATTAGATACTGGGATGAGATCCTCAGACCCATTGTGAGACCATATGCAGGTGCAATGGGCCCTGGGTTCCTTCTGATGCATGACAATGCTAAACCTCATGTGACTGAAGTGTGTCAGCAGTTCCTGCATGATGAAGGCATTGATGCTATGGACTGGCCTTCCCCCTCCCCAGACCTGAATCTAATAGAGCACATCTGGGACATAATGTTTCGTTCCATCCACCAACGCCACGTTGCACCACAGACTGTCCAGGAGTTCACTGATGCTTTAATCCAGGTCTGGGAGGAGATCCCTAAGGAGAACATCCGCCGCCTCATCAGGAGCATGCCCAGGCGTTGTAGGGAGGTCATACAGGCACGTGGAGTCCACACACACTACTGAGCCTCATTTCCTTGTTCTTGAGGCATTTTCACTGAAGTTAGATGTGCCTGTATTTTGATTTTTCACTTTGATTTTGAGTATCATTCCAAATCCAGACCTCCATGGGATATTCATTTAGATTTACATAGATCATTTTTATGTTTTATTGTTCTCAACACATCACACTATGTAATGAATAAAGTTTTGCAACTGGAATATTTAATTCATTGATATCTAGGATGTGGTATGTTAGTGTTCCCTTTATTTTTTGAGCAGTGTATATATATACCACATTGTGGTATTGTAGTTTTTGTAGTATTACAGTAAGTTACTAAAATATTTTATTGATGACACTCAGTTACTGAATGTTACTTTTTACATACATTGATACATCCTGCTAAACACCTCTTCATTTTTATTATTTCTCTGTGCAGAAATAAATGTCACCCTCAGACCTAGCGAACTGGAGAACCTACCATCCACATTAGACCCCAATCACACTCTCCTGAATACTGAAATGTCTAAATCTAGTACTGAACAAGGTTTGTTATTATCACAGATCAGAACTGACAAGACTATGTTAGATTTTGTGTATATATTAAGACACCAATTTCCGACCATAACCTTCTTTCCTCTACTATCAAAGGCTCTTGTACTTGACAAAACACACCGACCTACCACACATACAGGAATCTACACATTTTAAACACACAGCACCTCTCAGACACCCTACAGTCATTACTGATTGCCATCTCTTCTCTCTCCTGTCCTGAATTGACCACCAAACACTACGAGACTCTCAAAACCACCCTGGATAAAGTAGCACCCTTGGCTTTCCAAAACTTCAGACACAGACAGTGGGAAACTTGGCACACTCCTCAAACACGTTTTCTTCAGAGGTGCTCAAGATGTGCTGTGGAGAAAATCTAACATATCTGCAGATTTTCTTCACTTCAAGTTTATGCTCAAAGCCTATAACTCTGCTCTTCACCTGGACAAACAAGCTTACTTCACCGCTCTCATCTCTTCTCTTTCCAATAACCCTGAATGACTCATTGACATCTTTAACTCCCTCCTTATGCTGAATGGTACAGCTACCTGTCATATACCTCAGTGTACAAGATATGGACACGTACTTTAAAGACAAAATCGACAACCATCATCCGGAAATAGCCCAGTCTCCAAGCAACATCAGTCCCCTTCCCTCTCTTGATCCTGATTGTGAACTCTCATTCTATGACCTAGTAACAGAAGATAAGTCTCCCAGCTCCTTTCTTCTTCTCGCCCTACTACTTATACAAGTGATCCTACCCTGTCACATCTTCTCCTGTCTCTGTGCCCTACTGTTACAACTCATCTTATTAAAATTTTTATCCTCTATCTCTTTTGAAATCTTTAACTTCTCCTTCAAACATGCTGTCATAAAACCAACACAACTGAAAAACCCTCCCTCAACCCATCCTGTGCTGCTAACCATCTCTAACCTCCACTTCATCTCTAAATTCCTGGAACGCTTGGTCTATTCCTGCCTAATCTGCTATCTCTCTGCTAACTCTCTTCTGGACCCCTTACAATCAGGTTTTCATGCACTACACTCTATAGAACCCGCCCTTACAAAAGTCTTCAACGATCTCCTGATGGCTAAATCTAAAGGGTAGTCTTCACTACTTATTCTTCTGGATCTTTCAGCAGCATTTGATACAGTATGTCTACTGTCTCGGGGGTTGTATTTAACTCGGATCTCACCTCCCCCCCCATATATTTAGATACGTGCACGCTGTTGCAACCTGTACCTCAAAATATAGTATAAATCACTCTTACTCATAAATCCATCCACAGTACTGCGCCTCCATACATCTTCTCCCTCGTCACTGTCTGCCACCCTAACCGTCCTCCGTTCTGCCAATGATCTTAGACTTGTATCCTTGTTATCCGAACATCCCACTACCATCTTCAAAGCTTTTCTCGAGCTGCATCGGTTCTCTGGAAATCTTTACCCCGGACAATCAGCGTAATAACCAACTACAACAGCTTCAAAACTGCCCTAAAATCACATCTGTTTAGGCAGGCTTATCACATGACCTGATCACATTGTTACCTCCGCACACTACACTAACATTTCTTATCCTAAACTATCCTTCCTACTCTATTCCTCAGAACCCTCTCCAACTAGAAGTTATTTTGCAGTCCATGTACTTTGTATCTGTATATTCATAAATGCCGGCTGGTGACAGGCTCATACAGCTTCCATTTATCAGACAAAATGTGGCCCTAGGCAAAATTAAAAGCGGGGCCCCAAATCCTGACATACCAACAACACCGTCATATTTAGTCATTTTAGAAGTCAGTGCTGCACTGTGTGTACCGCTGTACTGGGGAGAATTATTAACACTTTACAGACAATTACCAAACAAAAGACATTATATAAAGACCCAGGTAGCACACTACCTCGACATAGTGCCTACCTCCATGAGGTAGTCGTACACAGCACATACATCTATCCTAACAAACAACAGATCAATTAAAGGCTTTTTTCTGGCCGATTTTTTTATACTGATAACCTATCTACAGGACAGCTCATCAGTACTTGAATAGTAGCGGTGCTGCGTTCTGTCCACTAGCAGATTTCAGCACATGGAGACTACTAGAACAGTCGGCCCCTGACAGATCACATAATGATGTCCTATCCTGTGGATAGGCCATCAGTATCAAAAATCAGTTTGCGGCTGGAAAACCCCTTTAAAATAGTGATTTATTAATACCCTTTTCTGCCCCCAGTAATAACAAACTCCTTTTTTTCCCATATGCAATACAAATGACCACCTTTGTATCGCCTTATGAGTTATTATACTGACCCCTTATAAATCAATCCCCCTTACTAATAATAGTTCCTTCTTATAAATAATACTCTCCCCCCCTTTATCAGTAATAGTTTCCTCTTATAAGTAATATTTCCTTCTTATAAATAGCCCCCCTTATTAATGAGGCTGGGTAAACTATTATTTATAATAGTCCCTCCTTATTAACAATAGTTCCCCCACTGGCCTTATTATTCATAGTTCCCCCTTATAAATAACCCCTTATATATAATAGTTCCTCAGCCTTATTATTAATAGTTCCCCCTTATAAATAGCCCCCCTTATAAATAATAGTTCCCCAAGCCTTCTTAATAATAGTCCCTCCTTTTATATAAGCCCCCTTATTAATAATAGTTCCCACCAGCCTTAATTATAAAAGTTACCCTTATAAATAATAGTTCCACCAGCCTTTCTAATATAAGGCCCTTTTATTAATAATAATCTCCCACTGGCCTTATTAATAATATATACCGCCCTTATTAGTAGTAGCTCCCCAACTGGCCTTATTATTAATAGTTCCTCCATATAAATCCCCCCTATATAATAGTTCCCCTAGCCTTATTAATAATAGATCCTCCTTATAAATAGCCCCCTTATTAACAGGGATTAGTTTTAATAAGTCCAGCGTAAACATTATTTATAAGGTGAGGTGGGCTATTTATAAGGAGGATCTATTATTAAAAAAAGATAGGGGGACTATTATCCCCCATTAATAATAGTTCCCCTCACTAGATTTACTATTAATAGTTCCTTTTTATACATACCTCCATTATATAATAGTTCCCTTAGCCTTATAAATAGTAGTCTCTCCTTGTAAATACATATACAAATATATATTTATGGAGGAGCTATTTATAAGGAAAGACTATTATTAATGAGGCTAATGGAACTATTACATAAGGGAGGTATGTATAAAAAGGAACTACTAATAGTAAATCTAGTGGGGGAACTATTCTAAATATTCTAATGTGCCCCACTTTGTCAGCAATAACACCCTTTTATTTCTCATAAAATAATAAAACTTTTACTCACCTAACCACGTTCCCCCGCTGAGTCCTGATGTCGAGGTCTCTCCCTGCTTGTGGACTCCAGAGTAGGTCTGGCTCAGAGGGCGCGATGCAGTGACGTCATCGCGCTCCATCTTTTACATAGTCATCTATGTCAGAGCAGGGACCTTATATCTCCCTGCTCTAGCATAGATGTGCATAGTATCGGTGTGCATAGCATGCCGATACACTTGTTATTAAGGCTGCCTCGATCCGGGTCACCAGACCAAACGTCTGGTGCTGTGGATCCTGGGGCCCCCTTTGGAGAAGGGGGCCTGGGCATTTGCCAAGTTGCCCCCCCCCCCTTTACGCCGGCCCTGTCTATTACATGACCTTATTTATTAAAAGATGGCTGGACCATTGTACGAAACAAGCCCTCTTACCTCTTGTGTCCCCCTATTTCCTCATAGATTGTAAGCTCTCGTGAGCAGAGCCCTCACTCCTATTGTTTGATATGCTAATTTTTGTAATAATTAATAATAATTGTAATGTCAAAAACTGTCTGTTCATGTACCGGCTGATTTGTAAAGTGCTGTGGAATATGTTGGTGCTATATAAATAAAGTTATTATTACTTTTATTCAGAAAACACTGCATGGCATCATTTTAGAATTACTGCCAGAAATCAGACTGGTGGAGCATCTACTAATAGCGTCCAAGGTTAGTAAGCTAGCTCTCTGTAACATTCCTGCCCACAAAGAGAAGCACAGCTCTTACTCATTCTACTCAAACTGAGCAAGGTTGGTGATAATGGATAAATCTGTAGTATCAATTCTCCTGCCAACCAGGAGAAAGCAGACTAGTAGTAAAGTAGACATACCATTTATTTCTTGACTACAGTCAGCAAAGAACTTGGTAGAGGATGTGTTCTGGATGCCCACTAAACAGCTACATGCATGCAGTACATAACCTGACACTCATTCGCTAATTACTAGAATGTCACCAACATAATTTTTTTCTTCCTCTGCCTTTGATTCTTTCTGGGGTTTTGTAAATAATCCACTGCCTGGCTCTTGCCATGAACTAAGGCCCTGTTATCTCTGTGAGCTGGGGATATGTGCCCACACAGCAGCAGACCTTAAGCAGCAGCAAGATGTTTGATGATTTGGAAGATGGGGTCTATTGTGAAAAGAAACGTTACTTGGTCTAAGTCTGCACCTTGATGTCATCTTAACTGCCCAGTATGTCTACGGTATATAAAAATAAACTAGGTTGCTTCTTAAATAATCTACCTAGTATATTATACCATCACATAGTCTGGTTGAGATAGGCATGAGTAGCTGTCTGTAGTACAATGAGTGTACTGTGCCATGCCTGGGTGAGCTGGGGGCCCACCTAGTGATTTACCTATGGGCCAGCATGAGCCTAACCCATATTCATTTTTTATATAATTCTGATTTCTGTCTGTTTCTTATATCTGCATATACAGGATCATTTATAGTTTAAATTATATGCTATAGAACTTTAACCTTTGAAATATTGATAGAAACCAAATATGAAATAAAATATAATGTAATGGGAATCTGTCAGGTGCAAAATGCCACCTAAACCAATAATAATGCTTTGTAGGGGCTGTATGTGGGTGAGCATTATCCTGCTGGAAATGCCAGTTGGTAGCCCTGACATGAGAGGCAACATATGGTTATAGGATGTCCAGCACTACTTAGGGATGACCAACTATCGTATGCGATTGCTCCCCAGATCATCGCTGCAGTTAGGACAGTTCCACTGCAAGGGTAGGCTTGAAGGGCTCACCATGAGCCATGAGTCCATACTCGAACCTATTCATCAGGGGCATAACTAGCAAAGAGAAGGCCCCATAGCAAACTTTTGACTTGGGGCCCCTCCTCCAGTATAATATCCCATAGCGGCCCCTTCACCTAACGATTAGGTATTTATGGCCTATCCTGAGGATAGGTCATAAAAAAATTAAGTCCAACAACCCCTTTAACCCCTTCCCACTGCTGGCATTTTTCGATTTTCGCTTTTGACTCCCTGCCTTCCAAATGCCATAACTTTTTTTTTATTTTTCCGTTCATAGAGCCATATGAATGTTTACGGGACAAATTGTAACATTTATTATTCTATACAATGTAATAGGAAGTTGTAAAAAAATTCAGAATGGGGTGGAAGTGGAGAAAAAGTGCATTTATGTGACTTTCTTATGGGCTTCATTTTTACAGCGTTCACTGTGTAGCCAAAATGACACTTATAGTTATACAATTTTGGGGAATGTCTGTTGCTTTGATCACTTTTTATTCAAATTTTTATCAGAGGCGAAACAGCGAATAAATGGTGGTTTGACACTTTAGATTTTTTTTTCCTGCTTTACCATACAGGAAAAATATTTTTATAAGTTTGTAGACCGGGAATTTTCAGACACAGAGATACCTAATGTGTAAATGTTTCATGTTATTTTTTTTTAATATGTATTCTAGAGAAAAGGGGTTGATTCAATTTGTAATTCTTTAAAATGTTATATATACTGTATATATATATATATATATATATATATATATATATATATATACAGTGGGGAAAAAAGTATTTAGTCAGCCACCAGTTCTCCCCCCTTAAAAAGATGAGAGAGGCCTGTAATTGACATTATAGGTAGACCTCAACTATGAGAGACAAAATGAGAAAACAAATCCAGAAAATCACATTGTCTGATTTTTTAAGAATTTATTTGCAAATTATGGTGGAAAATAAGTATTTGGTCACCTACAAACAAGCAAGATTTCTGGCTCTCACAGACCTGTAACTTCTTCTTTAAGAGGCTCCTCTGTCCTCCACTCATTACTTGTAGTAATGGCACCTGTTTGACATTGTTATCAGTATAAAAGACACCTGTGCACAACCTCAAACAGTCACACTCCAAACTCCACTATGGTGAAGACCAAAGAGCTGTGGAAGGACACCAGAAACAAAATTGTAGACCTGCACCAGGCTTGGAAGACTGAATCTGCAATAGGCAAGCAGCTTGGTGTGAAGAAATCAACTGTGGGAGCAATAATTAGAAAATGGAAGACATACAAGACCACATACAAGACCACTGATAATCTCCCTCGATCAGGGGCTCCACGCAAGGTCTCACCACGTGGGGTCAAAATGATCACAAGAACAGTGAGCAAAAATCCCAGAACCACAGGGGGGACCTAGTGAATGACCTGCAGAAAGCTGGGACTAACGTAACAAAGGCTACTGTCAGTTTCTCTGCAAAGGGACCAGGAAGACTGATCCATGTACATGAAAGAATGGATGGGGGATGTGAGATTTTGAGTGCAAACCTCCTTCCATCAGCAATGGCATTGAAGATGAAACGTGGCTGGGTCTTTCAGCATGACAATGATCACTAGCACACCGCCAGGGCAACGAAGGAGAGGCTTCGTAAGAAGCATTTCAAGGTCCTGGAGTGGCCTAGCCAGTCTCCAGATCTCAACCCCATAGAAAAACTTTGGAGGGATTTGAAAGTCCGTGTTGCACAGCAACAGCCCCAAAACATCACTGCTCTAGAGGAGATCTGCATGGAGGAATGGGCCAACATACCAGCAACAGTGTGTGCCAACCTTATGAAGGCTTACAGAAAACGTTTGACCTCTGTCATTGCCAACAAAGGATATATAACAAAGTATTGAGATGAACTTTTGTTATTGACCAAATACTTACTTTCCACCATAATTTGCAAATAAATTCTTAAGAAATCAGACAATGTGATTTTCTAGATATGTTTTCTCATTTTGTCTCTCGTAGTTGAGGTCTACCTATGATGTAAATTACAGGCCTCTCTCATCTTGCACAATTGGTGGCTGACTAAATACTTTTTCCCCCCCACTGTGTATATATATATATATATATATATATATATATATATATATATATATATATATATATATAACTGTATATACACAGGTGCATCTCAATAAATTAGAATATCTTTGAAACGTTTATTTCGTTCAGTAATTAAATTAAAAAAGTGACCTCCTATATTTTCTAGATTCTTTACACAGAGTGTTCTATTTCAAGTATTTTATTTCTGTAAATGTTGATTACGGATTACAGGTAATGAAAACCAAAATCTAAGAAAATTTGAATATTGTAAAAAAGTTCAGTATTATAAATTCAGTGTGTCACCTTAGGTTTTCTAAGCCTTTAAATGGTCTGGTTCAGTAGGACACACAATCATGGAAGACGCTGATTATGGATTGTATTACTGAATTACTGAAATGAATGAACGTTTCAAAGATATTCTAATTTATTGAGATGCACCTGTATATAGGTTCACACCTGCCCCTGGTATCCATCTGCTTGCAAACCATTTTAAGAGAAAAACGCTTTGGTGCAAAAAGGATTCCAAACGGTTACATAGCAGATACCCGAATCTGTCTTTTTAAACAGATTAGTCAATGGGTGTCCCTTCAAAAAAACTGACCGTTTGTGTCCGTTTGTGATCAGTTTGTGTCCGTTTTTGACCAATCTGTTTTTGTTTGTTTTTTTACCTTCATTCTGAGCATGCACAGAGGGAAGAATGGATTGCAAAACGGACACAAACTGCCGCTTTCCATAAAAATGGATTGATTGCTGTCTGTCTGGTATCCTTATTTTTTGAACGGAGAAAAAGTCCTGCAAGTCCGACTTTTTTCTCCGCCCAAAGAGCGGATACCAGACGGAAATGCTCCAAACGCACACCTACGGATGGTTTTTACAACCCATTGAAATCAATGGGTTTTAAAACGAACCGTGAGACAGCTTCAAAAACTGATTTCTGCCAAATGCAGATGTGAAACCAGCCTAACACTGTTATAACACTGAGTTGTTCTCTATAAGCATGTGCATATTATGTGATCTGCATTTATATTAGATTTCCAGTAATCATACTAAGTATTGTGATGCTTCATAGTGTCCTGTTCAGTAAGCTGGGAAGAGGAGGTGACTTTGACTGTTTCATAAGGAATAAAGGAAGTGAGAAGAAGAGACAGCAGGCAAAGCTACTGAAACAGAGAGATGAGAAAACCCCTTTAATGTGGCCTGCTATTGGTAGAGTGGTGCTCTACCAATAGCAGATCCAGGTCAGGGAGCTACAATCTGGTTGTAACTGGCTGTTACATTCCTTTACCGATTCCCGCTCCTTCTAACTGCCTCCCTTTTAGCCTTCAATGGGCCCTGTGTGCCATACATCACGTTGCGATGACATAATGTGTGGCAACACGGTGGCCCCCTGAAGGTTGAAGGGGAAGACTGCAGTGAGCAGGAGTGGGGATAGGTAAGTTAATAGGGGCTGTTACCGGACCTCCACTGCCTAATAAAGAAACAGTGGGAAGCCAGTAGGGCCCCACAAGGCACAGGGCCCACCGGAGGATTAACTGGTACCCTGGTGGGCCAGTCCGAGCCTGAATAAGGTATTTGATCTTTGCAATGTTCCCCAGATGGAAGTATGGAGATTTGATAATGGCGGATACCTGGTTCCTCAGAGATAGTTCTCCATCAATAACTACACCCAAGTTTCACACATAGTCTTACCTTTGAAGAGTTGTGTTTCCTAGGGGTAGAGGTGGTGTCATTTTGCTAACCTCCAACCATTACAGCTACAGTTTTGTCCAGGCTCAGCTATAGCCAGTTGGCATTTATCCTTTCTTGTTGTTCAGCTAGGCATGAATTTATGCCTGTAGATGGGTCATTGACTCCAAGCTAGAAGGATATGTATAACAGGGTATCATCTGCAGTTATATGCCAGGCCATGGCTTTGGTTTAATTTGCCTAATGGGAACTGCAAACAGAATTAGGCATACCACCGAGCCCTGTGGTGCTAAATATTTTTTGAGGGAATTGGTGAGGATGATGATGAGTCAGGGTAGATTTATGTATTATGTATATCTCACTATAATCACTGTTGTTCTTCCTATACTTGTTAAAATGACTTTATCACCTCACACCAGCCATGTCACAAAGGAAATCTTTATGTCTCCATCTATTCTACACCACCACATGACTTTCTCTGCACAGCTACTCACACACCTGCAAGCTTTTTGCTCCAGAAACACACAACCTCCCCAAACTCTCTCCTACCTACATCTGCTATCCCTCTCCCTGCTTCTCCTTACTTCTGGCAACATATCTCCCAATCCTGGACCGCCCCAGCAAATCCCTATTGTCGGATCTCCCCACACAACCATAACCAGTGCACGGAACCCCCTAAATCTTACACCTATCTTACCCGCTCCTGCCCCTCCCCACACCCTCTCCGGTGTGCTATGGAACGTTCGCTCCATACGCAATAAACTTGACTAAATCCATGACCTCTTTATTTCTCGTGAGTTCTTATTTCTCGGTATCACAAAAACATGGCTGACACCCTCAGACACCACCACCCTTGCTGCCCTCTCCTATGGACGTCTGCAATTCTCGCACACTCTCAGCCCCAACAATAAACATGGTGGAGGTGTAAGCCGTGTACCAGGGTGGGCTCCCCAGGATACAGTGAATTCACGAACAAAGGAAGCGACTCCAAATCAATTTAGTAAAAAAACAAGATTTTACTTTGTGTAGTAACCCCTATTTACCAGAAAAACACTCCCAACTATTTACATACACTCAGCAAGTAAGCTGAGACCCTGGTGTTGTACAGCGCAGTGCCTTCTCATGTGTACTGCAATATACTCCAAGCTTTTACCTATCTGCAGACTGCAACTAACCAGCCGCTTGTTACCTTTTTATCACCCTAGTCACAGGAACTATTCAATGAGTGTGATAGGGGCATCGGCAGTATAACACAAGAGCTTACAAAATTATCAAAATACCCCTATTCCCCACAAACAAAGTATAACCGAGTAAATATCATAGTAGGTCAGCTTGCAAGCCAAAGAAATATGACAATGTTTTAAATGTCTCTTCTAGACTTCCTCAGAAGCTCCTCTCTGGGAGTTACAACTCAATAGAATTCTCTGAGTCCTTACTACCGAATAGGTAGATAATTCACCAGTAGTGTGGTCTGTGAAGATGAGTATGCCTAACTAGTCTAACTACAGGCCCTTACTCAGTCCCAAGTAATTTGCGCCAAAAATGTAATGTGGTACGTGCACGATTACTTCTCTTACTGATTCAGATTTGTTGGGTACCTTTTAGCTTCTTTTCTGGAACCGCTGAAAGCAGGGCTCATCCAAACATGCGGTCTCACTGACAGGGCCACTTCTCAGCCTGTCCTTGATAGCAATCTTCACCTTAGGATGCTGTCTGAACAAACCCTGGAACAGTCTCTGCTTCAGCACACTCTTGTTATGTCTCTAATCCTTTAGGAATGTGTTTCCTCTCACTTCAGCCCTTCTTCTTCTAAAAGCTCAGAAGCACACACAGCTAAGATGGCTGCCAGACACACTCTACTGCATCTTGACCCAACTCTGCAGAACAGAGTCTCCAAGTCACTACTCCAGGGAATTACAGAATGACAGTCTCTTCTATTTCTGAGGTAACAGTGGCCTCTTGTGGTCAAACAAACAAATGACAGTTTATAAAAAAAAAATATAAACTTATCTACAGAAACAGTTACATTCATAACATGAGGGCTGTTTCCCCATTTTACAGAGGCATAGGCATACTCCTGTCTGACAACTGCTCCTTCGTCCCAATCCAACTGCTACCTGCTCTCACATTCCCCTATGAACAGAGTGAAGTGCACTCTGTTCACATTTACTCGCCCTCCAACCTCCAACTGGCCGTCATATATCGACCGCCAGGACCTACCGCTGCCTTTATCGACCACTTCACCACCTGGCTAATGCATTTCCTATCCACAGACACCCCCACAATCATCATGGGTGATTTCAAAATCCTCACTAACACAAACCACCCCCCACTTCCTGTCTCCTGTCTCTCACCGCCTCCTTTGGTCTCTGTCAATGGTCCTCCTCTGCCACTCACACAAAGGGGCACACGCTGGACCTCATATTCACCCGCCTCTACTCTCTATCCAACCTCTCTTATTCTCTGTCCACGATCTCTGACCACAATCTGCTGACATTCTCTGCCCTCTCCTCTGTAATAGACCCTCCAAAACCTAAACCAACACACCCCCGCAGGAACCTTAATCGCCTCGACATCTGCACGCTCTGAGACTCCCTCCTACCGCTCACTAACATATCCTCAATCCAGGACACAGATGCTGCTGCCTTCTATAATGCCACCATTAGCCCGTCCGATCAATAGGCAACCCTGGCACTGACCTGACTAAAAAACTAAGACGTGCCTCACAGGTTGCAGAACGCCTTTGGAAGAAAAGACACTCCCAGGAAGACTTTCTCAGGTACAAAGAGGCAGTACTCACATTCAAGAATGCACTCACCTCTGCAAAGCAGGTCTACTTCACCACACTAATATCTGCCCTATCCCGAAACCCCAAACAGCTTTTCACTACCTTCAACTCCCTTCTCTGTCCTCCTGTGCCCCCTCCGACATCACTCACCACAGCCGATGACTTTGTCTCTTATTTCAAAAGCAAAGTTGACACCATCAGAGACAGTCTCACCCTACACCCTCGACAACCACTCTACCCAACTGCTCGGTGCTCTTCATCTTTAACCTGTTTCTCCACCATCACTGATGAAAAGCTCTCCATCCTAATCTCTAAATCCCACCTCACGTCCTGTGCGCTTGATCCGATCCAGTCACATCTCATCCCCAAACTCACTGAAGTCATTACTCCGGCCATAACCCATCTCTTCAACTTATCCCTAACCAATGGATCCTTCCCTTCCGCCTTCAAACATGCTACCGTAACACCTATACTTAAGAAACTCTCCCTCGACCTGTCCTCTCTAGCCAACTATCGCCCCATCTCACTGCTCCCGTACGCCTCTAAATTGCTTGAATAACACGTCCATACAAAGCCATCCACAACCTGTCCCATCCCTATATCTCTGACCTAATCTCCCACTACCTGCCCACACATAACCTCCGATCCTCCAAAGATCTCCTACTCCACTCTGCTCTTATCCGCTCTTCACACAACTGTCTCCAAGACTTCTCCCATGCATCCCCCATATTCTGGAGCTCATTACCAAGACACATAAGACTGTGCCCCACAGTCACAAGCTACAAGAAGGCCCTGGAGACTCACCTATTCAGGAAGGCCTACAACCTCCAATGACACTGCTGTCACCACACAACCATCTGTACAGCCTCTCCCCTCACCTTAAGTCTCTATCCCTCTTCCCTCATAGATTGTAAGCCCTTGCGGGCAGGTCCCTCAATCCCACTGTGCCAGTTGGTCACTGTTAGTATTATACTTGTCTTGTATATTTTGTGTACCGTATGTAAACCCTCAAATGTAAAGCACCATGGAATTAATGGTGCTATATAAATAAACAATAATAAATAATAATATGTGACTTTCCTGTCTGCATACATTTTCACACTGTTCACTCTTTTATGAGCTTTCTGGTCAGGATACGTTCACATTTGGGACGGAGTTTCTGTCGCAATGTCTGCCTGAAATCAACTTTTTCTTCTGCTGATTTTAGTTTTAAAATGACAGGCAACTGACAAACCCTATTATAGTCAAGGCTCTTTATGTCACTAGTGTTTTAACGGTCTGCCAGTCCGTTAATGTGCAATCAACACTAATGTGAAATTAGCGTCAGCCATATCACAGTATGGCCAGAGAAATTCAGTATCCTTCTCAATATGCTTCTGTAATGATCTCCTTTTTAGTAAAATGCACATGACAAGTATAGCATTTTAGTTTGAGTGCGACTCTGCATACTGCACTCTAATGGAACTAACAGACATCTCTTCATATACCTCAGCTGCAGTAGACATCTGGCTGTCATTTGACAATTGACTCAATCCTATTGGTGGCTCCTCAACCAGTGACTGACATTGATTATCCTCACACCCCACAGGCTCTGAGTGGCATCCGCATATTCTTAGGGTATATTCCTATATATCAGTTGCATCAGTATCAATGGCTGATTATCAATGACAGGAGACATAAAGGACATATTTGGTCGTGACACCAAATTTCCTTCTGCTAAGTGCCTGTAAATGGTCCAGGCAGAGACAAGGGTCTATAAAGGAGATGTCACATGTATACAGATGGTGGACATGGAAATTGTGGTAGCTGCTCATGCTTGTGTTTGGATCAAGTGACTGTATGGGCCGTCCAAAGCCTGGTTCAAAGAAACGTCCACCCTGCAAAGTATGTCAACTGAGCAAAATGTCTTTAAGTGCATCACAGAGGCATGTCTAGAAGTCAACAATCTATCACCAAGAGGTACACTACCCAAAAGTAGCCTCTGAGAGCCTTTTTATAGGGAAGCCCTCTTGTGGCAAGACTCACTGTCTAATAAGACCACAACTTTACTTATTTGCATATCTGAGTATGTAATGTCATATGTTTTCCCCAGTAACCTTCCAATTTAACCCCTATTCATGTCATCATGGTGGTATCGTAGTTTTTGTAGTATTACACTAAGTTACTAATTTGTTTTCATTGATGACACTCAGTTGCTGGATGTTACTTATATACATTGATACATCCTGCTAAAAACACTTCATTTTTATTATTTCCCTGTGCAGACACTCACATAAATGTCACCCTCAGACCTAGCGGACTGGAGAACCTACCATCTACATTAGACCCCAGTCACACTGCCCTGAATACTGAAATGTCTAAATCTAGTACTGAACAAGGTTTGTTATTATCACAGCTCAGAACTGACAAGACTATGTTAGATTGTGTGTACTGATATTAAGATCTTTCTGCAGAAAACACAACATGGCATCATTTTAGAATTACTGCCATAAATCAGACTGGTGGATCATCTATTGTCCAGTTATCTACCATCCCTGCGCCTGCTACTAACAGTGTCCCAGGTTAGTAAGCTAGCTGTCTGTAACATCATCTAGAGAAAATAATACCAGATGATATTTTGCCTAATCTGTATTTCACGTTTTTGACATTTACTACTCAGAGAGTCCCAGTACTACAGAGGAATTTATCAGCTCATTCCTGCCTCCAAAAAAAGGCACAGCTCTTACTCATTCTACTCCCACTGAGAAAGGTTGGTGACAATGGACAAATCTGAAATACCAATTTCTGAAATATTAAGCAAATAATAATATAATATACATTCTGTGTAGAAACTGCTAAAGAGCTGTACCCCAGTTCATCCAGGAGATGGCAGACTAGTAATAAAGTAGACATACCATTTATGCATCTCTTCACTACAGTCAGCAACCAACTTGGTAGAGCATGTGTTCAGCATTCACAAGCCTGTAGTATTTATTCTGGATGCCCACTATACAGCTACTTGCATATATTACCCAACAATCATTTGCTAACTACTGGAATTTCGCCAACATATTTTTTTTAGCAGTAGCTTGCTACCTACCCTTTCCTCTGATTGTTTCTGATGTGTTTTTTGTCGTGTTTTTTGTCATGTTTTTTGTCGCAGTTTTTGCCCTGGTTTTTTGGTCCAGCATACTGTATGGACATGGAAACTTCCCTTTAAAAAATGCTTGCAGCTTTTCATGTGGTTTTTGCAAAAACCGCGTCATACAACACATCAAAAACCGTATCACGTTTTTTCTGCCTCCCATTGATTTCAATGGATTTATGTAGAATCCGCCTGAAGATAGGTCATGTTGCTTTTTTTCCCCTCTAGCTGAAAAAAATCAGCTACAGGAAAAAACTGCTACTGACTTCCATTGAAATCACCCCTGCAGAGGAGAAGCACTTTTACACCCTCTTGTACACCATACTTATAAATGATTTACATATCTGCCTTACTTATACTGTATATAGCTATTGTAATATATATGTATATTTATTTTCCCAGTATCATCTCTACTTTAACCCCTATTCATGTCATCAAGGTGGTAGTGTAATTTTTGTAGTATTACACTAAGTTACTAAATTGTTTTCATTGATGACACTCAGCTGCTGAATGTTGCTTTTTATATAGTACATTCATACATCCTACTAAAAACCACTTAATTTTTATTATTTCTCTGTATAGCAAATCACATAAATGTCACCCTCAGACCTAGCAGCCTGGAGAACCTACCATCCACATTGGACCCCAGTCACACTGACCTGAATACTAAAATGTCTAAATCTAGTACTGAACAAGGTTTGTTACTATCACAGATCAGAACTGACAAGACTATGTTAGATTTTTTGTACTGATATTAAGATGTTTATGCAGAAAACACAATATGGCATCTTTATAGAATTACTGTCATAAATCAGACTGGTGGAGCATCAACTAATAGCGTCCAAAGTTACGCTAGGTTCACACTAGCGTTCAGGTCTCCATCATTCGGATCCGCTTGTGAACTCGAAAGATGGAGAGTCAGAGACCGCTTTCCAGTTACCTGCGGAAAACTGCGGACGCCATAGTCTATAATGGAGACTCCCGAGTTTCTGCAGACCCCATAGACTATAATGGAGTGTCCTGAGTTTCCACACGGTTTCTGCCGGTTTTATACTGAAACCAATGCAGAGAAAAGTCCTCCTTGCAGGACTTTTCTCTCCGGTTTTAACTGGAATCTGCGGTGGAGTCTCGTACAGAGACTCCAACGCAGATGTAAACCTAGCCTTACTAAGCTTGCTGGCTGTAACATCATGTAGAGAAAATAATATCTGATGATATTATATCTAATTTGCATTTTACATTTACTACTCAGAGAGTACCACAAGCAAAAACCCCAACACCGTGGAATATATTAACTCATTCCTGCCCACAAAGAGAAGCTCAGCTCTTACTCATTCTACTCCCACTGAGCAAGGTTGGTGATAATGGACAAATCTGAAATATCAATTTCTGAAATATAAAGCAAATAATAATAATAATATCATATACATTCTGTTCAGAAACTACTAAAGAACTGTACCCCAGTTCATCCAGGAGATGGCAGACTAGTAATACAGTAGACATACCATTTATGCATCGCTTCACTACAGTCAGCAACCAAGGTTGGTAGAGTATATTCAACTGTCTCAAACATGTATTTATTTTCCCATATTTATAATTTATTATTTTGAGGGAATACAATGTTAGAACAATTAACCTGGTTATACCCATATTCATTTTTTTAATACTAGTTTTGATTTTTTTCTCATATCTGTTTCTTACATCTGCATATACAGGATACATTATATGTTATATGTTATATGCAATGCCAGCTTTCTGTATTCACTGGAATTCTGCCTAACCAGCAGACCATTTGTGTGTGTCTATATGTATTTTATGTTAAGGCTCAACACTGCGGAAATGTTGCTTTTTTTGTTGCAGAATTTGCTGCTTTTTTTTTGAGCCAAACATAGTAGTGGCCACAGAAGGAGTGGGTAATATCTAGGAATCTCTTATATTTCTCCAATCTGCTCAATTCACTCCTGGTTTTGGCTCAAAAAACTGCAGCAAAATCTGCAACAAAAAAAGCAACATTTCCACAATGTGGGGCCTTAGCCTAAATCTGCTCCCCTAGTCTAAATGCACATGATCGTGGCGCAAAATGGCCATGAAAATGTGACCATTTTGCACCCGAGGTTCGGCTGTTTTCATGGATCCCTCATACATTGCAGTGTATGTAGGTATCTATGACAACAGACAGTTAAAATATCATGCATGTGAATAGCCTCCATTCACTGACAGTGATACTAATGTATTAGTCGTGTGACGGTTGTGTGAATATAGGCTTAGTCTGACCAGTAGAGCTCCTGGTCTTGTTCTGTTTCCATGCATGCTTCTCTTTTGTCTGTTATGCTGTTGCCTGTCTGCGTTGCCTATTTCTAGTTTGCTTCTAGAGATGAGCAAACCAACTCGTACTGAGCTGGGTTCGACTGGAATATTCCAAAATGTTTTCCTTTACATAACCCAACAAATGGTTCTTTGTCTCAGGCAAACTAAAATTGACATTATTACAAAGTGCAATTTGTTCCGCAAACAGTAAGCCTACTTATGGCTCTGTGAACTGAAAAATTTAAAAAAAGTTATGGGTTTCGGAAGGTGGGGAGTCAAAAGGAAAATCAAAAAAAGCACAGAAAAGCCATTGCCGCTGTTGTAATCCATAGCCATAGCACCTGCTTTGATGCTAAGTTCAAATGGATGAATCACATCTGTGATAGAGGGACCACCACCATTAAAAGTGGTGGTGGTCTCGGTATGGCCTTTCCCTGCGCTGTGACACATGATGTCACAGTACAGGGATAGTAAAAGAAACATTGGTGGCAGTTGTTAAAAATACATAGCGGTAGCCCACCTATGAATCGGCCCTTTGACTTTAACAAAACAGCAGGCGCTTTGGTTCTAAATTTAAATGGGCCAATCACAGAAGAGCTGGCAGCTGCTATTGAATTCTAGCGACAGCGACTCTTCTTTGATTGGTCCATCTGAATTTAGCGCCAGAGCACCTGATTTGGTGCTACTGTATATTCAAAAGGGGCCGATAACAGAAGAGCCATCAGCTAGCACTGACATAAACAGTGGCTCTTCTGTAATAGGTCCATTTCCATTTAGTGCCAAAGTTCCTGCTTTGGCACTAAATTTAAATGTCCAAAGCGTCTATTGGTAGCAGGCTGCCGCTGGCAATAACATTGGCAGCTCCGCTATGTTTCTTTTTTTTTTTATCCTATGATTTGAATTTAGCACAAAAGTTAC
Source organism: Leptodactylus fallax (assembly GCA_947044405.1). NCBI lineage: Eukaryota > Metazoa > Chordata > Amphibia > Anura > Leptodactylidae > Leptodactylus > Leptodactylus fallax. The sequence goes on along the minus strand of CAMRHE010000294.1, from coordinate 861,400 downwards.
CACTTCTGTGATAACGGGACCACCGCCAGTAATAGTGGTGATGTTTCCGCATATAATGCATATAATATATGTGACGCTGAAAGATACCATTGCCATTCAGGAGTGTACGTATAAGTTCTGATGCTCACAGGCCTATCATAGGTACTTTTAGTGGGGACATAAGGTCAGCTTGGAAACTCTGACAGGTCTCCGGCTTTGCAATCCTACAATTCACTGTGTGTACTGACATTTTTCTATCATACCTAGCATTAACTTTTTCAGTTTGGCCCTTATCAGGGTAACTCAGATCATTATACTTGTATGTTTTTCCTGCTTCTAACGCAGCATCTAATAATAATAATAATATTAATAATAATAATATGCCAGTACTTTTAATGCCATGCTGGATTGGTGTTAAGTACACTATTTGTTGTGGTGAACAGGTTGGAATGTTTTACACAAACCTAATCCTAAATGAGTAATCCCCAGCACTTTTAAATTACTGTGACACTCCTTTTGATTTGTCTAGTATTACAGTATAGGTTGCACTACTTACCCTCTGTGAGTGTCACAAATGAGAAAAAATTGAAAGTTGAAAATAAAGGGATAAAAGGCTTTTACAGGATGTAAATACTGCTGACTTAGGATAGGTGGGGGTTCTAGGTGTTGGAGCAGTAGCTGCAGTGTCAGATGTAGCACAGTGTACAGAGCCAGAAATACGCAGTTCTGTCCACTGTGTAGCTGCTGCAGCTCAGCTCCCATTCATTTGAATAAATGTATGCTTTGCCTGCGTGCACTCTGCTGCTATCACGGATGAAAGATATAATTTTGCATATATGTTTGACCAAAAATAACATGTTCTGTACAGATCCCTTTCCATGCAAAAAAATGGTACCAGAACAATTCTCATCTCAGTGATGCTTTGGGATTGTGTTATATGATGTAACTAGTGGTTCAACACAGGGAGAGCAAACACGTCCAAGTAGGCCCCCACTTTAGGTATACAAATATTATCAATATATATATGGTGACCATATAGTGGTATATACCGGCTGTACACAGAATTCTTCAGACCATAGGTGAATACCATGCAGTAACATTTAGTGACTTACAGGTAACGTCTCTGACTGTAATTGTTCACTTTTCTCATCTGTTTCCTCTGGACCGCCATGACCACTTCTTCCAGCTTTGAGTTGTCTCTGTAAAGTTTGCAGGACAGACATCTTTGGCTCCTCACATTTCCAGACATCTGACCCACATTGTCCTTACCTGTATAAAGTCTCCATCCTGCTGCGTCTTCCAATTATAAAATATATGATATAACCTCCCTGAATGAATAATACTCCTGAGTGTATCTATAAATTAATAATGTCCCTGTGTGCCCCCTTAAATAGTGCCCCTTATTATAATGCCCAGTGTGTTTCCTAATTAAAAATGTTTTCCAGGTCATCAATAAAAAAAACAGGAACCCCAATGATCAGCTGTTTGAATGGACCTTGGTACTTGTGTAAGTGCCGTGACCCCTTCGCTGTTTACCTTGTATCATTCATTTCATAGTGACCATGCAATATAACTACAGCCTTGTTCTATGCACTTCTATGTGACAATGCTGTAAGAACATCCCACAGTCACTATAAAACAGTCACCCTATGATGTAAACAGGCGCCATGGCCCTTTCAAACAGCTGATCAGTGAGGGTCCACTGATGTCTTGTTGATGATCTATCCTGAGGATAGATCATCAATAAAAATGAGCTGGAAAACCCCATTAATAAAGACCAAGCACCACCATAATTAAATTAATTGCCCACTTATATTATGCCCCTGATGCCCCCTGACATAAATACAGCTAACTCCTAATGACCTTTTTATATAAATGATGTCCCATTCTATTCATAATGAAACCTAATGAACCCTTATATAAATGATGCCACTTATTTAAGAGACCCCCACTTATGCTCATAATGCCTCTTAATGGCCCCTTATATAAATGACCCCCTTATATTCATACTGCCCTGACCGTGGCTAGTACTCTAGACTTCTCTCTATCCTGACCCATGTTGCCTTGCATCAGTGTCTTTTGGCCTTAGGCCAGCTGGCACCAGGACCAGAACCACACTAAGAGGTAGTGACCTGGTGGTCTCCCTACAATGAAATCAAAATGGCTGTATAGGTTTTAAATGATAGACAACGCCCTTAGGTGTCGCCTAAAATCAAACTGGTCTGGTGAGTGGGTCCACAACCTGCTGTTGGTTACAATTCATAACATTCCTGATTTGCTGTTTAGTCTTATTTTGTTAAGCCATGTGAAACAAAGCTAACAGCTGATGTCAACATACCAAAACATTTCAATTGTTTCTACACACACCTATACTTGTGTATTCTGGATGTGCACACACAACTTTGTCATCTGTATAACTTAGTATTTGGCACAATTACTTTAAGAAGTGTTGTGTACATGTGGGTGATCTGTACATGTGGGTGGGGATTGCGATGACTGCTCCATCAGTTAAAAAGTCCAAAACAGTTTGTCAACCAACTGCACGTGGCATTCAAGTTTAGCAGTCACTTATATAAATCCTCTGCAAAATACTACAAAACAAAATACCTGCCCGTCTGGGTGCTAACTAAACAGAAGGTTACCTCTTGAAGGTGCTTCAAAATACACAGGGGGATAAGGATTTGCACACCTAGCACAGGACATGCAGTCTCCAAGCTGTATCTCCATATACCAGAATATTAGGCATATTAAAGAAGAAATATATTTTTAAAACTTTTAGATGTAGAAAACCACACAATTAAAATATCACTATATTTATAGTGATTAATAAATGATATAAACAAAAATGGAGCAATTGTTTATTTTATTTAACAAGTTACAATATAGGGTGATATGGGGTGTGCAATGCATTGCAAAATATTGGTATATCGGCATTTAGCAGCCTGCAATAGAAATTAAAGACGGACATGCCTGGGAGCCTTCAAAAGGCTTCTGGCAGTCATGGTAATGGGACGCGGGATGTGGGCACTGATCGTGGGCATTAGCGTTGGGTCTCTGCTGTATAATATTACGGACGCTCATCACCTGAGTGGTGCCATATTTAAATACCCGACATCCGTAATAGTACGGCAGATGTTGGGAAAGGGTTACTTCTCTACAAATATAAATTTGCTTATATTTATAGGAAAACCCTTCTCTCATAGGAGAATAAGCATAATTATACATGTGACATTTAATTAACTATATAAAACATTATATGGCCTAAACAGGCTTGGCTCTGGTCAAGACAGCTTCAGTTACACAGTTTGCAAATACAATGGAATGCGAGATACAGCATACAAGATCAAAACAAAAGCAATTCCCTTATGCACCCAGCAACACAATAATGGGCAGTGTTTCTGCCCCTGTGTGCTGGTAGGACAGGCGGAATATTTAATTTAATTAAACTAATTGATTAAATTCTCTGCACTATAAAAAAAGACTTCCCCCTAAGTGTTTTTTGTCCTGTGTAGTGGGACAGTTGGTGAGAGCTCTCTTTTGACCTTTTTTTTTTTTTTGTCTGTTCCTTTGTGTCTACTTGTATTTTTTCCTAGTCCCGCTTCTGCAGAAAAGTATAAACTTCATTCTCTGGATCTGTCCAGATGTCTTAGGATTTTTCTGTGCCAAACTTTACCATTTAGGAGGTCTGAGAACTTTCTAATGACATTCTAGAAGAAACAAGAGCCTCTAAATCAACTTTATCCAGATGGATTAAGGAATCTGTCTGGCTTGTCTGTGTCTCTCAAAATTTGGATCCTTCTGAGTTCGTCAGAGCTCACTTGACTCGGACAGTTTCCAGATCCTTGAATAAAACAAATAGACAGCACCAAGCAGTGCATAGTGTAATACTGCTAAACAGTAAGGTAATTTTGGTGAAGAAAAAAAAAGGTTTAAGACTCTCACCTTGTTAAGTAATTAAATGGGTCACAACTACCGTAGTACACATATATACCAGGAGAACTGGTCTCTGGAACAGCTGGAGCAGCAGGAACCAATGGCCACCCAAGGGTGTCAGGGAACATAAAGTGAAGGACAAATCCCAAATCCAGACTGGATTATGGTTGGAGTAGAGGAACTGTGCTCATCTAGACGTATCGTGTTCAAAACAGCTTAAGTTAATCCACACACTACGTGTTTCGGGGAAAGTTCCTCTTTCTCAAGTGTAACAGAGGATAGCATGCTAGTGTGTGGATTAAATAAAGCTATTTTGAACACTACAGTGGGGAAAAAAAGTATTTAGTCAGCCACCAATTGTGCAAGTTCTCCCACTTAAAAAGATGAGAGAGGCCTGTAATTGACATCATAGGTAGACCTCAACTATGAGAGACAAAATGAGAAAACAAATCCAGAAAATCACATTGTCTGATTTCTTAAGAATTTATTTCCAAATTATGGTGGAAAATAAGTATTTGGTCAATAACAAAAGTTCATCTCAATACTTTGTTATATATCCTTTGTTGGCAATGTTTGACAGAGGTGAAACATTTTCTGTAAGTCTTCACAAGGTTGGCACACACTGTTGCTGGTATGTTGGCCCATTCCTCCATGCAGATCTCCTCTAGAGCAGTGATGTTTTGGGGCTGTTGCTGGGCAACACGGACTTCAAAGGTTTTCTATGGGGTTGAGATCTGGAGACTTCCTAGGCCACTCCAGGACCTTGAAATGCTTCTTACAAAGCCACTCCTTTGTTGCCCTGGCGGTGTGCTTGGGATCATTGTGTTGCTGAAAGACCCAGCCACATTTCTTCTTCAATGCCCTTGCTGATGGAAGGAGGTTTGCACTCAAAATCTCACGATTCATGGCCCCATTCATTCTTTCATGTACACGGATCAGTCGTCCTGGTCGCTTTGCAGAGAAACAGCCCCAAAGCATGATGCTGCCACCCCCATGCTTCACAGTAGGTATGGTGTTCTTTGGATGCAACTCAGCATTCACTCTCCTCCAAACACCACGAGTTGTGTTTCTACCAAACAGTTCTACTTTGGTTTCATCTGACCATATGACATTCTCCCAATACTCTTCTGGAACATCCAAATGCTCTCTAGCAAGCTTCAGACGGGCCCGGATATGTACTGGCTTAAGCAGGGGGACACGTCTGGCACTGCAGGATCTGAGTCCCTGCCGGCATAGTGCGTTACTGACGGTAGCCTTTGTTACGTTAGTCCCAGCTCTCTGCAGGTCATTCACTAGGTCCCCCCGTGTGGTTCTGGGATTTTTGCTCACCATTCTTGTGATCATTTTGACCCCACGGGGTGAGATCTTGTGTGGAGCTCCTGATCGAGGGAGATTATCAGTGGTCTTGTATGTCTTCCATTTTCTAATTATTACTCCCACAGTTGATTTCTTCACACCAATCTGCTTGCCTATTGCAGATTCAGTCTTCCCAGCCTGGTGCAGGTTTACAATTTTATTTCTGATGTCCTTCCACAGCTCTTTGGTCTTCACCATAGTGCAGTTTGGAATGTGACTGTTTGAGGTTGGGGACAGGTGTCTTTTATACTGATAACAATTTCAAAAAGGAGCCATTACTACGGGTAATGAGTGGAGGACAGAGGAGCCTCTTAAAGAAGAAGTTACAGGTCTATGAGAGCCAGAAATCTTGCTAGTTTGTACGTGACCAAATACTTATTTTCCACCATAATTTGCAAATAAATTCTTAAAAAATCAGACAGTGTGATTTTCTAGATATGTTTTCTCATTTTGTCTCTCATAGTTGAGGTCTACCTATGATGTCAATTACAGGCCGGCCCCATCTTTTTAAGTGGGAGAACTTGCACAATTGGTGGCTGACTAAATACTTTTTTTCCCCACTGTATAAGCAAGGGCTGGATCCTGTTTTAAACGTTCGGATCCTTTTTTTCTATAAATGTATATTTTTTAAAAGAAACTTATAAATTAAATAAAGTATATTTTATATTTTCTTAATCATAGTGTTTAGTATTTTCAATTACTGTCCAGCACGCTAAAAGGTTTTTTTGTGGGATTTACATTCATGTCAGTCCAGTTAGGATTGTGGCAAGTCCATACAAATTGCTGAGCAAAGATATTGTTACAGGAAGCATTTTCTGTCTCTCTCTCTCATTCTGTATCTCTCTCTCTCTCTCGCAGTCAGATGGAAGCAAAGGAGCAGGAGAACAGTTTATCAAGTGGTGAAAGAAACAAATCTCCTTATTAAGATATATTACAACGTTTCTTATATTCAAATGCAATATTAATTTAGGAAAAGCTGTTTATGACTGGAGGTACGCTTTAAATCCCTTTTTAATAACCTAATTATATGCTATATTTATTATTGTTTTCTTTAGGAATGGATCCCTCTGAAAACATCTTTTACCATAGTACTCACAAACTGCCTGGGGAAAAAGAGAACTATGGCATAACTCATGCATACAAGCTGAACTCAGAAATGACAGCAGAGCCTCAATCTACACCAGGAAATGATACTAGTTACCACAGGTAAGACAGGTGCATAGTTTTGTATTATTTATATAGTTTATAATAAGGACATTAATATAAATCTATCCTTTGTCTAAAAGAATCTTTAACTGTGGTCTCATACAAACACTACTCTGTATGAACAAGAAATATTGGATTCAGGGTTGCTATACAGGTTCTTTCATATGTACAGTGCTCTAGATGCCATGCATATATGGAGGAAAAGCCCTCATCTTACAGCAGGCTGTAAGGCAATGCATAACCCCAAAGAATCACAGAATTTATTGGCTGGCAATAGGCTGGCAGGTGGTCTGCTTGGGCACATCTAGATTTAAGGTTTCATGATAAGGTAGTAAATTTTAACATTATTATTATTGTTTATTTATATAGCACCATTAATTCCATGGTGCCTTACATTTGAGGGTTTACATATGGTACACAAAATATACAAAACAAATATGTGACTAACTGAAACAGTGGGATAGAGGGCCCTGCCCACAAGGGCTTACAATCTATGAGGGTTTACAATCTATGAATTAGGTATATACAGTATGCGCTTCTGTAATTCTTTGGCTAACCAAATCACTATAACGCACCATTCACTCCTATGAACAGGGGCGTAAATACTGGGGTAACAGCGGTAGTGGCTGCCACAGGGCCCGGGACATTAGTCGGGTTCCCTGACCACTATACATACTGTTATTGGAAAGGGACCCTGGCATATTGCACGCCCCTTTCCAATAAATGGCAGCGCAGGGCACCCAGGGGAGATGACTGAAAAGAATAAATATATATTCTCACCTCTCCTGGGCACAATGTTCTCTCCGGCGCTCTTCCGTCATCACTGAGGCCTGTGATTAGGCCCCAGCTGTCACATGGGGCGTGGCCGCGTAATGACGTCAGTGCGCCCCCATGTGACCACTGAGGCCCAATCACAGGTCTCAGCAGCGACGTCGGAAGTGGGCCTGAATATGCTGAAGACGGCAGGATGGAGTGAGGATGCCAAGGAAAGGTGAGGCAAGGTAAGTATGGATGTTTGTTATTTTTAATCACCTTCCCTGGGCCTCCGATTATTATACTCTGGGGTCTGAGGAGACCCCAGAGTATAATAATAGCACCGAAGCGGAGGGGGGCTGTTGGGAGTTTATAATACTGTGTGGGGGCCACTGTGGAGCATATAATATTGGGTGGGGGCCACTGTAGAGCATATACTACTGGGTGGGGGCCACTGTAGAACATATACTACTGGGTGGGGCCACTGTAGAGCATATAATACTTGGTGGGGCCACTGTAGAGCATATACTACTGGGTGGGGGCCACTGTAGAGCATATAATACTGAGTGGGGGCCACAGTAGAGCATATAATACTGGGTGGGGCCCACTGTGGAGCATATACTACTGGGTGGGGGCCACTGTGGAGCATATACTACTGGCTTGGGGCCACTGTGGAGCATATACTACTAGGTGGGGGCCACTGTGGAGCATATAATACTGGGTGGGACCCATTGTGGGGGGCATATAATACTGGGTGGGGGCCACTGTGGGAAGCATATAATACAGGGTAGGGGTCACTGTGTTGAGCATATTATACTGTGTGGAGCCACTGTGGGGAGCATATTATACTGTGTGTGGGGGAGCAATGTAGAGCATATAATGCTGTATGGGGGCCACTGTGGAGCATATAATACTATCTGGGGCCACTGTTGAGCATATTTTACTGTTTGGGGACCCGTAACCAGTTCGGGGGGGGGGCCCATGTCAAATGTTCGCCTTGGGGCCCAGCCATTCCTAGTTACGCCACTGCCTATGAACCCCTTACATACAGCATCAGATGAAACATTTCACCATTTATTATTGTGTGGAATTAATATAGAGCTCACCTGGCCACATCCAGCAGTATTAAGTGGCCATCATACCACTTGTTTAGAGCTGTAGCTAGGCTTTCCTTCACCCAGGGCAAAGGCTCGGTTTACTACTCTTACTCTGTATCTAAATATATAAAAGTGGGGAACAACTACCCAGTCACATGGCCCCCTTTCCTCATAGGTTGCCTGGTGCTCTTTGTTGGTGGAGGAAGAGAGACACACACTGCAGACATTGGTGCCTTTGCTGTACAGTCCTTCACTAATTCTGCATTAATAATAATAATAATAATAATAATAGTCCTTTAATAGTCCCACAGTGGGGAAATTCAGTGTGTTACAGCAGCAAAGATAAGATAAGATAAGCAGATACAAATACAAATACAACATGTACAGGAATGTTCCAAGGTGAGAGGCATTACATTAATAGCAGACAGACAGATAGGACGTAGCGGGGGGGGGTGGGGATTTAACAGGCAGAGAGATATTTCAGTTCTCTTTGTGTAATGATCTCCGCTTAGGTCGGTGTTGGTTGTACAGCCTAACCGCGGTGGGAAGGAAAGACTTCCGATAGCGCTCCTTCTCACACCTAGGGTGGAGCAGTCGGTCACTGACAGTACTGCCCAGTGCAATCACAGTCTCATGCATGGGATGGGAGTTATTCTCCCGCATGGAGCTCACCACGGACAGTATCCTTCTGTCACCCACCACCTGCACTGGGTCCAGGGGGCTCCCCAGGACAGAGCTGGCCCTTCTAATCAGCTTGTCAAGTTTATTTCTGTCCCTGGTTGATATACTGCTCCCCCAGCAGGCCACTCCAAAGAAGATGGCTGATGCCACTACAGAGTTGAAGAAAGTCCTAAGACGTTCCCCCCGGATTCCGAAGGCTCTCAGCTTCCTAAGCAGGTAGAGCCTGCTGTGGCCCTTCCTGTACAGGGCCTCCATATGATCTGCCCAGTCCAGCTTATTGTTAAGGAGCAGACCCAGGTACTTATAGGTGTTCACAATCTCGATGCCCGTCCCCAGGATGTCCACTGGTTTTGGAGGGCATCTGCCTTTACGGAAGTCCACCACCATCTCCTTGGTCTTCCCCGCGTTAATCTTCAGGTGGTTCTGGTGGCACCAGTCCACAAAAAAACGGTTCAGTTCTCTGTACTCCCTGTCATCATCGTCTGTGATGAGGCCTACTATTGCAGAGTCGTCAGAATACTTCTGTAGGTAGCAGCTGGATGAGTTGCACCTAAAATCAGCAGTGTACAGTGTGAAGAGGAAAGGGGCGAGAACCATACCCTGAGGTGCCCCCGTATTACAGATCACGGTACCTGACACACAGTCTTGGGCTCTCACGTATTGAGGTCGATTTGTGAGGTAGTCTAGGATCCAGTTGGAGAGGTGGTGGTCCACTCCAGCAAGGCCCAGCTTGTCTCTCAGTAACCTGGGCTGTATGGTGTTAAAAGCACTGGAGAAATCAAAGAACATTATTCTCACCGTGTTCCCTGGTTTTTCCAGGTGAGACAGAGCCCTGTGCAGAAGGTGAATGATGGCATCATCTACCCCAATGCGCGGTCGATAAGCAAACTGGAGAGGGTCCATAGCGGGGCTCACTAGAGGGCGAAGATGTGTGAGAACCAATCTCTCTAAGATCTTCATCAAGTGGGATGTCAGTGCTACAGGTCTGTAGTCGTTGAGGTCCATAGGGTGAGGTTTCTTTGGAACTGGTACCACACAAGAAGATTTCCATAATTCAGGGACTATTTCCTGCCTCAGGCTCATATTATACATATATGTAATTATACCACACAGCTGGTCCCCACAAGTCTTAATTAGCCTTGCACTGATGTCATCTGGCCCTGCGGCTTTCCTCGCCTTGATCTTTTAGCAGAAACAGCTGAAATGGAACAATCGATGACAGCAGTACAAGCAAGGTCTCTGGGGCCTCTGCGACAGACACTGCTCTTACACTGATGTATTCTAATCATAAAACAATCACCAAATCAGAGGTTGCAAAGGTGCCACTCTTCCTCGAGTTGACAGACCTTGTGTGTCCCATCCAAGCAGCAAAGGACTCCTATCCTGTCTGCTGCATAAGCTCTACCTCCCTCCACAGTGTGGAAACAGGACCCTAAATAACATGCCTCTTCCTGCCATGGATATCCCAGGCAACTTCTCAAGTCAGTAGGTGGCACTGCGGGAGAGCAGTACACAACACTGTGGAACTCTCAGGCACAACTCAATTTCACCTATTAAGAGCGTGATCTGGCTTCCAGAAACTTACCAAAACAATGACCTGCGCTAGTGCAAATGACACGTACCAAACAGCATATTACAGAGTACAAGTCATATATCAACAAAGTACACTATGCAATTCAACCTGAGTAACAATGGCTAAAGTAAGCCAGGCCATGTCACACTGGTCAAATAGCGCACAAAGTGTAAACAGCAGCTGTAAACAATAGCTGCCTATCTATGCAGCTATTGTGCAGACAAAAGAGACAACAGCCAACTTACTTCTGTGTGGCTCAATAGGAATTTGGAGCAATGCAGAGGTACATCAAAAATCCCCTTTCTATGGGTGCCCTATGGCAATTCTCAACAATCTTTAATTCATGTTATTAGAGTTCATATAACTTTAATATCTTCATAAACTGTTACATCTAAATAAGTTTCTTTTTATTATTTGTTTATAGTTTTTTGGTATGTAGAGTTGTTCATGATATAGGACATGGGACTTACATACACATATGTAACATACTGTCTTTCTTATTTGTTTGATCCAGCCAGGCTTTGAGCTCAAAGCAGCTGACCCTCATTTTGATCCCAGTGCTGACCATTAGCTGTGTCATTGGTTTCGCAATACTGATTACTGTTGTAATAAATGCGCATAAAAAAAGAGGTAAGTCTTTTCATGGCAACCACAGCTTCAGAAATTTCTCATCATGGTGCTCTACCAAGGAAGATAGAGTATGGAGTTCTGAGACAAGTTAATTTGAGAGTTGCATTGTCATGTCCCAGGACTTGGTTTAATTCACTGACATATATCTGTGATACTGTTTGTCTTTGTAGTTTGTCCCTTTTCTCTCTCTGTATCCTTAGCTGTGATGCTGTAGCTCCTCCTCTCTCTCTCTCAGTTTAGTTTCACTTCTTTGTAAGCAACATGTCTGCTCAGCTCCTGGTATTTCATCATTTTTCACCTACTGCTGTATGAGGTTTTACAAGATTTACCTGGATTAAAGCATCTGAAATCTTATCTACGCCTCCTCAGTTGAGTTGAACACTATCTGATAGATATCTTGGTGTAAATTGCTGGTTAGCATAGAGACTACAGGACACTCTCACAACCTCACACTTGCAGCCAAGCTATTGAGTCAGAACAGTGAAAAATGATGCATAAAGACTGCCAGATACGGCTGTAAGACAGTTCACCAACTTCTGACATACAGTCAGTCACAGCAAGTTACCTGAAGCCAGAAGGAATCAGCATTGTGTAAGTTGCATTCGCAGCTCAGACTCCCTCAGCATAAGAAGATTCTAGCAAGCAGCCATCTTACTCCAGCAAAGTTATATTTATCCTGTTTGTGTGGCATCATGGCTGAAGGGCACCCTGAAGCACAAGGTAGCATGGACCTCAGTCTGCAGCCCAGTGAGAAGGCTAGACGCTCAATTAAACAGGTTAGAGACAATCTAGAAGGTTTAAAGCATGAACTTTCCTGTGAACTCTCAAAATGGTGGCAGGAAATACAGACTAAGATATCTGCCATGTGCTTGCCTGCATACCATATATCACCACTAGAGGGAGCTCTGCGACAGCTTTGTGCTATGCATGGACATTATAAAATGAAAGCTGAGGAGTATGAAAGCATATTGAGAAAACAACATACAGACGATTCCTTAGTTGAATTGCAAAGCTTCCAGCATCTCAATTCAGAACGAGACAGCTTAGTACATGAAACTAAGTTAAGGACAGAGGCAAGAATTGCGCAACTGCAGGAAATGGCATCCCATGTTTCTGAGTCTACCAAGCGTTCAAAGCGTACATCTAAGTCACGTTCCTCAAAATCTTCCACACTCAGTGAGCAACTTATAAAAGCACGTGCAGAGGCGGAAGCTACTAAGATACAGGCAGCCTTTGCACAACAGAAAGCAGAAATGGAAGCTAAGGCAGCTCAAAAAAGGGCAGAACTAGAAGCTCTAGAGAAACAGTATGAGCACGCTGCAGCCATGGCAAGGTTAAGCATTTTAGAACAGGCCATCAGTGGAAGTGAAAGCGACAGCACCAGTTTGTGTGATGTGGAAGCAGAGGATCCCCTCAAGCGCACAAGAGACTATGTACTAAGCCAAAGCAGTGAATCCCTATTTGCCACAAATGTTCCTGTAAGGGACAACATTTCTCCAGAGCAACAGGGCACAGTATCTTCTGCAGCACACCGCATTCAAGGTCAGTACAATGCCCTGCCTGTCCAGCATCCAGTTTCTTCTTCCTTCATGGATTCCCAAAGCCTTGCACCTCAGCAAATGCAATATACTGATACTCAGGTAAACACCAATGTGACACCATACTACCAGACTGCAAACAACCGTCCAGTCTCACATCCATATGTGGCTAAACCTATGGACTTTAAGCTAGCTCCTAGGCTGAATGCCTACGCAGCCCCTACACTACCTACCTCTGTTAACCAGAACCCCACTAACAACGTAATCACCGCTACTCAGCCAGCAACTCAATATTTAAAGTCAGAGAGAACAGACATGTCAGAGTTTGCAAGGTACATGGTTCGCCGTGAGCTTACTAAGACTGGACTCACAAGGTTCGATGACCAACCTGAGAACTACAGAGGCTGGAAATGTTCCTTCAAAACTGCAATTAGTGACCTTGGCATTACTACAGCTGAAGAACTAGACTTGCTTATCCGGTGGCTTGGCCCACAGTCCACAGAACGTGCTAAAAGACTCAGATCCGTCCACATTTACAACCCCATAGCAGGCCTTACCGCTGCTTGGGAAAGACTGGAGAAAACCTATGGCAGTCCTGAAGCAATAGAGAATGCTCTGTTCAAACGGTTGCAAGGGTTTCCAAAGATATCTGGTAAGGATCATCAGAAATTTCAAGAACTTAGTGACCTACTCATGGAGCTCCTACTGGCTAAGGCGGACACTCTCCTACCGGGCCTCAGTTACCTGGACACTGCTCGTGGGGTAAACCCGATAGTCTCCAAGTTGCCATATAATATTCAAGAAAGGTGGACCACAGTTGGGTCAAGATACAAAACTGAGAATAAAGTCTCCTTTCCTCCATTTTCCTACTTCTGTGAGTTTATCAAGAACATTGCAGAATCCAAGAATGACCCAAGCTTTTCCTATGGGGATCCCAGTGTTCCTGGTTCACCTCCTATTAAGTATGACAGCTCACATTCTAACTACAGAAACCGCAGAGGCCCAGTTTCGGTGAAAAAGACTGATATTCTTCCTATACCTACATCAGCACCAGAAGAAAGCAGTTGCAACAACAACCAAGACGAAAAGGTAGAAAATCCTAACCGTCTGTGTCCTATTCACAAGAAGCCTCATCTCCTCAAGAAGTGTATTGGCTTCAGGAGGAAACCAATCCAGGAACGTAAAGAGCTTCTAAAGAAACTAGGGATATGTTTCAAATGTTGTGCCTCTACTGAACATGTTGCTAGAGACTGTAAAATTGCTATTAAGTGTATAGAGTGTGGCAGTGAGGACCATGTACAAGCTCTTCATCCATCCCAGCCTAGTGCCACACCGCCTAGAGGTTCCCCTTCCCCAACTAAGCATGGCAGGGAGAACACAGATCAATCAGCAAATACTACCACAGTATCTTCCTCATGTACAGAAGTCTGCGGAGAAGACCTTTGTGACAAGTCCTGTGCAAGGATATGCCTAGTCAATATATACCCCAAGGGCCAACCAGAAAGGGCTCTGAGGGTGTACGCCATCTTGGATGACCAGAGCAACCACTCACTTGCAAGGTTAGAACTCTTTGATCTGTTTAACTTAAAGGGTGATACTTATCCGTATACCTTGGGTACTTGTAGTGGCATATCAGAGGTTTCTGGAAGAAGGGCCTGTGGTCTTGTAATAGCTTCTCTCAAGGGCAATTTGGAGATACCTTTGCCCACACTTGTTGAGTGCAACCAGATACCATCAAACAGAGAAGAGATACCCACACCAGAGGCGGCTTTCCAGCACCCTCATCTAAGGGCTATAGCCAGTGAAATACCATCCCTTGACAAAAATGCAGACATTCTACTTCTGCTAGGTAGAGACATTCTCAGACTGCACAAAATACGCCAGCAAATTAATGGACCACATGATGCACCATTTGCCCAGCGCCTCGATCTAGGATGGGTAATCATTGGCAACGTCTGCATAGGTAGGATGAAAAGGCCCACCAATATTTCTTCATTTAAGACGCATATGTTACCAAATGGTCGCAGCACTTGTTTTCAGCCATGTCCACATCACTTCCAAGTGAAAGAGAAGATAAGCAGCAGTAAGTGGCTGCATAATCACCGAGACAACGTGAATACTTTCCTGCCTGGGGACGACACCCTTGGATTAACAGTGTTCAATACAACAAGTGATGACAACAAGCTGGCACCAGCTATAGCTGATAAAGAATTTCTCAAACTTATGGACAAGGAATTCATTCAAGATGATTCCAACAGCTGGGTAGCACCCTTACCTTTCCGCTCCCCGAGATCAAAACTACCAAACAATCTGAAGCAAGCAGTTTCTAGATTTTCCTCTTTAAAACGTACCCTCAAGAGGAAACCAGAGATGGAGAAACACTTTGTAGGTTTCATGCAGAAGGTATTTGAGAGAGATCATGCAGAACCTGCACCTCCATTAAAGGAAGGAGAAGAATGCTGGTACCTTCCATCATTTGGCGTGTATCATCCTCGCAAACCTGACCAAATCAGGGTCGTGTTCGATTCTAGTGCTCAGTATGAAAGCGTCTCTCTCAACAACCTGTTCCTCACTGGTCCTAACCTAAACAACAGCCTCATAGGAGTCTTAATCCGTTTCAGACAGGAACCAGTTGCAGTGATGGCCGACATCCAACAGATGTTTCATTGCTTCATTGTTAAGGATGATGACAGAAACTATCTCAGGTTCCTATGGCATAAGGACAATGATGTCAACAATGAAGTCATAGATTACCGGATGAAGGTACATGTCTTTGGCAATAGCCCATCTCCTGCAGTAGCGATCTATGGACTGAGAAGGACCGCCCAAGAAGGTGAGAAAGAGTATGGCTCTGATGCTCGTCAGTTTGTTGAGAGGAACTTCTATGTTGATGATGGTCTTAAATCCTTACCTGCATGTGAAGAAGTGATTGATCTCCTCTCTAGAACACAGGAAATGCTGTCTGTAGCTAACCTCAGACTTCACAAGATCATCTCCAACAATATGGAGGTAATGAAGGCATTTCCCTCTGATGATCATGCAATCAACTTGAAGGATCTTGATCTCAGTTCTGATACTCCTCCTATGCAACGCAGCCTAGGATTGCTATGGAACACTGAACAAGACACATTCACATTCCAAGTGTCTTCTTGTGACAAACCTTTCACCAAACGAGGAGTTTTATCTGTTGTGAACAGCATTTATGATCCTCTTGGTTTCATTGCTCCCATCACCATTCAAGGCAAGCTACTACTAAGACAGCTTACCACTGAGAACATGGACTGGGACACTCCACTGCCTGCTGAGAAACAACTGAGGTCTGACTGTGGCACTAACTTCGTTGGAGCCTGCAAAGAACTGCAGTTAGACAACTTCTTATCCAACAATGGGTGCACTTGGACGTTTAACCCTCCACATTCATCCCATATGGGAGGTTCCTGGGAACGTATGATTGGGATCACACGCAGAATCCTTGACTCTATGTTGATGGACCACAAGTCGACACTGCTTACCCATGAGACGTTAATAACCTTTCTTGCTGAAGTGTCTGCAATAATCAGTGCAAGGCCACTTGTCCCAGTATCTTCAGACCCTGAATCTCCAATTATCTTAACCCCAGCAACGCTTCTTACTCAGAAAATTGGTACTGCTGCTACCTCTCCACGTACCTTAGATCACAGTGACATTTACAGACGCCAATGGAAACAAGTTCAACACCTGTCCAATGTGTTCTGGCACCGCTGGAAAACAGAGTACCTCCACATGCTACAGAGCCGTCACAAATGGCAGACCTCGAAACCTAATCTCCAGGTGGGTGGCCTCGTCCTTCTAAGGGATAAAGAAGTCCATCGGAATGAATGGCCTATGGGTCTCATCACTAAAGTTGTCCCTAGTGATGATGGGAAGACTCGGAAAGTGGAGGTCAAGGTAACCAAGGGAGGCTCAGTGCGAGTTTTCTTCCGCCCAATTAATGAACTGGTGCTTCTTCTTCCAAGAGGAGACGTCACATAAAAGAAGATAAGGACACCATTCACAGCTCATGGCGGGGAGCTTCCTTCCATGAACTAAAACCGTGTTCTTGTGGATTACAGTGTGGGTCGGTGGAGGTGTTGGCAAATTGCGGCTTCCCGACCTGAAGATTGGTTTATTTGGACTAACTGTTGATTATGGTTTGTTGTGCATGTTTCTTTTTTGTTTTTCAGGTTTGAAGAGGACTTTATGGACATCTCAGGACATTTAATGTTTGTTTTCATTGAAATCTAAAGATTTCAGGCGGGGAGTGTCATGTCCCAGGACTTGGTTTAATTCACTGACATATATCTGTGATACTGTTTGTCTTTGTAGTTTGTCCCTTTTCTCTCTCTGTATCCTTAGCTGTGATGCTGTAGCTCCTCCTCTCTCTCTCTCAGTTTAGTTTCACTTCTTTGTAAGCAACATGTCTGCTCAGCTCCTGGTATTTCATCATTTTTCACCTACTGCTGTATGAGGTTTTACAAGATTTACCTGGATTAAAGCATCTGAAATCTTATCTACGCCTCCTCAGTTGAGTTGAACACTATCTGATAGATATCTTGGTGTAAATTGCTGGTTAGCATAGAGACTACAGGACACTCTCACAACCTCACACTTGCAGCCAAGCTATTGAGTCAGAACATGCATATTTGATATGCAGTGGGGAAAAAAAAGTATTTAGTCAGCCACCAATTGTGCAAGTTCTCCCACTTAAAAAGATGAGAGAGGCCTGTAATTGACATCATAGGTAGACCTCAACTATGAGAGACAAAATGAGAAAATATATCTAGAAAATCACATTGTCTGATTTTTTAAGAATTTATTTGCAAATTATGGTGGAAAATAAGTATTTGGTCACCTACAAACTAGCAAGATTTCTGGCTCTCACAGACCTGTAACTTCTTCTTTAAGAGGCTCCTCTGTCCTCCACTCATTACCTGTAGTAATGGCACCTGTTTGACATTGTTATCAGTATAAAAGACACCTGTCCACAACCTCAAACAGTCACACTCCAAACTCCACTATGGTGAAGACCAAAGAGCTGTGGAAGGACACCAGAAACAAAATTTTAGACCTGCACCAGGCTGAGAAGACTGAATCTGCAATAGGGAAGCAGCTTGGTGTGAAGAAATCAACTGTGGGAGTAATAATTAGAAAATGGAAGACATACAAGACCACTGATAATCTCCCTTGATCAGGAGCTCCACACAAGATCTCACCCCATGGGGTCAAAATAATCACAAGAACGGTGAGCAAAAATCCCAGAACCACACGGGGGACCTAGTGAATGACCTGCAGAAAGCTGGGACTAACGTAACAAAGGCTACCGTCAGCAATACACTACGCCGCCAGGGACTCAGATCCTGCAGTGCCAGATCCTGCTTAAGCCAGTACATATTCGGGCCCATCTGAAGTTTGCTAGAGAGTATTTGGATGTTCCAGAAGAGTATTGGGAGAATGTCATATGGTCAGATGAAACCAAAGTAGAACTGTTTGGTAGAAACACAACTCGTCGTGTTTGGAGGAGAGTGAATGCTGAGTTGCATCCAAAGAACACCATACCTACTGTGAAGCATTGGGGCGGCAACATCATGCTTTGGGGCTGTTTCTCTGCAAAGGGACCAGGAAGACTGATCCGTGTACATGAAAGAATGAATGGGGCCATGTATCGTGAGATTTTGAGTGCATACCTCCTTCCATCAGCAAGGGCATTGAAGACGAAACGTGGCTGCGTCTTTCAGCATGACAATGATCCCAAGCACACCGCCAGGGCAACGAAGGAGTGGCTTTGTAAGAAGCACTTCAAGGTCCTGGAGTGGCCTAGCCAGTCTCCAGATCTCAACCCCATAGAAAACCTTTGGAGGGAGTTGAAAGTCCGTGTAGCCCAGCGACAGCCCCAAAACATCACTGCTCTAGAGGAGATCTGCATGGAGAAATGGGCCAACATATCAGCAACAGTGTGTGCCAACCTTGTGAAGACTTACAGAAAATGTTTGACCTCTGTTATTGCCAACAAAGGATATATAACAAAGTATTGAGATGAACTTTTGTTATTGACCAAATACTTATTTTCCACCATAATTTGCAAATAAATTCTTTAAAAAACAGACAATGTGATTTTCTGGATTTGTTTTCTCATTTTGTCTCTCATAGTTGAGGTCTACATATGATGACAATTACAGGCCTCTCTCATCTTTTTAAGTGGGAGAACTTGCACAATTGGTAGCTGACTAAATACTTTTTTTTCCCCACTGTATATACATTTCCACCTCCACCCAGAAAGGTCTGATCAAACAACAGTGTCACCACATTTGTGATACCAGAATCAGAGCTACATCTCTAGTAGGTATCAGTTGGCAGAATGCCACAGTGATAAAGGTAAGTAGAGGTTCTGTGCCATCGTGAAGCCAGTTGGTAGGAATTTTCTTGTATGTGTACACATTGAGAAAAACCATGCAATCTGGACAAAATCTGCTTCCTTTCCTCATCTGAGAATGTGCTACCCAGTTTTTTCTCTCCTGCATCAGTATAATGGAGGCAATTTGGATGAGATTGTAGAAAAAGCCACATGTATTTTTGATAAGGCCTTTGGCAGCGGGATGGGGAGAAAAAGTGCTTGTTCAAAGGTGGTGAGTTGTCTATTAATCGAAAATTGTTTGCGAAAACTCACGCACTGTGTGTGGAAATGTTGGTAATGCATAAAAACACCTGAAATGGAGGTCCCATATATTATAGGTCTGCCTTTTACCCTGTGAATTGTTGATAAGGAAGGAGATATAGCTTGCAGGGGCACCCATAGAGCAGAAAGGGTGATGTGCGGAGAATACCCATAACAGTTTCAAGTGCATACTGCACCTCTAATTAAAGCTTTATGCTTGGAGACCCGAAAAATAGAAACCCTATCTATTTAAAAAGCAGTTACATGTGGAAACCCGCTGACCCCTTAGACTATAATGGGGTCTGCCCGGTTTCCTTGCAGGACTTTTCTCTCCGCCTATTTTAAGTGGAATGGGGGACGGAGTCTCGTACTGAGACTCAAACGCTAGTGTGACCCTAGCGTAAGCTATTTTTTATCCTATGAATAGTCAACAAGAAAAAAAGAGCATACACAGAAAGAGTGATCAACCAAAACATATAAAACTACGTAAATTTTATTTGCAAAGATTAAATACACTAAAATCAGAGAATGGACAACTCCCTCTGGGATATGTTAATATGGAGAATACCTAAATAATAGTGTATATTGATAACAGTGTATAAATCCCCAAAACTCACCCTGCACTAAAAAGCCATAGATAATATAAAATGCAAAATAGTATATAACAGCCTATAAAACAAAACATACGTTGAACAATGAATAATTAGTGATTATACTATATAATGTATAGAACACAATATATATGCAACTAAAGACAATAAAAGAGTTACAAACTCATGGTACGTTAGCATAAAGTATAACCTTCCCACCACATGTAAAACAAATATAACTATGCAGCAGGGGAGCGTGACTCAGTAAGAAAATCACATGGTATACAGACAATAATGGAAAAACTAACACTCATGTAATCCCAGGCAAGGAAGGTCTAAGCCCGCATCCCGATGCGTACCACCTGTAACAGGGCTTCATCGGGGAATGACAATTTTTGATCCTATGAACTGGGGAAGGTACCCAATGGGTTTGGAGTAGAGGCTTTCCTAGAGTGTCCTTCTCTGGGGTGACAGGGAATTATTATGGTATTTGTTCATGTCAAGCCACCATTGTAATTTAATGGTACACTGTGTTTTTTTGCAAACTCAATATGGCTAAATTATTTGATATACTAGTTTTTATGTTATTTTTAGACAGTGTAGCTTTTTGCCCTCCTTTGTCTAGAAGAGATAAGAACAATATTGATTTCATTGGCTACTTTAACTGTTGCGATCAGAGTTTTTGCCAATATTGGAGGTTGCAGCAGTAGATGGTTTTTTTGCAACCACAATCCAGATGTTGATCTCACTATTAGGCCTGGGCCCCAGCTAGCGTAAACACTGTAAGTTTGCCGCAGAATTTTACAACAGTATCTGCAAAGTGGATGGTATTCTGGCTAATCCCATCCACACATTGCAGAAAAAAATCTGCAGCGGAAATGCTGCGATATTCAAAAATGTTTGCGTTTTTTCAAATCGCATCATGTCAATTAACTCTACAGAAACACTGGTGGTTTCCATACAGTATATGTCATGGAAGCAGAATGTCAGTAGAGGAAAACTCTGTGGACTTTCTGTGAAAAGTGTTGCGGGAAATACCGCAATGTGCTTTTTGGCTGTGGCTCGCTATGTGGGGTTAGTTTGCTTCTAGATCTGTTGTGCTTGTAATAGCTACATTTTCAATTCATTAACTTGTGAATCCCCTTCTTCTGATCCCATTTTTCTGGTGAAAATATATTGAAAATATGTTGTTCAGATCACATATAGTTCTAAGTCCAGTGGAACTGCAGGACCCTTGACTGTTTCATCTATATAAAATAAGTAAATAAATAATATAAAAAAAATTAAGAATTTTAAAAAATACAGTACATAACGTCAACAGAGTACAAAAAAATACTAGGTATCTTTGTGCACTATCCAAAAATAATTATAATTATTAATTATACCTTACAGTGAACACTGTAAAATAAAAAGTATACTGCAATTCACAAATTAATGTGTTATGATCACCTCACCTACCCCAAAAAATGGCAATAAAAAGTGATAAAAAAGTTGTACATACAAAACATTTATACCAATAGAATCTACAAGTTGCCCCACACAAAAAGAGCCCTCATATAGCTCCGTGAACAAAACAGTAAAAAGTCCTCAAAATATGGTGACCCCAGACAAATAGTTCATTTTTGAAAAGTGACATTTTATTTAGTAAAAGCAGTAAAACATAATAATACCAATATAAATATGGTATCTCTGCAATTGTACTGACCCTCCAGACAAAGTTTCTATATCATTTGTAATGCAGAGTGTTTTGCAATTGATAAAACTAGTATTTTTGTATCTCTGTAGTGATTATACAATGCGATAAACAATCTTGCAGCACAAGCTATTCCTGCTTTACAGGCATTTTTTTCTCCTGAACTAGACTTGGAGATAACACATTACTTAATGTCAGTGATATTCTTATTAATCCTGTTTTTTTTAAAAAAAAAAAAATAATGCCAAAAATCCTGATTATGGAAAAAAAGTGGTCTAGTTCCACGATTAGTTACCTATCATTTAAAAGTAAAAAAGAATGTCTCATGTTATGCAGTGCTGATAAAATTGCTAAATGTACTACTTAATATCTCCCCCTCACACAGTGAATAACAGCATATACTGAGAATTACAGGCAGCAACAGGATAAGGCCTTATGCACACGTCTGTGTGCTAGTTGTGTTTTTTTTACCCATTCTGACTCATTAATTTTTGTTATGGCCCCACGTATACAACTGTGTATTTTCACGGTCCCATGTATGGAGCCGAGAGTAAATTTCACGACAGGTCCTATTCCTGTCCGTTTTGCAACTTATGCTCACTGACTTCAGGGAATGGGGCCATAGAGGCACTGGTGTCACATGGATAAATATGGATAAGAAAAAATATATATTTTAGCTAAAGTACACAGTAAGAAAAAAAAAGGAAATTTTCCATAAAAAGTGGAATTTCTTTGTAAGCGTAAATTGTGTCAATCATCACAACCAGTATAATAATGATACTGAGGGACATTCATTATCTCCTTATACCATATTTCTTATAGTTTAGGCCAGTTTTCTGGCTTAAATAATGACTGAAATGTATGCAAGCAACGCGCTAGCCTACATTTTGGACTAGGCGCACAGATGCATCATGGCTTTTTCAGATGTAATCTCTCACTCCTTTTTTTGATATGACAATTTTTAATTCTTTATGGAGTAAATAAAAGTTATATTTTATAAGAACCTTTTGCAAAGGAGAATTATTCTCAAGCAAGATTGCTGGAGCCCATCAACAGTTGTTTTTTGGGTACATACTCTGTGTCTTGTGAATCCTGGGTGAGTTGATGTGTCTGTATTCATTTCTATTACAGGCTGCTCTATGCAACCTGTAATAGAACTGCCAGCATTTTGCAATACATTGCATTAGTGATCAGACTATATGCGATTCAAGACCCCTAGGGCTCTAAAAATGGCAGTTAAAAATAAGAAAAAAGTAAAAAAAAAAAAGTAATAAAAATTCAAATCTCCCTCCCCAAATAAAACTATATAAATGTGATATCCCTCAGAATCGTACCAAGCTGTAGAATACAGATGACATATCATTTTGGCTGCACAGTGAACTTCGTAAAAACAAAGCCTGTAAGAAAGTTGTACAAGCGCAGCTTTTCTCTGATACCACCCCATTTGGAATATTAAATGGTACCATTAAGTACAATTTGTACTTGAATAATGTGAACAGAAAAGTAAAAAAGTTATGGGATTTGGAAGGCAGGGAGTCAAAAAACGAAAATCGAAAAATCCCTTCGGGGGAAGAGGTTAGAAGCTTATTCCAGTTGCTTGATATTGATGATCTATGCTCAAGATAGGTCATCAGTAAGACATCTGTGGGTGTCCAACACCTGGGTCCCCTGATGATCAGCTGTTTGAAGGAACCATGGTGCTTTTGCTGTGGCCCTTCACTATTTACATTTCATGCTGTCTGTTTTATGGCAACCATCTAATGTTATTATGTCCTGTTCAATCCTGTAGGACAAGCTTTAACTACATTGCACACCTGCTGTAAAACAGATTGCATGCAATGTACATAGTGGAGGGGTCATGACACTTGCACAAGCACTGCATTCCCATCAAACACCTCATCAGCAGGGGTCCTGGTTGTTGGACCCCCACTGATCCCTTATTGATGACCTATCCAGAGGATAGAATATTTATTTGCAGTAATACTGAGATCCATATAACATGCGCTAATAGATTCAGATATAGAAATACACATGGACCCTTCCCTGGTCGTCCTTATCTGTCTATTTCAGCCCTCTCTGGAGCTTCACTCAGGACATGCTTAGCCTGAGGAACATTGTGCTATATTGATTATTTCTATACATGCACCAACTTCTGTATCTGAATCTATTACTGCATGTTATGTGCAAACTGGATGTACAATATTTTTTGGCTGTTTACTTTATATGGATCTCAATATTACTGCAAATAAAGTAAATAGCAAGCTCAAAAAATTATTTTGAATGTTGTCCCATTCCTTCATCTGCGATATTGTGTCTGCGGGGAGTCCGGCAAGTCCCCTTGGAAAATTGCAACCATCATTACAAAAGAGGAGTGTGCTGCCTGCCTATTGAATAACTATCCAGAACATAGGTCATCAATAGCAAGGGAATGGAATACCCCTTTAAAGGGGTTGTCCACTAAGGATCTACACTTCAGCCTCATGACAACTGTCGGAAAAAGAGTGACAATCCACACACTGTCTCCCTTGCAAGGAGAATACACCACCATCAGCAGTCATCTCAGCTGCCTGGAGGGTTCAGTACACTGACCTCTACAAGCAACAGAGATGAGTGACAATAAAATGTTATAAAAAGCGATCATAGTGTGTTATGTCCCCCAAAATGGCATCAATAAAAAAAAGCCAGGTCTTCTCACAAAAAATAAGCCCTCATGAAATGCCACTGACAAAAAATGATTAAGTTATAGGTCCTGGAAAGTGGCAATGCAAAAAAAAATGTTAAAAAAAGGGTATCAGTTAGAAAAAAAAAAACTATACAAATTGTTATCAATGTGATCATTATCAATCTAATAAATACATTTCTCAGAGAATGGTACAAAATTTATAGCATAAAAAGGCAATGGCAGAATTGCTGCTCTTTTTTTCTTCCTTCCCAGAGAGAGATAATAAAAGTTAATCAATGAGATATATCTACCGCAAAATAGTGCAATTAAAAACTACAACTTACTTAATACACTGAAACAGCTACATTGAGGTAAATATATGAGAACGGAAGAACAAAAAAAATGGTATGGTCATTGAGGCCCAAAACAGGCAGGTCACTAAAGGTATTAACTGTTATTGCTTTCCCTTTAGTAAAGCTTCATTTCTGTGTAATTATACAGCAAGAAACAACTGTATCCACCAACAGGAAAATGTTTCAATGATGGACAAAGCTGCAGCAAGGGAGGAAAATACAGAAGAAAATGAGGTAATAGCTGTCCAGCTGACAAATTTTAGTAATCTCCATGGAGAAACAGGTATGTATGCTTACAAAAGTTGTTTGTCTATTTTTTTCCCATTGATTTAGGCTGGAATCACACATGCAGGTTTTGCGGCAGTTTTCTTAATCAAACACAGGAGTATATACAGAAGTAAGAGAGGTATGAGCTTTTCCTTTATTCTCTACCTTTTTTGGGGGGATGCAGTCCTGGTTTTGAACCAAAATACTACCAATAAAACTGCATGTGTGATTACAGCTTTATGCAGTTTACTTTTTATAGTCACAGCAAATGAGAAAGAAATTTTAAATTGAAAATTTAAAACTTTTAGGCTAAGACCCCAGGTAGCTAGCTGCAGCCAAAAAGCTATGCAGGATAAACCGCGGCAGAAACGCATCACGTTTTTTTCAGAAAGTCTGTAGAGTTTTCCTCTGCGTCAGCATTTTCCTCTACGTCAGCATTTCCGTAGGTATAATTGACATGCTGCAATGTTCCAAAATGCAACAGTTTTGAAATCGCAGCATGTTCAATGCGAATATTTTTCTGCAATGTGTGGATGGGATTAGCCAGGAAAAGCGTTCCTGTGCAGTGTGGAATGTAGCCAAACAGAGCCACCCTCATGACTCCCTAATGCTCATTTGCATATTCTGAAATAAATGGATACCTCTGTAACGAGGCATGCCTCTTATGGGGAAAGAAATGTTACTTTCATTTGAGCCTGACCTAACTGTGTTGCTGGTTTAATATGCTTCACCCTGGTGATAGACACCCTTTAATGTAGAATACTGACTGAGTCTAAGGCCCCAAGTCAGTTTTCCTCTGCGGACTTTCTGCTTCAATACTTATATGGAAAGCACCAGTGTTTCCATAGGTATAATTGACATGCTGCGACTTCCCAAAAAAAGCGACATTTTTGGAAACCGCAGCATTTCCACTTTGGGTATTTTTCTGCGATATGTGGATTGGATTTGCTTTGCAGGGAGTGTAAAACACAGCAGTTTTTGCCATGACTGTATGCCACGTAGGGCCCCTGGCCTAAAATAGCAAACAATTTTGCTGTGGATTTTCTTTATGTGATAGTGGTGCTGTCAAACCGCACCAGCATATTTCTCGGGGTGAGGTGAAAACCACTTCAAAGAACACATATACAGTAATTGTTTTAGCACCTTCTTTTGATTTTTACTTTATATGAAAAACAGTGTAGGCTTTGCATAGTAATTTATTTGTATTTTTTTGCAGATCTCTGAAGATCTACTAATTGTCAGAAATAAATGAACCAAATCTGCTTCATTCTCTACACAATTTAGATGTCTTTATTCTTTAACTTTTCTTAACATCAAACCTATATGAACATTCAGGAAATTATATGGTAGCATTTTTTTGTCTGCTGTAAAAATGCTCTAGCATGCTCCTATAATTTGCAACATGTAGTAGCTTCATAAGACACCCTACAACAGGTACATTAAAGGCAATAAACATTGTATAATATTGTGTGTTGCAATTGATAAAACTAACATTTTTGTATCTCTGTAGTGATAATACAATGTGATAAACAATCTTAAAGCACAAGCTATTCCTGCTTTACAGGCATTTTTTTCTCCTGAACTAGATTTGGAGATAACACATTACTTAATGTCAGTGATATTCTTATTAATCCTTTTTTAAAAAAATAAATAA
Organism: Leptodactylus fallax; assembly: GCA_947044405.1. Taxonomy (NCBI): domain Eukaryota; kingdom Metazoa; phylum Chordata; class Amphibia; order Anura; family Leptodactylidae; genus Leptodactylus; species Leptodactylus fallax. Next base: position 834,765 of record CAMRHE010000294.1, on the reverse strand, counting down.
ATAATGCCAAAAATCCTGATTATGGAAAAATCATTCAAAAGTAAAAAAAAGAATGTCTCTTGTTATGCAGTGCTGATAAAATTGTTAAATGTAGACACAAACTTATTCCTCCAGCTCTCTGCTGCACAAAGTATACAGTAACCCTAGCCCCCTTGACTGTCTTAACTGCCTTTCTGCTGCCCACCACTTAATATCTTCCCCTCACACCGTGAATAACAGCATATCCTGAGAATTACAGGCAGCATACAGGATAAGGCCTTATGCACACGTCAGTTTTTTTTACCCATTCTGACTCATTCTGTGTATTTTCATGGTCCCATGTATGGGGCCGAGAGAAAAATTCACGACAGGTCCTATTCCTGTCCGTTTTGCAACTTATGCTCGCTGACCTCAGGGAATGGGGCCATAGAGGCACTGGTGTCACATGGATAAATATGGATAAGAAAAAAATATATATTTTAACTAAAGTACACAGTAAAAAAAAAAAGGAAATTTTCCATAAAAAGTGGAATTTTTTTGAAAGAGTAAATTGTGTCAATCACCACAACCGGTATAATAAAGATACTGAGGGACATTTATTATCTCCTTATACCATATTTCTTATAATTTAGGCCAGTTTTCTGGCTTAAATAATGACTGAAATGTATGCCATCAACGCGCTAGCCTACATTTTGGACTAGGCGCACAGATGCAAGAGGGTGTACCTAATTTATGGTGCTAATAAAAAAAATGTATGTGTGTTGCAAAAAAAACAAAAAAAAAAAATCATGGAATGGAATAATTAAACATGTATAGGTATTGGAATGTTTTCTATGAAATGCTATTATTATCACTGTAATCATACTGGCCCATAGAATAAATGTGATGTTATTCTTGCCACACAGTTAAAAAAAAAAAAAAATGTATTTAAAATGCAAAAAATAAAATAATGGCATAATTGTTTTTTTGCTGCCACAATTACATAAAAGGGTATAGTCATCATAGACATTTATGGTATATTTACAGGATACACTATACATGTCTCATAGATGTGGTTATCCCTCCTGGGACCCACACCAGTCAACAGAACTGGAGTTCCCCTTCCAGTTCATGCACCAGTGAATGAAGAGGTGGCCAAACGTGTGAAGCTCTCTACATTCACTTCTGTGGGAGTTCCAAGAACAGCCTCATCTACCAGACACTTATGGGATATTCTGAGAATACCCATTAATGTTTGTTATGAGAATACTCCATTTAAAAAAAAACTTAATAAATAAGTTACATATACCCTAAAATTGTGCCATTGAAAAATACAACTCATTCCATAAAAAATAAGCCCTTACATGGCTGTCTATGGAGAAACATATGGTTCTTGGAATGCAATAACTCATTTGGTTGACCTTGTTATTCTATAAGTAGTGATGCCTGACCAAAGGGCATAAGAAGTTATTAAGATATGAGCCAGAGAATATGTTTGTGTGCAGTGCATATATTTGTACTATATTTTGTGCACTGAAATTTTGGTACATCCAAATAAACACAGTTTATACTCTATATCAAATGTTTATTATGGAAAATACTGTATGTCTATGTAATTCAGTTACAGATTGTACCAAGTTCTGCAATAATCAGTTTTTGCAATTGATGCAACCAACTGCAGTTCATTGAGGGGAAGTTCCCTTCTGAAGAACACTGTACAGATACAATGGAAGCAAACAGCTGAGTAACTTCTTTCATTACTTGTGTTGATTTTGAGCTTTGCATGGTATTATTTACTGTTCACATCCAAAGAAAAAGTAATTACTGCTGTTTTGCTCTTCTGTATTCAACAGCTCCTACAATGCCATACTCTCTGGTAACAGGAAACCAGCACTATTCTAAATTTAGTACTTAAAACATTTTAAAGGGTAATAGAGTTTTTGATGCAGCTTATAAACCATGTAGAGTCTTCCCTGACAACATCACTCTGTTGATGTCGAACCTTCAAAAAATGTTAAATTTATTATTTTTCCTGCAGATAATTGACCCATTTTGCTTGGACTTTCATCTACGGTTCACCCAGAGCAAGGGGGCGGGTACATAGTGTGGACCTCTGGCAGTAGTTTACTGAGAAACACTTCCCATTAGGCTCAGATGTGTGCACAAAGCCCCATGAAATTGTCTATGTATTATATATTTTCATGCTAGGTATGGCATTATCTGGGCAGGTCTTATGTATGCGATGTATATACTAAATAGTGCCTGTGGTCCTACACAAGCATAATCTTTTCACAAGCACCTCTCTCTCCTCTCATCCCTAAGGTAAGTCAAAAGAGTTAACTAATTTATGTCTTTTCCGTGCTTCTGCAGTATGTTATCACAGGCACAGCTGTCTGCACTGATAAACATACCTCATGGTGTCCTGTGAAGAGATGCTGTGCCTGTGAGTACAGAAAGAGCAATGCACGGAGCTGAGAGGTGAAGTGCCTTTGCAGAGATTATGCTTGTGAAGGAGCTTCCTGACCTACCCACCTATTTCTTACATAGCCTCTGCTGCTTAAGGACATAATTTACTTAGAAACAGGTAGTGGACAGCAGATTTAAAAGATAGGAGCCCCCTAGTGGAAGGACTTTCAAAACAGTTTTTATGGTGGAAAACATCTGATTATTTAATGAATGTCTGGGATTACTTTAACAATATAATGGCAAGCAAGAGGAGTATAAGTGTCAGATTTAAAATATACAATCCGGTCTGAATAGAGTTTATCAAACCCATCAATTACTAGAATAGCAGTGTGAACTGATTATAAAACTTAACTTTTAATAGTAATATAACTGTCAGTACTCGTCCATAGCCCTGTACTGTCAGAGGGGGCGTTCCTTACCTCCCAGAGTGACCCCCATGTAATATAATGGCCTTGCACAGTGCCCCACATGTAATATAATAGCCCTCCATGGCACTCCCACATGTAATATAATGGCTCCTTCACATCTTCGCCCTGCTGCGTACCAGAACAGCAGTTTATGCCCACATGTTTGACATTGTGAAGTACATTATCCTGAGTATAACAATGTCATATGGGGTATAAACTGCTCTTTGGGCACAGCCAGGCACAGAAGAGAAGGAGCACTATTTGTTTTTTGGAGCACAGTTTGGTTTTTGGACATCATGCTACTTTTGCAGTAAAGTGGACCGTGAAACGTGACTCCATTTTGGAAACTGCTTTCCTCAAGTATTTAACAGGTTGTGCAGTGAGCATTTTTTACCCTCAAGTGTTGCATTAATTTAGTTTCCAGAAATTAAAGCGCAGCTGATAGTGATCCATTTCAGTGCCCAATATGTTTCACCCAGCTCTGGTCAACAGAGATGTACCAGAGATAACCCACTTAACAGTTTTATGGAGTGTACAACAGATTTTTAATTCTCCACCTCAGACACAGGCTCGGCAGGACATATTGTGGACCGAAATTACATATTTCTAAAAAAAAAAAAAGTGCAATTTTCACTTTTCAGCTGCGCATTCAATATTGTAAAATAAATTAATGCAACACTTGGGGGATAAAAATGTTCACTGCATCCATGGATAAATTCATTCAGGCGTGTTGTTTTCAAAATGACTCTGCAAAGGTGGCAAGACATTCAGTAACCGAACCGTCTAAATCTGTGCTCCAAAAATCGAAAAGCGCTCCTTCCCTTCTGCATCCTACTGTGTGACCAAACAGCAATTTACGTAACTTTTTTGTACTCATGATAACCCACTTAAAGGAGTGTGTATCTTTGTTGACAAAAAGTGAGGAAAACATATTGGGTACTGAATTGGCATATTTCTTTAAAAATTTCAATTTTGCACATTCATTTTTGGGAAGCACTCTTGGGCTCAAAATGCTAATAAAACACCTTGAGAAATTGAGGGGCTTAGTTTCTAAAGTGGGGTCATATTTTTGGGTTAATTAATTATTTTATCTCAGGGCCTCTGTAAATGCTCACCAATGCCCCCCTCAGGGCAATGTAAATGTCCAAATTAGGCCCCAAATGTGCATGGTGCTCTTTTACTTTTGAGCCCTGTCGTATTTCCAGGCAAAAGATTATGGCCACATGTAGGGTGTTTTTTAAAATAAGGAAACAGAGCATAATAACTGGAAGCTTATTCTTCGCAGTGCCACAATCTGAGCATCACATATTGGGCACTGCGCATTTCTTTTTGTAAAGCATCTCTAGAGCAATAATGATCACTATACTCCATGATACATTTTTTTGAGGGGTACAGTTTACAAAATGAGGTCAATTCTTGGTACTTTTCACCTGAATTGATACCTTAGGGGCTCTGCAAATACTTCATGGCCTCTGAAATTGATTCTGCCCTCCAAAAAAAGTCCCAATGATCATAAAATCGGTGAAACACTATATCCCTTGATGAATCCCATTAGATGTGTAGTTTCCAAAAGGGTCATTTTTGGTTGGTTTTTACTGTACTGGTACTTTAGAGGCTCTGAAAATGTGAAATCTGCCTTCCAAAAGCCAAATAGCTCTCTTTCTGTTCTGATCCTCACCATCTACCCATACAGCAATTTACAACCACATATGAGGTATTGTCAAGTTCAGGAGAAATTGTGTAACAAACTTTGGGGTGCACTTTCTCCTTTAACCTCTTGTGAAAATTAAAAATGTGGGGTTAAAGCAACATTTTATTGAAAAAAAAGTCAATTTTCATTTCCACATCCCAATGTTAATAAAATCGGTGAAACAGCTGTGGGGTCAAAATGCTCACTATTCCGCTTGATAAATTCCTTGTGGTGTGTAGTTTTCCAAATGGGTCACTTTGTTTTGTTTTTTTATTGTATGGGTAATACATGACAGCCAAGAACTATTCGACCAAAATCTGCCCAGCAGATGTCAAATAGCATCCTATCTATTCCAAGCCCTGCCATATAGCCATACAACAGTTTACAACCACATATGGGGTTTTGCTGTGTTCAGGAGAAATTGGGTAATGAGCAGTTGTGGCTTTTCTCCTTTATTCCCTTGCGAAAATGAAAAATTTGTGGCTAAAACTTTAATTGGAGAAAAGGTAATTTTTCTTTTTCATGCCATAATGTTAATAAAATCCGTGATTCCTTGATAGTTTCCAAAATGGGGTCAGTTTTGGAGGGTTTCTATTGTACTGGTACTTTATGGGCTCTGTAAATGAGACATTGCACCTGGAAACTATTCCAGCAAAATCTACTAAAAAGCCTAGTGGTGCTCCTTCCCTACCCTTTAGAGACCAAGTGCCCAAACTGCGACCCAATACCCAGTTATTTATCGCAAAGTGGCAATACAGCAATTTAACCTTAAAGGGGTATTCCCATGACCATAACCATTTTTAAATTTGTAGATAATTAAAAGTTAAACATTTTTGCAAATATAAGTAATTAAACATTTTGCAGAGTTTTAAAGATTTTCTCTAAATATCTTGTGATCCCGAGTTGTTGTCGTGATCGGTTGCCAGTAGATACGACCATGATTGCATGACCTTTCTAAGGTCAGAAAGTCAAGAATGATTTCCTTATTGTGGCCGGGATATCTTCTGATACATGTAGTGTCCCTGCCTGATAAACTAGCTACAATAAGAAAATCATGGCTGGGTTCTTGACAAGTTCCAGACCATAGAAAGTTTCTGCATACGTGGTCGTATCCATTGGCAACCGATCAAGACAACAGACTGTCACCACTACCATAGTTAGAGAAAATCTTTAAAACTCTGCAGAATTTTTAGCTACTTATATTTGAAAAAATCTTTAACTTTGCATTATCTATAAATATACATATGATTATGTTCATGGGAATACCCCTTTAATACTGAGGTTTTATTTTAGAAAAATAACTTGTACATTAACATCTTTTGTCTTAAAAGAAAAAAAACACAATGAGGTCCCATTCACACGACCGTAGCCATATTTGCAGGCTGCATTTGCGGTTCTGCAAATGCAGTCCATATACTGTCATATCCTATTTTTTTGCTGTCTGAAAACCAGACCGCAAAATCTGGATGTGTGTATGGCCCCATTGAAATGATTGTGTCCATAACTGTTCACAATTGCGGACAGTTATGGACTCGCAAAATACGGTCATGTGAATGGGGCATTACAGAGCTTTCAATGATACAAACCACAGTGGCCCCCACACTGTACAATATGCTCTACAGTAGTCCCCACACAGTACAATATGCTCCACAGTGGCTCCCACATGGTCTAATATGTTCCACAATGGCAACCACATGGTATCATATTCTCCACAGTGGCTTCCACACAGTATTATATACTCCACAGTGGCCCCCTCACAGTATTATATGCTCCACACTGGTTTCCCCACACAGTACAATATGCTCCACAGTGGCCCCCACACAGTATAATATACTCCACAGTGGCCCCCACAGTACAATATGCTCCACAGTGGCCCCCACACAGTATTATATGCTCCACTGTTGGCCTCCCACAAGTACAATATCCTCCACAGTGGCCCCACACAGTATAAAATGTTCCCAAGAGCTCCCTCAAACTGCTTCATACGAACCCCACAAAATTAGTTTTGCCATCCCATTCATTTTGGTGCTATACTTTGAGGTCTCCTTAGACCCCAGAGTATACAGCAATAAGTGAAAGCCTAGGGAAGGTGAGTAAAATTGACAAAAAGTTATATTCAGCTTGCCTCACCTCTCTTGGGCATCCTGGCTCCGGCTCTCTCTAGCATCCTCTTTGGTCCTCTTCTCCCTGTGACTGAGCCAACACGCCCTAGAGGTCATCAGGAAAAAAGTTCAAGGGGTATCAAATACTTCTGCAAGGCACTGTAGTTTTGAAAAATGTTATTTGACAAAAATAAACTATTAACACTTTTATTTTTAAAGCATTCTTTTCCCACCCCTGCCTAAATCTTTTGCACAGTACTGTATAATATCTCTATATCACCTATACTGCATTTCTATGTAATAAAACAATAAAGATTTATGATTAAAAAAAAAATATATCCAGTCCATGGTTCCCAGGGTAGTCTCCAACTGGTAGTCGGGTAAAAAGTAGCAGGTTGGTTCAGAGATGTGGTCAAAATGGATTCCAGGTGGTAACAAGCAGAAAGAAATTGGTTCAAATTCAGTAGCAAAATACAGGATCAGGTAGTTAGGCTAGGGTTGGTGCATGGATTTTCAGGTAAAAGGAGAGTCAGTGAAGCAGAGTCACACATCGAAAATCTACAAAAGAAAGATATAGAAATTCCAGAGATTTCACTAAAAAGGCTTTTAGCTAAGTGAGAAACTAATGAATAGATTTTCCTTTAAGATCCCTGGTTGCTAAAGTCACATGCCATACCATATCTCAGTTCTTTGGCTCTTGATATGAAGTGTCCCTGTGGAACACTGCTAAATGGTTAATTGTTGATAAACTGTGAACTTTGTCACATGTTACTGTTTTATTTGCTTAATGTACTGTTCTGCAACTTTAATTTGGACTGTAGCAATGTGGCTTAAGAAAAGCAGATGTAACCTCCCTTTGACTTTAAAACATACCAGTAGAAAAAGGAGTCAGTCTCTCATCTTTCCTGGCTTAGGAGAAGAGTTAGGAAGCCTGGCAGCTACAACTCAAGCCTCTAAGGATCTGTGTGTGACAAAATCTATGAGGAGAATTTTCGAGAGGCCTCATATCCACAACTAGGGCTGTGAGTTTCTGGCCAGGTCTAGCAGCCTTGCAGGTAATTTGAAAAGAGAGGTAAACTGAAATGAGCAAAAGAGAGAGCACATTTTGGGGAAGAAAAGAGAGAAACGTCCAGCCCTTAAACTAGTGCTTGCTGACCCAAGGAGAACCACCTTGCTTTAAAGAACCATGAGTTAGTAGCAACCTTTCCTAATTTCTCCTGAGTACTTTAAATCTGCATCTCAACATCAAGGACACCCCAACCACCAACAGGCAGGAGACATCATCACAGGGTGCATCCGAGGGACTACAACCACCAACATCTACACTGCAGGTTCCCTGATTGCTACATTAGTGCTAATATTGCAAGGGGTTTTGGTAGAGACCAACCCAGCCACCATGAGGCTAACCAAGACAGACTACTACTACTTCCATCCTATCTTCGCTCCTTCATCAGGTTTCTGCATACAGTGGGTGAAATAAGTATTGAACACATCACCAATTTTCTAAGTAAATATATTTCTAAAGGTGCTATTGACATGAAATTCTCACCAGATGTCGGCAACAACCCATCCAATCCACACAGGCAAATAAATCAAGCCATAGATGCCCATGAATTAAGTTAAGTGTAATAATGAGAAATAACACAGGGAAAAAGTATTGAACATACAAGAAAGAGAGGTGTAAAAAGCCATGGAAAGTCCTGACACCAGCTAAAATCTATCATGATTAGAAATCAATCCTGCCACTTAGTGACAAATAATATCAGCTGGCTCAACTGATATCTATAAAAAGGTGTCTCATTACTAAGGTGCCACACAAGAAACATCTCATGATGGGTAAAACCACTGAGCTGTCTCAAGACCTTCACATCCTTATTGCTGCAAAACATACTGATGGCATTGGTTACAGAAGAATTTCTAAACTACTGAAGGTTCCAGTGAACACTGTTGGGGCCGTAATCTGGAAGTGGAAAGAACATCATTTTAGCATAAACCAGCCATGACCAGGTGCTCCTCGCAAGATTTCAGACAGAAGAGTGAAAAGAATTATCAGAAGAGTTGTCCAAGAGCCAAAGACCACCTGTGGAGACCTACAAACTCAACCTCCATGGACTGTGTGCACACTCACCACGCAAGACTCCATTGCTAAACAAAAAGAATGTTCAAGCACATTTAAAGTTTGCTCAGGGTGGGTTCACACTTGTGCCCCGAGTCCGTCCTAAATGTCGGATAAAAGGATAGGGAAAGGTTTGAGACGCATTGCGTAAAAACCCATTAATTTCTTGGGTTTTTAAAGGAATGCGCAGGTGTCCGATTGCACCCTCTGCGCCGCGAAGCCGTTATTTTTCATCGGACACAAAGTCCTGCATGTCTGACTTTGTTTCCGACGATAAAAACCGATGGACGGACTCCGGGAGCAAGTGTGAACCCACCCTCAACAACATTTAGACAAGCCTGTAAAATACTGGGAGAATATAGTATGGTCAGATAAAAAAACAAAATTGAACTCTTTGGATGCCATAATACACACCATGTTTGGAGGCACTGCGTATCACCCCAAAAATTACAAATCAACAGTGAAGTTTGGAGGTGGGAACATCATGGTGTGGGGATGTTTTCAGCATATGGTACTGGCAAACTTCAGGAAGTGAGGGCTCACTATTTTTACCTCAAGCAAGAGTTAAAGTTACATTATACTGCTGTTACTGCTGCTGTCGAAAGCAAAGTTGAGAGGTTCCTTTAAATAGATGGTATGGCTTTCTGACAAGGACTAGAAAGGAAAAAAATAATCAATGTCATATATCAAAGAAGTAGACATTTGGCCTTTGACAAGTAAGCCATTTTGCAAAAGATACCTACTTTATATCTATAGTCTGGTGTTAGTATTGTTGAAAGACATCTCTGTGATATACTGTCTGGACACAATTGCAGCCAAAAATAGTTAAAAGATTCCCATGCCTAATATTCATGGCGTTTCTTGGCAGTGTTTGAATAACTTTTTTTTTAAGTAACAATAGATAGATTTAATTGCCATTTAATACCTGTACAAGATTTCAAATAATTGTACAAAATATTCTGGTATTATTGTTTTGTCCCATCAGTGCAGGAGACAGAAGCTGCATTGTACAATCCACTGGTATTTCTACGTCTTTTAAATCATGCGAGAAGGATTGCTAAACTAAAACATGATGATATTTACACTAGTAGTTAGTATGGACATAAAACTGAAATCAGATCTGTACAAATAAAGACCAAAAGGTAAAGTTGACTGCTTTCCTTTTCAATAGTATAAAGAATATAAATTAACATACAGTACATGAATGATGAATGATGCTTGGTTATTCCTGTTGGCCAGACTTAGTAGCGTACCTGCCACAGAAATCTTCCCTGGATTGAGGAAAGTGACTCCATCGTAACCATTATTAGCTCTGATACTGTCAAGATGTGTTGTTGCACATCACTCCAATGACTGGTCAGAATTAAGCAGAGAAGGTACAATCTGTCTCTCAATCTGTGCTTCCTAATCTCAACCTAAGTGAATTGTCAAAATATAATTTTGTGGGTTCCTTCCAATTTTGTGCCCAGCAATATCTTCCTATTACAGAACAGTGTTCCTTATGGAAATAGTCTGTATTTTAAAAAAGTATTGCCTTGCTGATTCAGTTAATCTATAAAGAGGTTATGTCACTGGATGACCAGATTTCACATTATAAATTCATTGATTAGAAATGTGCAAAAGTTTTAGGCATCCGTGGAAAAGATGCTACAAAGTAAGAATTCTTAGAAGTGTTAAGAGTTTATTTTTGACAATTAAAAAAAATTAAGTGAATGAACAAAAAAGAAATCTAAATCAAATCAATATTTGGTGTGTCGACTCACTTGCACACAGTTTTTAAAAGAACTTGCCAGGAAGTTGTTTCAAACATTTTGTTTATTAACTTAATTTTGTTAATTTGCAAAAAAAAACTGTTAACACTTTAACACATTTTAATACTGAAATTGGCGGAGAGAAAAGTCCTCCGTGCAGGACTTTTCTCGACGCAGATTTTCTGCGGAATCTGTAGAGACTGACGCAGATGTGAACCTAGCCTTACATCTGTTGAGGCTGGTGTTTCTACTTTGAAAATCAAGAATAGCTCTAGCTATATCATTTATTTTGAGATTTCCTAGTTATTATTGCCATGATTCCAGCTAGAATCTGAGAAAGAGCCTGATGTATTCACAAGCCTACCTTAATCTCTACCCACCTAGCCTAATTGATAATATACCTACACTGTGAGCTTTCAGTAGCAGCAAAAGAGGAGAGACACTGAAAGTAGCATTTAATTTAGGCTTGGTGGAGAAACATTAGGTAAGCTTGTGAATACATCAAACTATGGACTCCATCAATTTCTAGTTGCACTAATGAAACACTTTTTTCAATATCGGAAGATATTGAAAAGAAGCACTGGGCACAGTAGGTAAGAGGGCCCACTAACAATGAAAAATAGCCTAAACTAAAACAATGGGCTGAATAATTTCCATGAATGCACTAAATAGGGGCAGCATGGTGGCCATGTAGCGCTGGAGTCCTAGGCTCGAATCCAACCAAGGCCAATTCCCTTCGAGTACACTGGTTTCCTCCCACACTCCAAAGACATACTGATTGTGACCACAATGTCTGTAAAGCACTTCGGAATATGATGGTGCTATATAAGTAAGCAAAATAAATAAATAAATAAATAAATACGCAAATGGACTCCATATAGTTGTAAATTGAAAAGTACTATATATGAAGTTCACGCTACTTAGTGACCAGAGAATGAAACTGGGCTGCAGTAATATACACAGTCCATGAACAAGACGGAAAATAAAAGTAAATCTTTTTTTCTACTGTCAACACTCTCTTGTGAAGCAACATATTTTTAGCCTTTTTTATTGTTTTGTAGCAGGAAACCCTTTAAGTGTGAATTAGTAAACTAGCCAACATAATGACTAGTAAATTGCTATACCAGAATGCAGAACTCGGTTCATGATGCAAACACTTGTGTATCACATGCAGTCTGAGCCCTTTATTTAAAAAATGTAACTCCTATATATAGCTATACCCAAGTCTCTTTACAATAGGTCTAAATACTTCATGACAGATAAATGCCAATTTCTGTAACACAGTGGGTCTTTACTAAATACTACTGAACATATTTTAAAAAGCTTTTTAATGCTTTAGTATAAAAACTGCAAAATGAGTTTTGATACATAGTGTAATTGTTTTTGAGTGGATCATATACATAAAGCTAAAATATAAAGTACAGATTTTTGCAAAAAGTAAATGTTTTCGAAAGGTATCGAAACTGGACCACTGATCCCTTACAAACGCTCAACACACCTAATATGTCAAGCACACATAGACACATGTCCACCATAATAATACATTTCTATAATAGTACATTTGTTAGCTATGTACTTTGTGGAGAGAGTCAGTGGCAGGGGCATAGCTATGGAATCTTAAGAGGACAAATGCCCCTCTGTTAAATAAGAAGACAACAGTATTATAAATGGCACATAGCAGGTTGGGGGCCCTATTACAAATTTTGCATTGGGGCCCAGGAGTTTAAAGTATATGCCTCTGGTCAATGGGAGGACTTTCCATTACTTTGTGTTTAAACTAATATGGTGAATCTGCGGTGAATTTCTGTTGAATTTCTTTGTAAGAGTGTCCCAGTTATTACAAGCCATACATAAGCCAAAATCTGGTGTTGGGTAAAGGACAGAGGAACCAGTTCAGCTGTCTTATGACTGGCATTATGAGGAAGGCGTACCTGGGCATACTTAAGTAAAGGAAAGGACTTGATGCACTTTCACTTTTCAGAACAGACAGGACAGGGCAGTGCTTGGCAAACAGATAAGAGAAAAGTAAAACCTACGTTGCTCTCCTTAGAGGAAGAAAACAAGTGTCCCTTGTAAGTAAATGTATACTTTCATTATATGTAATGTACTGTCAGTGTCATTCTGTAGGCACCTGTTTCCCTTTTTATTTTTTTTTCAATTAGTTGTATTTATTCATATGTTGTATCTATTATATCTGTGACATTGTGATTAAGGAAGAATAAGCTTTGACTCTTGTGTAATGTTTTACAGAGTTTCAATCTATGGCCTAAACATTTTGCATTGAGGTTTATGGAGCTTTCATTTAATTTTAAAATGACATATAACAACATTAATGGAAATAGCCTATATTTTAAAAAAGTTAAAAGTAAAATTTGAACCAAACATGTCTGAGCTATGTTGAATGCCAATGTTTGTATGCTGCACTGAATAGCAAATAGGCAAGATGAGAGCCATATTGGTTTCAAAAAGCATTCAATTAATGCAGAAAAATCTTTTTAGAATATATTGCAGAAATGATAATCGACTACACAATTTTCCTTTTGTGGATTCCCTATGAAATGGCTCTTATCCTTGTATTGAAAAGTGTATAATCCACTATATAATCTGCAACAAGCTCTGAATGCAAATATATATATATTGATATGCAGATATACAGTACATGTATTTTTTTATGTCATGCTAAGGAAAGAAGCAAAAGTGTATGAATATGAACATGTCCTACCAGAGATCAAAATATTTTAAAATAGAATTAAATTTTCCCCAACTTTGTAACTTAGGCCGGGGCCCCACATAGTGTAAATGCCATGATTTGGCCATGGCGGAAACGCTGTGGTAAAAACCCGCAGTGTTTTAGATTAACTGCAAAATGGATGGGATTCTGGCTAATCCCATCCACACATTGCAGAAAATAATCTACAGCAGAAATACAGTGATTTGAAAAATGCTTGTAGCATGTCAATTAACCCTACAGAAACGCTGGCACTTTCCATACAGTATATGTAATGGAAGCAGAAAGTCAGCAGAGGAAAACTCTGTGGACTTTCTGTGAAAAGTGTTGTGGGAAATACCGCAATGTGCTTTTTGGCTGTGGCTCGCTATGTGAGGCCTTAGCCTGAAGGTTTCTTTCACATTTTTACATTGACAGATTTTTTGCAAGTAATGAGTGCGTATGGACAAATATATCTATATAAGCAAGTGGAGTCACAACTCGTATAAAATAGCGTATTATCAATATCAATAAAAATAGCATATTATATACAGTTCAATGGAACAGGAATGGAAATAAACTCTATAACATTAGATAATATACCGATAGTTTAACAGTTACCGCAATAGGATATGTGTTTACTGTGCACACCTAAACTCATACAAAAGTACACCAGTGGGAATAATAATGACACTAAATCAGTGATATATGATATGTTTATATCACAGAATATGGATTATCAACTATGGTAGCTTGTCTCATCAGTCAGATTAATACCCATTGACAATATTATTAAGTATGCAATTGATGGTTCACATACACTTTCATGATTGCTAACAGCACATCCCCTGTACAAGGTTAGATGTGCTGTTGAGAAATAATGCTTTTAACATCTGCGTAAAAGATGTGATCAGAAACAAAGCATTTGGGCAGTTGTTTGAGTATTAAAACAAGCTTCCTATTCATTTACCTTCTATGAGACTAAATTCATTTCTTTTCCCCTCATAAATGTGGATCTTCATATCCTTTAACAGTTTTGTTGTCCACTTTTTCCTATTTGAGAGCACTGACCTGAACTGCATATTCCAAATAGAATATGTCGCACTAATGCTTAAAAAGCAAGGGTATTTGTACAAACTGAAAAGCAGCTCACATACGATTTATAGGTAACTTGGAAAACAGTTCTTTTCTCCTCTAAATGATGTTGTTCTTAGATAACTGAATGACCACCTGGACTTTTCTAAACATCTTTGATACCAAGAATTCAATCTTGAATTCTAACAAATATATGTTTTATGTATTGATTTTCACTTTTGTACAGATAATCTTGAAAAAGCAGCCCACATAAAAATCCAAGAAAAACTAAAGTTCTCTTCAAAAGTTAAAGGGAGTGTCACCAAAACCCAGCATATTAACCAAGATAGATAGGTTAGAGTCAGCTGAATCAAACTGTGTTTTCCCCTTGTGAATCAGTGCCTTATTTGCAGAGGTATCGCTGTTTTTTGTCAATATGCAAATAACTGTCTAGAGCTGTCTGTTGACAGACTCTCTTTAAAAGTACAGAAATGACAAGCCTTCATTAGGCTAGGTTCACATGACAGAACACGGTCTGTGTATTGGCTGTATTTACACAACCCGACAGCAGGGGTAAGTGCATAACGGAATGCACTCAGATGACACTGGGATGTCACATCCAATCCGTTCTGTTCTGATGAAATTGAGCAGGATAGCACTTATTCATAAGGGCAGTTGATATAGCAATTCCTTCATGTCGGACCCCAACTATCAGGAGAATGAAAGTCAACTGAAAGTCAGACTTCATGCACACATTCTAGTGTGCGATCCAAGGAGGCATTTGATGGTCCGTTCTGATGAAAATACGCAGCTGGCATAGATTTCAGGCATCATTTACACCAGAAAATTGTGTAACTGATGATTTTTGTTGCTGTCTAACAAAAAGTTATTTTTATGCAACAAAAGTCACCTATAATGAATTTGCCCTAATGTGTTTGAATCCTACCTTAAAAAAAAAATCGTCCTTAAAAGAAAATGAATAGCAGTTAAGCTTTCCCTTAAATTGAAGTGCATTCTCTGCTCTCAGATATTCCGGTAATACTAGAACATTGCTGGATAATACATTCAGTGAACAATTTACAGCTCACATGGGTCAGTTTACAAAGCTTTCCTAGGTAATTCAAAGGACACCCAGTGAAGGAAGGGTGAAGCTAAGGCCATTATCGATTAGGAGCAGACAGTACAGGTGTATTGTTGGGGGGGGGGGCTGTAAGTACTGCCTCCCTGACTCTACAGTGATATTCGTAGCCAAAACTAACTCTCTCCGCAGCGGGAAGAACTACAAACTAAAGATAGAGTGGTATATAAATAAATGGTATATAACTTTCACTGTGTTAGAGAGGATGTGAAAAGGTCCTCTATGAGCTATTACCATGAGTATCAATCTTTCCTATATACATGCAGATAATTACCAAAATCCTGTGTTGTAAACAAATCAACTATCTTCACCAGCACCATAAAAATTGCATGGGATAAAAATCCTATTTAAACAACATAGAGGCATGGACATTGCTGATTTTGGAGTTCTGAAAGAGTTAAATCTCTATAATGATATTTTATAAAATTAGTTGTCACTACATTTTTTACTTAAAAATAAAATGGTGTTTAAATTTAGAGTAACACTTTACCTAAAGTATATTTTTCTGAAAATACAGTCATGGCCAAAAGTTTTGAGAATGATACAAATATTAATTTTTACAAAGTCTACTGCTTCAGTTTTTCTAATGGCAATTTGCATATACTCCAGAATGTTATAAAGAGTGATCAGCTTAACAGCAATTACTTGCAAAGTCAATATTTGCCTAGAAAATGAACTTTATCCCCCAAAACACATTTCAACATCATTGCAGCCCTGCCTTAAAAGGACCATCTAACATCGTTTCAGTGATTGCTCCATTAACACAGGTGTGGGTGTTGATGAGGACAGGGCTGGAGATCAATCTGTCATGATTAAGTAAAAATGACACCACTGGACACTTTAAAAGGAGGCTGGTGCTTGCCATCATTGTTTCTCTTCTGTTAACCATGGTTATCTCTAAAGAAACACGTGCAGTCATCATTGCACTGCACAAAAATGGCCTAACTGGGAAGAGTATTGCAGCTAGAAAGATTGCACCTCAGTCAACAATCTATCGCATCATCAAGAACTTCAAGGAGAGAGGTTCCATTGGTGCCAAAAAGGCTCCAGGGCGCCCAAGAAAGACCAGCAAGCGGCAGGACCGTCTCTTAAAAGTGTTTCAGCTGCGGGATCGGGCTACCAGCAGTGCAGAGCTTGCTGAGGAATGGCAGCAGGCAGGTGTGAGTGCATCTGCACGCACTGTGAGGCGGAGACTCTTGGAGCAAGGTCTGGTCTCAAGGAGGGCAGCAAAGAAGCCACTTCTCTCCAGAAAAAACATCAGGGACAGACTGATATTCTGCAAAAGGTACAGGGAGTGGACTGCTGAGGACTGGGGTAAAGTCATTTTCTCTGATGAATCCCCTTTTCGATTGTTTGGAACATCTGGAAAACAGCTTATTCGGAGAAGAAGAGGTGAGCGCTACCACCAGTCTTGTCTCATGCCAACTGTAAAGCATCCTGAAACCATTCATGTGTGGGGTTGCTTCTGAGCCAAGGGAATCGGCTCTCTCACAGTCTTGCCTAAAAACACAGCCATGAATAAAGAATGGTACCAGAATGTCCTCCAAGAGCAACTTCTCCCAACCGTCCAAGAGCAGTTTGGCGCTCAACAATGCCTTTTCCAGCATGATGGAGCACCTTGCCATAAAGCAAAGGCAACTAAATGGCTCAGGGAACAAAACATAGAGATTTTGGGTCCATGGCCTGGAAACTCCCCAGATCTTAATCCCATTGAGAACTTGTGGTCAATCATCAAGAGACGGGTGGACAAACAAAAACCAACAAATTCAGACAAAATTAAAGCATTGATTCTGCAAGAATGGACTGCTATCAGTCAGGATTTGGTCCAGAAGTTGATTGAGAGCATGCCAGGGAGAATTGCAGAGGTCCTGAAGAAGAAGGGTCAACACTGCAAATATTGACTTGCTGCATTAACTCATTCTAACTGTCAATATAAGCTTCTGTTACACATAATATGAATGCAATTATATTTCTGTATGTGATAGAAACATCTGACAAACACACATAAAAACCAGAGGGCAGCAGATCATGTGAAAATATAATATTTGTGTCATTCTCAAAACTTTTGGCCATGACTGTATATTTAGAAAGACAACATACCCTTTAGTATAAGTGAGAATCAACATTTTGTTTAAGACAATAACAGGAAGTACAACTAGAAGTTTACCGAAACGCTCATGTATATGTCATAAACTCCACGATGCAGAAGTGGCATACTTACACTAAATGATGTGTATACAAACACATTTGCTCTCATTACTACACAACAGCGAGCAATATTGGAATTCTCTGATTCCTGAGAAACCAATCCCTTATCTCAATCTTACCGTATCAGGTTTTATGTCATCAAAACTATATTTGCCAATTACTATATCAGCAAACTATTTGCAAATTGTAAAGATATAACTCTGCTGGGGCTGCAAAACAGATATTGCTGTGATCAGACGCCATTTACCAGGTTGTTTGTTTAAGTCTTTTTGGCTGACCTATATAAATATTGCCCAAAGTCACAGTGCAACCAGGAAGAAGATTGTGCCAATGCAAATTTTTTTTATTGTAACTGGATAGGAACTGAAAGGATTGCAAATGCGGAGGAACATCAAAGTAGTTTACTTGACTGGAATGAGGCCATTAAACAATGTTCAAGCACATTAGAGGGTATTGAGTAATATTACCAAACTTAAACTGCACTTGTGGGGTTATACTTTGCATTGTTAAATGTACCTTGCCCTATTACTACATTCATAAACACAATTTAAAATGGCTAATAAAGCACTAGGCTATTTCTGCTAGGGCAAGACAGCAGAATTGTATTGTTTTTATCATACATTGGTCCATATAAAGAATAACACATTTGGAAACCTACAATAACTAAATCATGTTATTAAAACTGCAAAAATATTGTTCTATCACTGTAACAGGCAGACATCCTGCCATGAAGAGCCCATTAAATACAGTAATCCCCAATTACCGTACAGATCTCCCCAAGTGCACACTTTATTGATGAATATGGGTCAGGCTAGGGGTGTAACAAGCAGTGGTGAACCTAGCCTCTTTGCTGCCTGAGGCGGACTATCGAAAGACGCCCCCCCCCAAAAAAATAAAATATATAAAACTGCGTTTCCATGCTGTTAGCGTCACACGCTGTTATTGTCATACAATAAACATACACAAACTTATGAAACTGTTTTTAAGAATTTTTCTTCCTGTATTACTTCAGTATCAGAAATCAACAACACGGCATTAACAATGAAAGTAACTTCACATCTTCTGCTTGGTGGATGGACGAGCCCACGTGGCCGCCATTCTCTATAATAGGAGCGCCGCAGATAGCTGAGTACTGTACGTCAGGTATCTTCGGCACTCCCATCAAAGTGAATGAGAGCCACGCGGGTTCGTGCATCCACCAAGCGACACACCTATATATGGCTGCAGCCAGGCTGGATTCCCACCCAGTGGGGGAAAAAAACTCAATTCTCAGGCTCAGTGGGGGACTCAGCACACAGACCCCGATCAATCAGGTATTTATCCTCTATCATTTAGGTGAATACAGGGCAGTAACATTTTGTGACTTACAGGTGACGTCTCTGACTAATCGGTCACATTTCCCTTCTCTTCCCTTTGGACCGCCATGACCATTTCTTCCAGCTGTGACTTGTCTCTGTAAAGTTTACAACACGGATATCTTTGGCTCCTCACTTTTCCAGGCATCCAACCTACATTGTCCTCACCTGCACACCCATCCTGCTGCTACCCCCAATTATAAAATATATGATATAACCCCCCATAATGAATAATACCCCCAAGTGCATATTTATATTAATAATGTCTGTGTGCACCCTGTATAAATAGTGCCCTTTATTAATAATGTCCCAGGTGTTAACTAATTAAAAGGTTTTCCAGGTCATTAATAAACTAATCAGTGGGGCTCAAAAACCCAGGACCCCACTGATCAGCTGTTTGAATGAACCCTGGTACCTGTGTAAGTGCCGTGACCGCTTCTCTGTTTACATAGTGTCATTCATCTCATAGCGGCCATGTCATGTAACTACAGCTTCGTCCTATACATATCTATGTGACAAGACTGTAATTACAGCACACGGTCACTATAAACAGACAGTATGTTATATAAACAGGCACCATAGCCCCCCATACAGCTGATCAGAGGGGGGGGGGGGTCCACTGATCTCTTATTGATAATCTGTCCTAAGGAGAGAACATCAATAAAAATGAGCTGGAAAGACCCTTTAATAAAGCCCAAGTGCCACCTTAAAGGGGTTGTCCAGGATAACCACTTTTTTAATATGAGGCTGGGGAAGGTTCTCCGGTGTCTCCCAGCGCGTTTCAGTCCTGCTGCTCCGATGTTTTCTTCCCCTCAGCGGTCATGTGTGGTGGGGACTCCCGCAAGAAGAGAACACCAGAGCAGCAGAACCAGATTGCGGTGGGAGACATCGGAGCACAAGGGACAGGTGAGTAGTTGTTTTTTTTTTTAATACAGTATTACATGGTATTATGCCCAGCAGCGGCCCCTGCACACGGTATTATGCCCTGCAGCGGCCCCTGTACATGGTATTATGCCCTGCAGCGGCCCCTGCACACGGTATTATGTCCTGCAGTGGCCCCTGCACCCGGTATTATGCCCAGCAGCGGTCCCTGCACACTGTATTATGCTCCATAGTGGCCCCTGCACACAACATTACGCACGCAGTGTCCCCTGCACACGGTATTATGCTCCATAGTGGCCCCTGCACACAATATTATGCCCGCAGTGGTCCCTGCACTCGGTATATTGCTCCATAGTGGCCCCTGCACTCGGTATTATGCTCCATCGTGGCCCCTGCACACGGTATTATGTCCCATAGTGGCCCCTGCACTCTGTATTATACTCCATAGTGGCCCCTGCACACGTAATTATGCCCCATAGTGGCCCCTGCACACAGTATTCTGCTCCATAGTGGCCCCTGCACACAGTATTCTGCTCCATAGTAACCCACCCATGAACTATTATTATACTCTGGGGTCTTTTCAGACCCCAGAGTACAATGATCGGAGACCCAGGTGCTGACAATCATAAAAACCAGTGTTACTTACTTGGGCTCCAGTGCGCTCCCTGCTTTCGGCCCTCTTCAATGTCGCACAGACCGGCGTCGCAACATAATAACGTCGGGCTGGCTCACATGACGCCTGGGACGTCACCAAAGAAGGCCGAAGCCTGCTGGGAGTGGCATCGGATCGCAGGCGAGGTGAGTAACATTGGTTTTTATGTTTATCACCTCACCTGGGTCTCTGATTATTATACTCCGGGGTCTTTCAGACCCCGGAGTATAATAATAATAGTATTTGGCCTCACTTATCGATCCCCGCTGCCGCTCACAGCCGCTTCTGATTCCCCCTTCTGTGTCTGATAGCAGAAGGGGAAGCGGGGGTGGCCACAGCTGGCGCGGGGATCGATAAGCAAATAGGCCGTTACCTGCTGGGGATACTCCAGCAGGTTACGGCCTATTTATATATAAAAAAAAAAAGTTCTTGTCACCTACCTGCAGTCCCATGATGGAGCCGCTGCCGCCTCCTCTTCTTGTCCGCGACTTCTGCGTCTCAGTGTAGGAGGTGCGATGACGTCATTGTATCGCCGCCTGTGCTGACATGCAGAGGTCTCGTAAACCAGCCCAGAACAGGCCCCGCTCATAGTTGGTTTTTTTTTTTTTTTTTTTAAAGCAGCCTGTCCTGGGATGGTTTACATTAAATAAATGGTAAAAATGCAGCCCTCCCCAGACAGTGACGGACAGTGCCGCCGCCTGAGGCGGCCGCCTCACTTCGCCTCATTAGCGGTGCGCCCCTGGTAACAAGCAACCATAAAGCCCCATAGCAAGATTCAGAAAAGGACTACCTTTAGCAGTGAGTTCGGCGCATGAAAAGGCTATGATTATTTTGGTCTCCATTTTGTTATGTGTAGCTTATTGCACAATTATGATGAACAGTGCTAGTAGTGATATCACAGAACAGGTAGAAACCACTTGATGATGTCACAGTACAAATTTAGTGTCACATAGGGAAAGCACACACAGCATTGGACTTCATAATTAAAATGTTCTCCACCTTTCCTATACTTTGTTGAACCACATAGCAGCCAATATGCCTGCCACTCAATGACTCAAGCTCAAAATAATGCAGAGTCTAGTTATAGAAGTACCTGAAACAACTGATTCAAACCTATCAGACAAAATGACATGATACATTTCAATGCATTTACAGCTAAAAACTGTAGTAAATACATTGATAAAGCTCCCACTGAACAGATATATACATTAAAGATTTTTGCTCTTTTAGTTTTATGTTATTATGATTGACACTGATTCTTAACACATATGCTAGGTTCACACTTGCGCCTGTTATCCATCCGCTTGCAAACCATTTAAAAAAAAACAAAAAAAAACGTTTTGGTACCAAAAGGATTCCAAATGGCTGCACAGCGGATACCCGAATTCGCCTTTTTAGACAGATTAGTCAATGGGTGTCCGTTCAAAAAAACTGACCATTTGTGTGGGTTTGTGTCCGTTTGTGTCCGTTTTTGACCAATCCGTTTTTTTTTGTTCCCCTTCTTCATTCTGAGCATGCGCAGAGGGAAGAATGGATTGCAAAACGGACACAAACTGATTACTATCTGTTTGCAAGCCGTTTGTAATCCATTTATAATCCGCTTTCCATAGACCTCAATGTTAAAAAAAAACAAAAACTATCAGTTGCTGTCCATTTGGTATCCTTGCTTTCTGAACGGAAAAAAGTCCTGCAAATCTGACTTTTTTCTCCACCCAAAAAGAGTAGAAAATGCTCCAAACGCACACCTGTAGATGGTTTTTACAACCCATTGAAATCAATGGGTTTTAAAAGGAACTGTTCGAAATCAGCTTTTGAGGATTTTGAGACGGTTTCAAAAAATGATTTCGCACGGAGAGCAAAACACAGAGGTGAACCCAGCCTAAGATGTTGTTTTTCTCAGTAATGCTCCTATATGCCTTCACAACTAGAAATGTCTAATGGGAGCAAACGATAATACATCCGCACTTGTGTAATTCTCCAATGTGTTCTATTGGCTTGTCAGAGGAGTGACACGCCAGTGAAAAATTCCTTTAAATGTATTTCTACTTCAACTTCATTTTTTGGAGATTCACTTTAAATGAAAAGTTTATCAACTTTTTAATATGCTTTATATTTCTATTCTTCATTATTTATAAGATATTTGCTGTCAGTGAATGAGAATACTCTTTCACATTCAGGGACTGCAAACCTGTACAGAGCTCTGCTTTCAGTTGAGTATTGGATACAATTGTGGAAATCTAGGCAATGCTCTGTGAGCTAAAGGCTAGGGCGACTTGGCAACTTTGGTCACACAGCATCAAGTCACATACAATAGTAATGATTTGGCTGTCAAAAAGACGTCACATGCAAACTTGCAGTTGCACACAGCGTCTTGCACATTGAGGTCTATGCCTGCAGTTACATGCAACTTGCAACCTGCAACCAAAAATCCAGCAGGTTTGAACTTTATCGGACAGTCAAATAATGGTTGTTATGTGACATGATGCAGCATGACCACATTAACAATTATTAGGTGTGATGTTGCAATCGTGACAAAGAAATGTTCATGTTGTATTACCAAAATCTATATGTAACCCTAGCCCAACAGCTTGGGTTCTGAACTGAAACACTGTAAAAGACTTTGACCTGATGCAATTGTATCTACTTTTAAGTTAAGTTCAGGACACGCTAAGTACAGGTGTGCAAACAAAACTGTTCTCATTCAGTCACAACAAACTAATCTTAAAAATGGTGATGAACAAATTAGAAATTATTAATAGAATGTGAAACAAAAACAAGTGTGTGCGGCCTCATTCTACATGTAAAACTGGTCAAAATGTCACGGTGGATTGCCATTGTGGGACAGGCCAGCCTCGAAAAGCAACATAAACTGAATAAGTCGAAAATAACATTCTTTATATTTCATTGCTATACCATGAAAACTTCTGTTAGGCCTTTTTCACACACCTGCAACAATGACAGACTGCACTCGGACTGATTTGTTTTAATGCATGTAGATCTCTATTCTTTCCCATACTCTAATAAAGTCTATGCGTCTGTGAAAATCACAGACAGCACACGGACCCACAGAAGAGTATAGGACTGTGATGGCGAACCTTTTAGAGACTGAGTGCCCAATCTGCAACCCAAAACCCAATATGGCAATTTAACCTTAATACTGTGCAGATCCACAATTGCAGACAGTTACGGACCCGCAAAATATGGTCGTGTGAATGGGACTTTACAGAGCTTTCAATAATACAAACAACTTTGTACTGAAAGGTAGGAGTTTGCATTTGGTACTTTTGAACAATTAATGTTCACTATTTACATCGCACAGGATCTGTTTTATAGTGACCGTGCAATGTTATTACAGCCTGTACTAATATCATGTCTGCTATAAAACAGATACTCTGTGATTTAAATAATGAAGGGCCCCCACACAGTACAATGCGCTCCACAGTGAGCCCCACACAGTATTATATGCTCCATAGTGGAACCCCACACAGTATTATATGCTCCACAATGGGCCCCCACACAGTAGTATATGCTCTACTTTGGGCCCCCCACACAATAGCATATGCTCCACTGTGAGCCCCACACAGTATTATATGTTCCACAATGGGCCCCAACACAGTATTATATGCTCCACAGAGGCCCCCACAGAGTATTATATGGTCCACAGTGGGCTCCGCACATTATTATATGCTGTACAGTGCCCCCCACACAGTATTATATGCTGCACTTTGGGTCCCCACACAGTATTATATGCTCCACAGTGGCCCCCACACAGTCTTATACGCTGCACAGTGGGCCCCCACACAGTATTATATGCTCTACAGTGGGCCCCCACACAGCATTATATGCTCCACAGTGGCCCTCACACAGTATTATATGCTCCACAGTGGCCACCACACAGTATTATACGCACCACAGTGGCCCCCACAGTATTATACGCTCCACTTTGGGCCCCCACACAGTATTATACGCTCCACAATGGGCCCCCACACAGTATTATATGCTCCACAGTGATCCCCACACAGTATTATATGCTCCACAGTGGCCCCCACACAGTATTATATGCTCCACAGTGGCCCCACACAGTATTATATGCTCCACAGTGGCCCCCACACAGTATTATATGCTCCACAGTGGCCTCCACTTTGGGTCCCCACACAGTATTATATGCTCTACAGTGGGCCCCCACACAGCATTATATGCTCCACAGTGGCCCTCACACAGTATTATATGCTCCACAGTGGCCACCACACAGTATTATATGCACCACAGTGGCCCCCACAGTATTATACGCTCCACTTTGGGCCCCCACACAGTATTATACGCTCCACAGTGGGCCCCCACACAGTATTATTTGCTCCACAGTGACCCCCACACAGTATTATATGCTCCACAGTGGCCACCACACAGTATTATGCGCACCACAGTGGCCCCCCACAGTATTATACGCTCCACTTTGGGCCCCCACACAGTATTATATGCTCCACAGTGACCCCCCACACAGTATTATATGCTCCACAGTAGCCACCACACAGTATTATATGCTCCACAGTGGCCCCCACACAGTATTATATGCTTCATTCTGGCTAATCCCATCCACACATTGCAGAAAAATATCCACAGTGAAAATGTCACATTTTTATAAATCACAACATGTTAATTACACCTACAGAAATGCAGGTGTTTTCTGCATAGGTACAAAAGAGAATGAAAGTCCACAGAGGAAAACACTCTGTGGCTCGCTAAGTGGGGCCTAAACTTAAAAGGTTTTTCCAACCAAAGAAATCCATGGCATATGCATATGATATTGCTTTATGATTAGTGGGTCTCCATCGGCCAGAATCCCTACAGATCCTCACAATGAACCAACTGCAGCCCTACATAAAGAGGACCTTTCATCACCTCCAACAAGTCCAGTTCTTTACATCATTCAATAGGAGCTGTTCCACTGATTCTGGCACAGTTGGAATTTTTCTCTAGCCCCCACTGTCCCCAAGCAATCAATGACATTAGTTTTGGTTTCTGATATGCTATTTAGGCTCTGTAATGTCAGCAGGGCGGTGTCATGTAGGAGCAGACAATGGGTGTATTTCTGAGCTCTGACACTGGCTGCCTCTCATTGGAGCTCTGAATCACACTCCCTGCCTGACACTGTACTTCTGACATTACAGAGCTTAAATAGCACATCAGGTATCAAAACTATCTGCGCTTGTTGCTTGGGAACTGTGGGGGCTAGAGAGAAAAATCCAACTGTGCTGAAATCAATGGCGCGGCACTTATTAACGGATGCTAAGCACTTAAATTAGTGGAGGTGGTGAAAGGTCCTCTTTAAGCCACTTTACAATTTTTCCCTACAAACCCAAGCTCCTGGGCAATTGATGTAAAGGTAATTGCAGCAAATCTCAACTTACTTGGAATAGAGTTAGACTAGATGCACACGACCAAGGTGCATAACAGCCATGAAAAAATCGACCTGGGGGGCACCCGCCTTCATGGATCCCCCATACATTTCAGTGAATGGAGGGAACTGTGAAAACAGCCGAAAATAGGACATAACCTACATTTTGAAGGTCCGTGATAACGAACTGTCAAAATAATGGTCATGAGAATAGCCCCCATTCACTGACAGGGAAACTAATGCGATGTCCGTTATAAAAATGAACGAAACACAGCCAGTTTTCACTGTCATGTGAATGTAGCCAAAAATGTAGTCTCCTACACAGCAGACTGATGGCCAGAAACACAGCTGGTGAGAAATGCCAGCTCAGCCCCTTCGTTCTCACTAACAGCAGAGGTCCGAGAGAGCTGCCAATCTGATTTCTTATTCCACAATACAACTTATCTAAATTTGAACAATCAAAAATTTTTACAGATAAATTGGAAAGACAAAATGAATCATGAAAAGATCTTAAGTATTTTATATTCCTAAATAATGAGCACTTTAGTAGAATTTACTGGGAACGGTACAGTGGTGATAATTACAATTACATTAACTTTCGCTCCTCCAACTTTAAGAAACATCATGGACGTATACAATTATTTAGCACCACTAAAAAGTCTCTTACAGATTGTACAGAAACATAGAAGACTGAAGGTAAAAAATACCATATGGTCCATCTAGTCTGCCCTTATAGTATTTCCTTTTTTCCTCTTATATAGATATGCATTGGGTTTCCGTTCTTCGGGTCTATTTGGGGACCCAAAAATCAGAAACCCAATCCACTTAAAAAGCAGTTACCTGCCAGGTTTTCACCCGGTTTCCGCCCGATTTCAAGTGGATTTGGGGACGGAAACCCCCAATGGAAAACAAGCGCTGGTATGAACCCAGCCTTACATGTTTTGGATCCACTCTTAGTTTTGGCTTACAAATACTAAGGCAAAGAAAATGTATATGAATATCTATAATAATGTACCCAAACAAATCAAAACTATAAAATGTGTGGAAAAGTCAGTTCCCCAATGGATATATAAATAAAACAAATTTTATGTTTTAATTATATACCCATTGGGGAAGTGACTTTTCCACAAATTTTACAGTACAAATACTAAGGTACAATCATGACCACCAACACTGTCATCCTACCACCACTACCCTCTCCTATGCTGACCAAAAAGTGTTATTTTCTTATATTTCCTTCTGAAGTATTGAAGAAGGAAAACTCCTCCAAGATGCAAAAAGCAGCAATTTAGCAACGAGCATATACATTTCTGCAGAACAAAAGCAATCTTGTTGGTCATGTCTAACCAGTTATGTCTCTAAGTTTCTTTTAAATCTCCTTCCACATCACAATTATCTCAAAGCTGAACCAAAGATTTAAAGGGATGTGCTGTTGTAGGGCCAGTAGTGGTATGGTGAACATACCCTTCTTGAATCACAGTATAATCTTGTTGCTGAGAAATTCAACTTTTATTCCATAATAAGGTACACAATGCAGGTGGGACCACACCTGCTGAACCACCCATCTGTTATTTGGACACCACTTATTGCCACCCCAAAACAGAAATACTGACATGTCCCATGGACAATAATTTCATCAATCACAAAAGAGGAGGTGTCCAACAGGTGTCCCTCCCAAGTGCAGTTACATATGGAATAAAGGTTGAATTTCTCAGCAGCAAGACTGCACTTTCACACAATAAAGATGTGACCACTATACCAATAATTGGACCTACAGCAGCACAGATAAGTGGTGGAAGATTCCCTTTAATCCTCTGAGGAAACTTGGATAGCATGATACCATAGTATGGTAAAAAGGACTTAAAGGATACCTCCAATTATAAAACAACTTTTCATAAATGAATAGTGCAAACAAATGCAAGACACTACAAGAGTGCTACCTCTAGAAGTGGTCCCAATATAGGTGGCAGCTGACCCAAAGGCCAGAGAGATGCTGGTGCGTAGCACCTGAGAATAAAGAAAGGAAGTGTTCAAGACCAGTCTGAAGGTCAAGGGCAAGCAACGAAGATGCAGAGTCTTAGGAAGCCAAAAGCTACTACACAGCAAATCAGTAGGTCAGAAACAGAATCAGTAGCCTGGCCATGGCCCGGCATCCTGGCTGCCATGGCAACCCCTCAGAACCCCCAATCATATCACATGGGGGGGCGAGGGGGGTGACGGGGGGCGATCTTGCCCCCGGACCCCTGGATGCCATGATCGCTATTGATCATGGCATCCAGGGGGTTAATTCTCTGGAGTCGGCGTATCTTCCCACTCTGGCGGCTGGTCCCGGCCCTCAGTTGTGTAACACAGCGTTGAGCATTAACTATATGCTCAGCGCGACATAATAGTACGGCGCAGAGTGGGAAGGGGTTAAAGACGTTGCGCAGGATTAAAATTAATGGCTGCTTTTTTTTTCTCAGGAAGTGACCTCACATCCATTGGTCACATAGTAATGCTACAGCTCAGTCCCGTTAAAATGAATGAGGCTGAGCTGCAGCGTTGCCATGTGACCAACATACATGATGCCACTTCCTGAGAAGCAATCAGCCATGTTTTCTAATCCTGTACAACACCTTTAAGCATTTGTGCCTGTTCCTCCATCACAGAGTGTTACAAATCTGTGTCTAAGAGAAACTTGACTACCTCATTAGGCCCAATATTCATAAAACTGCTCTGACATACATTTTTTCAGAATTAGTCTGCTACCTTGCCCTTTCCTTGGACCATTTCTGTCCTCTCAGTAACCTACTGACTTGCTCTGGTCTTAGACTATTGTCCTCTTAACTCTGTGAGCAAGATGTTTGGTAATGGGGCCCTGAAGGAACAGTAAGGAGACGGGGCCCAGGAGGGAGGAAAGTGGTTGACCTTATGTGCCTATATGTAATCGTAGCTACCCAATGCTTCTATATATAATAAACTGGGTAGATAAATATTCAACCCAGTTTATTATATGGCAGTATAGGCTGTGTGAGATGTTGTACATTGCCTATCTGTATGTAGTGCAGTAAGTGTACTGAGCCATCTACCACTCTTGTAAGGGCTGAGGGTCTAGGGGCCCACCAGCCCCCATGGGACAGGGGCCCACTGAGGGATTCACCTGCTCTCCTGTGGGCCAGTCTGAACCTGTTACTTTTCAGGATGAGCAGGACGTACAGGCTTTCTTTATGATGAAAAGGTCATAGTGACTGAAACAAGGGCAGGTGAAACTACCAGTTACCAATAGGATACAGACAAACCAAAAATCTATATGTGGTGGGTCAATGTTTTTCTTTCTGTGTGAGTCTTAGAAGAATTTAAACGACTTTTTTTTTTTTTTTTACATGAAAGTGCTAAATTAAAATAATAGAGAACTACAGTATATATCTCTCAGCTCATCATTTTTCCTTTTATCATCTGTTACCCATAAATAGATACCAGAAAAATCCACTTTGAAGTCTAGGACCCAGGACTGCTTACCTTTACACTGATTCACTATTGTTGCCCGCATACCATTTTTATGCAATATATACACATCGATCCGCCATAACATTAAATGGTGGAGTGAATAACATTGATTATCTCATGACAATGGCATCTGTCAAGATTTGGGGAACATTAGGTGACAGACAGTTTTTGAACTTAATATGTTGAAAGCAGAAAAAATGGGCAAGCATAAGGAGTAACCTTCATAAGTATCAAAATGTGATGGGTAGAAAACTGGGTAACAAATTCCCCAGGAATTTTAAATGCAGTACAAGGAAGGACACTTATTTATGTGTGTAGGGAGTGAAGGCTGGCCTGTCTGCTCCAATGTCGCAGAAGAGCTACTGTAAAAGGAATTGATGAAAAAGTGAGTCAGAACATACAGTGAGTCGCAGCTTGCTGAGTATAAAGCTGTGCAGTAGCATTGTCCACAATATTAGACAGGTGATTTTACTGTTAGGGCTGATCGGCATATGTGAGAAACACAAAGTAGCTGTTGGAGAGCAAGTGGACAATGTGGTGTATTTTCACAGTAGCCTACCATTGTCTGATACAGTATAGGAAGAGAGAGAGAGAGAGAGAGAGAGAGAGAGTGTGAGATTGCGCAGCTGAGCATGCAATACGGCACAAATCTTCAGAATTCAATGTATTCTAATGTATTTTTATGCACTGATCACAGTCAGAAACAAAACAAGCAGACGACTATTTGCCACATGCAAATCGATTACTGATTTTTGACAATGATAGGACTTTATTCTGAATTGAAAACTAAAACAAAGGCTGAAGTGTTAATACTTGGATATTGTACAAGGAAATAAATGTTCCAGGGAATTACCCAGCAAAGAAATTACTGCTGAACAGCAAGTTGTTTGCATTGTTCTCTTGGCTTTTATTCTGCAACCTTCTTATAACGAACTCATTAATCCTGGTGATGTTTCCGGGAGTACATACTTGGGTCACTGACTTTGTTTATCCATTGCGTTGTTCAATTAATAGCATTCTTCTATTTAGTGAAATGCAGTATTGCTATGAAAATGTCTCAGCAAGTATCGTTCATCCATATCAGACAGGGTGACTGGCAGTATTTAAGAAAAATACATTTACTTCAATGGAAAGAGTCAAGCAGATCATCATCACCTACAGTATCTTCAGGCTAATTCTGCCTTAAAAAATCTGCAACCAAAGAAGCTGCGTTTCTGCAACGTGGGGTCTCAGCGTTAAACAAACTCCCCTGACAGTACAGTGATATCACTAGCTGAAACAACACAAATACATTTTCTAAGCAACACAATTAAAGAAGCTATGTTTTCAACCCTTAACTAGAAAAAAAAATATATAATAATAATATATAATTATAATATAATATACATGTATACTGGTTATAAAACTTTCTGTATACCTAGCAATTTCTTATTGATGCCTATTCAGAAATAAGTAATTATAATGATTATAAGTAGTTCTTTCCATGAGCATGTTTCCAGTTGTTTTTTCTATGAGTATGAGGCCTAAAAGAACACTCTAAAGAAAACTGATATACATGTCTAGAAAGGGAACTAAGAAGGCAGATATTTAAAAAGCACCAAAGATGGAATCTCTGTGTAATATGTTACTACTGCGTGCCTTGAAAAACGTAGAAATACCATTGACTGTCTTACACTAGTCACTAAATGTGAACAAAACAATAGAAATAAAACCGTGTATTCACCCTTGGCCATTCTACAGTACTAATTTGTCTGCAGATGCAGCAAATAGCAAATAACGACAACCTCTCTTGCTAGTTATCCTGAAGCACTTTACTGCAATGAATGAAGACAACTGTGTCAACTAAGTTTATATCATTTTATGATATAATGTAAACCCTTCCATAGTTAGAATCCCTAAAACGTACCCTCCTCTGTTCACACTCCCACATTACCTCACAGGATATGATGCCGTTTCAGACTAACTTTATATGTCCAGGCACCATCTGCACGTTAAAGGACACGACTGGTGATGGCTCATACAGCTTTATATATGTGTAATGACAGTAACCTCTATTATAAAATTGTCTGACCATTGTATAAGCAATGCTACCTCTGATGCCGTCCCTGTTACCTCTTGTGTCACCCCCTCTACCTCATAGATTGTAAGCTCTTGCGAGCAGGGCCCTCAGTTCCAGTGGGTGAATTGAATATTTCTTTGTAATGTATCTTTTTTGTCTGTACTTGAACCCTACAAATTGTACAGTGCTGCGGAATATGTTGGCGCTATACAAATAAAATGAATTATTATTATTATCACTGTAAATATTAAAACACATTGGCCTGTGAGATGGGATTTCGATTATTATTATTATTATTATTATTAATAACTTTATTTATATAGCGCCAACATATTCCGTAGCACTTTACAAATCAGAGGACACATGAACAGACAATATGAGACATTACAATGTGACAAAGAAATGAACATATCAAACAATAGAAGTGAGAGCCCTGCTTGCAAGAGCTTACATTCTATGAGGAGATAGGGGGACACAAGAGGTCAAAGGGCATGTTTGCTACCATGGTCCAGCCATCTTTTAATAGAAAAGGTTGTGTAACTGAAGCTGTATGAACCTGTCACCAGCCAGAATCTGTGAATAAATAGATACAAAGTACAAGGAGTGCAGTGTAACTTCTAGATGGAGAAAACAGGATCTGAGGAACAGACAAGGAAGGATAAAATGTTATTGTTCTACACCTCCGCACACTACACTGTGATCAGGTCACGTGATAAGCCTGACCAAACAGATGTGATTTTAGGGCAGTTTTGAAGCTGCTGTAGTTGGGGATTAATTGAATTGTTTGGGGTAAAGCATTCCAAAGCACTAGTGCAGCTCGAGAAAAGTTTTGGAGATGGGAGTGGGATGATCGGATAACAGAGGATGGGACTTTAAGTGATGGGACTGCATATCAACAAATACATCACTGCTTGGTATTTAACACTCTATCTAGACACCATCACATTAGTTGTACTACTGGATATGTTATGCAGTACAACTATAGTGTTATATGTTGTTATTTTATGCAGTAGTTGGTAACAGAGTTGCAGCAAAAATGTGACACGTCACTAACATGAGACCTCATGTGCATCTTATGTGTGAAGGAAATGAAGAGACCAATGATGCATTATGGTCAGAATTATCTGCAGTCCTAAAAATTAATGTTCAGGATGCTGGTGTATAGCTAATAGAAAAGAGTAAATGAACAATTGGCTTGAGATTTGCACTGTGAATCCCCCCTCCCCCCAAAAAAAAGAAGTTGCAAGGGTCTTGAAGGGCAAGTGGCAGCATGAGCTCAAGCAAGGAATGCTTTCTCATGCCCCCTCATGATGTATTTGAAGACATAAAAGACGGCTTTTCCAATAACCACAATACATATTTCTTCCTGAGCAACGTTTGCTTGGACCGTTACAACATCTCTGACTTCTTTTATCCACTTTGAGGGGGAACCGTTCATAACACTTGTATCGTGATCCTAAATACTTAAATAGGCAATCCACCAAACCCATCACCATCATCAGGTTTTGGACATTACAGTTCTTCATAAAGAAATACTGACTTACTTATAGCAGCCCATCAGAGTCCAGCTTTTATTTCCAAACAAGAATGGAAAGATTAAGCCTAGTGTTGCTGATAAATATACTTTTGGGGTTAACTGGGGTACAGACATAGTGGGTAGTGAGCTAAAGTTATCTTCTATCTATAGGATAGAGATTAAGTGGCTGACTGCTGGAGGTAGAACCACTGAGACTCCTAGTATTATGACAGGGACTACTTGACTTCCCCTTTGTGAATGGGGAAGTAATGCACTGTGTGACCAGTGCTCCTTTCACTTAAATGGGAGTGAATAAGCACTGTACACAGCTATCCCCATTAGTCTCATAGAAGTGAATGGAGCGGTTATTGTGCATATACTCTGCAATTCAATTCACACAGGACACTTGATGATTGTGAATAAATAAAACATTGTGACAAAATGTAAAGCCGGTTCTTTGACCGAAAATATAATGAATGTACAAAAATCATCCTCTATGTCAAAATGGGTTTGCTGCAAGCATAATTCAAGTGATTTAATTGTTCATATGTACTTCTTATCTACTAACACGAAATCATACCCAATTTGTCACTAACCATAAAACTTTTCATGGTTATTGTTGCAGATTTAATTACAAAGTGAGGAAGAGACAAGTCTACAATGACTTTTGCAGTGCTTTTGTTGGGCATAGCTTGTGCCTTAATTCAAAGTGTCGGTAAGTAACCCAACCCAGCCAAGCCAAGGGAAAGTGGTTGGAGAATAATGCCGTCAAGTAGACATTGTACTGACACGTGATAACATAAACTACTGAGAGTTCCTTTAACAAACTTGGCATAAGTAATGGTATCACTGGCTGTAGTACAAAGGTATTGCACCATTTTGTATTTATTTTGCTCCAAATCTCTTTATTGCCATGTGAATCAATAAATATTTAGCAGCAACTGTTTTCTATGGCAATGCTACACCTTTTGTCCTTGCATACAATTGTTGGCATACAGATGTATCTTTCTTTACCCTTCCTCTTGGCTGACAATGTTCAGATAGATGCGTAGAGAGATAATTAGCTTTTCAAGGCAATATTGTTTTGTAATATTGTGTCACAAAGTTATATATCTGGTGTTTATGTCTATGTGCAGCCAACCAGTCATTGCATTGTGAATTGCAACATTTCAAGGATTTTGTTGGCATATCACAATATTATATTGAGTTGGTTTAATGAGAAATTCCAGTTCTTAAAAATCTATCAGCAGGAAAATCTGTGTAAAACTAATGACAGTACCTTGCAGAGCTGATTTGCACTGCAGCTCCATTGTCCTGAAAATCAGAGCTAGCTAGCTGAAAAGGGTTTTAGGGGTGTTTCTTCTCCTCCCAGGGCTTTGCTGTCCGCTCCAGATAAGTGCCCCTAACTGTAGACAAAGTGTGACAAAGTGGATGAGGTCATTCAAGCAATGGGGGGAGAAGAGCTGGGTTACAGTTAAGGGAGATTATGTAGAGCAAAGAGTTAAGTCCCAGCAGGAGAGGAAACTGTCCTAAAGTCCTTTTCAGCTAATTTGCATAAGAACACAATGCAGATCTGTGGGAAGCATAGAAGCAGCCCTACAAGGTGCTGTCATTTGTTTCATACCAATCTTCCTGCTGACAGAATCCCTTTAACTAGATTCAAGCTAAGTTAAGGGTGGACATATTTTTCCCCCTAAAGTGGTTGTTTGGTTTAAAAATCTATTGTGAAACGCTGTAATACTCAAATACTCACTCAATTGTAACACACTATTCTATAAACTAGAGTGAAGAAAGGCTTCAAGGAGCACCTCTTGTTTTAGAGGGCCCAGCAGAACCATATGTTACATATGTAGACCATTAAAGGACTTACCATTAAGTTATTTCTGATAAAATTGCTTTGAATCACTTTTTTAACACACTACCTACCTGTGACATCCTGTGTCCGTTGCCGAGACCGCTGATTGGCCTTGGCAGAAGACAACACTGCAGCAGCAGGATCGTAACTCGCTGGGAAACACCAGAGCACCAGGGACAGGTGAGTATGTGTTTTTTTGGGGTTTTTTTACCTTCCCCGGCCTCATATTAAAAAAATGGTTATCCTGGACAACCCCTTTAATTACAGGTTTCCTCCAAGATTACAGCTAACTAACCAATTAGGGATTGTCCAGAAAGAGAAGCCTTTTAAAAGGAACCTGTCACATGGAAAATTCTGTTTAACCTGCAGGCAGTAGTGTGGGAAAAGGTTGTTCTAGCTTGTTATTTTATATTTTACACAATCTAACTTGTTATTCATTCAGATCTCTGTTCTTTGTTGAAAAGTCAAGGAGGCGGTTATATCAGTGATTGGCAGCTTTCCCTCTATGTGTATGTTCACACAGCTGAATTTTTCCTGGCTGAAAAATTCAGCTTCAGGAATTTGACGTTGGATTTTCTCCACTTGACCAAATTTGGCATTGAGTTCCGCACCTGCCAGGCAGAATTTTCCACCTTACATTCACTTCAGAATCCACCTGAAGATCAAGCTTGATGCTTATTTTCTCTGCTGGCTGAAAAAATCAGCTAGAGGAAAAAATCAGCCTCCCATTAAAATCAATGAAGGCAGAATTTGGAGCTGATTTTGAGGTAGAATCTGTCTTGAAATTCAGTCCCAAAGTCCGCCGTGTGAACATACAGCTGTCAATCATTGAAAGGGCCAACTCCTTAACTTTTAAACATAGAAAGAACAGAGATTTCAATGGATAAACAACAGGCTATACTGAATCTTTTCCCACAAAACTGTATCAGTCTACTCAGATGATTTCGCTCTATGACATGATACCTGCAGACTGGACATGGGACTGGCTCCCTTTTAAAATACCGTACATATATTACTACGTTTATAGAAATTAATTTTGGTTAAATTGACTAAGAAATGTTGTCCTGCTGTCTTCTATTTGTAAAGCAATATAACTTTGTGCTGTATTTTCTTGAAATTCAGAGTCCGATGAATTAGTTTGTCCAAACCACGTGACTGGAATATTGGGTGGACAAATAAGCATCACTTGCTTATACTCAACTGTTATTAAGGCCAATAATTATGCTTTCAAGTTCATTTGTGAAGAAGGAAAACAGCCTAGAAGATGTAAAAATGTAATCGTATCTACCAGTGGCTATCTAAATGAGAAGTATGTCGACCGAGCTTCAATTGAAGACAACAAAGGCGGCAAGATTATCATTACAATATCTAACTTACAGACAACTGATGGAGGAACTTACATATGTGGCTTGGGGCCAAATGACCAAGGGATTAAAGCTATATTTACTGTGATCGTCACTGAAGGTAACTATCAAATATAGAAATAACACATAGATGTGTGTGTTCTGTCACAAGTCTGAACACAAAAAAATATGCTGCAACAAGTAAAGTGTAACATTAGAACAGAGTGCCTTCTCCATTAACCATATACTTTTGGGGGTATTTATCAAATCCTGCACTCCACTGAAAATTTAGACAGTCTCCACATTGAGGAAACGCAGCTTTTTTGTTGCAGATTTTGCTTCGGTTTTTAGAGCCAAAGCCAATAATGGCTACAAAAAGAATGGGAAATATATAGGAAGCTCTTATACTTCTACCTTTTGCTCAATTAAAAACGCAGAAAAATCTACAACAAAAAAAGCTGCGTTGGGGTCTTAGCCTTAAAGTCAGTTTTTCTGGAGTTTGGATTGTCATAGATTACACCAAATGTATTGCACAAAGTATGAAAAATGTGGTGCATCTTTAACCACTTCAGTACCGGGCCAATTTCTGCTTCAGGACCAGACACATTTTCAGGTTTTTTTAAGTGCAGTTTTGAGGGCTGTAACATTTTTATCATTTGCGTTATTAAACTAATTTCTGCACCTTTTTTCGGTGACACATAGGGCTTTATTTTTATGTTTTTATTTTTTCACGTTTTAAAATTTTTTTTATATCCAGGAAAATATAAATAAAAGAGGAGGGAAAACATGTCTGTTTTTCATTTTTCAAGTGCTACTAAAAAACTTTATGAAATAGTTTTTCTTCTCCATTACAGTAATTTTTATTTTGTATTGTGTATTGTGTCAGGGGTGGGGCAAGAACCTGTGATGTGAGTGTGGTATTGGCGTATTATTTTATTTATTTTTTTTAACTATTTTACTTTAATTTTTTTTTTTTTTTTTACTTTTCTATTCATTTTATTTTATTTTTTTACATTGTGTCCCCATAAGGTCATAATAAACCATTGGGGACATCTGACCACTATTTTTTTTTGGTGGAGGGGCTGATTTCCCCTGTAACTGGGGCTGATAGCCCCAGTTGCAGGAGGAATGCAGCCTCCTGTTCATAACTGCTGAGCCTAGAAGCTCTAGCATTCTTTGATCCCCAGCAAGGCGGCTCCCATTGCTGTGTATACAGCACTCATTGAGCGCTGTGTACACAGCGATCGGGAAGTCATGGACGGTAATAAACTGTCCTTGCCTTTTCTAGGGGAACTACGACTATAGTAACAGCCAGCTCCCTGCTTCTGCAACTGCACGATTTTGTGCAGCTGCTTAAACTGCAAGGACATACTGGTACGTCCTTGCAGAACAATCAAGGGACCGCCCAGACGTAAACAGTCTATGGTAAGTCCAGAAGAGGATAAAGCAGTTTTATCTCAGGATTTCAACTGCCAGAGATAACAGAGGCTCTGATGAAGAAGCTTTTCTACTGCCTATTAGGGCTCAGCAACTGAAATCAATAAGCAGAGACAGGGACATATGCTGAGTCATCTTTCTGACCAGAGAGAGGCTAGTCTGTAGTCTAGCAACCAGCTATAAACCCTGGAGGGCAATATTTAGCTGTATTTGGCAAAGGGAGCAAGATAGATAAAACAATGTACAGTATTGGGTAAAACACTTCAGTCGGCTTAAGTTACATGTTTGAATATGACTCTTAATATGGGAATACCCAATTAAGTTTAAAACATCTGACCTGAGATGTTCGTCCACTTTTTATGCCACCCCCTTACTGGAGTGAGATTGGAATCATTTTTGCATCTTTTTTTTTTAAATGAATGTATTGCCATATTTATTTATTTATTAATTAATTAAAAGCAGATATAGTGAAATATATTTTCCTGTTTTAATTTTCTGATTTAGAATTTTTATTCTATTTTCTGTTATCTGTAGAGGTGTGAACTTCTATTGTGATGCTGTCTATCTTGTTTGTGATGTAAATGAGGTCACTACTGCAATGAAAACCCTAAAGAATTAGGAAGTGTAAGGATGTTATTAGGTATAGTGGACAGAGTGAAAATTTATATTGAAAAAGATAGTGTACTTTTTTTTTTAAATATAGATAGTGACATATAAAGTTAAAAATAAAATCATCAAAAATTCTTAAAAAATGTGTTTCTCACAAAACTTGCTATTAAAAATAGGCCATTTATGGTGACACATTTCCTTTTACCAGTTGCATTTGATAAATCTGTTGTACATCGGCTCAACAGATTAAACACACTGGGGTCGATTATGTGTGCCAGTCTTAATTACCTTTGTGTGTTTGTGCAAGATGTACTAGACTTAAAGGGGTTGTCCAGGATAAAATGATACTTTTACCCTAAGCTAAACACCCTTCCCCTCACCTAACGTCAAACTTACGTAATCAAAAATATATATTTACCCAGATCGCCGGGGCGGTCATGTGAGCGCCCCAAGCACATTTACTGATTTTCCGGGGAGATTCGTTTCCCCATTTCTGGAAACGGAACGTCACCAATACTACTCCCCACCCCATCATACTTAGCTGTCTTCCTGTCCAGATTTTCTAGG
This sequence comes from Leptodactylus fallax, assembly GCA_947044405.1. NCBI lineage: Eukaryota > Metazoa > Chordata > Amphibia > Anura > Leptodactylidae > Leptodactylus > Leptodactylus fallax. Next base: position 795,992 of record CAMRHE010000294.1, on the reverse strand, counting down.
CATGGAACGTCACTTCCTTCAGGGGGGACGGCTCCTCCTCTTATTGACGTCTGCCTGCCTCTCATGCCTGCACAATAGAGTCAGACTGTCGGCATGCTGGCACTCCGGCTATATTGCACAGGCACCGGCAGACATCAATAGGAGAAACCGGCTGCACAGAAGGAAGTGATCTCTCATGCCCAGAAGATCCAGATAGGAAGACAGGTAAGTATGATGGGGTGGGGGGTGGGCTGAGTTAGTTAGTTAGGAAGGGCTAGTAGTGGGTGAGCTAGCTAGGGAAACAGGGAGGGGGTGTGAGAGAGGAAGGGGAAGAGGGTGAGAGGGGGATGTAGTGTGAGTCAGCTCTGAGTGAAGAGCAATGCATCATGGTAGTTGTAGGATAAACAAACAGGAAGCGACACCATGTAAACAAATCCACAGGATGCCAGGAGCTTCCAGAGAAACCCAGAAATTACTCAAAACACTTCTAAAGTTATTAGGTTGCACTTATTAACCCATTAATGGCACTAAGACCTTTTTTAAAAAAAAAAATTAAATTTTGCTCGGAAAACCCCTTTAATAAGACACATTGTGAGAGGTCCTGTGTGTCAGAAATGAAATCTACTCCACTTAGAGACTGGCATAGATTTCTGATCTAACTCGTAGAAATTTTCGGGTGTGTGTTATGGTAAACCTGATGGCCAAGGAGTCATTATCCTTACCCACTTAGATTTCAGCCCTGCTCTGCGGATTTTTTGGAAATGTGGTGAGTGGGGCATGAAATGAAATAAAGTTGCAATTCTTGCTCAAAAAACAGATACACTCAGATTTTAGCTGGTGGAAAGTGACTAAATTAAATTCACTACTTATCAAAACCTTTTTTGAGACTACATGCCACAGTCCTAGAGATAGGGGCCTTATCTCATTGTTATCGACCACCAGGACCTACCACCGCCTTCATCGACCATTTCACCACCTGGCTAATGCACTTCCTATCCACAGACACCCCCACCATCATCATGGGTGATTTCAACATCCCCATTAACACAAACCACCCCTCTGCTTCCAGACTCCTGTCCCTCACCGCCCCCTTTGGTCTCTCTCAATGGTCCTCCTCTGCCACCCACACAAAGGGGCACACACTGGACCTCATATTCACCCGCCTCTGCTCTCTATCCAACCTCTCTAACTCTCCAACCACACTCTCTGACCACAACCTGCTGACATTCTCTGCCCTCTGCTCTGTAATAGACCCCCCAACTCCTAAATCAACATGCCCCTGCAGGAACCTTAATCGCCTTGACATCCGCACGCTCTCAGACTCTCTCCTACCACTCACTGACATATCCTCACTCCAGGTCACAGATGCCGCTGCTGCCTTCTATAATATCACCATTACTTCAGCTCTTGACTCTGTGGCCCCCTTCACAAACACCAGAGCCCGACCGATCAATAGGCAACCCTGGCACACTGACCTCACTAAAAATTTGACGTGTCTCACGGGTTGCAGAACGCCTCTGGAAGAAAAGCCACTCCCAGGAGGACTTCACTAGGTATAAAGAGGCAGTTCTCACATTCAAAAACGCACTCACCTCTACAAAGCAGGTCTACTTCACCACACTCATATGTGCCCTATCCCGCAACCCCAAACAGCTATTCACTATCTTCAACTCCCTTCGCCGTCCTCCTGTGCCCCCTCCGACATCACTTATCTCAGCTTATGACTTTGCCTCTTATTTCAAAAGCAAAATTTACACCATCAGAGACAGTCTCACTCTACACCCCCCAACAACCACTCTACCCAACTGCTCTGTGCTCTTCATCCTTAACCTGTTTCTACACCATCACTGATGAAAAGCTCTCCACCCTAATCTCTAAATCCCACCTCACCTCCTGTGCGCTTGACCCGATCCAGTCACATCTCATCCCCAACCTCACCGAAGTCTTTACTCCTGCCCTAACCCATCTCTTCAACCTATCCCTAACCAGAGGATCCTTTCCTTCCGCCTTCAAACATGCTACCGTCACATCTATACTTAAGAAACCGTCCCTCGACCTGTCCTCTCCAGCCAACTATCGCCTCATCTCACTGCTCCTGTACGCCTCTAAATTGCTTGAACAACACATCCACTCCGAACTATCCTCCTATCCCTCATCCAACTTACTCTTTGACAGACTACAGTCAGGCTTCAGACCCCATCACTTCACAGAAACTGCCTTAACCAAAGTCACAAATGACTTACTAACTGCCAAAGCCAAGCGTCACTACTCTGTCTTCCTCCTCCTTCACCTCTCCACCTTGACCTCTGTGCCTTTGACACAGTCGACCATTCCTTATTGTTAGAAACGCTCTCATTCTTTGGCATCACAGACCTGGCCATTTGCTGGATCTCCTCATACCTCTCAAACCGCACATTCAGCATCTCCCACCTGCACACCACCTCCTCGCCATACCCTCTTTCTGTCGGTGTCCCCCAAGGCTCTGTCCTAGGACCCCTCCTGTTCTCTATCTACACCCTTGGCCTTGGAAAACTCATAGAATCTCATTGTTTTCAATACTATTGCTATGCTGACGACACTCAAATATATCTCTCTGGACCAGACATTACCTCTACCTGTTGTCCAGAGTTCAAGAGTGTCTAGCAGTCGTAGCCTCCTTTCTCTCCTCCAGCTTTCTCAAACTCAACATGGAGAAAACTGAGTTCATCATCTTTGCCCCACCTCACATGACCCCTCTACCTGACCTATCTATCACAGTTAATGGAACCACACTTACCCCAGTCGCACGTGTCCATTGCCTTGGGATAACCTTGGACACTGACCTATCCTTCAAGTCGCACATCCAAACCCTCAACACTTCCTGCTGCCTCCAACTCAAGAACATCCATGAAATCCGCATCTTTCTCACCCCTGAAACTACAAAGATGCTAGTCCATGCCCTCATAATCTCCCATTTAGATTACTGTAACACCCTTCTCCATGGCCTCCCAGCAAACAATCTCTCGCCCCCCTCCAGTCCACCTTAAACTGTGCTGCTCGCTTAATACACCTCTCCCCCTGCTCTTCATCAGCCGCTCCTCTCTGCCAATCCCTTCACTGGCTACCTGTTGCCCAGCGAATAGAGTTCAAAATGCTAACGCTGACATACAAAGCCATCCACAACCTGTCTCCTCCACATATCTCTGATCTAATCTCCCACTACCTGCCCACACACGACCTCCGATCCTCCTACTCTGCTTTGCTCTTATCCGTTCATACAACCGTCTCCAAGATTTCTCCCATGCATCCCCCATACTCTGGAACTCATTACCAAGACACATAAGACTGACCCTCACAATCACAAGCTTCAAGAAGGCCCTGAAGACTCACCTATTCAGGAAGGCCTACAACCTCCAATAACGCCTCTGTCACCACCTGTACAGCCTCTACCCTCACCTTCTGTCTCTATCCCTCTTCCCTCATAGATTGTAAGCCCTTGCGGGCAGGGACCTCTATCCCACTGTGCCAGTTGTTAGTATTGTATTTGTTTAGTATATTTTGTGTACTGTATGTAAACCCTCAAATATACAGCACCATGGAATTAATGGTGCTATATAAATAAATAAATAAATAATAAATAACAATAATAATAGTTATACCACCAATTTCATGGCACTACCTACTTGGGAACAATATCTTATACACTAACTTCTCTCAGCAACATATTTTTGATAAAACCAGTTCAGTCTCATCTAATAACATCAAAGAGACATCATATAAAATTCTAACACAATGGTATCTGACACTGGCCCATTTGTCTAAATTTTATTCCACAGTTTCGGACTCTTATGTCCGGACTGTAGTGGAGTCGGGAACCATGGCCCACGGATAGCCATGCCCTATCGCTGTATTATATTGTATTATATTTTTTGGTTTGTTGTTGTGATGCTTTTTCCATTCTCAATAAAGATAGTTTGAAAAAAAAAAAAAAAAACTGAGAGGAATTGATACAGAAAGTATACTGGAAAATTTTAAGAAGTAAAATTAAGTTTTATGGGTCACAACTATGGCACACCCTTCTGCAGGGGTGCAATCTTAGATCACACATTTTTGAAACATTACATTTACACTTTAAGGCTAAGGCCCCAAGTAAACACAGCTACAAAAACATTGCAAAAAAAATTGCTGCAAAAACCTGTTTTTGCGCCATTTATCTTAGTGTTTTTGAAAACATAGCTTTTCTGCAGTTTTATTTTGTGCAATTTGTGGATGAGATTAACCCTTAGGCGCACCAGGACGTACAGTTATGACCTGGTGCGTGTAACTAAACATGGCAGCTGCTCTGAAACGGAGCGGCCGCACTAGCTGCTGGGTCTGTGCTATTTCATACAACAGGAAACCGACAGCTAACATAGGTTTTTTACCACAGAGTGGAAGCCGTAAAAAAAACCAAAAAACAAAACAAAACAAGAAAACGGCGGTAGCATTTTTTTCTCAATTCCACCTCATTCTGAATTTTTTTTCCTGCTTCCCAGTACATTGTACAAAATAATAAATAGTACCACATTGAAGTACAACTCGTCATGCAAAAATCAAGCCCTCATATGACTACGTAAATAGAAAAAAGAGAAAGTTATGGAGTAAAAAACGAAAACACAAAAATGGAAAATGTCTGTGTCACGTAAGGGTTAAATGGAGTCTCATTTACTTTGCTGGTATTGTAAAACAAAGTGGTTTTTTTTCGGCTGCTTTTCCACAATGTGTAGCCGTAGTCTAAGGGCCGGTTTACATCTGCGTTCGGTTTCCGTACAGTGAAGTCCGCTTGGGGACCCCCCAAACGGAAACCTATACGCAGAGAGAAGTGGTTACCTGGTTACCTGGGAAACCCGCAGACTCCATAGACTATAATGGGGTCCGTGTGGTTTCCGCACGAAACATGTGGAAAAATGCGGAGCAAGCACTTTCCTCTCCGCATGTTTCCGCACGAAACATGCAGAAACCAAGCGGAAACCACCATTATAATCTATGGGGTCCGCAGGTTTCCTTATGTAAACCGCTTCTCTCTGCGTATAGGTTTCCATTCGGGGGGGTCCCCAAGCGGACTTCACTGTACGGAAACCGAACACAGATGTGAATCGGCCCTAAAGTGTAAACTGTAGAAATATTCAAGTGGATTGTTAAGAATACATGACAATTTGTTGTACGTTTCAATATAATTTCTTTTCCCATTTAACAAATTTACTTGGCAGACTCTGTCATTCCAAAGGAAGCAACACTTCTTTATAGTCAGTTGAAGGGATCAGTGAAGTTCCAATGTGATTTTGGAGATCAATTTGCTGCACAATTAAAATACCTGTGCAAAATAGAAAGAACAGAGTGCAAGAATATTATTGACAGTTCAGGAGCAATTGATTCTGCATACCGGGGAAGAATCATTCTGCAAGTAAATGAAAGAAGTTCTGCAAGTTTTACTGTCACTATGATACAATTGGAAACTCGAGATTCTGGGATGTATTCATGCGGTGTGGGTAGCTCTGGTGGTGAAGGAGAAACAAAAGAGTTTGATTTGAGGATCAATACAGGTGAGTAAATGACACCTTCCATTTTTGATGCTGCCATATAGTAAATCTCAGTTCATTAAAAATACTTTGATATAGTAATGAGGTGGATTTTCATACAGACTTATATAACAAACAATAAACCTGATCTCTTAAGGTGGCCATAAATATTAGTCTAAAGCTTTAAAGTTGATCAAAATGGACACTTTCACCGAAAATGGCCATTTTTAGGTGAAACTTAAAAGCACAATCATTTCAGCCAATGACAGAACACCGTCTTACAACTTTCATCTGATAGTAGCTATTCTGACAACAATTTTCCCTTCAAAGAATGTCCCTAGAACTTTTCTGCAAATATTGTTATGGTGATCATGTATGGCCAGTTTGAACGTGTGGCCTTAGCCTAAAGTATAATATGGATAAAACTGTGTATAAAAGGTGTCAGTGAAATGATCATTTAATCTACTTTCTAATGTGTATTGACCACCTTGATCACTACAAAACTATGAATATTTCAAATAACATGGAAGTGGATATAGTATAGTTTACTGTGTACTTGTCCATTAAAGGCAACTGCCAGAGTACCTATTACGGTGCTCAAACATACAAATACTGTAGATAGAGCCAATAACTTCTAGTACAGGAAAAAGGCAGGTCTACCTGGCAGAATTCATGTATATATAACAGTTAGTATTGGCATCTGTGACACAAAGGAAAGCAAAAGCATTGTAGTAACCCAGTATAATCTATAATCCCCCAGTGGATTACAGTTTTACAGCTACAGGTACATGATGGAGATGGTGGATCATGGTGAGTTGTTGACACAAACATTCTACAATTAAAAGAAAATATCACTAGGCAGCAGCTGCCATGCGCCATTCCCCCATTCAGTGCTGCAGACACACATTCTCAACCCATTTAGCAGCGCAAGTCCAGGTGTCCAGCATGCATTGCACTACAATGTCACACAGCAGAAGGTAGCCATGAGGTCATGCTGGAACAGGTGAACGGTGGACTGTTGAGCATGATATTGCACGATGTATAATTACAGCATAATCATGTGATCATTGGCAGCTGTATTCAGGTGGAGTTTCAGCTACATGCATCTGTCCCTAAGTGAGCATGTATCCTTATACTTAAACAGTACAACAGGCAGGCAGCAGCCACTGTACTGTATAAGCATACATAGGGATCACAAGTGGTCAGCTTCATTACATGTCACAGCAGTGTCGGACTGGGATGTCTAGGGCCCACCAGTGGAATTGTTTCTAGGGGCCCATCATCAGAACCCCTGCAGATCAGCGGTACCGAGACAGGGCGGCTAAATGTAATAACATGCCGGGAGCCATGCTGCTCACCCACTATCGCATGTGCACCACTGCACTACCTAAACCTACTGCTACACCTTGTATGGCAAGTGAACAGCGTGGCTCCTAGAATTGTTACCTTTACCTGTAGCCGCATTGTCCTGGAAAAGCTGATCTGCAGAGGTCCTGGCTGTTGTATCATCGTAGATGTAATATTGATGGCCTATCCTAAGGACAGGCCATCAATATTAGGAAGATGGATAAATCCTTTAAAGAGGTTGTCGAAGGAATTGGAGCAACCCATGTAGCTGGCGGGAGGTGTAAAGTAAAAAATAAATAAATTAACAAGCATACTCACCTGTCCCCGGCACTCCGTTGTCTGCTGCCAGTGTCCATTCAGTCTCATGCCGGCGACTCCTTGCTGGGAGTCCTGCACCTCATGTGCTCGCTAAGACCAATTAGGTACAGGATTTCCAGAAATGAGGCACCGCCATGAGACCGAACAGACACAGGCAGGGGACAACGGGGTGCTGGGGACAGGTGAGTATGCTTTTTTAAAAATTTTCTTATTTTTACATCTCCCTGGCGGCCGACACAGTGGTCGCTCCAGTTTATGGACAACCTCTTTTAAGGGGTTGTCTGGGCCAAATTTTACTATGGTCACTTCACTGGTCCCCCCACATAGTGGCCTCTTCACTGGTCCCCCATACTGTATGGGGAACAGTGATGTGGTCATTATATTGTGTGGGAGCAGTGATGGGGGCTAACATCCTGTGGGGGGGACATTAAACTGTGTGGGGCATATTAAAGGGGTTGTCCAGGGTTAATCTTTTTTATTGCCTATGCTCAGGATAGGCCATAAATACCTGATCAGTAGGGCTCTGACACACGGCCCCATCAGCTGTTCGGAGCCACTTCCGGCGCCCGTTCTGTACACAACATAGGGCCGGAAGCAGAAAGCTCCATCCGCTGTTTAGTCGCCCGGCGCCTTCACTGCAGCTCAGCTCCTACTGACTTCAATAAGTGCTGAGATACAGTAAAGGTGCCCGGCTACAGTGGACAGAGCTTTCTGCTTCTGGCCCTGTATTGTGTACAGGATGGACACCAGAAGTGGCTCCATACAGCTGATCGGTCCGGGGTCAGCCCCCTACAGATCAGGTATCTGTGGCCTATCCTGAAGATAAACCATAACAAATTATGCCTGGACAACCCCTTTAATATACACCCCTAATGCACCACACTTTAAAGAGATTGTCCAGTATAATTTTTTTCTTTTTTATAATTAGTCTGGGGAAGGTGAATCCCCCCACCCCCCCCCCCCCAAAAAAAAAAAAAAAACATGCTAAACATACTCACCTGTCTCTGGTGCTCTGGTGTCCTCCCAGCACGGTCCGGTCCTGCAGCTCCGCTGTCTTCTTTTTGCCGGAATTCCTCACTGGCTGTGACGTCCCAGGTCCCTTCCCTTAGGCCACTGATTGGCCTCAGGGGTCACGTGACGTCACAGGTAGTCATGTGCAGAGGGAACGTCAGCTGGAAGAAAACAACAGAACTGCAGGACCGAACTGCTCTGGGAGACACTGGGGACAGGAAAGAAAGTTTGTGGGGGGTTTTTTTGTTTTGTTTTTTTCACCTGCCCCTGCATAATTAAAAAAAAAGTATAAGTATATAAGTATAAGCTCCACAGTGGCCCCCACCCAGTATTATAAGCTCCACAGTGGCCCCCACCCAGTATTATAAGCTCCACAGTGGCCCCCACCCTGTATTATAAGCTCCACAGTGGCCCCCACCCTGTATTATAAGCTCCACAGTGGCCCCCACCCTGTATTATAAGCTCCACAGTGGCCCCCACCCTGTATTATAAGCTCCACAGTGGCCCCCACCCAGTATTATAAGCTCCACAGTGGCCCCCACCCAGTATTATAAGCTCCACAGTGGCCCCCACCCAGTATTATAAGCTTCATAGTGACCCCCACCCTGTATTATATGCTCCACAGTGGCCCCCACACAGTATTATAAGCTCCACAGTGGCCCCCACCCTGTATTATAAGCTCCACAGTGGCCACCACCCAGTATTATAAGCTCCACAGTGGCCCCCACCCAGTATTATATGCTCCACAGTAGCCCCCACCCAGTATTATATGCTCCAAAGTGGCCTCCACCCAGTATTATAAGCTCCACAGTGGCCCCCACCCACTATTATAAGCTCCACAGTGGCCCCCACCCAGTATTATAAGCTCCACAGTGGCCCCCACCCAGTATTATAAGCTCCACAGTGGCCCCCACCCTGTATTATAAGCTCCACAGTCGCCCCCACTTAGTATTATAAGCTCCACAGTGGCCCCCACCCAGTATTATAAGCTCCACAGTGGCCCCCATCCAGTATTATATGCGCCCAATAGCCCCCTCCGCTCCGCTTCGGTGCTATTATTATACTTTGGGGTCTCCTCAGACCCCAGAGTACAATAATCGGAGGCCCAGGGGAAGTGATTAAAAATAACACACTCTCATACTCACCTTGCCTTACCTTTCCTTGGCATCCTCGCTCCATCCTGCCGTCTTCAGCGTCTTCAGGCCCTTTTCCGACGACGCTGCTGAGGCCTGTGATTGGGCCTCAGCGGTCACGTGGGGGCGCACTGACATCATTAAGCGGTTGCGCCCCATGTGACCGCCGGGGCCTAATCACAGGCCTCAGTCACATGACGGAGGAGCGCCGGAGAGGACGCTGTGCCCAGGAGAGGTGAGAATATGTATTTATTATTTTCAGTCACCTCCCCTGGGTGCCCTGCCCTGCCATCTATTGGAAAGGGGCCTGCAGTATGCCAGGGCCCCTTTCCATAACAGTATGTATAGCGGTCGGGGAACCAGGCTTTCCCCGACCGCTATCATAGTGGTCCGGGGCCCTGGCCATCTCCAGCTGGCCGCGGGCTCCGTAACCTGCCGGGTCCGGTCGCGGTCGCAGGGGGCCACTGGTCAGGGGCCCGATCGGGATGGTCAGGATTCCGATCGGGCCCCCATGACATGAGGACTAATAGTCGGGACTCGGGGCCCACCGGTGGATTCACCGGTTCCCTGGTGGGCCAGTCCGACCCTGTGTCACAGGTCAACAGACGGCCAGAAAGTAGCTCTAAATACAGGTGTATCTCAATAAATAAGAATATCTTTGAAACATTTATTTATTTCAGTAATTGAATTAAAAAAGTGACCTCCTATATTTTCTAGATTCTTTACACACAGAGTGTTCTATTTCAAGTGTTTTATTTCTGTAAATGTTGATTATGGATTACAGGTAATGAAAACCAAAATCTAAGAAAATTAGACTATTGTAAAAAAGTTCAGTATTGTAAATTCAGTGTGTCACCTGCCAAGGTTTCCTAAGCCTTTAAATGGTCCCTCAGTCTGGTTCAGTATGACACACATTCATGGAAGATGCTGATTATGAATTGTATTACTGAATTACTGAAATGAATGAACTTTTCAAAAATATTCTAATTTATTGAGCTGCACCTGTATGTAACCTGTATATTGTTGGCACCTAGTGGAGTCGTGGTTTCCGAGGCGATAACTGTGTTCATTGCTGAGAGCTGTAAGTGACAAAGAAATCTGCATTGACTGACTACTACCTGCAAAGCATTGTAAATGAGGGAGTGGGGGACACACATAAGAGGGCATTATACTGATTGGGGTTATGAGGGACCATTAGATGGGGGATAGAATGGTATTGTACTTTATATGGAGATAAGGACTATATTATACTTTGGGGTTATATGAGGGACATTATATCATATGGGGGCATAAGGAGACCATAATACCGTACTTTTTAGGGGCATAAGGGACTATTATCCTCTATGGGGGCATAATCAGGCTAGTATTCTATATGGGACATAATAACACTACTACTGCATGAGTTGTGCTGCAAAAGCACACAAACCTGGACCCTGAAGTTATATCAATAATAAGTGATACTGATATTAATGTGTCTTCAACAGAGACTGATATACAACAAGGATCTAAATTACTGAAAGCAAAATTGGGTGGATCGGTGTCTGCTGTGTGCAAATACAATCCTAAACAGAATTACACTCTTAAGTTTTGGTGCAAATGGAAAGAATCAGTTTGTGATCCACTGATAAAAACAGATGGCTTTGTGAAAAGTGAATATGAGGGAAAACTTGTAATTTACGATGACCCAACAAATGGGATTATGCAGGTCCTTATGAACCAGTTAGCTGAAGAAAATGAAGGCTGGTACTGGTTCGTGTTAACTGATGGAACACATGATCAGACTTCAGCTGTACAAATCCTCATTTCTGAAGGTACAAGACCTAAACATAATGTAACTTTTCCTTATCATATATTTATTTACATGAAGTGTTTTAATCTTATATAAATATTATTCTTATATTTAAGGATATCCAGAAGGATTGACTGTTGTCAAAACAATACATGTTAAGAATGGGGAAACAGCTAAAATCACATGCACCTATCCATGTAGATTTAATTCCGATGAAAAATATTGGTGCAAATGGAGTAACCTTAATTGCCAAAATGTCGAATTTCCTGTTGATGATGACGAAAATAGTCTGAGTGTAACATGTGAACCTCAGAAACTGATCCTTAGCATTCTATCTGTGTCCCAAAAGGACAATGGATGGTACTGGTGTGGAGCAAAGAAAAATGGATACTATAAAGATACTTCAGTAGTTCAAGTTATAGTAGAAGGTCAGTTTTTATTCTCAAAAGGCAAATTTCACTTTGTGCATTTTCAGTAACTTTGAGGTCTATAAGAACACACAATCTTGTAAGACCATATGCCCTCAAAATATATTTTTAATTTTATTTGTTTTTACTACACTAGATGCATTCATAGAGGTTCGTAATTCTGACACTAACCTACGTGCTGCCAAAGTGCCCAGTGAGGATACAGTGGATACTCCTCCCAGGTTAGTATTCAATAGTTTTTCTGTAAACAATTATTCACTAAAGCCACTGCAAGGAATTGATTTCTATATACTAGTATCCAGGGCCGCTTTAACCATAGGGCCAACGGTGCACTTCCACTGGGCCCTATGGTAGCAGGTACCCTCTTTGGGCAGAGGGACAGTCCTGCATTTGTTGACCCACTATCCAGGGCAGGGGCCATGGCCCCAACTCATCGGCATCTGGAGGAAGCCAGTGATGAAGTAGAGAGTCATCCGCTCCCTGCTTCACCACCCGGCCGATGTCTTTGCCCGGTGTCCTGGGAGAAGGAGGTGTGATGTAGTGACATAACTTACATCTCACCTGTTGCTCCTTGAAGACTCCGGGACCAGAGAGAGGAGTGAAAGGGGAAAGGTGAGTATTAAGGTTTGTTTTTTCCTTACATATAAACAGTGGGGGACATGAAACTGTGGGGACAACCTGGGGGTGGGGGACATGATACTGTGGGGGCAACCTGGGCAGTGGAGGGTCATGATAATGTGGAGGCAACCTGGGGGGTGGAGGACATGATATTGTGGGGGCAACCTGGGGGAAACATGACACTGTGGGGCAACCTGAGGGGGGCATGGCAGTGTGGGAGAACATGAAACTGTGGGGGCAACCTGGGGGGTGGGGGGGACTTGATACTATGAGGGCAACCTGGGGGGTGGAGGGCATGGTACTGTGGGGGCAAACTGGGGGACCTGATACTATGGGGGAACTAGGGGGCGTGGGGGGACATGATAGTTTGGGGGCAACCTGGGGGGGACATGACACTATGGGGCATCCGGGGGGTGGGGCATGATACTGTGGGGGGAAACGACACTATGGGGGCAACCTGGGGTGGGTGGGGGGGCATGATAATGTGGTGGCAACCTCGGGGGATGGGGGACATGATACTATGGGGGCAACCTGGGAGAGGGGCATGACAGTGTGGGAGAACATGATACTGTGGAGGCAACCAGGGGGGTGGGGGAACATGAATCTGTGTGGACAACCTGGAGGGGGACATGAAAATGTGGGGACAACCTGTAAGGAGACATTATGAGGGGCATTATATTGTATGGGGCCCACTAGGGAGACATTTTACTGTGGAGCGCCAATAAGGGGCATTATACTATGTGGGGGTCATTGACGGGGCATTATAATTTATGCAGATCAGGTATTTCTAAGTGGTGATGGGGGGCTCACTTATGAAACCTTTGCACAGGGCCCACCACTGTGTTAAAAGGACCTACTAGTATCTATGTAAAATGTTCCAAATTTTAGTTCATTAATATTATTATTATTAATCATATACACACGTGGACAAAATTGTTGGTATCCCTTGTTTAATGAAAGAAAAACCCACAATGGTCACAGAAATACAGTGGGTGCGTATTTGGGAAAGTGGGAAAGTATTCAGACCCCTTTACATTTTTCACTCTTTGTTTCATTGCAGCCATTTGCTAAAAGCAAAAAAGTTCATTTTATTTCTCATTAATGTACACTCAGCACCCCATATTGACAGAAAAAAACAGAAATGTAGATATTTTTGCAAATTTATTAAAAAAGAAAAACTGAAATATCACATGGTCATAAGTATTCAGACCCTTTGCTCAGTATTGAGTAGAAGCACCATTTTGAGCTAGTACAGCCATGAGTCTTCTTGTGAATGATGCAACAAGTTTTTCACATCTGGATTTGGGGATCCTCTGCCATTCCTCCTTGCAGATCCTCTCCAGTTCCATCAGGTTGGATGGTGAACGTTGGTGGACAGCCATTTTCAGGTCTCTCCAGAGATGCTCAATTGGGTTGAGGTCAGGGCTGTGGCTGGGCCAGTGAAGAATGGTCAAAGAGTTGTTCCGAAGCCACTCCTTTGTTATTTTAGCTGTGTGCTTAGGGTCATTGTCTTGTTGGAAGGTGAACCTTTGGCCCAGTCTGAGGTCCAGAGTTCTCTGGAAGAGGTTTTCTTCCAGGATATCTCTGTACTTGGCCGCATTCATCTTTCCTTCAATTGCAACCAGCCGTCCTGTCCCTGAAGCTGAAAAACACCCCAATAGCATGATGCTGCCACCACCATGTTTCACTGTTGGGATTGTATTGGGCAGGTGATGAGCAGTGCCTGGTTTTCTCCACACATATTGCTTAGAATTGACGCCAAAAAGTTCAATCTTCGTCTCAACAGACCAGAGAATCTTATTTCTCATAGTCTGGGAGTCCTTCATGTGTTTTTTGGCAACCTATGTGGGCTTTCATATGTCTTGCACTGAGAGGCTTCCTTCGGGCCACTCTGCCATAAAGCCCCAACTGGTGGAGGGCTGCAGTGACAGTCGACTTTGTGGAACTTTCTCCTATCTCCCTACTGCATCTCTGGAGCTCAGCCACAGTGATCTTTGGGTTCTTTACCTCTCTCACCAAAGCTCTTCTCCCACGATTGCTCAGTTTGGCTGGACAGCCAGGTCTAGGAAGAGTTCTGGTCGTCCCAAACTTCTTCCATTTAAGGATTATGGAGGCCACTCTGCTCTTCGGAACCTTGAGTGCTGCAAAAATTATTTTGTAACCTTGGCCAGATCTGTGCCTTGCCACAATTCTGTCTCTGAGCTCCTTGGGCAGTTCCTTTGGCCTCATGATTCTAATTTGCTCTGACATGCACCTTGAGCTGTGAGGTCTTATATAGACAGGTGTGTGCCTTTCCTAATCAAGTCCAATCAGTTTAATTAAACACAGCTGGACTCCAATGAAGGAGTAGAACCATCTCAAGGTGGATCAGAAGGAAATGGACAGCATGTGAGTTAAATATGAGTGTCACAGCAAAGGGTCTGAATACTTATGACCATGTGATATTTCAGTTTTTCTTTTTTAATAAATTTGCAAAAATAGCTACATTTCTGTTTTTTTTTCTGTCCAGATGGGGTGCTGAGAGTACATTAATGAGAAATAAAATGAACTTTTTTCTTTTAGCAAATGGCTGCAATGAAACAAAGAGTGAAAAACTTAAAGGGGTCTGAATACTTTCCTTACCCACTGTAGCTTGAATTTGACAAAAGTAATTTTCCAAACTACATGTTGACAAGCCACAATGCTTCTGGGAGAATGTCCTATGGACAGATGAAACCAAAATTTTAATTTTTGGCAAGGCACATCAGCTCTATGTTCACACACAGAAAAATGAAGCATATCTTGAAAAGAACACTGTCCCTACTGTGAAACATGGAGGAGGCTCTGTTATGTTCTGGGGCTGCTTTGCTGCATCTGGCACAGGGTGTCTTGAATCTGTGCAGGGCACAATGAAATCTCAAGACTATCAAGGGATTCTAGAGAGAAATGTGCTGCCCAGTGTCAGAAAGCTTGGTCTCAGTCGCAGGTCATGGGTCTTGCAACAGGATAATGACCCAAAACACACAGCTAAAAACACCCAAGAATGGCTAAGAGGAAAACATTGGACTATTCTGAAGTGGCCTTCTATGAGCCCTGACCTAAATCCTATTGAGCATCTTTGGAAGGAGCTGAAACATACCGTCTGGAAAAGGCACCCTTCAAACTCGAGACAACTGGAGCACTTTGCTCATGAGGAGTGGGCCAAAATACCTGTTGAGAGGTGCAGAAGTCTCATTGACAGTTACAGGAATCGTTTGATTGCAGTGATTGCCTCAAAAGGTTGTGCAGCAAAATATTAAGTTAAGGTTACCATCATTTCTGTCCAGGCCTGTTTCATGAGTTTTCTTTTAAAAAAAAAATTCTGTTGAAGCATGGTTGAAATGTCTGACTTTCATTTGTTCATTTTCATAGAATTTTTATATATTATTACTTTTGTCAGATTCAAGTTATTTCTGTGACCATTGTGGGTTTTTCTTTCATTAAACGAGGGGTACCAACAATTTTGTCCACATGTGTAACTCCTGTTAAAAGCACAACATTTTTAAAATAGGTCCTGTAGTTACTTATTCACTGCCAGGACATATCCAGGCCACAAGGAAATGAATCATGCTAGGATAGCGGACAGAGTCTTGTTCCTTTATGCACTGTACTTAAAGGGAACCAATATGAATCCCATAACAATTTTTGACATGAAACACCTTTATAAAGGTATGCCTTTAAAAAAAATCCCAAAGAAATAATAATAAACTATGGCATATGCTAATGAGAGCTAATGTGGCTTCTGATGTGCACGTCTTGTGCTGGTATCACTTCCAGATGCAGTTTGAAATTCTGTACTGTCTGATGCAATAGAGGGTAAATATTGTTATGCAATTCACCAAGCAACCCTGTGAGTTTGCATAGACTGTCGCTTTGTGACTGTGCTATTGATACTTGTAGATGATTCCAATTCACATTAACAGCACTTACATTTGCCTAGAACAGATCTGACAGATCAAACTGAGTTAACAAACCAGTGGTATATTTAAAACCGAGCTATTTGGTATGACCCAGTCTACCACCAATTGCTGCTGAAACAGTTGAACTCATTGACATAGTGGGGTATCGGCATATTTCTGACTATATAGTATATGCATGTCAATTAGGTTATTTTTGAATGCTAAGTTACAGCATAAACATTGACTACAGAATAAAAGTGTGGAATTTTTTAAGCTCCTCAATGAATCTCAAAACTGCTGTGAGTGCTGTCATGCTAATATGATATGATCAAATATGTATCAGTTAGCATTACCTTTGGAGAACTTGAATCTTAGTTACTATTATTAACTTAAATATAAATGTAAAGGAACTGCAGATTTGCAAGTAAACATTTAATCATTCTTGCCTCGTGTTCAGTGTGCTCACAATCTACAGTATGTTACAAAAGTCGAGGGCGTTACTAGCAAAGACTGGGCCCCATAGCAAATTTTAGACTAGGGTCCCCAGGTCCCACACGGCATAGAGCGCCCTATTTACTGGCTCCCACATGGTATAATGCCCCCTTACTTAATCCCTCACAGTATATTGCTTTCTTGTTGACATCCATACAGTATGCTCCCTCCTTTATTGGCCTCTACACAGCAAAATGTCACATTTACTGCCTCCCCACAATATATTGACCCTTTATTGGTCCCCGTGCAGCAAGAGCCCCCCATAGTGACTTTAGGCTGCCTCTTGCTAGATTACTCCAATCTACTTACCAATTCCTGCTCCTGCCTGTAGTCGTCTCCGCTTCCTCATCAAGATTCATCATGCCCTGTGCGTTGTAATAGTATCAGGACATTGCAGACACTGTTCAGTGTGGTGCACAAGACCTCCTGGAGGCTGAAGGAGAAATGAAGATGGAGGTGGTGTTGTTAGGAGCAGAGATTGGTAAGTAAATAGTAATCTAGCAGGTAATAGACTATTAAAAAGTCTGACCAAACAGCCACCAATCAAGAAACTATAGTAGTCATAAGAGAGAGGAAGAGCAGGGCCGGCTCCAGGTTTGTGTGGGCCCTTGGGTGACAGAGCCTCAGTGGGCCCTTTTGGAGAAACTCATGCGCACTGCAGAAAAAGAACAACTGAAATTGGGTGTTTTGCTGAGGCAGACCTACTGGAGTGGACTGTAATACAGTCCATTCTATACAAGTAGATAGAACCTGTTCAGACATCAGAAAGTAAAGAGGAATTTGAGGTGGACATCTATGTGGGATTCCTCTTGATTTTCTGCCCCCTGGCTCACATAACAGTGCCATGAACACTTTCATCTTTATGAAGTGCTCAATGCAGAAACAAGGGCATAATTAGCAAAGACTGGGCCCTATAGCAAACTTGACTTGGGCCCCCTCCTCCCCCACATGGCATAGCGTCCCCTTACCAGGCCCCTGAATGGTATAATGCCCGATTTACACACACTATAATGTCCCACGATAGCCTCTTCACACAGTATAATGTCCCTTAGTGGCCCTTCCACACAGTATAATGCCCCATAGCAGTCTCATACAGTATAATAACCTACAGTGGCCTCCACACAGACCCCAGAGTATAATGATCGAAGGCCCAGGGGAGGTAACATAAAAAACAATGTTACTTACCTCTCCTGGGTTCCAGTACGACCCTTTTCAATGACGTCACATATGAGGGTTACACCAACATCATTATGCGTTGTGATGCTGGCCTGACCCATGTGATATCTGTGACATAATTGAAGAGGCTCGAAGACATCAGGGAGTTGAGCAGGAGTCTGGGGGAGGTGAGTAGTACTGTTTTTTAATGTTTGCTCTCCTCCCTGGGCCTCCAATCATTATACTCTGGGATCTGAAGAGACTCCACAGTATAATAAAAGCAGTTTCAGTTCGGATGTATTTGGTCTGAACAAAAGCGACAGGTGAACCTTGGGAGACAAATCTTGCGAAGTTCACCCAACAAATACTCTTGCCATGGGCCCTTGTCCCTACTTACCAATCCCCGCTCCGGCCCACGGCCTCTTCCGCTTCTACTTTAGCACTCCAGGGGGCCCGTGTGTCCCATATCATGTTGCTGTCAGCGAAATCCTGATGTTGTTCAGCGTCAGCAATGTGATATGAGGTGCATGGGGCCCCCATGGGGCAGAAGGGGAACCAGAGGCAGCCGTGGGCAGGAATGGGGATTGGTAAGTAATTAGGGTCCGTTACCTGCTGGGGTTACTACAGCAGGTTACAGCCTATTTAAAAAAAAAAAAAAAAAAAAAAAACAGCCGCACCCAGCGGTGCTGACGCCGGCCCTGAGGTAAAGAAAAGAATATATGTGGCTGGCTAAGTCATCAGCAAACCACTAGAATTAGTTATAGAGAGGTGGTCTGTAACCTAGGCAACAAGCTGTAAACACTGAGGAGACATAATGAGTAGTATCTGACAAACACAGCAAAATAGATAAAGTAAAGTATTGCGTAAAACACTTCAGTTAGCTTAAGCTACACATTTAAATATGATCTTGGAGATAAGAATAGCCCTTTAATTCGAGATAATTACCATATTAGTATGCAATGTGTGGATGAAAACTAGAATATCTGAAGAAAGTCTACGCAAACAAAGATAAAAAATACTAAATCCATGGATATACTCTCTGTGGTAAAGTCTATACCCAAGACAAAGCTAAACCGCAGGGATATGAACATATTTACAGTGGGTACGGAAAGTATTCAGACCTCTTTAAATTTTTCACTCTTTGTTTCATTGCAGCCATTTGCTAAAAGCATAAAAGTTCATTTTATTTCTCATTAATGTACACTCAGCACCCCATATTGACAGAAAAAAACAGAAATGTAGATATTTTTGCAAATTTATTAAAAAAGAAAAACTGAAATATCACATGGTCATAAGTATTCAGACCCTTTGCTGTGACACTCATTTAACTCACATGCTGTCCATTTCCTTCTGATCCTCCTTGAGATGGTTCTACTCCTTCATTGGAGTCCAGCTGTGTTTAATTAAACTGATTGGACTTGATTAGGAAAGGCACACACCTGTCTATATAAAACCTCACAGCTCACAGTGCATGTCAGAGCAAATTAGAATCATGAGGCCAAAGGAACTGCCCAAGGAGCTCAGAGACAGAATTGTGGCAAGGCACAGATCACAAGGTTACAAGGTTGGCCAAGGTTACAAAAGAATTTCTGCAGCAATCAAGGTTCCTAAGAGCACAGTGGCCTCCATAATCCTTAAATGGAAGAAGTTTGGGACGACCAGAACTCTTCCTAGACCTGGCCGTCCAGCCAAACTGAGCAATCGTGGGAGAAGAGCCTTGATGAGAGAGGTAAAGAAGAACCCAAAGATCACAGTGGCTGAGCTCCAGAGATGCAGTAGGGAGATGGGAGAAAGTTCCACAAAGTCAACTATCACTGCAGCCCTCCACCAGGCAGAGTAGCCCGAAGGAAGCCTCTCCTCGGTGCAAGACATATGAAAGCCCGCATAGTTTGCCAAAAAACACATGAAGGACTCCAAGACTATGAGAAATAAGATTCTCTGATCTGATGAGACGAAGATTGAACTTTTTGGCATTAATTCTAAGCGGTATGTGTGGAGAAAACCAGGCACTGCTCATCACCTGCCCAATACAATCCCAACAGTGAAACATGGTGGTGGCAGCATCATGCTATGGGGGTGTTTTTCAGCTGCAGGGACAGGACGACTGGTTGCACTTGAAGGAAAGATGAATGTGGCCAAGTACAGAGATATCTTGGAAGAAAATCTCTTCCAGAGTGCTCTGGACCTCAGACTGGGAAGAAGGTTCACCTTCCAACAAGACAATGACCCTAAGTACACAGCTAAAATAACAAAGGAGTGGCTTTTATTAATGTGAAAAAAATCCTGCAATTCCATCATTATTTTTTGTGTTCCATTTTAATGATGTCCACTCTGCGCTAATAACAAGGTAACTTATTTTCAGTGAGTCATTGCAATTACAGTGCTTAGAACAGTGACAGAGTTATGTGAGAGCTCTTTTTCTGCTGGATGAATTGTAGTTTTTATTGCTGCTATATGGTGAATATGACTTTTACCCTATATTCACACGAATGTCCTATTCGGCCACGTAACAGCTATTCTTTTAACGACTATCACATGGCTGAATTAAAATTCATTCATGTGAATGGGGGCTGTACAGATGACTAATATTTAAATCTTATTCTATTTTTAACCATTTTCGCCCATCCGGGGAATGTAAATTTTTCACGGCCTTTTTGCACAATGTTCATAGGTTAAATTACAGCATGCAATGTCAATCAGCTGCTTCTGAGGTCAGCAGGATATTGTCTTGTATTAAAAGGGGTATGGACTCAAGGGACAGGGATGTAATATTACCACTTTATAAGCCATTGGTGCGGCCCCATCTGGATTGTGCAGTTCAGTTCTGGGCACCAGTACATAGAAAGGATGTCCTAGAGTTGGAAAAGGTTCAACAGAGGGCCATAAAACTGGTAAGGGGCTTGGAGGTCCTCAGTTATGAGGGAAGACTAAAGGAGTTACATTTGTTTAGCCTGTTGAAGAGGCGTTTAAGGGGTTATATGATAAACCTGTATGAATACAGTGGGGAAAAAAAAAGTATTTAGTCAGCCACCAATTGTGCAAGTTCTCCCACTTAAAAAGATGAGAGAGGCCTGTAATTGACATCATAGGTAGACCTCAACAATGAGAGACAAAATGAGAAAACAAATCCAGAAAATCACATGGTCTGATTTTTAAATAATTTATTTGCAAATTATGGTGGAAAATAAGTATTTAGTCACCTGCAAACAAGCAAGATTTCTGGCTCTCACAGACCTGTAACGTCGTCTTTAAGAGGCTCCTCTGTCCTCCACTCATTACCTGTAGTAATGGCACCTGTTTGAAATTGTTATCAGTGCAGTGCAGTGCCAGACGTGTCCCTGCTTAAGCCAGTACATATCCGGGCCCTTCTAAAGTTTGCTAGAGAGCGTTTGGATGTTCCACAAGAGTATTGGGAGAATTTCATATGGCCAGATGAAACCAAAGTAGAACTGTTTGGGTGAAATACAACTCGTCGTGTTTGGAGGAGAGTGAATGCTGAGTTGCATCCAAAGAACACCATACCTACTGTGAAGCATGGGGGTGGCAACATCATGCTTTGGGGCTGTTTATCTGCAAAGGGACCAGGACGACTGATCCGTGTACATGAAAGAATGAATGGGGCCATGTATCGTGAGATTTTGAGTGCAAACCTCCTTCCATCAGCAAGGGCATTGAAGATGAAACGTGGCTGGGTCTTTCAGCATGACAATGATCCCAAGCACACCGCCAAGGCAACGAAGGAGTGGCTTTGTAAGAAGCATTTCAAGGTCCTGGAGTGGCCTAGCCAGTTTCCAGATCTCAACCCCATAGAAAACTTTTGGAGGGAGTTGAAAGTCCGTGTTGCCCAGCGGCAGCCCCAAAACATCACTGCTCTAGAGGAGATCTGCATGGAGGAATGGGCCAACATACCGGCAACAATGTGTGCCAACCTTGACTTACAGAAAACGTTTGACCTCTGTCATTGCCAACAAAGGATATATAACAAAGTATTGAGATGAGCTTTTGTTGTTGACCAAATACTTTGCAAATAAATTCTTTAAAAATCATACAATGTGATTTTCTGGATTTGTTTTCTCATTTTGTCTCTCATAGTTGAGGTCTACCTATGATGACAATTACAGGCCAGCCTCATCTTTTTAAGTGGGAGAACTTGCACAATTGGTGGCTGGCTAAATACTTTTTTCCCCACTGTATATAAATTGCCTATACAAGAAATATAGGGAAAGCTGTTCCATGTAAAATCTCCTCAAAAGACAAGGGGGCTCTCTCTCCGTCTGGAGTAAAAAAGGTTTAATCTCAAGAGCCGACATGGATTCTTCACTGTAAGAACTGTGAATCTGTGGAATAATCTACCCCAGGAACTGGTCCCAGCAGTCACAGTTGACAGCTTCAAAAAAGGATTAGATGCCTTTTTAGAGCAAAATTGCATTGATGGTTATGGAAATGTATAGACTGTCATGACGTTTCCCATCCCCTGGTTGAACTTGATGAACATATGTCTTTTTTCAACCATACTAACTACCTAACTAACTAACTATAATCTTGCTGATGAAGGATGTGAGAAACAGTTGAATGAGAGATTCTCCTTTGCTTTCTGTACATTGTTCATGGCGCACATTATAACAGTTTGTCACTATCTACCATCTGAGATAGAGCCTAGAGAGGGAGAAATGATAAAAAGTGCAGAATGCTAGTCATACAGTATAGTGGGCAGAAAGTGTTATTCCACATATACATACACTGTTGATTTATGCTAAAGTTTTTTGAGTTTTTTGGAAAGGTTAGGTACACTTTAAGCTGATAATTAAAAAAAATAAGACAGCTGTTGGCAGAAAGGTCCGTTGTACAGCTATCTCAAATGGCCACATATCTTCCATAGCTGAATAGTGAGATAAGTGTCTGGTAGACAACTGTTGGCAACATTATAGGACAATGTGCTTGTTCATAGCGATGTGAACACTTGGGTTCTTTGTATAGGCTAGCCTAGGACTACAAAATTGTAGTTATAATATAAAGGCATAAGTAATTTTGCTGCTATAAGTTTATCATATTTGTTTATTAGCAGTTTTTTAAATTACTAAATTCAACTCTAAATGATGTTTTTGTCTCCTTTTAGTATCACTGAGAACAAACATAATAGTCTGGTTCCTGCCATTTTGTCAATTTGTGCTGTGGTCCTGGTGGTATCTGCCATTTTCTTCATTATTAGACTGAGAAGAAAGAAGAATTCAGGCATGTATAGGAAGAAAAAAAAAAACACATGTGTATGACTCGTTCAGAGTATTTATCTGGCGGGAAACAAATTGTTTTAGTTATTTGTTAGAAAACCAAAAAAAAAAAAATATTAATCCATTGGTGGCAAATATGCTTGCTTTATAGTTCTGAAGTATTTTAAAAGTAGTATTTTGAGATGTCATTTTTACAAATATTTTAGGAACATTTCTATAACTCTACATTGGCGACAAGGTGAATTATTTATAGATGATGTTTTAATGGAAGCCATCATCGGCACTTCCAAGGGATGGTACAACAAATATACAATCCAGAAAAAAAGTTAGGCAATAATAATTCTAATAAATATAATTCTATAAAGCTCAACACACATATAATGAAAGTGAAAGTCCTGCTTGCAGGAAGAGGAATCAGTGGCTAGAACTGTAATTGGCAGTGACGACAAGGTTTCCTCATGAACTCTGTGGTTTTGGCCTAGCCTAAACGTTTGCCCAGGTGTTATGGATGAGGCGGCGTCCTCTCAGGCCTTACAGCAAAGTCCCTAACAGGGTCGAGTAATACATGCTACATAGAGTCCTTGGGTCCCTACAAATTGGTGAACTTCACTGACTCACTGGAATGGAGGTTGTGGAACCAATCCTGTTGCTTCAGACTCTTCATGGCCTTCTAGTTCACATAGACTTAGTTGCTGTTCCCATCCTCTTTGATGAAACCAGTCTTTGTTAAGGGTGTGGACCACGTTGGTTTTCCAATTCTTGGACCTCCATGACCCAGGTGACCATGGTGGTCCGACCATCCATGCACTTTTCTGCCTCTCTCTCCAAGGCAGATGGACAAGGGATACCTTTGTGATCTCCAGAAGAGACTTTGCCCATACATTGGATTTTGCTGTGGAGCCTGTCTATGTGCTTGCCTCCATCACGGTGGTGGGTGGTGGTGTGGTCAATGGGATGGTGTTGTCGGATGGAAGAGACTCCTCTGTTTGCTGTGGGTAGTCATCTCAGAGCTCCTCTTTATCGCTCCAGTACCAGGTTTTGCCTGGAACTATTTATAGTGCTCTGGGGTGGTTCAACCTGTCAGCTGAGTGTGATCGAAGGTTTGAGGGGTGGTCCCTGTTCTCTGCGGTGGTCCCTGGTCGTTGCTCTTAATGGGTATTGCTTCCCTTGGTACTACTTCTTTGATTGAAGGTCCTTGTCATTCTCAACATGGTGGCTCCCAGCAACTCTCCCTGCTTTCATATTTGGACTACTGGTCATCCGTCTCATTATGGCTATGATATAACTTCAGTTCTGGCTGTGGTGCAATAACCTTGCTTGCTGTCATTGAACACCAGTTGCTGTAGTTTTACACCAGCAACAAATTCTTGCTTCAGAGTGTTCTGTTCTTACTTTGACTGCTCTGTCCTTGGTCCTTTCTTGCTGGCTGTTCAGTTTACACTCTGCTTTGATGTTTTGTGTCAGCAAAGAGGCTCTGTTTATAAGGCCAATACTGTGTCCAATGCCCAAGGGGCTAGTAGTGTGGAGATGGTGCAGGTACAGGAGGCCCAAGATGACAACTGCTCACTTCTTTGGCGGAAAATCCTCTTACAGGCCAGAATAATGATGAAAGGGTCACACCTCGGTGATACTAAAGGGTCCCCTGGGCCCTCCATTTAATGCACTACTTTCAATGTAGTGTTTCGGGTTCCCTTGATGGCAGTTGAGCAGGCAATGCTTGTGGCAGTAGGTTTCTTCCAATCACAGAGGAGAATGGAGGCACAAACTTACAACAAGCAGCACACTTTTGGGTAGTCTACAAACACAGACGGAAGTTTTACATTTGCTTCACTCCCTCCTTCAGTCCTCAGACCCTTTCCACGGTGGCGATCTTGGGTGATCCCTGGGACTTGGTCCTCTCTTTACAGCCATTGTTGGGGAAATGCAAGACTTGTTTTCACTATGGATACCAAGTTTTCTCACTGATACAGCAGTGGAGATGTTTAGTGACAAAGAAGGTTTATTCTGCAAGCAATGGGGTCCATTGACATGAGACTACCTGTTGTGGCCTAACTACCACTAAATAACTTAAAGAGATGAGGGTACTCTTTCACAAACTACTGCACTCAATCACAGCTAGCTTCAGCATAACTGAAAACTATTCATATAGTGTCCCTGCATGATAACCTTTCATACTAAGAAAATTATGGCTGAATTTCTCAGATGAATGACATTGAGAGTGTCTTGAAACACCACCCCCAGGATGATTTTATTGGACTTTAAAACACTTTTACATTTTCAGTCAATATTTAATTTCTTTTTTTTTTCCATGTTCATAATGCAGATTTGGTTTCTGTTGGAAGCTACAGGACTAACATAAGCATGACTGACCTGGATAATGTTACAGGCAAGGATAACCCTGCAGTAACAGACACTCAGGAAACTGACATCAGCAGCTTTAAAGGTAACAATTAAAATCATTTTTAAGAACCACATATTGTATTTTTGGCATCAATTTAAAATGTTTTTATTAACTTTGGGATTGCTTATATTCTAGATGGAGCAAAGATGAAGAAAAAGGTAAACTGCATAAATTTTAATGTTTCACAAATATATTAATATAATTTATACCAGTCCACTCATGACTTCCTTCATGCCCACGCAAAGACTGTGTGTACATAGGTTGGTTACTGTTTAAGAAGTTCATGAAATATCACATGCCAACATTTGCAAGTCTTGTGTAATACTTAACTTCCTATTCAAGCATGATGTTGTAAGAATTGTGCAGCTTGCAATTTTAGAGAGAATCTGGATTTCCACTAGCAGACCTATATATTATTCTGGAGTCACTTCCAAAGATGAAGTGAGTGATAATGTACTGTACACTAATGTATACAATTACCAAACACTGGCATACCTAAGACAGAGAGGGCCTTACAAAAGATCTAAAAGTGTTTAGGTTTTACCACCAGGGACAGAAGTGAATGATGTTTACTTCCCTCTCTATTTTCTCTTTATGGATCTGGAGCCAGTTCTCCAGACTACCTTTTCTTTTTCCACCTCTGCTTGTTCCTGTAGTAACTTCCAGAAACTTCAATGAAGAAGGTCATGTACAAATGCAGCTATCTATTCATTGAATTCAATGGAACAGGTGGCGACTGGGAATCTGCAAATGGAGGGGTACATACCCATTCTGCCTATAAATTAGATGGATATGCCATATAATCGCTGTATGTTAGGCTTTGTTGGATTTTTAATGAAATATTTTATTTCCAGAAAACAGAGGGAGACACATCTTTTTAACCCATAGAAGTTCTAGTATTGTTTCAAGTACAGGTGCATACATTGTAGCTAGCAGGTGTTTTCTTTGTGTGTGTTTTCAACCATTCAATAGTTCAAAAACATCCTACAGTATTCATAAAAGCATGTTAGATCAATAATACAAGCAAAATTAGATACAACCAGAAAGTAGTAATTATTTAAGAATCATGCATATTTAAAGGGAAGCTGTTGGGTTGATTTGGGACACTGAGCCACCCACGGGTCCTTATAGACTAGAGCTTTAGTGTCTCAAATAGCCCTGTTTTAAATCCATCCATGCCTGCATTTAAAAAAAAAAACCCTTACACTTACCTCGAGATGAGTCAGATGAGTCTCACTGGACTCATCTGTGGTGCTCCCTGCGCCTGAAGAACTGCACAGGTGAAAGGAGTAGAGCAGCAGGTTGAGTATAAGACCAGGGCACCACGTGGGGTAAACGCAGAGGTTTGGCTGCGTTTTACAGTCCCTGCACACATGGCAGAAAAATACATGCTGCGGAAAAGCTGCGATTTCAAAAACAGTTGCGTTTTTGGAAATTGCAGCATGTCAATTATACCTACAGAAACGCCGGCAGTTTCCCTATACGAATAATTGAAGCAGAAAGTCCACAGAGGAAACCTCTGCAGACTTTCTGTGAAAAATGATGTTGGAAAAACCGCAATCCATTTCCGGCACGGTTTTCCCCGCAGCACTTTTTCACTTCGGCCCGCTACGTGGAGCTTTAGCCTAAAGCTTTTTTATTTTTATAGAGGGCACAGATGGCTTTATAACAGGGCAATTTGGGACATTAAACCCCGCTCCAAAAGGGCCTGTGGGTGGTGTAGTGTCCTACATCACCCTGACAGATTCCATTTAAAGACTTAGTTGGACACAAGAGAGTATATGGGTACAACTGGTATGAACTTGTATTGAACAAAACACACCTTAGCAATTTCCCATAATTGTTTTCTGTTATTTCAGGGGTCTCAAGAGGATCTTGATTATTCCAGCTTCCTGATTCATAACGTTGGGTCGCCAAATGAAGAAAATACTGCTTAAATTTTCTTTGGAAATTCCAAATAAGTCAAATACACACAAGTCATGCAATATGCGTGCATATATATACACATACATACATACATACATACACACATACACACACACATAGATGTAGTAGAGTTAATCAGAACTTCTGCAAAATGTTAAACTGCTCTAGTGTGATATCTTATCACAGAAGACAACAAAAATGAAAAAACAATGAAAAGTAACTTTTTCCAACGACTTTTCATTGTTTGTTGTCTTTTGTGATAACATATGACTCTGCAGCAGTTTAACCAATTGAGGAAGTTTGGGTTAAAATATCAATCCTTATTCATTTTAGCTGAAGCAACATTTCTATGTCTCTATACCGTATATGTGAAACTCCAATAGAAATGTGATTAAACATATGAACATGATTAAAGAGATGCAAACAATGAGATACATTTATCACTAAAGTGACAAGCTCAGAGCCAGAGATTAAATGGCTGACACAAATATTTGAAAGCATTAGTTTCATCATTATTTTACAAAAGGACAACTCCCAGGTGAGAGATGAATACAGGTATTAATGACTTTATCCTCTCCACTATCCATAGACTTCTATGACATAATCTGTATCCAGACCTGGAGGTGATTCTATAGCGATAAGAGGCTAACTCAGCAGTTTTGAGGTGGTACACACCCTGATAAATGGAGAAAAAAGTATTTGCTTTGAAACAATATATTACAAAGTATCTTCACTGGTACAATTCATTTATGAACAGTAGTTTTATAATAGGAGGTACACATTTGTATTGTAAGAGATAATGCAAATGTAACATTTTAAATTGACAGGCCAACTACTGTTACAGCCATCATTGGTTCAGACTACAAACTAGCAATTTGCAAATATTTGGCACAGTATATAAGGAGTTATGTCTAATTGCACATTCAATGCCATATGTGGGCCATCAATGAGTCAGCAACTGCTAAAAAATATAGAGTAGCTCTGATGTGATCTTTATTGGATTGTATATGATAATTGATAATCAAACCTGCATATCTAAAGTGAGCCAAATTATGTACATTAATAAAGCATAGGAAATGTATTTGATCTACAATATAATATGATAAGCATATTCTAGATTTGTGCCAGCTTATTAGTCACATTAGAGGGTTCACCCAACATATTATGATAGTAGGGTGTACCAGCCGCCATGCTCTGTTTCTACAGTTCTACCTGTAGTACGTCTCCTCTTATTCTATTTGCTTTAATTGTCCTTGTTACCAGGCATCATTTATTAAGATTCACAATAAAATTGTCTCTAGGTTTCTCTAGGATTGATCATAAGTACAATAATGGTAAGATATAATCACAGTCTTTATTTTACACCCTTACTGAGTACATTGCAGTGATTTCAGACTTCACTTCATGCCAAATCATGTAGAGTTATAATAGTGAGGAATCAAGTGCACTCTAAAAATGTGATAGAAATGATATAAATAGTGAGTTACAGCAGAACCAGAAGATGAATATTAAAACCTATTTAGAATGTTTTCAAAATACGTAGAACAAATAAATCTTTTCCTGGGTCAGTTATCAGTTGCTGAAGTTGGACCTAAAAAGTGTCTTTACAAGTATTTGATTGTTTGGTTTGATCTTATTTCCATATACTATTTAGATATACTATACTATAGCTATTCTGATTGCTCCCCTTTAGTTTTGAAGAAATAATTAAGAATAAGTGCATTTATATCTTTTTTGCCTTTTAAGTAATCAAATGTATTGGTAATTATCAAAGTTGATAATTGAGATCAGTTTTCAGAAGTGATTATGCACATTTTCTGAGATTCAGACAATGATCAACGTGTATGAAGCACACAATTACTCTTTGTGAAATTATTACTGTCGAATAACATAACAAATAAACTATATTGACACAAAATTGTTTCAACTGTCATTTATTACCTGGACAATTTTAAAACCATTTTGTTGAATTTGTTTTACATCTAGATAATAAGGGTATGATGACATGGTGCAGTCGTGCCATGGCTGTAACCTGGCAGTGATGTGGCCATGGTGTGGATGAAAACTAGGTGGGCATGCCAGCATTCTATTATAATTCATTACAAAGTGACTTCTTATTGAGTGTTCCAACTGACTGTTTATTAAGTGTTCCAAGTTAATAACAGCATGGTTACCACACACCAGAACTAAGAACACTCAATAGTTTGTAATGAACTAATGGAAAACCGCAGCAGCTAGGAAAGCTGCTTAGCAGTTGGCTGTGCCTTGACTGCATCACAAAACATCTCAGCCATGTCAAAAGCAGTTGCAGTAGTCAGTGCATCTGAGAGAAGCTTTAAAAGCTAAGTTATAAAGAAAGTGTGCGAGTTTGCGAGCGTGTGTTTTTTTTTTTTTTTTTTTTTAAGTGTCATTTAAGATTAAGTGACTTTAGAAAACAATGAATTACAGCAATTATCACAGGTGGATAGTATATCATCCATATA
Source organism: Leptodactylus fallax (assembly GCA_947044405.1). Taxonomy (NCBI): domain Eukaryota; kingdom Metazoa; phylum Chordata; class Amphibia; order Anura; family Leptodactylidae; genus Leptodactylus; species Leptodactylus fallax. The sequence continues at coordinate 766,230 of CAMRHE010000294.1, read as the reverse complement.
TACATCAACAATTGCAATTGCACAAATCCAGCAGTGAAGCAAAAATAATATAAAGAAAACTTAGCTTTTAATAAATTATGTTTTTAAAAAAACCACAAGGCCCAAGAACCGTTTACATGATTTTGCAACTTGGGAAATACCAGGAATTATCCATTAATACATAATACAATTCATTCTCCTTATATTACTTATAAAGGAGACCAATGCACCAATTTTCTATACATTATACCAGCAAAAAGACAGGTTCAGTCTCTGTATACTGCATTAGAAACAATAATGTAAGACAGGTTCAATCTCACCAATCTATAGAATCTGTGAGGGGTCAGTATAATAGGAGGCTTATAGACATGGGTCCACAGGTTCATCCAGGTTCAATTTTATCTCTGTAATACCCCTCAAAGCATAATAAAGTCATTATTATGGAGGATTTCAACTACCCAGATATAAGCTGGGTGGTAGAAACCTGCAGGTCCAACAAAGGGAACAGGTTATTGCCAGAAATAAAAGACAATTACCTATCACAACTAGTGAAAGACCCAACAAGAGGCGAGGCACTTTTAGACCTAATTTTAACAAATTAACCTGACACACTGTCAAAAGTGGAGGTTGGGGGGACATCTAGGTAATAGTGACCACAACATAATAAGTTTTCTTGCACACATTAAAAAAGATATTCAGTAGAGGCGGTACAAAAACACTAAATTTCAGGAAGGCCAATTTTGACCAGCTGAGAGAGAAGCTTAGCAGCATAACCTGGGACAATGTCCTCAAAGTGAAGGGAATACAAACAAAATGGGACATTTTCAAAAGTATTGTAAATAGGATCAGTGAAAAAAAATTACCTTATGGGAATAAGCGGGTTAGAAATCATAGAAAACCAATATGGCACACTAAAACGGTAAGGAGTGCAAATGAGGGATAAAAAGGAAGAATTTAAAGTACTAAAACAAGAAGATAGTGACACAGCATTAAAAAACTATAAAGAGAAAAATACATTGTGTAAAAGACAAATAAAGAAGACAAAGATTGAGGCTGAGAGAATAATTGCCAAGGAAAGTAAAAATTATCCAGAATTATTCTTCAAATACATAAATAATAAGATAAGAAAAAAAGGGGTGTGAAAGTTAGCCTGGAAACTATAGATCAGTAAGTTTGACCTCTGTTGTGGGTAAGATATTTCAAGGTTTTTTACAAGATACTATCCTGCAGTATCTCAATATAAATAATCTTATAACTCCCAATCAGAATGGGTTTATGAGGAATCAAAAAAGCTTCTATGAAGAGGTCAGTTCTAGACTGGACATGGGTAATGTGGTGGATGTAGTATATCTGGTTTTTGATACTGTACCACATAAAAGTTTGGTATACAAAATGGGAATGTTGGGATTGGGGAAAATATATGCATTTGGGCTCAAAACTAGATCAGTGATAGGAACCAGAGCATGCTTGTTAATGGCAAATACTCAAACTGAGTCAGGGTGCCACATGGGGTCAGTATTGGATCCTCTCCTGTTTAATATGTTTATTAATGACCTGGTAGAGGGTTTACAGAACATGGGATTTTTTTCCCCTAACTTGGAGCAATTGGATTGAGCCTTATAGGGGTTTTTTTGCCTTCCTCTGGATCAACACTGTAGGGTTATAGGTTGGACTTGATGAACCTGTTTCTTCATCCAGCCTCATCTACTATGTAACATCGGATGGTCATACCCTAATAAAGTAAGTAAAATTGAGTTATTTCACTAAAACATTACATTTTTTGTGCATATAATTTCAGTTTAATATGCAGTGATGTCCTTGCCCAGGTACCTAGCAGTTCATATGTCATACAAGGCTTAACCTAATCACAATCAAATAAAACTTTTAGCTGTTATCTGTAGAGCACCACAATCATCAACAAGATGGGTGCTAGCTGTTTGGTCTGGTGAGCTCTGTAGCGCCACCTCGGCATTTGTTTTGCAGCATGGTGCAAGTCATAGTAACTAAATATGCCTCTCCTAATTGCTACCTAAACCCATCTGATTTGACACAGACATGGGAAAGTGGTTCCTAATACAGGAGGGACATGGACACCAGATCCAATGCGGTGCCGTCTTCTGGATTCACACCAGGCCATGGAGAACTTACTGTACTTATAATCAGTCCATTCTAGCATCTATCCACACAGCACAGTAAATCGGTGCAAGTACTGCTTTGCAATAACCTTCTAGCAATGCCCATCACCTTATGAATGGAGCATCAGTAACTCTCCCAAAGACCTAAGAGAAATAAAGATTTATTTTCATTAATCCCTTTTTTCTTCAAACCTCTGTTATCTGGCAAACACATAGGAGGGTGAGGGCTCTATATCTGGAAATATTATGGAGTACTGTGACTAACTTTGTGGTGGGACATTGTGAGTGGTACTAGGGCACTGTAAGGGTATGTTCACATGGCGGAATTTGCTGCGGAGTTGGGGGCAGATATTGTTTTCATTGGGAGGCAGAAATCGCAGCAGGATGCGGAAAAAAAGAAGCGTCCTGCTCAATCTTGCCGCAGATTCTGTGGCTGATTCAGCCACCGAGTCCGTGGCTCAAGACTCCCTGGGGCCTAATCAGCAGCTGGAGGCCGCAACGGAATGCCATTGTACTGCATCAGCATCCCGTCGCAGCTAGACCGTGGGCGAAAATCCTGGCGGCGGAAAATGAAGAAGATTTCTCTTCCTTTTCCGCCATGTGAACATACCGTAACAGGTATTACGGTTGTGACAGTTGGTCATCCAGTAAGTATGTGCTCACTCATAAGGTAATATGAAAATAACAGGACACAAAATGTATAAACTTATAGTTCACAAATACTGCCATATAAGTAACAGAATTAAAATTAATAATTAACTTGCCACGAAAAAATTGTTGCCACTCTGACCTTTCCCAAACCACTTATAGCCAATCTGCATGGTTAAAGATAAATTACTATACTTAAAACCAGTGTCAATGAACTGAATGTTGTCATAACTGTCATACATTGCCAATTTTACTAACCATGTCTAACCTTATTAGACAGTGCAGACCTGCGTCTGATTAATTTCCACAAGTTTTTCAACATTTTTGGTGGACAATGTTGTCCCCTTTAATGTGACAGCACCAACTGCTGCACTTAATACCCTCTCATTCGACCTGAAATCTTGAGAACCCAGAGAATAATAAGTAGAGGCCTGGGAAGGTGCTGGAACATAACAGTTATGCTCACTTTTGCTCTGTCCCATCACTGCATCTGATGCGGGTCCCTGTCCTCTTCGGGCCTCTTCCAGCCTCCTGAATGATTCTGAGGCAGGTTTGGTCTAAAATGAAACTGTGATCCTTGCAAATATTTGCGAGTTGAAACTTGCCCAACACTAATCTGCATCGGATAGGCAGTGGCACTGTGCATGCAAAATCAACTGGCTTGTCGTGTTGCTGCAGAATGTAGTGATAGTGCAAGGTGAGGAGGTGGAGTAGTGATGAGCCTCCTAGTCAGACATGGGGCTGGTACTGTCAGGTGTCTGCTCAGTGAAAGCTGTGGTGAGCTGATTACAGAGCATTGTCTTGCAATATGCCAATTTTGTTTGAGAAGAAGGAAATATTCTCAATGTTTGATTTTATAGCAAGAGGCTAAAACCATGCCTATGCAAAAATCATCACTTTGCTTGATGCTAATGATTTGCTTGTCAGCAAAAGCAATAAAGAATGCATCTTGCCATGCTCACCAAATACCCAGTTTAGTTTTCTGCCCTGCACTCCACTATATATGAACTGTGAGGGTCACAAATCCCCACCTGACTGCAAACAGATAGCAAGAATTACTGATCCCTCCGTCACGCCCCCACAAGTTTCCAGATTGTTTATTTTTTGACCTGTTGTAAATAACTTCCCTACTTATATTGCATTTTGTTTTTATTTTAAGAATTCTAAGATCCTTTGAAGGTCCATGTCTTTAGGGTATAAAAAAAATCTGTGAATTTTCAGTTTCTTGTATAACATCATGTCTGATGAAGGGAGCTAGTACTCCCGAAAGCTTACCATCAAATATACTCAGCCTTTAAAAGGTATCGCCTGATTTCTTCACTCTTCCACTACTTTCAATGGCTAATACAGTACAACATTATACTGCACTCCTATGTTTAGTTTTGGACATTGTTGTCGCTATCATAATCATCATCTCCATATTAAGGCTCTTTCTCTACCTCCTCCAACTCTTCCATGCAGGAACAATGTGTTATTTTATTCACAAGTGAAACCAGGGGTGGTGAGTGAAAATAACAAACTGTTATGCTCACTTTGCCTCACCTCTTCTGGGTCAGTGTCATGATGCTGTGTGACCACATGACCACTACGGCCCAATCACAGGCCTCAGTGGTGACACCAGGGCATCAACCAGAGGCTGAAGGAGGCCTGAAGAAGATGGTGGCTGCTGCAAGGATGCCAAAGAGAAGTGAGGCAAGGTGAGTAGAACAGTTTATTCTTACTTACCTCAACTGAGTCTTCACTTATTATACTCTAGAGCAGGGGTAGGCAATCTTTTTTGTTCGGCGTGCCGATTTTAATTAAAAAAAAATCAAAGATGAGGTACTCGGAGTGCCGGTCAATAATTGTAAGTCTGACGACCCCTAAACTAAAGTCATATACCACAAACCATAACACAGAAGTGCTGCCACAAGATGCTTTAGGACACATGCGTTTACTGCTTTTTCCTGGGACACTCCTGTACTTTCCGATTAGAAGCAATGAAAGTCCATGCGCAGCCCCCAATTAGTGGTAAATGTAAGTGTCCAGGAGCACATTATGTATCTGGATGTAGATATAGTCTTAGGCCACTTGAACTTTTACTTCAATGTAAAACTGCGTTCACATGGTGCATTTCTGCACAAAAAAAATAAAATGCCTGGGTTTTCTGTGCAAAAACACATCCTTAATGCAGAAAACACACCGTTATACAGAATAATGTCCCATAGCGGCACCTGCACAAGGTATTATATCCCATAACAGCCTCTGCACACCGTATTATGTCACATAGTGGCCCCTACACACGGTATTATGTCATATAGTGGCCCCAGCACACGGTATTAGGTCCCATAGCGGTCCCTGCATACGGTATTAGGTCCCATAGCGGTCCCTGCACACAGTATTAGGTCCCATAACGGTCCCTGCATACGGTATTAGGTCCCATAGCGGTCCCTGCACTCAGTATTAGGTCCCATAACGGTCCCTGCATACGGTATTATATATAAGAGTATATAAGTGCAGGACCAAGAGAGGTGACAAACATAAAAAAACAATGTACTCACCATTCCACGCTCCGCAGCCGCTCTGTTCTCTTCGGCGCTTCCGCCTGTAGTCAGCGAACGCTGATTGGGTCTCTGGGGTCACATCGCGTCATTATGCGTAATGACGCCGGACGTGACCCTTGAAGCCCTGTTAGCTATCAGAAGCACCTGCAGATCGCACAGCCGCCACGTAGTGCAGGGAGCAAGGTGAGTATCATTGTTTTTTATGTTTCATCACTTCTCCTAAGTCTCCGCTTATTATACTCGGGGGTCTGAAGAGACCCCACAGTATAATAATAGCAGTTTCGTTTCGGCCATGTTTGGTCCGATCGAAGCTGCTGGGTGAGGACTCCGGCTGCCATTCCACGGAAATAAGCCACGCGTGCCACTCTTGGCACGCGTGCCGGGGGTTGCCGACCCCTGTTCTGGAGTCTAAGAAGATTCATATCAAACAAGTTTAACCTGAAATTAACTGGAGGGCAGAACCTTACGAATATTCGTCGAAAGGAATATCTTGGCATTAAGGCCTGTTAGAACTAGTGTATCAAAGACAACGTCCATCATGTTGTTTACATTAGTGTGTTAAATATTATTGGATTACAATATTCATGGCATGCGAGGGTTACTTCTATATACTGCTGACAACACATTTCTATCTTAGTGCACATGGGCGTGTCAGGGGTGAGTTACATTGGTGTTATCCATATAAAGTGGCAAAGAGTTTGTAAATTCTTTGATACACCTCTTCCTATGGATATAAATGATTGACAGACACACGTCTTGGTCTGTCTTACTCTTGGTCTAACATTCACAAGATGCTGGGGGTTGAGACATGTTGTGTGAAAAGGCAAGATGACCACCTCACAGAGGAATATCCAAAGAGTGAATTAAGTTCTAGGCTAATAATTTGTATACTACAATCAAGCTAACAACGGACGTCTTTAAAGGGATCACTGGTACCGACACCCGGGAACCCCACAGGTCACCGCTATAAAGGCAGCGTAGTTTGCGGTATTGTTTTCATACAGTGAGTCACACTACTCATTTGCCATACAAACTGTAGTGGCAAGTGTAGGTACTGCACCACTGTCCCATTGAAATCTATGCAGCAGCACTGCAGGACCTAAACTTGCCGCTACAGTTTGTACGGGGAATGAGCAACGCAGCTCGCGGTTTTGTTTACATACCACGGTGCCTTGGTACCGGGGACCTGCGGGGGTCCCGGTTGTCGGACACCCACAGATCTAATATTAATGGCCTATCCTAAGGATAGGCCATCAATGTTAGAAATCGGATAACCCCTTTAATGGTGTGAGCCTAATAGACTTGAGTGATAGATCCATTTTTCTGTAAAGTTTTCCTGTATATATTTTCCATGAAGACTTCAATACATTTCCATGTATTTATAAGAAGCTGAGTTCTCTAATATTACCCTATGAGTCACGTGTAAGTAAGAATTATATGAATTACATCATCACCCAAGTATACCATATTTTACATTGTGTCAGTGGGAACCGACACAGATTCAATCTGTGTCCGCTACAGTTAATATCTGTTACTGTCATCCTATGACGGAGACAGCAACGGACATTGACAACAGTAATGTGAACCCACCTTTGTTCCAGCTCTTATGATCCACACCAAGTCCCAGTATTGCCATTTTGGGGTGTTTGAGGGCTTGCTGCCCACCTCTGTCCCATCTGCTAATCCCGGGGCCCACCCAGTGTTGCCTACTGACCTCTGACTGCTGCCTGTTCCTTGCGGCCCTTACAGACCACCAGCTCCTCAGTTGGGGCTCTTGATTACCGGAGAGACCGGATAGACAGCCTGTCCCATTCTTGGACTGTCCTCCTGAGGCGAACGTGCCAAGGCTCATACTGAAAATCAGTGGGACCGGAGTGGTAAGCTCCCATCTTACCCCCACCATCCCCAAACCATCTGCTGTGCCCTAAGTTCTCCAGAGTGGAGAGGACTTTGCAGAGTCTTTGCTGAGTACCTGCTGCACACTTCCTGCGCTTTGGGACCCTTTTCAGCTACATTGTGTGGCTGTGACTCTGCACCCTCTCCTCCATCCTGGTGTTGAATTTTAAAAATCCCATATTTTCTGTGTTCATAGTGACTTCATGGGGTCCTCCTCTGGCTTCCATATCTTCACATAACTTCTTCATGCACCTTCACTGTAACTGAGCCTAGACTACCATCTAGTGGCCATTGTGGGAACTGTATTCTAATACTGACTTACAGAGGACCTTTCACCATCTCCTCACATTCAAGTTCTTAGACACCCCTCCATGATTCCAGCACAGTTTGAGGAACAAGTGAAGGTTCACACTTGCGTCTGCTATCCGTCCGCTGCCAAACTGTTTGAAAATTAAAAAAAAGGATTGGGCCGCTGGTAATCCGTTTGTGTCCGCCTTCCATAGACCTCAGTGTTAAAAAAAACAAACAGATTTGCTGTTGTCTGTCTGGTATCCTTATTTTTTGGATAGAGAAAAAGTCCTGCAAGTCTGACTTTTTCCTCTGCCCAAAAAAGAGGATACCAGATAGAAATCGTACAAATGAACACCTGTGGATAGTTTTTACAATGACTTAAAATCAATAGGTTTTAAAACGAACCATTCAAAATCAGTTTTTGAGGATTTTGAACCGGTTTCAAAAACTGAGTTTGCTCGGAGAGTCAAACACTGATGTGAACCCAGCCTTAGTTTTTGTGCTTGATATGTTAAGATCTACAATGTCAGAAGGGAAGTGTCAAGCAGCCAGCATCAGAGCTCAGAATCATACCTCTTGTCTACTCCTGGCTGACTCCGCTCTTGTTACAATGTCGAGCCTAAATAGCATAGGCACCAAAACAGTATGGCAACAGTATTGATTGTTCCAACTGTGCCAGAATCAGTGGCGTAGCACCTAGTAGCTGATGGTAAAAGGTTCTCTTTAATTACTGAAGAATTTTCTTCCTGACTCTGGCAACCTTATACTCATGCAGTAACATTGCTTGTGGGGACTGCCCTCCTATGACTTCTGGCTGTGATGGAGTGAGACCACAAGTTGCCTTGGCATCAGGACAATGACTATTATACACCTCATTTGTGACTTATAATTATAAGTTATAATTATAATTGGCCCGCTGAGAATACCAAAGTGGGAAAAAAAAATCACCCCAAGTCCCCTGCTACACCTGGTACATCGCTAGCACGCTTTACGATGTCACAGACTACCTTGGATTGCTCACTGGATCCACATCATGTGAACCCTGCAAGGGGAAATAAGTTTCTGCTCAGCCACAGCCTGGGACAGGATAGCCCAATTGAGGGGGGCACATCATCTGTACTAGCTTTCTGCTCTGCCATCTGTGACATCCCATTATTGACCAAAGTGTGAGACCTGATTCTAGCTTTACCTCCACAGGTGGACCTGGAAATGCATATTGTCTGTAAAAAAGAGATATGCTCATGACATGGACGAACTTCTTCAATCACTTTCTACTGCTACAGCCTCGGTTTCACAAGTTGTCTCCACTATGGAGTCCACATTTGCCTTGCACTTTTTCATCCTCTGGGGCATATTCCTTCATCTTGATGACATAGTGAAAAGAGGATTCCAAAACAGCAACTATGAACCAGATTCATTAAAAGTTAACACAAATCAATGCAGAGCCCTTCACAGGGTGATTTGCGAATGGCAAATCATGGCAAAAGTGGGAGTGGCTTTTTAAAAAAAGCTTGTCCTTTATAAAAGGGCACAGCAAATTATATTCAGACTCCAAAAATTTTACACCCAAATTGTTACAGGTTAAATAAAATAAACTATTGGGCCATTTTTATTTATATCATTTAGCAATCCCTATAAATAGTGTTAATTTTACTGTAGCAAACGCTCATTCAACAACCTAGAACTGCCGCCACTAAGGTTTGTTTTCCAAGAGCACAACCTCCAAGCTATTAACTGAACATGTAGCATTATGTGCACCAAGCATAGCACGTACATTTGTTCAAGAACACAAAACAGAACTTATTAAAGGGAGTTTAATATGACCAAAAGGGTCACAATGCTTATACATACAAAAAGGGATAACAAATGACATACAGTAATGTTATGCAAAACGGTTTAATAAATTAAAAGGAAATAAACCTGAAACCTAAAACTCCACTAGCTGGGCTTTGGTCCATTGGCGGGGGCAGGCAAAGTGAAACCAGGGCAAGTCTCCCCTTTTGTGAGCCCCTCAGCACTGTTTTCCCATACATTAGGAAGTTCTTTTTGAGCTCAATGTTCAACTTCTTTCCTTTGATGGCAATGGGGTGGGGGTCAGTGTCTTGCATTTTGGGTAGATATTCTAGTTACAGCTCCCTCTATAAACCTTATTTGGTCTGTGAGCTGTGACTTGGGCCATGGAATTAACAGAGCAGTGACAAAACAAACCGTCCCCACAGGAATCCATTGAAGTGACTACAAATAACAAACATGGGGAAGGGAGGGGGGCGTCAGGTCCAGGCTAACATTAATATTCTTCTTTGATATGTCATAATTACCACACCTTTCGTGCACAAATCCACCGGTTCAAGACCTAAAGAAACCAACTGAAAATGACATACATTTAAAACCATGGGGGATAACCTATAAAACTTCTCATTAATATTCACTACACTGAGCAGACATCAAAGTTCAGTGAATGCTATTGCAGCATCCCAAAGTTCTGCTGCTTTAACTTGTTTGTCTTTTGTGCCTCTGGGTTGTGTTGGTATGTCCTGTCCTTTATGTTCTGTGTTACATGTCATTTTGATGCAGATTTCCATGTAGTTTCTCCCTCAGTGTTCAAACCTTAGCTTGGTTCAGCCCTAGCCAATCACAGGTCACTGGGTGGGGTTGTGGGAGACCATAGTCTCCACAGCGACGGTTGAGCCCTCAGTCTAGTTCCAGTCTAGTGCAGAGGCTAGTGAGTGCAGTTTGTGAGAAAGGGTGCAGAGTATCCCTGCAGCCGGACTGAGGCCCATCGGTCACCTACACAGCCTCCAGGAGGATTACCATCAGCCCCAGAGGCAGCCTTGAGAAGGGAGTTCTGCTGTCTATACTTTTGGACACTGTGCCAGGAGGAACAGTAGAGGACACTGTCAGGAGGTACTCACTCGGGTCTAACCAGAAGGTAACCATATTCCTGTCAGGACTCCGTGTCACCACTATCCCCAGCATCCATACCTGGGAGAGGCACGAGAGGCAGAGTAGTTGGTGGAGAAGTTTGTCAGAGTCTGTAGTTTCCCTGGGCACCCTCCTAGAACGAAGGCTGAGGGATTAGACACTGTATTACTACTACCCCCATTTGGAAAAACTGTTCCTTGTTCAACTGTTACCACTGGCTGCCTGAGTCGTGCCTGCATAACCATCAGGGCCCTTCCGACCAACACCACACCGGGTCAGAGGAGAGGTCACTTCAACTGGAAGCGCCCTGGGGGAACTTACTAACACCACCATCCGGTAGTGCTGCAGGACCCCCTCGACTGTGTCCGGCCCAGGAGCGGAGCTGGAGTGCTTGGTGAGTGTGCTCGGCCTAGCAGATGGCACACCATCCGCCACTACAACTCCCATCCTCCAGTCTCCTCCATCTGGGTTGTGGCACTATGACAACAGTTATGTTGCCCCGATTGACTGGGTGAGGGGGCCTGAAAACCAAGAAACCCAGGTAATTTGACATGTCTACCAAATACAGTAGATAGCTATTTTGATGTCATACAGCAGGTAACATTGCATACAGAATGTAGTTGGTAGCACAAGACAGATATAAATAGATACAGGGCTGATAATATGAAAGGGTCCTACAAAGGACTTGAAACTGGTAAGACAGGACATGTTGGGGATCGCCCTTTTTTCCAAACAGATCCAATGTACCAGGATCTTCAGGGTACGCGAAGGATGAATATAACTAACTTACCCTACACTGACCCTAGGTCACAAACAGAAGAAGAATTGACTCCCGCCCTAAGAAGGGTTTTCCCCAAGTTTCAACCTATTATGATCTCAATAACTCCAATAAGGGCTCATCAATGTCACATTTCCCTGATATAGTGGAACTCCTCAGGGAGCATTTAAGTAGATCAGTGCACAACATGGGTAAACACTACCTCAATAGTGTGCTGGGTCCAAGGGAAATGAAAAAAGGTTCAACCCAATAATGCTGAATGATGTGAGCACTTATGGCTAGATTCTTTGCTGCTTACTGTCCTATAAAGAACAGAGGTCAAAGAAATAATTCAAACTTTGTGGCATCCCGGGGCCGATTCCTTGACTCAGTCTATGAAGTATACAGTACTGCTAAGTCTTCTGCGGGCATAGATGATCAGTAGGTACAAGTTTCACAAGAAATTAGCAATTTTTCAAAAACTGATTTTTTTGTGTTTTTCCCTTTATGGTCCAGTTTGTAAAAAATCAAACTAGAGGTAATGCTCTGCTGGATATGGTCTTTTCTAATTTTCTAATAATGCAGGACTTGATGGAAATGTCAATGTTTGTAAAAATCTTACAATAACGACCTTAATCTAAATCAGACTCTGTCTAAATTGTAAAATTTCAAAAGCATTCAATTTTAAGATAAGATAAGACAATCCTTTAATAGTCTCACCATGGGTAAATTCAGTGTGTTACAGCAGCATAGATAATACAAATGCAAAAGCTCCAAGCTATAGGCATTACAGTGACAGTAGGTACAGAAAAAGGCAAAGGTAAAAAAGTAGTAGAAGGGATATCACAACTTAAAGATCTTTCAGTTCTCAGTTCTCTGACTTCCGATAGTGCTCCTTCTCACAATTAGGGTGAAGTAGTCGGTCACTGACAGTACTGCCCAGTGCTATCATGTTCTCATGCATGGAGATAGGAGTTATTCCCCAGCATGGAGCTCACCACGGACAGTATCCTTCTGTCTCCCACCAACTGCACTGGGTCCAGGGGGATCCCCAGGACAGAGCTGAGTAAAAATAACAAACACTTATACACACTCATCTCTCATGGGCTTCCAATGATCCCCAGCGTCCTCTTCAGGGCTCTTCCATCCTGCAACTGATGTCATGCGCCCCAGGGGTCACCGTTTAGGCCTGTGAATGGACCTCAGCGATCATGTGGGGCATGCTGACATCATGAAGCTGGTGCACCCTACTTGACTGTTGAGGCCCAATCACACGCCCCCATGGTTACATCTAGGGCAAGTCAGTCACAGGCCGTAGAGGCCTGAAGAGGATGCTGAAGACAGCCAGGTACAGAAAGGATGCCCAGGAGAGATGAGGCAAGGCGAGGATAAGTGTTTGTTATTTTTACTCACCTCCCCTGGGTCTCTCCTTATTATACTTCATGAGGTTCGTCTGAAGTGCCTCAAGGCTTCCAGAGCATATTATACTGAGGTGGGGACTCAATATGGAGCAATATATTGCATGGGGGTTCTGAGGAGCATATTATACTGCATGGGTCCACTGTGGAGCATTATACTGGGGGGCCCCACTAGGGAGCATTACTGTGTGGGGCCACTATGGGGAACATATTGTACTGTGTGGGGCCACTGTGGACCATTATACTGTGGGGGAACTCTGGGGAGCATAATATACTGTATTGGGCTACTGTGCAGCATTATACTGTTGGGGGCTCTGAGGAGCATACTATACTATAGGGGCCATTGTGGAGCATTATACTGTGGGGGATGTCTGAAGAGCACACTATACTTTGTGGGGCCACTGTGGGGAGCATTATACTGTGGGGAGGTGAGACTCTGGGGAGCATATTATACTGTGGGGGGCCCATTACTATTTACGTCGCACACCATCTGTTTTCTTATAGCTGTACATTGTTAGTACAGGCAGTAATTACATTGCATGGTCACTATAAAACAGTTACTAAGTTAATAGTGAAGGGGTAAAAAGCACAACGTTCCTTTCAAACAGCTGATCAGCAGGGTGTTGGGTGTTGGACCCCCACTAATCTCTTAGATCTCACATTGTTATGACAGATCAGCTGTTTTCCCACAGCATTATTTGCATGTTGGGCACTCTGCTGCTCACTCACCATATTCTTGATAACTGCAGTTGTAGGTACTATAGTTGTATCCATTTCAAGTATCTGAGATATCTGTAGCATCCATAACAGTTGGTCATCAGTATGAAAAAAAACGTTTGGGACCGGAAAATCCCTTTAACCACTTCAATACCGGACTAATGTCTCTGGTTTAGGACCAGAAACATTTTCAGGTTTTTTTCGTCCAGTATATATGGTTTTGAGGGCTATAACATTTTTATCATTTGGGTTATTCAACTTATTTTTGCGTCTTTTTTCGGTGACACATAGGGCTTTATTTTTATGTTATTTTTATTTTTGCATGTTTTTTTTATTTTTTTATATCTGGGAAAATATAAACAAACTAGGAGGGAAAATATGTGATTTTCATGTTATAAAGTGGGGAAAAAAAAGTATTTAATCATCCACCAATTGTGCAAGTTCTCTCACTTAAAAAGATGAGAGGCCTGTAATTGACATCATAGGTAGACCTCAACTATGAGAGACAAAATGAGAAAACAAATCCAGAAAATCACATGGTCTGATTTTTAAAGAATTTATTTGCAAATTATGGTGGAAAATAAGTATTTGGTCAATAACAAAAGTTCATCTCAATACTTTGTTATATATCCTTTGTTGGCAATGACAGAGGTCAAACATTTTCTGTAAGTCTTCACAAGTTTGGCACACACTGTTGCTGGTATGTTGGCCCATTCCTCCATGCAGATCTCCTTTAGTGCAGTGATGTTTTGGGACTGTCGCTGGGCAACATGGACTTTCAACTTTCTCCAAAGGTTTTCTATGGGGTTGAGATCTGGAGACTGGCTAGGCCACTCCAGGACCTTGAAATGCTTCTTACGAAACCACTCCTTCGTTGCCCTGGCGGTGTGCTTGGGATCATTGTCATGCTGAAAGACGCAGCCACATTTCATCTTCAATGCCCTTGCCGATGGAAGGAGGTTTGCACTGAAAATCTCACGATACATGGCCCCATTCATGCCTTCATGTACACGGATGAGTCGTGCTGGTCCCTTTGCAAAGAAACAGCCCCAAAGCATGATGTTGCCGCCCCCATGCATCACAGTAGATATGGTGTTCTTTGGATGTAACTCAGCATTCACTCTCCTCCAAACATGACAAGTTGTGTTTCTACCAAACAGTTCTACTTTGGTTTCATCTGACCATATGACATTCTCCCAATACTCTTCTGGAACATCCAAATGCTCTCTAGCAAGCTTCAGATGGACCCGGATATGTACTGGCTTAAGCAGGGGGACACGTCTGGCACTGCAGGATCTGAGTTCCTGGCGGTGTAGTGTGTTACTGATGGTAGCCTTTCTTACATTAGTCCCAGCTTTCTGCAGGTCATTCACTAGGTCCCCCCCATGTGGTTCTGGGATTTTTGTTCACCGTTCTTGTGATCATTTTGACCTCACTGGGTGAGATCTTGCGTGGACCCCCTGATAGAGGGAGATTATCAGTGGTCTTGTATGTCTTCCATTTTCTAATTATTGTTCCCACAGTTGATTTCTTCACACCAAGCTGCTTGCTTATTGCAGATTCAGTCTTCCCAGCCTGGTACAGGTCTACAATTTTGTTTCTGGTGTCCTTCCACAGTTCTTTGGTCTTCACCATAGTGGAGTTTGGAGTGTGACTGTTTGAGGTTGTGCACAGGTGTCTTTTATACTAATAACAATGTCAAACAGGCGCCATTACTACAGGTAATGAGTGGAGGACAGAGGAGCCTCTCATAGAAGAAGTTACAGGTCTGTGAGAGCCAGAAATCTTGCTTGTTTGTAGGTGACCAAATACTTACTTTCCACCATAATTTGCAAATAAATTCTTAAAAAAATCAGACAATGTGATTTTGTAGATATGTTTTCTCATTTTGTCTCACATAGTTGAGGTCTACCTATGATGTCAATTACAGGCCTCTCATCTTTTTAAGTGGGAGAACTTGCACAATTGGTGGCTGACTAAATACTTTTTTTCCCCACTGTATTTTTTTTTAAAAATAGCACAAAGAGCTATGAAGAAACTTTTCAAAATAGTTTTCTCTCTCCATTACAGTAATTTTTGTATTGTGTTGTTGGGGGTGGGGTTAGAACCTGTGATATGGGCGTGGTATTGGCGTATTATTATTATTTTTTTTTTATTATTTTACTTTAATTTTTATTTTTTTACTTTTCTATTTATTTTACATTTTGTCCCCATAAGGGGACCTTTTGGGGCATATGAACACTATTTTTCGTTGAATGGGCCTGATTTCCCCTGTAACTGAGGTTGACATATATAGCCCAGTTACAGGTAGAATGCATTACTACCTACCTGTGATGATGAGTCCCTCAATTTATGTATCTTTCTTGGACATGTATCATTCCTCATTCCTATCAGTCACCTATCTGTAGGAATGTAAAGCTGTGTTTACATTGGTGGTCAATTCGCTCCAATGGTTTTATGTGCATACCATGGAGAGAGGGCCGGTCTGGCTCGTCAGTGTGATATCCCAGATATCCATCCTTCCCCCACTGGTTGGAATATGGTGCCTACCCATCTGTCCGAGGATTCTGCAAAGGAGAGAGAGGGAGGGCTGGCTAAGGGGGAGGTGAAGGGTGTAGCTGGGGGGGGGGTCACACACTGAGGTGAGAGTGAGTTTTTAGTATTCATTGTGCTGAGCATGGAAGAGAGACAGCTAGGACAAAGCTGTGTGCTCAGGTATCTTTTCTAAACTTTTATTTCCCTTTTACTTTGTTTTGTATGGTATCATCGCTCTTTTGCTTGTATGTTTATGCTTGATCATATTAATATTGTATATTTCTGTATATGCTATTAATCCATACCGACCCACTTGGGTTATTAAACATATAAAATTTATATCGCTCATTTCATTTTATCCTATGACCCGGTCTACTCACGGTGTGTGAGTGGGAGGTTAAGAAAGAAGTTTGATCGCAGGCGTGCCAGGCGGCTGGGCGAGGCGATATTCTTCACAGTGGTGGCAGCGTGGTGGGATTTTAGGATAACAGTGTGTGGGTGTGGTATCACGCAGGCACTGGGGATTGCGGCAATCCTATGGAACAAGCGCGGTATGAGATCAAGCTTAAAATACGGTGAAAGTTTGGTACAGTACTGTTCCCTCCCTTCTTCTTTTTTCTGTCCTATCTTTTATTTGGCAACGGCTTCCAGTGGATGGCTGGTGGGACCAGAAGCATAACCAAACGTCTGCAGGACTTGGTTGCTGCTGAACTCCAGGAGATGGCAGATATGGAAGCTACCATAGCCATGCAGGAGGCAGAGCAAGGTCCTGAGAGGCTGGCACCAGACAACATCACCATGCCAGACGGTTCCGCAGGTGCCCGGACCCCAGAGGTAACTGTGCCTGGAGGGACCAGTAACCCCAGTTCTGTGGGGGTAACGGACTTATACTTGCAAATGGCCTTACAGCAGATAGACGCTAGTGACTCTAGCACCCGTCTGCAGGTGATTCTCCAGTACCGAGAAGCTGCAGAGCGCCGGGCAGAGAGAGAAGCTGCAGAGCGCCGGGTGGAGAGAGAGGCCGCTGCTGCTGCTGCAGAGCGCCGGGCGGAAAGAGAGGCCGCTGCTGCAGAGCGTCGGGCGGAGTTGGAGCATCAGCTTGAGCTAAAAAAGCTGGAACTTTGCCAGCAGGCGCAACCTTCCCCTGCACCAACTCCAGGAGCCCGAGCACTAAAGATCCGATCCGAGGACTTTCCAATCTTGGAAGATAACGGGGACTTGGACTCGTTTTTGCGGGGATTTGAGCGGGTGTGTAAGCAGCATCATATTCCCCAGGCAGAATGGGCCCGTTACCTGTCTCCCCGGCTGAAGGGAAAGGGCCTGGATGTTTCCACGAGCTTACCAGTGGACGCGGACTATGAGACCATCAAAGCGGCGCTGATCTGGAGATACCGGCTCACGCCGGAGGTGTACCGCGAAAAGTTCCGGAATATCCAGCGGGGTCCCACAGAGAGCTATGCGGATGTTCTGCACCACTTACAGGTTACATTCTGGCAGTGGATCAAAGGACTTACTGTCACCACGTTTGAGGGAATTGGGGATCTTATGATAAAGGAACAATTTCTCCAGGTGTGCCCTCTGGAGGTCCGCCAGTTCGTGTGTGACTGGAAACCCAAAACAGCAGACAAGGCTGCAGAGATTGCTGACGACTATGTGTCCACCAGGGAGCAAGGGATCAAGAGAGGAGCCACACTGCAGAGACCCCCAAGCGGGAAGGAGGGGCAAAGTTGGAGTTCACCACAGCCTGCGGTCTCCAAGTGGGGTAAGACAAACTCTGTCCCGGGTGCCCCCTCTACTTCCCCTGTCCCAAGAACTCTGGGCGCCCCGGGGACCCCCTCCAAGTCCCAAGGAGAGGTCCAGCGATTTCACGCCTGTAACCAGCCAGGACATTTCAAGGCGGAATGCCCCAACCGCTCTAAGAACACCCCTGTGTCCCCAGCCACGGCAGCTGGCCCATCTGTATACTTGGTGGGGAGGGGAGGGGTTGCAATCCGATGCCAACAGTCAACAGGTCATTGCGGGGGGTAAAGTGGTCATGGGATTTCGGGACACTGGGGCGCAGATTACTCTGGTGCAACCTGACTTGGTCCCTGCGGACAGTATTATCCCTGGAAAAACTCTGACCCTGAAGGGTATTGGACAAGAACGCGTAACTGTGCCCATGGCTTGCGTCCATTTGGACTGGGGTGCGGGAAAAGGGATGCGTGATGTGGGGCTAGTGTCTGATCTGCCTGCCAATGTACTATTGGGAAGAGATTTGGGGCCCTTGGTGTCCCAATATGGGGTGGGAGCAGCCCCACCTCACTGTGACAAAATGTCTGTACTGAAGGATGATTTTAATGAGGTGTTGAAGCCTGTCACACAGGCAGTGGGAGGGGTCAGCATTTTGTCTCCCCTTGCTGTGTGTCCAGCTAAAGTAATCAGTGAGCATGTGAATGAGACATTGTGGAATGCTGACCTGGCTGTAGCCCCGCCCACATCTGCGGGTGATGAGAGCCCCCTCAGTGTGACCCTGGCTCAGCCATTCACCCATGCAGTTCACTGTGAATCAATGAATGAATGCAATGTCAATGTAATTGCTAATTCTTGCCTTGCAGGTTTACAGGGTAGCTCTTCTGAGATGCTGGGGGCAACCCCAACTGAGGACAATGTGCCAGGTGGTCAGGTGGGTCACGGGGATCTCGGGGCCGATCCGGATGAGGGACGGACTGTTGGTGTTGCGGTGGTAACCCGCAGCCAGAGTGCTAGAGGGGTGGAAGGCGCTCCGACCCCTGAGCCGTTCCCTCTGTCACCCGGAGATGGCACTGAGACCGCCATGACTAGCCTCCCCACACTGGAGCCGGAGGAGTCCGGCGGGCATGTGACATGCACATCTCTTCTGTCTGGTTCCAGTCAGGAGTTCAGGGACGCTGTCCAAGCTGACCGCAGTCTGGATGCATTGAAGGAGCGTGCTGATCAACCTCCCTTGGAGTCGGACAAGGACCGCGTGTACTGGGAGCAAGGGAGGTTGTACCGGGAAACGATCCCCACAAAGGGAAAAGAAAGTCGGCTCAGGGAGAAACATTTAGTGGTACCCCAACCCTATCGGGTGGAGTTGTTGCGGATTGCTCATGATATTCCACTGGCAGGCCACCTGGGGATCGCTAAGACCAAGGCTCGCCTCAGCCACTTATTCTACTGGCCTAAGATGGGGACAGATGTAGCTAAATACTGCCGTTCATGTGACACTTGTCAGAGGATGGGCAAGGCGGGGCAAGGCTCCAAAGCACCCATGATACCTATGCCCATCATAACCGAACCTTTCCAGCGGGTGGCTGTGGATCTCATTGGACCCCTGTCCATTCCCAGTCGCACCGGGAAACGTTTCATATTAACGGTAGTAGACTACGCTACTAGGTACCCGGAAGCTGTCGCTCTGTCTTCCACCCGGGCTGATGTAGTGGCCAAGGCTCTGGTAGGCATCTTCGCCCGTGTTGGATTCCCCAGAGAGATGCTCACAGACCAAGGTACCCAGTTCATGTCTGCCTTGATGCAAGGCCTGTGTAAGGTAACAGAGGTGCAACATCTGGTGTCCACCCCGTATCACCCACAGACCAATGGCCTGTGCGAACGGTTCAATGGCACCCTGAAGCAGATGCTCAGGATGTTAGTCGAGTCCCACGGGCGCGACTGGGAGCCTTATCTCCCGCACCTGCTGTTCGCTTACCGGGAGGTGCCTCAAGCCTCAACAGGGTTTTCCCCCTTTGAGCTCTTGTACGGGAGACGTGTACGTGGGCCCCTAGCTCTTGTGAAAGAGTCCTGGGAAGGAGAAACGGCCATCCAAGGTGTGCCAGTCGTGGAGTATGTCCTGCGATTCCGTGACCAAATGCAGGCTATGGCGCAGCTGGTGCATGACAACATGGTCCAGGCTCAGGCTGACCAGAAGCGCTGGTATGATCAGAATGCCCGTGAGAGAACATACCAGCCGGGGCAGAAAGTATGGGTCCTAGTCCCTGAGCCCCAGGACAAGCTTCAGGCGAAATGGACCAGCCCATACGTCGTGCACCAGCAGGTCAACAGCGTCAGCTACCTGGTCACTGTCGATCCAGGCCGGAACAGGCATAAGGTCTTCCATGTCAACATGATGAAGGATCATCATGACCGGGAAGCTAGTGCCTTTCCGGTATGCAGTCTGTTAGAGGAGGGGGAAGAAGAAGACCTTGTTGACTTGCTTGCTCATTTTCAGGAGGATGGGTCCAACAAGAAGGCACAGGTGAGCCCCCTGCTGGCTGAGGCCCAGCTGTCCCAGCTGGATGGAGTTTTACACTCCCTACCTGGTCTGTTCTCCCGCGAAGCCCGGGAGAACTGACCAGGCCATTCACCATGTGGATACTGGGAATCATGCCCCTATCCGGCGGTCGCCATATCGCGTCTCCTTGGAGGTACAGGTCCAGATGCGCAAGGAGATTGGCGAGATGCTGGACCTGGGGGTGATTCGGCCCTCTCACAGTGCATGGGCTTCACCTGTGGTTCTTGTGCCCAAAAAGGACCGGACCACCCGGTTCTGTGTAGATTACAGGGAACTTAATGCGGTTACAGTCGACGACGCGTACCCCATGCCGCGCATCGACGACCTGCTTGACCGGTTAGGTAAGGCCCAGTACTTGTCCATCATGGACTTGAGTCGGGGATACTGGCAGATCCCCCTGTCCTCTCAGGCCCAGGAACGATCGGCCTTTATCACCCCTTTCGGACTGTACGAGTCCACTGTCATGCCATTCGGCATGAAGAATGCCCCTGCCACTTTCCAGCGGATGGTCAACTCCCTGCTGACGGGATGCGATGGGTTTGCCACGGCGTACCTGGATGACATTGCCGTCTTCAGCGCCACTTGGGAGGAACACCTACAGCACCTGGCGCAGGTGCTGAGGCGGATCCACCGTGCGGGCTTGACCATCAAACCGGAAAAGTGTCAGCTGGGCATGCGCGAGGTCCAATACCTGGGACACCGGGTAGGTGGGGGAACCCTGAAACCAGAACCTGAAAAGCTGGATGTAATCACATCCTGGCCAACCCCCCCGGACCAAGCGACAGGTGATGTCTTTCCTGGGAACGGCAGGGTACTATAGGAAGTTCGTACCGAACTATAGTGCTCTGGCTGCCCCCTTGACGGACCTCACCAAGAAGAAGTTGCCGCAAACTGTCCAGTGGACGGATGCTTGCGAGCACTCCTTCCAGACCCTGAAGGCGGCCCTGGCGAACGCACCTGTACTTCAGGCGTACGATGAGTCACGTCCGCTTGTGCTACAGACCGACGCCAGCACCTATGGACTCGGTGCCGTACTGAGCCAGCTTGACTCAGCGGGGCAAGAGCACCCGGTGCAGTACCTCAGCCGAAAGCTACTGCCGCGGGAGGTGGCCTACGCCACAGTGGAGAAGGAATGCCTAGCAATTGTTTGGGCCTTGCAGCATCTGCAGCCTTACTTGTATGGGCGCCACTTCACCGTGGTGACGGATCACAACCCTCTGATCTGGATCAAACGTGTTGCCGGTCAGAATGGACGGTTGTTACGTTGGAGCCTGGTGCTGCAGCAATACAACTATGATATCCGGCACAAGCCTGGCCAGGCCCATGGCAATGCCGATGGCCTGTCCCGGCGGGGTGAGGCTGCGGAGGTGCGGGTGGAAGAGGAACGGAGGCTCCTCCTTCCTCCCGACACGCTCTAAAAGGGGGAGGTGTGATGATGAGTCCCTCAATTTATGTATCTTTCTTGGACATGTATCATTCCTCATTCCTATCAGTCACCTATCTGTAGGAATGTAAAGCTGTGTTTACATTGGTGGTCAATTCGCTCCAATGGTTTTATGTGCATACCATGGAGAGAGGGCCGGTCTGGCTCGTCAGTGTGATATCCCAGATGTCCATCCTTCCCCCACTGGTTGGAATGTGGTGCCTACCCATCTGTCCGAGGATTCTGCAAAGGAGATAGAGGGAGGGCTGGCTAAGGGGGAGGTGAAGGGTGTAGCTGGGGGGGGGGTCACACACTGAGGTGAGAGTGAGTTTTTAGTATTCATTGTGCTGAGCATGGAAGAGAGACAGCTAGGACAAAGCTGTGTGCTCAGGTATCTTTTCTAAACTTTTATTTCCCTTTTACTTTGTTTTGTATGGTATCATCGCTCTTTTGCTTGTATGTTTATGCTTGATCATATTAATATTGTATATTTCTGTATATGCTATTAATCCATACCGACCCACTTGGGTTATTAAACATATAAAATTTATATCGCTCATTTCATTTTATCCTATGACCCGGTCTACTCACGGTGTGTGAGTGGGAGGTTAAGAAAGAAGTTTGATCGCAGGCGTGCCAGGCGGCTGGGCGAGGCGATATTCTTCACACTACCCATTACTGCTGAGCTGATCTGGGTCCTCTAGGATCCAGCAGCTCTAACAAGCTCTGATCCCTGGCGGATCACGTGACCGCCGGGTCAGAGGGGAGCTGCATCATGGGTGTTCTCTAGAGGAGCTCCAGCTGTAGTAGCAGTTGACTCCTCGCTTCTGCAGCTGCTGTTGCAAGACCCATGACCTACGACTGAGACCAAGCTTTCTGACACTGGGCAGCACATTTCTCTCTAGAATCCCTTGATAGTCTTGAGATTTAATTGTACCCTGCACAGATTCAAGACACCCTGTGCCAGATGCAACAAAGCAGCCCCAGAACATAACAGAGCCTCCTCCATGTTTCCCAGTAGGGACAGTGTTCTTTTCAAGATATGCTTCATTTTTCCATCTGTGAACATAGAGCTGATGTGCCTTGCCAAAAATTTCAATTTTTGTCTCATCTGTCCATAGGACATTCACCCAGAAGCTTTGTGGCTTGTCAACATGTAGTTTGGCAAATTACTTTCGTCAGATTCAAGTTATTTCTGTGACCATTGTGGGTTTTTCTTTCATTAAAGGAGGGGTATCAACAATTTTGTCCACTTTGTCATAGGTCAAAAATAACAGGCCAGGATTTGCTGGTACAGAGAATATAAGAATGGATTTTGTAACTTCAATGCTGCTAGATAATAGACTTAGATCCAGGGAAATGCAGTTTATTTTAGGGCTACACATTACTGCATGGGCCTAGGAGTCAAAAGTGCACACACAGTGTTACTGATGTAGTAAGCAGTAACAAACAGTGAGAGCGCTATTCTACTTGAGTATGATCCACTGTATTGTTGGCATTTGGTACTGTGCACAATATAAATAAAGTAGCACTCTGACTATACTGTTAGCACTTGCTATCAAGTACTTCTCTCAAATGTAAAGGGTCTGTAAGTCATATAATAAAAACAAGGTTACAAAAAGTAAATAGCCAATTCATCATGTATACAAAACAATAACATTCGGTTTGTAGGAAAAAAAAATACATTATATATATATATATATATATATATATATATATATATTACACACACACACACACACACCAGGGGTAGGCAACCTTTTTTGTTCGGCGTACCGATTTTAATTAAAAAATCAAAGATAAGGTACTCGGACTGCCGGTCAATAATTGTAAGTCTGACGACCCCTAAACTAAAGTCATATACCACAAACCATAACACAGAAGTGCTGCCACCAGATGCTTTAGGACGCATGTGCTTACTGCTATTTCCTGGGACGCTCCTGTACTTTCCGATTAGAAGCAATGAAAATCCATGTGCAGTTCCCAATTAGTGGTAAATGTAAGTATCCAGGAGCACCGTATAGCAGCACCCTCAGGGTGGTAACACATTATGTATCTGGATGCAGATATAGCCTTAGGCCACTGGAACTTTTACTTCAATGTAAAACTACAGTCACATGGTGCATTTTTGCACAAAAAAAAAATGCCTGTGTTTTCTGTGCAAAAACACATCCTTAATGCAGAAAACACACCGTTGTACAGAATAATGTCCCATAGTGACTCCTGCACAAGGTATTATATCCCATAACAGCCTCTTCACAAGGTATTATATCCCATAACAGCCTCTGCACACCATATTATGTCACATAGTGGCCCCTACAAACAGTATTATGTCATATAGTTTTTTATGTTTCATCACTTCTCCTAAGTCTCCTCTTGTTATACTTGGGGGTCTGAAGAGACCCTACAGTATAATAATAGCAGTTTAGTTTCGGCCGTGTTTGATCCAATCGAAGCTGCTGGGTGAGGACTCCGCTGCCGTGCCAGGGAAATAAGCCTCGCGTGCCACTCTTGGCACGTGTGCCGGGGGTTGCCGACCCCTGATATACACAGTATGTATGAATATACACACACACACACACACACACACACACACAAACACACACATCATGAATTCAGAAACAGAAAGGAAACTTATTTACAAGGTAATTTGAAAATAATGGCCAAATGTGTTAAAAAAATATTGATAAATCATACATTATATTCTTCCTCCAACCCCTTCTTAAATATGTTTTTTGCTTGTCCTCTGCTTGGCATTACATGTTTCTTAGCCTCTTGCCGACTACCTGATGGCTGTAAATGACAAGAAACTCTGCAAGTTTCTCTGGTTTGCACAGGAAGTACCCACTTCACAGTAAAGGTGTAATCCAGTACCTACAAATTCCTCTTTATTGGAAATTCATTAAAAGCATGTTGCAAGAGGGAGACACAATATGAGACAAATATTTTTAGCTATGGCATAGGTCACAGCAGACATGTAGAGACATTTAGAAACCAGTTGAGTGTCTCTACATGTCTGTTTCTGTTGTATGCCATGATTAAGAATATATGAGATTGAAAGGTGTAGGAGTCTGGAGCTGCGTTTTCCTCTTGCAACATGCTTTTATTAATTTTTATGTTTCAATGTTTTTTGTATTGTTTTAATATGTAAATAAAGGACCTGCAGCAAAAACATTTAAATATCCTACCACAGTCCAATGATACAGATGTAATCATTTATTATATCTTTTAATTCACACTTTTTTCAATCCCTAAAGAGGTCTTCTAAGATAGTAGCAGCCCATACTGTAAAGTATATGCTTTACATTTTCTCATCCTACTGTAGTATATAGGATATAGTCACAGTACCACCATACAGTGTATATACATTATTGCCAGCACATATTTTCTTCATGCAGTAAATAATTATGGAAAATATCATAAATAAATTCTATGAAAATTGCCAAACAATATATTAATCATTTCCAGCATGGCATACATAAATATTTGCAATTATAATGTTTATATACAGTAAGTAATAACCATCACACTGCAATTGTAATGGTCCTTCATTGACATAATGCCAAGTTTGGAAAAAAGCAGCGTAATTTTGTAGCTTAATTAGTGAATCTTTGATCTCCTACCAACTGGCAATTGGAAGACGTGATGATAGCAAAACAGGAATGGAAACAAAAACAGATAAGGAAGTAACTGCAAAGTCCAAGACAAACAGAATAATCAGCAGGCCTAGTTCAAATATAGAAACTGGAAGCAATGTCCAGTAGCAGGTGGGATCAAATCACAATATGAAGGTCTTGGCAAGGACTAGCACTACAGGACTGGTAAAGCGGAGACTCCATCTATGGGATGGTAAAGCGGCTATAGGGATGGAGCAGGTGGGAGCACGTATGAGGAGCTCACCTTCTGTCAGCTGTACATTGACAAGATGAACAGCATCTTCACCTGCTTCAACCTGTAGACCCCCTGGAGAGGCTACTTACGGAGCAGATCTGCAGTTTGGACCCAGAGAGGCTTGATGATCCAGGAGCCATGATCTTCTGAGTCACCCAGGCAAGCAACAGGGGAAGGATTGAGACCACAATAAGATTTGCGTCTTCATGTATGCCTCAGCCCCAGCCTGTCTGTGTGAGAAGATAGGAACAAAGCACAGGTGCAGAGGGACTCAAACAGGGGTCTGCCAATGGATGAGAGAGTGATCAGAGGGTGGTGGGAACATGGCAGTCCACAACAGAGTATTTGACGCCTCGCAACTGCATGACACACACAAGTTGATGGTGGAAGAGGGGGCCGAAGCTCTGAGATTGGGCTCAGACTGCTGCCTTTCTGAGTCTCTGCTGGAGAAGGAATGGCTGGGGGGAGGGGGCAGGGCATTTACCTGGTCATGGGAGACACGGCAAAGAAAAAAAAAAAGGACAGTGAGGCAGCAGGTTACATGCAAGGGGAGGTGGAGACATCAGCAGTACACAGAATAGTTCTGGCTGCTCACGGCACAATTCAGGGCTAAGAAGGTACCATCAGGTGGGATGGAGGTTTTTCCATGGACATGGGGCCACACAGGGATCCATTTGGGGTCACTACTAGGCAAGAACAGATAGGGCTTGTAGGTCCTTTAGCCAATTCCAGCTTGCAAGTAAACCTCAGCATTGGAGCAGTCCTGTAGGGAGACAGACTAGGGGCAGAAAGCACAGAACACATTCAAGGGGAAGGTATTCAATTTCTTCAGAATCCTTGCTTTGAATTTTCCTCCTCCTTAGGTGACATACACACACACAGTAGGAGCCGTGACAGCTGTGGAAGAGTTTGCAGATACCACCGCAGACACTTTTACCTGTTCAGAGAGGATGGAAGGAGCAGAAGACGTTGTCATTGGAATCCTTCTTTGCGGTTTTATGACATGGTCCATACCTGGCTTTGGATAAATGATCACATTTGTAGCCAATCACAACATGGATCGTCACGGTGAAAAGAAGATAAGTTGCGGAGGATCACAAGCGCCATCACTGTGACAGAATACTCCTTAAATGTCAGTCAATACAGTTCATTGAGCTTCTCCAGGGGCAGCACCATCACCTGTGGAACAGCTGTCCATCCCTGCCCCATCTAGAGCTCCACTTGAAATGGATACAGGGACCAGGAGAGAAGGTGAATCGACATGCCTTCCTGATTGTTCTGCCCTTTCAGAAACATCCGCAGGGAGAGATGACTTAGCTTTGATGTTAAAACACAGCTAGAGGGTAATGTTGGTACTAATAGTGCATTAGACTCAAGGAGAAATGGGGGTAGAACTTATTGTAGTTAATACACAAGGTATAGCTTTCCAGGATTGCATCTTTTGTGGGGTAACTTACAGTCCCTGACAGAAGTTCTGTCGCTTATCCATGTTGTGGAATCAAAAGCTTATAACCTGACTTTAAATTCATCCATTGGTTTTAGAAATGACTCATATGAAAGATGAAACCCTCCCAAATGATTTTTTGGTTAAGAAAATAAATTGGCTTCACTGCTGAAATATTGATCATTTAATGAACACAGAAAGGTCAGATTTTGGCAAGACAAAAGTTGTCGCACACATAAAGGAATGTGAAAATCAAACCAATAATTCTGTTCAAAAACAAAGATATGTTTCATAACATTGGTGAATTAAGTTGTGGTGCTATTAGAGCCATATTTAATATTTTGTGTGACTTCCATGAGCTTGAAGGACTGCATCCATGCGTTTCAACAATGATTCATACAATTTATTGAAGAAGTCATCAGGAATAGCAAAGAATGCAGTCTTACTTGCCTCCCAGAGTTCATCAAGATTCTTTGGTTTTGTCTGTCAAGCTTCCTCTTTCATCCTACCCCAAACATGCTCAATGATGTTCATGTCTGGTGACTGGGCTGGCCAGTCCTGGAGCACCTTGATCTTCTTTGCCTTGAGGAACTTTAATGTAGAGATGGATGTATGAGATGGAGTACCATCCTGCTGCAAAATTTGACCCCTTTTATGATTGGGAATGTAAGAGGAAGCTAATACTTCTTGATATTTTAGGCTATTGATATTGCCTTCCACCTTGCAGATGTTTCGCACACCCCCATACTGGATGTAACCCCAGACCATGATCTTTCCACCACCACACTTAACTGTTTTCTGGGTGTATCTTGGATCCATAAGGGCTCCAGTAGGTCTCCTGCAGTATTTGCGGTGGCTGTGGTGTAATTCAACTGAAGATTCATCTGAGAAATCCACCTTCTGCCACCTTCCCAGCGTCCATCCGTTTAGAAGGCTGTGGGCCTTGGCAAATGCCACACGTTTTTTTAATTGCCTTTTGTTTAGTGCTGCCTTCTGAGCACTGATTCGACCATGGAGGCCATTTCGAGACAGAATCCTACAAACTGTTCTAGTTGACACAGGGACTTGAGGTGACCAGGCCTGTTGGAGCTCTGCTGCAGTGGAAGAGGGGCTGGCTTTTGATTTTCTAACCAACAAACGTTCCTCCTGAGCAGTTGTCTTGCGTCGTCTGCCGGACCTGGGCTTGTCAAAAACATCTCCAGTCTGTTCAAATCTTTTTTTAATTCTTTGTACTTGACGCAGAGACACATTAAAGGTGCCAGCCACCTCTGCAGTGGATTTGGTCTTCAGCCTCTTGATAATCAAGGCTTTAGTCGCAGGGTTGATTTTTGGCATGTTGTCAGAGGTGAAGTTGTAGTTCAAGTGAAGGTCTGGGGTGCTGGAGTTCTTTTTATACACACCCACTAATTGACCGATCAATTAGTGAGCACAGGTGAGGCTTTAAAGTAGGATTGGGTGCATTATATGACAAGGCGACAAAACTTTTGTCTTGCCAAAATCTGACCTTTCTGTGTTCATTAAATGATGAATATTTCAGCAGTGAAGCCAATTTATTTTCTTAACCAAAAAATCATTTGGGAGGGTTTCATCTTTCATATGAGTCATTTCTAAAACCAATGGATGAATTTAAAGTCAGGTTATAAGCTTTTGATTCCACAACATGGATAAGCGACAGAACTTCTGTCAGGGACTGTAGTTGGGAACACACATTCCCAACATGAGAGAAAGGATATTACATGGTAACTATGTAGACATATGATTGATTCTTTCTGTGGACCAAGTGACTGTAGACAGGAAGCGGACATTTGAACAGGCTTTTCATAGGAAACCTAAGGTTGGCAAGACTTTTGGCAACTGGGTTCAGGCTTTTGCAATGCTAGCCCATATTCTTTTTCAGCAGTGTCCTGCTAAGGGCCCAGAGCTACAATGCACACAAGTTGCATGGAGGTACAGCTTGGTGGTGCTATGATGAACAGTTCTGCCATAGGTTGGCTTTGCACCAAGCTGTCAGATGGGCAACAAAGACAGTAGACACACATGGTAGTTTTTTTAGACACACATGGCAGTTATTTTGTAATAACTTTTTTGATGACATTTTGATGACTTGTAAATGCTATAGGGTTGTTGTTATTTTGGAGAAAAATTTGTGGCTGAGAGTCACTTAAAAAAAGTGATAAAGATAAAAGTGATAAATAGCAAACACTGTTGTAGTAACATTGTGCTATTGTGGAATGTGATGGTGGAACAGGCTGAAGGACTTGTCTAGCTGAGTGGTGGTAGATGTCACAACATGAGTGGCAGTGCAACATGGAATGATATAATGGACCAGGCTGCAGGACATGTACAGTATCTCAGAAAAGTGAGTACACCCCTCACATTTTTGTAATTATTTCATTATATATTTTCATGGGACAACACTGCCATTGATGTCTAAAACCCTGGCAACAAAAGTGAGTACACCCCTAAGTGAAAATGGACAAATTGGGCCCCAAGTGTCAATATTTTGTGTGGCCACCATTACTTTCCAGCACTGCCTTAACCCTCTTGGGCATGGAGTTCACTAGAGCATCACAGGTTGCCACTGAAATCCTCTTCCACTCTTCCATGATAGCATCACAGAGCTGGTGGATATAGAGACCTTGTGCTCCTCCACCTACTGATTGAGGATACTTAGCATACACTGAGGATTGTCTGCAACAGTGTAAGGGTTAACTAGCTTTGCACCTTTTCTTAGCTCTGTAAACTCACATGTCTAGTCTCGGTGCTGCTTCAGTCACATGTTTTGCTCTCGGCCTATAGAAGCACATGCTGCTTCTGGGGCAAGCCGACACAAGTCCCTAGTCCAGCACCTGCCTGCACAGGGAGAGGTTGTTTACAAAGGAAGTCTCAGCCTGACCTCCAGCCAGTGCACATGTCTGCCAGCATTGCTCCAAGCTGGTAAAACCCTCACATGGGCTATATACAGCTACCAGTCCATCCCAACTACTGAACTCCTGCCGGTCCACTCCTGGGAGATCATCTAAAAACCTAACCCTGTTCTATCGGCCTAAGCCAGAGGAATAACCTGTTGGATAAAGAAGTGCTCTGCCTGGATCCACGCTTTTCATGGGTTCCCCAGCTGGATCTAACCTAAGCGGCTTCCACGTTGTTGAATCAGCGCTTTAGCACCCTGTGATAGGGCATTGCTCTAGCACCTACCCTGTAAGTACTCTCTTGCACCACATTGCACAGTACAGTATAGCCGAGCTGTGTTATATCTCCCAAGGTAGAGCTAAAGCTGCACAGGACCGTGTACACAGTAACTATTACGTACTCAGAATCTGCATACCTGCTATTACAGAGGATATATGGGACTGTGACTGAAATACTGCAACTACTTGTAAGAAGTGTAAAAGCTGTACTGTCATTTACTAAAGAGACTGTGATACAGTCATATGAAAAAGTTTGGGCACCCCTATTAATCTTAATCATTTTTTGTTCTAAATATTTGGGTGTTTGCAACAGCCATTTCAATTTGATATATCTAATAACTGATGGACACAGTAATATTTCAGGATTGAAATGAGGTTTATTGTACTAACAGAAAATGTGCAATATGCATTAAACCAAAATTTGACCGGTGCAAAAGTATGGGCACCTCAACAGAAAAGTGACATTAATATTTAGTAGATCCTCCTTTTGCAAAAATAACAGCCTCTAGTCGCTTCCTGTAGCTTTTAATCAGTTCCTGGATCCTGGATGAAGGTATTTTTGACCATTCCTCTTTACAAAACAATTCCAGTTCAGTTAAGTTTGATGGTCGCCGAGCATGGACAGCCCGCTTCAAATTATCCCACAGATGTTCAATGATATTCAGGTCTGGGGACTGGGATGGCCATTCCAGAACATTGTAATTGTTCCTCTGCATGAATGCCTGAGTAGATTTGGAGCTGTGTTTTGGATCATTGTCTTGCTGAAATATCCATCCCCGGCGTAACTTCAAATTCGTCACTGATTCTTGTACATTATTCTCAAGAATCTGTGATACTGAGTTGAATCCATGCGACCCTCAACTTTAACAAGATTCCCAGTGCCGGCATTGGCCACACAGCCCCAAAGCATGATGGAACCTCCACCAAATTTTACAGTGGGTAGCAAGTGTTTTTCTTGGAATGCTGTGTTTTTTGGACACCATGCATAACGCCTTTTTGTATGACCAAACAACTCAATCTTTGTTTCATCAGTCCACAGGACCTTCTTCCAAAATGAAGCTGGCTTGTCCAAATGTGCTTTTGCATACCTCAGGCGACTCTGTTTGTGGCGTGCTTTCAGAAATGGCTTCTTTCGCATCACTCTCCCATACAGCTTCTCCTTGTGCAAAGTGTGCTGTATTGTTGACCGATGCACAGTGACACCATCTGCAGCAAGATGATGCTGCAGCTCTTTGGAGGTGGTCTGTGGATTGTCCTTGACTGTTCTCACCATTCTTCTTCTCTGCCTTTCTGATATTTTTCTTGGCCTGCCACTTCTGGGCTTAACAAGAACTGTCCCTGTGGTCTTCCATTTCCTTACTATGTTCCTCACAGTGGAAACTGACAGGTTAAATCTCTGAGACAACTTTTTGTATCCTTCCCCTGAACAACTATGTTGAACAATCTTTGTTTTCAGATCATTTGAGAGTTGTTTTGAGGAGCCCATGATGCCACTCTTCAGAGGAGATTCAAATAGGAGAACAACTTGCAATTGGCCACCTTAAATACCTTTTCTCATGATTGGATACACCTGGCTATGAAGTTCAAAGCTCAGTGAGGTTACAAAACCAATTTTGTGCTTCAGTAAGTCAGTAAAAAGTAGTTAGGAGTATTCAAATCAATAAAATGATAAGGGTACCCAAATTTTTGCACAGGTCAAATTTTGGTTTAATGCATATTGCACATTTTCTGTTAGTACAATAAACCTCATTTCAATCCTGAAATATTACTGTGTCCATCAGTTATTAGATATATCAAATTGAAATGGCTGTTGCAAACACCCAAATATTTAGAACTAAAAATGATTAAGATTAATAGGGGTGCCCAAACGTTTTCATATGACTGTATATGTACTTTGCCTTACAAGAGGTGTTCCTAGTAAAGTTCTTTAAAACTGTTGTTACTGGACACTCTGTCACAGAAATCATTCCAGCCTGTGCTCTGCAGAAAGGTAACAGCTGAATTGAAAGAGGTCCATGTGTGTGACAGGGGAAAAAAGGGTTGTTGACCACTCAGGCCAGTGACACAACTGTGACTACTACCCCCATCAGCCCTGCACTACCACCACCATGCATGCCCCTTTTTACAGATGAAACTAGTCTTTTGCACAACAGACTTAGACAAAATTAGATTATTAGCAATGATAGGGTTAGCTGTCCTGTCTGTGAGCTTGAGAGTGACTGCTGCTACAGACACAAATAGCAGCAGCAGCAATTTGAAATATTTGTATTGAATCCGGTTCATGACGAAGCAGTTCACTCATCTTTAGTGTGCACTCTATTTTAAAGGTTTGTCTGTATATGTTTTTATCCTGACTGTTATTCAATAATATTGTAATTATTATTTTTCTAAGAGGTTTCTGCATATTTCAATTGTACAGTCATGGCCAAAAGTTTTGAGAATGATACAAATATTATTTACAAAGTCTACTGCTTCAGTTTTTCTAATGGCAATTTGCATATACTCCAGAATGTTATAAAGAGTGATCAGCTTAACAGCAATTACTTGCAAAGTCAATATTTGCCTAGAAAATGAACTTTATCCCTCAAAACACATTTCAACATCATTGCAGCCCTGCCTTAAAAGGACCACCTAACATTGCAACCCTGCCTTAAAAGGACCACCTAGCAATCAGTGATTGCTCCATTAACACAGGTGTGGGTGTTGATGAGGACAGGGCTGGAGATCAATCTGTCATGATTAAGTAAGAATGACACCACTGCACACTTTAAAAGGAGGCTGGTGCTTGCCATCATTGTTTCTCTTCTGTTAACCATGGTTATCTCTAAAGAAACACGTGCAGTCATCATTGCACTGCACAAAAATGGCCTAACTGGGAAGAGTATTGCAGCTAGAAAGATTGCACCTCAGTCAACAATCTATCGCATCATCAAGAACTTCAAGGAGAGAGGTTCCATTGGTGCCAAAAAGGCTCCAGGGCGCCCAAGAAAGACCAGCAAGCGGCAGCACCGTCTCTTAAAAGTGTTTCAGCTGCGGGATCGGGCTACCAGCAGTGCAGAGCTTGCTGAGGAATGGCAGCAGGCAGGTGTGAGTGCATCTGCACGCACTGTGAGGCGGAGACTCTTGGAGAAAGGCCTGGTCTCAAGGAGGGCAGCAAAGAAGCCACTTCTCTCCAGAAAAAACATCAGGGACAGACTGATATTCTGCAAAAGGTACAGGGAGTGGACTGCTGAGGACTGGGGTAAAGTCATTTTCTCTGATGAATCCCCTTTTTGATTGTTTGGAACATCTGGAAAACAGCTTATTCAGAGAAGAGGTGAGCGCTACCACCAGTCTTGTCTCATGCCAACTGTAAAGCATCCTGAAACCATTCATGTGTGGGGTTGCTTCTCAGCCAAGGGAATCGGCTCTCTCACAGTCTTGCCTAAAAACACAGCCATGAATAAAGAATGGTACCAGAATGTCCTCCAAGAGCAACTTCTCCCAACCGTCCAAGAGCAGTTTGGCGCTCAACAATGCCTTTTCCAGCATGATGGAGCACCTTGCCATAAAGCAAAGGTGATAACTAAATGGCTCAGGGAACAAAACAGAGATTTTGGGTCCATGGCCTGGAAACTCCCCAGATCTTAATCCCATTGAGAACTTGTGGTCAATCATCAAGAGACGGGTGGACAAACAAAAACCAACAAATTCAGACAAAATTAAAGCATTTATTCTGCAAGAATGGACTGCTATCAGTCAGGATTTGGTCCAGAAGTTGATTGAGAGCATGCCAGGGAGAATTGCAGAGGTCCTGAAGAAGAAGGGTCAACACTGCAAATATTGACTTGCTGCATTAACTCATTCTAACTGTCAATATAAGCTTCTGTTACTCATAATATGAATGCAATTATATTTCTGTATGTGATAAAAACATCTGACAAACACACATAAAAACCAGAGGGCAGCAGATCATGTGAAAATATAATATTTGTGTCATTCTCAAAACTTTTGGCCATGACTGTAGGTGATATGAATATGAACAAGTAGCAAGGAGACCACGTATTATTGTGAGCACCTGGAACATCACATTTCACAGCAACACAGCACATTTTATGTAGTAACACAACTGCATTTACAATTATTACTTGCAATGTTGCATGACAACAATTCTTTCCCTCATCTAATGCTCTAGACTTCACGTGACTCCTTAAAAATAAAATATGATATGGCTTGGGAATTATATTCGGAGACTTTAAATAATTGAAATAAAAATATTAGAAGGGTATAAAGAGGGTATTTTTTATACTTCTAAAACTTTGTTATTTTAACATGAACACTTCTACGAAAATACAAATTGTATAAGTATTACACACACATATATATATATATATATATATAATATATAACACACACACACTGTATTTATCTATATAAATAAGTAGGTACACTGCAAACCTACAAATACATTAACTTTTTTATTATCTCAAGTTAATCTTGAGTTAATTTGACTAAATAAGCAAGTAAATAAGCAGATGATTGCAGGCATCTGGGACTTAAAGCCATTTCATCTTTCAAAAACAAGATCTTTGGGAAATTCTCTGATTACTCATGTCAGTGTAGTTTCCTTTTGGATCTTAACAATCAACATAATTACTTCAACATAATACAGAAGATGATCTGTAGTTTTGATATCAGAAGTATATTAAATATATAATATTATTAAATATAATAAATTAATATATTAAATTTTAAAAACATTAAAAATAAACAGGAACATTACAAATAATAAAAAATCTTAAATTATACAGTCATGTGTTAATAAATAATTCTAATAAACAAACAATGAACTTGCCCTAATATCTGTTGACAATATGCACTAACATTCAGGCCAAAACGTTCCTTTCTATCCAGTGGAACAGAATGTTCAATTCCCCAATGGCCTTAATAGCAGCGTTTGTTGTAGCTATCTGGTGAAAGTAAGTAAAACATACTTAAGGCTGAATATATAAAATAAATACTGAAATACTAATGCTATTATTTTACTGTATTATTTTTCCAACAAACATGAAGCTTACCTTAAAATAAGTCTCTTTATATTTTTTAATAATTCTATGTGACTGCTGACCACAAGGACATCTCAGGGCAGCATGCTGTTATTAAATAAATTGTACAGTAATTAGAATAAGTCAAAAACTATTTTAAGCCAGGGCCCCATGTTGAGAAAATGCAGTGTTTTGGCCACAGTGGAAACCCTACAGCAAGAAACGCTGCATTTTACACTACCTGCAAAGTGGATGTGGTGGATGGGTTAATCCCATCCACACATTGCAGAAAAATTTTTTTTGCAAATCGCAACATGTCAACTATACCTACAGAAACGCTGACTTTTTTTGTATAGGTATAATAGAAACAGAAAGTCTGCAGAGGAAAACTCTTCGGACTTTATTGGAAAAAAACTGCACACCTTTCATAGAACTTACCACACTGTGCTATACTTCTGACCTATTCACCTCTTAATACTACACATGTTTTATCCTACAATTTTTATTGTTCCGTTCTTATAGCTGTATGAGGCATTGGGTTTTGTAGGAAAAGTTGTACTTTCCTATGATACATTTTGGCATATACCATACATACAGTAAATATAACTTACTGAGTAATTTTAATATTTTTCAATTTTTTTATTATTTTTATTGCTGTTTTATCTATTAGTTGGATAAATTAGGTGAAATATTTATTAAGGGTATTCCTTATCCTACGTGGGCTTTGTTGGGCTTTGGGCTGGTGCAGTACAGACTGAGAAGGAGGCCGGCTTCATGCAAGAGCAATGCAGATGATGAGCATAGAGGGAGATATGTCAATCAGCTAATGGAGGGTGGAGCTGGGCAGCAAATAGGGGAGGTAATCTGCAGCAGAAAGCAAAGTGGGGGAAAATAAGGAATGCCCCCAAATGGTTGTCCATAATTCAGGCCATTAAGTGCAAACATTTAAAAAAAATTGAGCCATAAATAAATTAGGTGCTCACAAAAAAAAAAAAAAAACGCAGCCAAAACAAGAAAAAAAATACACTAGAATATTGACACAAAAACAATGAGAAATTGGCCACTTTATCTTCTAGTTTTTGTCAGGTAGAGTGTTCTCACAGACAGTGGGTTGAGGGTGGATTTGCCAGAACTAAACCCAGGCTGTCTACTTTGACTAATAGATTAAGGCCCCATGTAACAAAAAACACAGAAAAAACTGCATCGAGTTGCGTTTTTTTCTGCGGCATTTTTCATTGGGTTTTTGCTCCTTTTTTCTCTGTGTTTTTATTTCTTGCCCTAAATCTATATGGAAAACAGTTGCAATTCTGTGTCTAAAATCTATACTGTAAAAACACAGCTTTTCCGCAGCTCTTTTTTTCTGCAATGTTTGGGTAAGATTAATTGAAGCTCATTCACTTTGCTTTTACTGTAGCAGCAGCAAAAAATACTGCATTTCCACAACGTGGAGGTAAGCCTTAGGACAAGACCCCATGTGTGGAAATGCAGTGTTTTTCCTGCTACGGAAACACGGCAGAAAAAACGCTGCGTTTCACAGTACCAGCACAGTGAATGAGATTCCAGCTAATACCATCCACACATTGCGGGAAAACATTAGCTGCAGAAATGCTTGCGTCTTCCCTATAGATTTAATAAGTAAAGAAAAATGCAGCAAAACGCAATGAAAAACACTGCAGAAAAACACATAATTCTTTTCCGCAGCATTTTTTAGCTGCGTTCTGCAACATGGGGCCTTAGCCTTAAATGGGTTCTTGTTTGTCCATATGCTTACATTAATTCCATCTGAATAATAAATAGGAATTCAGGATAAGATGGAACCTATGTGGTTTGGGTACATAAAGTATAAATAGGTCTATTTTTGAGATACAGTACTGCTCCCTTTATATAAAAATTAGGGGTTAAGAGAGAAACTGTTTGTCATAATGAAACTATTTGGCACATTATCTACATTTCTTGTCATCCAAAATGCCACTCACAGCTGACAGTTCTGACTTTTTTGCCCCACCAATTTCAAGCATAGGTATAATATTTTCAAGCATATATATCCAAAAAGCTTTATTGTCTAAGATGTATTGGTTGGCAGATTAAAAAGGTAACTAAATTGCTAAAACTTGCCAAGTCAAGAAACACACATGTGAACCATTCTGGCTTCCATGGTTGTAAAGACCCAGAAGACACATTACTTAATTAACCGTGGACATTTATATCCATATAAAACTCCATGTGATAAAACTAGAAATGGAAAAGAACAGAGAATCAGTATAATAGCTGTAAGACTAAGAAGCAATAGCCCTCTCCCATATTTCAATGGCAGAGATGTTGGTTTTATTTTCTACAGTGGTGATACATTAATGTATCATATACTCAACCTTTGAAACTGCACAGGGACCCTGCCAGTAAGTAGGCCCACTGATTCTTTAAAGATAATAGTGTTCTCTATTGTCTATTACAGTACGTATGAAAAACTACACAGTGTCATCCATGTCTCCCAATAACTGGTGGACTTGCACACTACTGAGGATTTTCTGATGAGCTTTGAATTAGGTGATCTATAGCTAGCACCCCGACCAATTGGCAATTGAAAACAAGGGGCTCATAATATTCATTCACAGGGACCCTCCGTTGTTAGAGTCTGCCCCTATTTTCTATATAGTGTAAAATTGCCTACTTGTACAATAGTGAATTTCACAGACAGAGGACCCCTGTGAAAAGACTGTATATGGGACCTTCACTATGGAGCACCTCAATAATATCTGTCTGTCCAGAAATCTGTTAGCTCAATCTCTTGAATACAATCTTTACAGCATTCTATAGCTTCATTCATCTATTTTAAACTGGTTATGTCTGGAGAAAGTACTGGTTTCTCAGCTGATGGTGGAATTGTCGAAATAAGAGTTTGTATTAGATTAGCGTATGTATAATTGAATAGAATAATATTATATTACATTGACTACAGAGTGTAGCTCCAGATTTAATGCTCTTACAAGGACCCCTGTAACAGTTGTTTTCTTTTCAAGGTATTATGAAATTGGACTTCACCAAAGAGGATTGAAGGAGAAGCAAAGGAATTTTTGCTGTTTTTCCTATTTCATAGCATAAAGGTCACAAATTTCAAGTGATGTATTGTATTTGCTTAGAATATCCCTGTTGCATGTCATTTCAGTACCAGCCTACTTTTCTGCTATGTTTACTCTGTTTCAATTGTTGTAAGATGCAATCTAGAAAGAATATGCATAGTATGGTGTGTATGTTGTTTATATATGGAGAATGTAAGCACATACTACATACAGTAGCTAATCATTGAAATTCCTTGGCTAACCCAGGAGGAAATGTATGGGTGGTTTTCCAGTGACTCATTTCAATCTTTTTTCTTGTCGAATCTGACTGGGTTTACATGAGATGACAGAAGAATTTGAGCAAGTATATATTTACAGATGTGTTGTTAATTCTGCAAGATGTTTGTAACAATCTCCCTGCCCAGTTCCTTCAAAAATTGATGCTGTTCCGAAGTCAAAGGGTGATCACAGCAAGAATGGATTTGATTTAGATTTCCATTTTGCTCATTCACTTAATACTAATACTTCTATTTTTGAAAGCATTCTTACTTTGCAGCATTCGGTGTACAAATATATATATATATATATATATATATATATATATATATATATATTTTGTCAGGATCTGGGGTGCTGGGTGGGCTGACATGAACACAGACTCCAAGGTAATAGTCCAAGTATTGAGTTTTATTCACTCAAAACACTCCTTGGTATATGCAACATAACAGAAACCGAAAAAATAATTACCTGCCCATCTGGGCTCTAACTGAACAGAAATAGGTTACCTCACCTAAAATAGGAAAAAGTTCAAACAGTCAGATTGTCTTGCAGCAGTAGCCACTTTCTTTGTGGCTTTCCAGCCAAGCTCTGCCACAGTCTGCTCTCCTAGCAGACTTCTTATATCCCCTTATCGAGAACATCCCAGTCAGCTGGGTTTCTCCAGGAGTGTCCACAAGGTGTGGACTGGAGGGGATGGGAATGGCAGGTCCCACTACCAGCCTACCCGTCATTCCATAAAAAATCCAGCCCAGTGTACAGCACTTAAATAATGCTCAGCAAACATAATTGTCTACTGAGAAACAAACTTTCTGGATTTCCGTCATCTCACCCATCTGAGCAACCTGGATGAGATGTACATCCCTTCCAATATTTTTCCAGTCATCGGCTTACAATATATACACACACACACACATGCACAAAATTGTTGGTACCCCTCTGAAGTAGCCTTCTATGAGCCCTGACCTAAATCCTATTGAGCATCTTTGGAAGGAGCTGAAACATGCCGTCTGGAAAAGGCACCCTTCAAACCCGAAACAACTGGAGCAGTTTGCTCATGAGGAGTGGGCCAAAATACCTGTTGAGAGGTGCAGACGTCTCATTGACAGTTACAGGAATTGTTTGATTGCAGTGATTGCCTCAAAAGGTTGTGCAACAAAATATTAAGTTAACGGTACCATCATTTCTGTCCAAGCCTGTTTCATGAGTTTTCTTTTTAAAAAAATTCTGTTAAAGCATGGTTGAAAAGCAATGTCTGAGTTTCATTTGTTCATTTTCATAGAATTTTTATATATTATTACTTTTGTCAGATTCAAGTTATTCAGTGACCATTGTGGGTTTTTCTTTCATTAAATGAGGGATACTAACAATTTTGTCCACGTGTATATATATATATATATATATATATATATATATATATATATATATATATATATGTTATAATGTATCATTTCCAGACCTGATGTGTGGTATATTCCAGCCTAGGTCGGATAGTGCCTTATGTGAAAGCCACATTTGAAGATCTGTACCCACTATAAGAAAAACAGGTAAGGTATTATCATACAGACACCAGAGCCAAGGTCATAGCAAAAATACAGTACTAGAACCAACCTCAGTACACAAAACTGTGCCCCAATTCAAAAATATCTCTACCTAACCTGAAAGGTATTAAAATATAGTGTTACAAAAACTATGCTAAATTTTCAGCAGCCCTGCAAAAACTCAGGTCACAGACACTCATCATTACTTTATATGTTTTACCCAACTAGAATATTAAAAATAAATTAGATTTTAGTATCTGCTCAAGAACTTAGCCTTTAAAAAATACCTTAGCCTTTAAAAAAGTTTAAATCTCTGGGAGCAATATTTAGAGCACAGCTAGTGTCGCCACCCGGCTGGTAAACTACCTGCCCAGCTGTTATTTACACCAGAAGTACAGTGAGAGTTTTTCACCATGAATAATCATTACTCGGAATTTGCAGATACTATTCTTCTTCTTGCGCTGTGACACTGATGTCTGTAAGAGAAGAGGTGATAGAAAGGCGAACCTAAAGCAAGAAGACCTGTTCTTGTTAAGCAGCCACGGAATAGGGTTCCATAATCTTCCGGGAAAATTGACGATGCGCCTATTAAACCGTCATTTGGCAGAGCGGCTAGCATGTAAGTATTAAAAGGGTTGTCCCATTACAGTTATTCCCTATCCACAGGTTAGGGAATAAGTGTCACATCACTGAGGGTTCAATCGTTGTGACCCCCAGTAATCAGGTGAATCTGTGTGTCTGTAATTGGATAACCCTTTTATTGGGTAACAGATAGCTGTCTAATAATGCTATGTGGATTTTTGGAAAAGCAATCTTCCAATTTGCTTTAAACTAAAGAATAGTGTGTATAAATTAAAATGTACAGGTGGTAGCTGAACTCTGACTAGCTGCAGATCAACCAACTACCCCTTACCTTTCACATGACTCCAAGCTACACCAGGCCTGAACCCAATCGAGATGGTTTGGGGTGAGCTGGACCGCAGAGTGAAGGCAAAAGAGCCAACAAGTGCTAAGCATCTCTGGGAACTCCTTCAAGACTGTTGGAAGACCATTTCAGGTGACTACCTCTTGAAGCTCATCAAGAGAATGCCAAGAGTGTGCAAAGCAGTAATCAAAGCCAAAGGTGGTTACGTTGAAGAACCTAGAATATAAGACATATTTTCAGTTGTTTCACACTTTTTTGTTAAGTATATAATTCCACAAATGTTAATTCATAGTTTTGATGCCTTCAGTGTGAATCTACAATTGTTATAGTCATGAAAATACAGAAAACTCTTGGAATGAGAAGGTGTGTCCAAACTTTTGGTCTGTACTGTATATGTTATGTTCATTATCACAATTTTACATAAAATTGCTATATATTAAAATAAAAAATTTCTGAAAATGCCTGAATAACTAGAAATCAAAGTGTTATAGGTCAATTTGGATTTTATGTATGACTTGATTATGATATTGTCCATTAAATTGCTTTATTTGAGGGGTACATATGTGTAGTGTTGTAGTGTGGATGCAGGTCACCTGGAATAAGTCAACTATGCGATAATGACTTTTATGGATCAGAACTCTTTATTCCATGCTTCCTCCAAGG
The DNA here is from genome assembly GCA_947044405.1 of Leptodactylus fallax. Classification (NCBI taxonomy): domain Eukaryota; kingdom Metazoa; phylum Chordata; class Amphibia; order Anura; family Leptodactylidae; genus Leptodactylus; species Leptodactylus fallax. Next base: position 724,667 of record CAMRHE010000294.1, on the reverse strand, counting down.
CTCCCTGTCTAGCATCTCTTCCTCCTAGCTCAGCTCCTCCTTCCTTCCTTCCTTACTGTTGCTAGGCAGACAAAGCAAAATGAGTAAGCAGCAAAGAACATACAGAATACTTATAACAACATCACAATATAAATTACTTTCGGGCGTATTTTGAAATATTTTTACGTTTTAAAATAAAAGTTGAGGATACCATTGGTTGTTAAAGGGGTTATCCAGCTTCAAAAATTATCTGCAAATACATCTACAGCAGTGCTAAATACTCAGTGTTCCCTTGTGCAGCTTTTGCTTTATTTTACTTGCTACTACTTGTATCACTGTCATTTACATGCAGTGAGTCTGTGGACAAACTACATTTCCCATGATTCATCTGCTCGGTCTCATTCTCTGCGTTTGCTGTTCACAAGGATGGGGGAGTGAGCTTGCAAACGAAACATCACATCAGTATGTGACCTCATATGTGGGAGTGATTTATTACCTGTGATTCCATTGCAGGGGAGAGTGGAGAAGGGAGGGGTACAATTTTGCAATTGTTCTATTTTTTTCCTATTGTTTACAAAGTTAATACATTTTAATGCCATCTTAAATAAAATTGAAAACGCAATCATTTTTAACTTGAAAAGGTTAAACAATAGGTTTCTTTATTTTTATTCAGCTAGGTTATCATATTGAACTTTATTAAAATGAATTTACTTTTTTCTTGTCCCCATAGGGCACTTGAAGGAGGAACCGCTTGATTGCTTACATAATGCTTTGATACACATAGCATTTCAAGGCATTTTGGCGGCAGTCAATCAACCATTGATTGTGGTCTATCAGACAAAAGTGCATTTCTCACCCCATGACCATGGCATGTCACAGTATCTAAGAGGTTAAATGGCTGTGATTAGTGGTTTCTCTAAGCTCCCATGTCATTCGCATTGGCATAACTTTGTGCAATCACGATGATGTACACACTCAGTATTGTGCATTATCTAAAAGTATTCCATAATGCATATCTTTGACATTGTATGCCAAAGTGATAAGCATACTTTCAAAACATTTTTGGAGGTATTTGTTTAACCACTTATGGACCACCGATTGGGTTTTTACGTCCAGAGAGTGATTGTCTAGATCTGCAAGGACGTACTGGTATGTCCAAGCAGTTTTCAGCAGCTGTACGAAATCGTGCAGCTGCTGAAACGGGGAGTCGGCTATAACTACAGCCAGAGCTCCCATAGAGAAGGCAGGGAAGGTTTATTATCAGGTGAGATCTTGCGTGGAGCCCCTGATCGAGGGAGATTATCAGTGGCCTTGTATGTCTTCCATTTTCTAATTATTGCTCCCGCAGTTGATTTCTTCACACCAAGCTGCTTGCCTATTGCAGATTCAGTCTTCCCAGCCTGGTGCAGGTCTACAATTTTGTTTCTGGTGTCCTTCCACAGCTCTTTGGTCTTCACCATAGTGGAGTTTTGAGTGTGACTGTTTGAGGTTGTGGACAGGTGTCTTTTATACTGATAACAATTTCAAACAGGTGCCATTACTACAGGTAATGAGTGGAGGACAGAGGAGCCTCTTAAAGGAGAAGTTACAGGTCTGTGAGAGCCAGAAATCTTGCTTGTTTGTAGGTGACCAAATACTTATTTTCCATAATTTGCAAATAAATTCTTTAAAAATCAGACAATGTGATTTTTTGGATATGTTTTCTCATTTTGTCTCTCATAGTTGAGGTCTACCTATGATGTCAATTACAGGCCTCTCTCATCTTTTTAAGTGGGAAAACTTGCACAATTGGTGGCTGACTAAATACTTTTTTCCCCACTGTATTGTTAAAGTGATATTGTGAATAATTATTTGATATTCTCAATCAATTCATTTAGTCCAAATGGTGAAAGTGTATTTAGTTTAAAAATCCAAAAAGTCTGAAAACGATTTCTATAAGTAGGTGGAATACGTTCTAAAATAAAAACCTTTAAGGGAGTGTCAACATTATTATAAGTATTTATAATATGGCGAGACAGACTATGTGTGAAGACCTTATGATTGATGTTATACCTATGTTTGTTTAAATGGACCTTCATACTATTTATAGTCCGTCCAACATATTATAATTTACATTGGCATTGGATCATATATACAGGTTCATCTCAATAAATTAGAATATCTTTGAAACGCTCATTCATTTCAGTGATTCAGTAATTCAATTCATAATCAGCGTCTTCCATGATTGTGTGTCCTACTGAACCAGACTGAGGGACCATTTAAAGGCTTAGGAAACCTTGGCAGGTGACACTGAATTTACAATACTGAACTTTTTTACAATAGTCTAATTATCTTAGATTTTGGTTTTCATTACCTGTAATCCATAATCAACATTTACAGAAATAAAACACTTGAAATAGAACACTCTGTGTGTAAAGAATCTAGAAAATATAGGAGGTTCCGATCGGCGGTTTTAACCCCTTGGATGCCGCGGTCAAGCATGACCGCGGCATCCAAGGGGTTCCTCCGTCTTGCCTCCCCCCCCCCCGGCACCCCCCGCGGCGAGATCGGGGGGGTGCCGATATCTCTAATCTGCAGCCTGGGGTCTTCCCAGTGACCCCAGGCTGCCTGGAGACCCCACTACCTGGTTGATCCTGCCGAGACCTCAGGAAGTCAGCGCTGTGTTTCCATAGTGCTGACTTCCTGTATAGGCTGCAAGACACGTGTATGCTCGTGTCTTGCAGTCTATAGTACTGAGCCAGTGATCAAAGCATCTCTGGCTCAGGTGTCCTAATGGGACACAAGAAAAAGTAAAAAAAAGTGAAAAAAAAAAATAATAAAGTATGTGAAAAAAATTAATAAAAGAGTAAAGCCCCAAAAATTCCCTTTTCCTATATAAAATGAATTATATAAAAAATAAACCTAAAAATTAATAAAAACAATACATATTTGGTATTGTTGCATCCGTAACAACCTGTACAATAAAACTGAAACCATATTTAATGTACACGGTGAAAGTCGGGGAAAAAAAAACGGAAAAAACCTGCCAAAAGTAACGATTTTTCGCCATCTCACCTTACAAAATATGCCATAAAAAGTGATCAAAAAGTCATACGAACCTCAAAACAGTACCAATAAAAAGCACAGGTTGTCCCGCAAAAAATAAGCCCTAAACCAACTCTCTAAACTGAAAAATAAAAATGTATAAGCTGTGCGAGCATATATGAGGGTACAAACCAGATTTAGAGCTTACGAGGGACAATAAACCAGAAATGACCCCCAGACTGACCCCCCAATAATAGGAACTACTGGGGAAATAGTAGGGAATTTAGTGTACCCAATGTACTCCGCACAGCTTACATATTCATTCACTTTTCCCCATCCGCTGTGCAGTCACGTCTGGGATACTAATGCTCACTACACCCTTTGATAAATTCTTTGAGGGGTGCAGTTTTCAAAATGGGGTCATTACCCAGGGGATTCCACTTTACTGGTACTTTAGAGGCTCTGCAAACATGACATGGCATCCAGATCCCAAACATCTGAATCTGCTCTCCAAAAGCCACACAGCGCTCCTTCCCTTCTGCGCCCTACTGTGTGCCCAAACCGCAGTTTATACCCACATGTATGACACTGGTGTACCCAGGGTAACGTACTTAATGTCATATATGGGTATAAACTCCTGTTTGGGCACAGCCGGGCACAGAAGGGAAGGAGCGCTATTTGGTTTTTGGAGCACAGACTTGGACGGTTTGGTTTTTGGACGCCATTGCACTTTTGCAGAGCTGAAATGCCAGTACAGTGGAATCCCCTGACATGTCACCCTATTTTGGAAACTGCACCCCTGAAGGAATTTATCCAGGGGTACAGTGAGCATTTTTAACCCCCAAGTGTTGCTATAATTTATTATCCGTAAATGAATATGCAGCTGATGATGAAAGGTGAAAATGACAATTATTCCAGGAATACATCATTTCAGTGCGTAATATGTTGTGCCTGGCTTGTATCAGAGATGAACGCTCCAAAAGCTGTTGTGCCCGGGATCCCCGCTCACCAGTTTTTGGAGTGTGTGTCTGTGCAGACATAAACTGGGCACAACATATTGGGCACTGAAATGGCGTATCTATAGAAAAATTTCATTTTTAACTTTTCATTATCAGCTGCGCATTCATTTTTGGAAATTAAAAGAATGCAACACTTAAGGGTTAATAATGCTCGCTACCCCACTTGATAAATCCCTTGAAGGGTATAGTTTCCAAAATGGGGTGACATGTCTGCGGATTCCACTTTACTGACAATTCATGGGCTCTGCAAAACTGGCATGGTGTCCAAAAAGCAAACTGTACTCTAAAAACCAAAATAGCGCTCTTTCCCTTCTGTGCCTGGCTGTGCCCAAACAGCAGTTTATACCCACATATGGCATTGTTAAGTACGTTATCCTGGGTACACCAGTGTCATACATGTGGGCATAAACTGTCATTTGGGCACACAGCAGGGGGCAGATGTGAAGGAGCGCTATGTGCTTTTGGAGCGCACATTTAGATTGTTGTTTTTTTGGACGCCGTGTCACATTTGCAGAGACCCTAAAATTGCCCCTACAAAATGGAGGTCACTTCTTGGGGAATTCCAACTTACTGGCACCTCCAGGGCTCTGCAAAAATATCATGGCGACCAGAAAGTCCCTCTAAATCTGTACTCCAAAAGCTAGAAAACCCACAGTGCTCCTTCCCTTCTGAGCCCTGCTGCGTGCCCAAGCAGCAGTTTATACCCACATATATAATTTTTTTGTCCCCAGGATAGCCCACTTAATAGTTTTAGGAGTTCATGTCTCTGATGCCACAAAGTGGCCGCAACGTATTAGGCACTGAAATTGGATATTTCTTTAAAAATTTTAATTTTCACTTTGTACATTAATTTTTGGGAAGCATTTTTAGGCTCTAAATGATAATATCCCTTGATACATTCCTTGAGGGGTGTAGTTTCTAAAATGGGGTCACTTTTGAGAGGTTTCCATTATATTGGTACTTTAGGGGTTCTGCAAATGCGACATAGCATCCAAAAACTATTCCAGCAAAATCTGCCCTCCAAAAGCTAAATAGCGCTCTTTCCATTTTGAGCCCTGCCATGTACCTATGCAGCAGATTACAACCACATATGGGGCATTTCTGTGTTCAGGAGAAATTGTGTAATGAACTTTGGGGTGCTTTTTCTCCTTTGTCCTCTTGTGAAAATGAAAAATTTGGGGCTAAATTGACGGTTTATTGGAAAAAAAGTAATTTTTAATTTTAATGTCCCAATGTTAATAAAATCTGTGAAACAGCTGTGAGGTCAAAATGTTCACCATACCCCTAGATAAATTCTATAAGGGGTGTAGTTTCCAAAATGGGGTCACTTTTTGGGGGTTTGTATTATATTGGTACTTTAGGGGTTCTGCAAATGCGACATGGCATCCGAAAACTATTCCAGCAAAATCTGCCCTCCAAAAGCTAAATAGCGCTCTTTCCATTCTGAGCCCTGCTATGTACCCATACAGCAGATTACAACCACATATGGGGCATTTCTGTGTTCAGGAGAAATTGTGTAACGAACTTTGGGTGCTTTTTCTCCTTTGTCCTCTAGTGAAAATGAAAAATTTGGGGCTAAATTGATGGTTTATTGGAAAAAAAAGTAATTTTTCATTTTAATGTCCCAATGTTAATAAAATCTGTGAAACAGCGGTAGGGTCAAAATGCTCACTATACCCCTTGATATGTTCTGTGAGGGGTGTAGTTTCCAAAATGGGGTCACTTTTAGGGGGTTTCCACTGTATTGGTACTTTGGGGGCTCTGCAAATGCGACATGGTACATGAAAACTATTCCAGCAAAATCTGCCCTCCAAAAGCTAAATAGCGCTCTTTCCATTCCGAGCCCTGCCATATACCCATACAGCAGATTACAACCACATATGGGGTATTGCTGTGTTTAGGAGCAATTATTTTGCAAACTGTGGGGTGCTTTTTCTCCTTTAACCCCTTGTGAAAATGAAAACTTTGGGGATAAAGTGACATTTTAGTAATCTTTCATTTATACATCCCAGTGTTAGCAAAATCTGTGAAACGACTGTAAGGTCAAAATGCTCACTATACCCCTATATGAATTATGTGAGGGGTGTAGTTTCCAAAATGGGGTCACTTTTTGGGGTTTTCCTTTGTATTGGTACTCTAGGGGCTTTGCAAATGAGACATGGCACCTGAAAACTATTCCAGCAAAATCTGCTTTTCAGACGCCCAGTGTCACTCCTTCCCTTCCGTGCGCTGCCATTCGCCCAAATATCAGTTTACACCCACTTGTGGGGTATTTCCGTGCTTGGGAGAAATTGCATAACAAACTGTGAGATGCATTTTCTCTTTTAACCCTTTGTGAATGTGTTAATTTTAGGGCTAAATTAAGGAATTAGTGGGAAAAAATTAAATGTCTAAATTTCACCTCCATATTGTTTTAATTCCAGTGAAATGCTTAAAGGGTTAACAAACTTCCCAAATATTATTTTGAATTATTTGAGGGGTGCAGTTTTGAAAATGGGGTGATTTATGGGGGTTTCTAATATATAGGCCATTATAATCCTCTTCAGAACTGAAGTGGTCTCTAAAAATTAGTTTGGGAAATTTTCTTGTAAATCTGCAAAATCGCTGTTACACTTGTAAGCCTTCTAACATCCAAAATAAATTACAGGACGATTAAAAGATGATGCCGATATAAAGCAGAGCTATGGTAGATAATATGTATTAATGTATTTGGGTGGTATGACTATCTATCTGAAAAGCAGAGCATTTCACATTTTGAAAATTGCGATTTTTTTCCAAATTTCCATCAAATTTCCTATTTTTTTTATAAATAAATACAAAAATATTCATTAGTGTTTACCACTAACATGAAGTACAATGTGTCACGAAAAAACTATCTCAAAATCACTTGTGTAAGTTAAGACGTCTCAAAGTTATTGCCATATAAAGTGACACATGTCAGTTTTGAAAAACGAGGCCCGGTCCTTAATGCACTTTTGGGCTGGGTCCTTAAGGGGTTAAATATTTCACCGGTAGCTGATGATTGAAAATGTACAGTTTGATCATCACAACATTTACATAGATTAATCTGGCATTTAAAAATACCAATTAATGATTGGGCACTTTTTTCAACTCTTTTTGTCTCCATAGAAATAATTCGTGGTGCTATTAGATTACCTAATGACTTGGCTTTTCTATACAAAATATTTGTTTTTTTAGGCAGATTTTCTTTTAACATGGGATCAGCCAAGAGGACCGGCCAGTGTTTGTGCAAAATATTAGAGATCAATTTATTATGAGAATTGTATGCAGTGCTGAAAACATGTCTATATTTATCATTCTGCAATTTAACATTTTGTTTTTTAATCTGTTTTACTTGTATTTTATTCAAACATTCACTTTGTGTTAAATTCATAGTTTTTTGGTACTGTATGCTGCTTTTAGTATCCCTTTAGAGTATTTCTTATCTAAAAACAGTTGTTTTAAAATTAATGCCTGTTGGTTGAATGATGCTTGTTCAGTACAGTTTTTTCTTAAACGTAAATATTGTCCATAAGGTATATTTTTTAACCATGTGGGTAGATAATTACTTGAAAAAGATAAATAACTATTTATATCTACAGGCTTAAAGTAATTTCTAGTGCAGGGGTCGTCAACCCCTGGCACGCGTGCCAAGAGCAGCACGCGAGTCTTATTTCCCTGGCACAGGAATCTTCACCCAGCAGTTTCGATCGGACCAAACACGGCCGAAACGAAACTGCTGTTATTATACTGTGGGGTTTCTTCAGACCCCAGAGTATAATAAGCGGAGCCCCGGGGGAGGTGACAAACATAAAAAACAATGTTACTCATCATTCCTGCGCTCCGTAGCCGCTCTGTGTTCTTCGGGCGCTTCTGCCTAAAGTCAGCTGACAGGACCTCAGGGGTCACGTCTGCGTCTGACGTCATTACGCATAATGACGCGACGTGACCCCTGAAACTCAATGAGCGGTCGCTGACAACAGGCAGAAGCGCCCGAAGAGAACACAGCGGCTGCGGAGCGTGGAATGGTGAGTACATTGTTTTTTTATGTTTGTCACCTCTCTTCGCCCTCCACTTACTATAGTCTGTGGTCTGAAGAGACCCCACAGTATAATATTAGCTAGTGAGTGGCACAAATTGGAATATTATAAAAGTTAGAATATTATACCGTGTGCAGGCGCCGCTATGGGACATAATACCGTTTGCAAGGGCCGCTATGGGATATAATACCATGTGCAAGGGCCGCTATGGGGTATAATACCGTGTGCGGGAGCTGCTATGGGACATAATACTGTGTGCAGGGACTGCTATGGCTCTGGGACATAATACCATGTGCAGGGACCACTATGGGACATTATTCTGTATAACGGTGTGTTTTCTGTATTAAGGATGTGTTTTTGCACAGAAAACTCAGGCTTTTTTTTTTTTTTTGTGCAAAAATGCACCAGTTTTACATCGAAGTAAAAGTTCCAGTGGCCTAAGAATATAGCTGCATCCAGATACATAGTGTGTTTTCACCATAAGGATGCTGCCATACGGTGCTCCTGGACACATACATTTACCACTAATTGCGGGATGTACATGTACTTTCATTTCTTCTGATCAGAAAGTACAGGAGAGTCCCAGGAAATAGCAGTAAACGCATGTGTCCTAAAGCATCTGGTGGCAGCACTTCTGTGTTATGGTTTGTGGTATATGAATTTAGTTTAGGGTCGTCAGACTTACAATTATTGACCGGCACTCTGAGTACCTCATTTTTGATTTCTTAATTAAAATCGGCACGCCGAACAAAAAAGGTTACCTACCCCTGTTCTAGTGCATAAATCTCCTTCTGAATTTTTATAAATTTCCAAATCCAGAAATTGCATGGATTGATAAGAAAAATTGAGGGTAAATTCAATCCCCTATGGATTCGAATTTAACTCATCTACAGAAATCTTTGCATCATATTCAGTGCCTGCCCATAAAAAGAACAGATCATCAATGAACCGTTTATACAATAGGATGTGTTTCGCCGACGGGGACCGCGCAATATATAGGGACTCGAAACGCCCCATAAACAAATTAGCGTCACTTGATGCAAATCAAGTCCCCACTGCGCAGCCCCTTGTCTGACGAAACACATCCCCAAAAAATCTAAACATATTATTTGACAGTATAAACTCAATACCAGACAAGATAAATTGTACCTGTTCATCACATAATAAAGGATCTTTGGAAAGATACTGTGGATAAGTGGATAAACCAATTGAATGGTCAATATTAGAATACAATGATTTGACATCCAAAAGTTAAAAAACAATATTCATTAGTAATTGAATTAAATGACTTGAATCCCTCAAGTGGGAGGGTAATTGAGTCACATATTTCTGTAAGAAAAGGTCAATGTAGTGAGACAAATTGGCAGTCAATGAATTAACCCTTAATTTATGTATTTTGGGCAAATAATAAAATGATGCATTCTGATACTTGGATAACAATAATAATAATAATAATAATACATTTTATTTATATAGCGCCAACATATTCCGCAGCACTGTACAACTTGTAGGGTTCAAGTACTGACAAAAAAGATACATTACAAAGAAATAGTCAATTCACACACTGGGACTGAGGACCCTGCTCCCAAGAGCTTACAATTTATGAGGTAGAGGGGGTGACACAAGAGGTAGCAGGGGCGGCAACAGATGTAGCATTGCTTATACAATGGTCAGACAATTTTGTAATAGAGGTTACTGTCATTACACATATATAAAGCTGTATGAGCCGTCACCAGTTGTGTCCTTTAACATGCAGATGGTGCCTGGACATATAACGTTAGTCTGATATGGCATCATATCCTGTGAGGTAATGTTGAAGCATAAACAGAGGAGGGTACGTTTTAGGGATTCTAACTATGGAAGGGTCTACATTAGGAGTTGTGATAGGCCTGTCTGAAAAGATGTGTCTTTAGTTTACGCTTGAAGCTGTGGAAATTGGGGGTTAATTTGATAGTCTGGGATAGAGCATTCCAGAGAAGTGGTGCAACTCGGGAGAAGTCTTGTACACGAGCGTGGGAGGTTCTGATAATAGAGGATGTTAGTCTTAGGTCATTGAGTGAACGGAGAGTACGGGTTGGGCGATAGACAGAGATGAGGGAGGAAATGTAGGGAGGTGCAGCATTATGGAGAACCTTGTGGATGAGGGTGATAAGTTTATATTGTATTCTGTATTGAATAGGCAGCCAATGTAGTGACCGGCACAGACCAGAGGCATCGCTATAGCGTCTAGACTGATAGATGAGCCTGGCCGCCGCATTCAGAATAGATTGTAGAGGGGAGAGTTTAGTAAGGGGAAGACCGATTAGTAAGGAGTTACAGTAGTCAAGGCGAGAGTGAATCAGGGCAACAATAAGTGTGTTTAGTGTATCTGTGGTAAGGAAAGGGCTAATTCTGGAGATGTTTTTGAGGTGGAGATGACAAGAGCATGCGAGTGATTGGATATGGGGGGTGAAGGAAAGGTCTGAGTCAAACAAAACCCCGAGGCAGCGGGCATAATGCCTAGGAGATATGGTAAGGCCAGAGACAGCAATGGAGATATCAGGGACAGATCTATTAGATGGTGGAATCAGCAGTAGTTCAGTCTTTGAGAGATTCTGTTTCAGATAGAGCGAAGACATGATATTTGAGACAGCAGAGAGACAGTCACTGGTGTTCTGTATTAGTGCAGGGGTGATGTCACGGGATGACGTATATAATTGGGTGTCATCAGCATAAATAAAAAATATTTTTCATTTTTATTTAATATTTGTTGCTGTATTGCTTTATTAATCAATTGTTTATAGGCAAAAAATATTAATCTGAAGGATCATTATATAATTTCTCATAATATTGGCTATCGTTTAAAATATTATAAGCTTCCTCAATGTAATCTGTTTTCTGTTGAATAACAACCACACCTCCTTTATCCGCTGGGCGTATTACTATATCAGAATTAAATTTCAAGGATGTCAGTGCTTTACGTTCACCTGAGGTTAAATTATCTTTAAAGGGATTAGAAGTTGTAGTTGCATTGATACCCCTAAAGTCATTTAGTATTAATGTTTGAAATGTTTCAATAAAGTTACCTCGATGGTGTATAGGATAAGAGTTGGACTTTAATTTAACATCCACATGTTGTTATGGTGTTTCTACTGGTTGTTCCTCACTTATATTACCCTTTTTAGAGTATTTTTTTCCATGATTGAAAAATGTCTATATAGGGTTAATTTCCTCACAAAAGTGTCACTATCCAAAAATAAGTCAAAGGCATTGGCATAACTACTTGGACAAAAAGAAAGCCCTTTAGATAAAAGAAGCTCCTCTTCAGATTTTAATATATGTGTGGAGAGATTGAAGATTCTTACAGTGGCCGGTTTTTCTTTAGTGCGTTCACCATCTCTTTGCCTCCTACCGTGCCCACGTCCTATAGAACCTCTCGGTCTATTTTTCTTTTTTGACTTAAGGGTGTGCGTCCTGCTAACATTGGGGATGATTGTAACATCGGTATTAATAATGTGTTGTTTTCTGGGATGTTGATGGCATAGTCACAACTGGTACAACATGAACATTTACATTCTGGAAGCCTAAAAAAGAAGATGTATTCCCACTTTCTGATATTGAAGAATCAGATGACTTATCTTGTTTTTGTAGTTTATCCAAATACAATTGATGAGGAGCTACAGTGCTGGCCAAAAGTATTGGCACCCCTGCAATTCTGTCAGATAATACTCAATTTCTTCCAGAAAATGATTGCAATCACAAATGCTTTGGTAATAATATCTTCATTTATTTTGCTTGCAATGAAAAAACACAAAAGAGAATGAAAAAAAAAGTCAAATCATTGATCATTTTACACAAAACTCCAAAAATGGGCCGGACAAAAGTATTGGCACCCTCAGCCTAATACTTGGTAGCACAACCTTTAGACAAAATAACTGCGAACAAGCGCTTCCGGTAACCATCAATGAGTTTCTTACAATGCTCTGCTGGAATTTTAGACCATTCTTCTTTGGCAAATTTCTCCAGGTCCCTGAGATTTGAAGGGTGCCTTCTCCAAACTGCCATTTTGAGATCTCTCCACAGGTGTTCTATGGGATTCAGGTCTGGACTCATTTCTGGCCACTTTAGAAGTCTCCAGTGCTTTCTCTCAAACCATTTTCTAGTGTTTTTTGAAGTGTGTTTTGGGTCATTGTCCTGCTGGAAGACCCATGACCTCTGAGGGAGACCCAGCTTTCTCACACTGGGCCCTACATTATGCTGCAAAATTTGTTGGTAGTCTTCAGACTTCATAATGCCATGCACACGGTCAAGCAGTCCAGTGCCAGAGGCAGCAAAGCAACCCCAAAACATCAGGGAACCTCCGCCATGTTTGACTGTAAGGACCGTGTTCTTTTCTTTGAAGGCCTCTTTTTTTTCCCTGTAAACTCTATGTTGATGCCTTTTCCCAAAAATCACTACTTTTGTCTCATCTGACCAGAGAACATTCTTCCAAAAAGTTTTTGGCTTTCTCAGGTAAGTTTTGGCAAACTCCAGCCTGGCTTTTTTATGTCTCTGGGTCAGAAGTGGGGTCTTCCTGGGTATCCTACCATAGAGTCCCTTTTCATTCAGACGCCGACGGATAGTACGGGTTGACACTGTTGTACCCTCGGACTGCAGGGCAGCTAGAACTTGTTTGGATGTTAGTCGAGGTTCTTTAGCCACCATCCTCACAATCTTTCGTTGAAATCTCTCGTCAATTTTTCTTTTCCGTCCACATCTAGGGAGGTTAGCCACAGTGCCATGGGCTTTAAACTTCTTGATGACACTGCACACGGTAGACACAGGAACATTCAGGTCTTTGGAGATGGACTTGTAGCCTTGAGATTGCTCATGCTTCCTCATAATTTTGCTTCTCAAGTCCTCAGACAGTTCTTTGGTCTTCTTTCTTTTCTCCATGCTCAATGTGGTACACACAAGGACACAGGACAGAGGTTGAGTCAACTTTAATCCATTTCAACTGGCTGCAAGTGTGATTTAGTTATTGCCACCACCTGTTATGTGCCACGGGTAAGTAACAGGTGCTGCTAATTACACAAATTAGAGAAGCATCACCTGATTTTTCAAAGGGTGCCAATACTTTTGTCCACCCCCTTTTTTATGTTTGGTGTGGAATTATATCCAATTTGGCTTTTTGACAATTCTTTTTGTGGTTTTCCATTGAAGACAAATTAAATGAAGATATTATTACCAAAGCATTTGTGATTGCAATCATTTTCTGGAAGAAATTGAGTATTATCTGACAGAATTGCAGGGGTGCCAATACTTTTGGCCAGCACTGTATACATATGTTATTTGTAACAGTAGTTTTATCTTTTATATGATCATTCATAGGATTAGTACATATTTCTTTACTAGTCAAATCGATAAGTGTTGTATCAATAACACTATCATCAGATTCATCAATAATAGAAACATCATGTGTAGTTATTATAGAAGTACTTAATGGGGTGTCAATATTTTCAGATAAACATGAAAGAGTGTCATTAACAGTATTTGTGTTATTTTCAAATACTTTGGATATTACACTCACAGTCTCTTTATTTGTATCAGTCCTCTTTTCATTAATTTCAGTAATTACAGCAACCAGTTTTTCACTATTATTAACCTTAGTTTTTCTTAAATTAGAGTTAGTAATTACTCTGGTACCATTAAATAACATGCTTTTTTCTTTTTGAGGGGTACTGAGGGGTAAACGGTCTCTATTCCTCAAGGGTTTAGTTGTGATAATTGGTTCACTAGACACACCCGAGACCATGGTATCCACAATAGGTTCCAATTCAGATTGGAGACGTTTTTTTGGTCAAGATCTAATATTGCCTGTATTGTAGTCCTCACGATATTGGTTAAATTTGACTGCTTTTTTATGTATAAGATCTGTCTCAAATTTATTTAGTCTTTGAAAGACAGAAGTATTTATCATATTCCATAGTACCAAAAAACTTATTTAAAACATCCATACACTCAATTGAGTGAAAAATTGCACTAGATGCTAAAGACATTCTTTTTTTAATTAACCATTCCATTCGACCTACACAATATAATTCTAAATAGCTTTCCCAATCCTTAGTAAATTCTGAATCATCTTTGAAAGAGGATTCAAAAGATATTCTCAAACTCTTGGAGAGACTTTTTCTCTAATATACATTTGTAGAAACAAAGCATCGACATTATGTTGAATTTCTTTTTTAAGGAGATCTACTTTCAAAAAAGAGTCATCAATTTAAATTCATCTTGTTGTAAAATTATGTCATTACTTACAATCCAAGAGCAAGTAGAAGATCCTATCAATTTATTAATCAATGAATCCCTTGTGAGGTTACAATCTTTCAAAAAGTCCATCTTATTGCACGTATAGTCCACTTGGTTGAAATACAGTAGAAGAAAATTGTTCACAATTCAGTCCAATAGTGTTGTAGCAGTTCAGATAAACAGGTCACTAGATATAGAGCAGCCTCCAACCCAAAAAACTGAACTAGAGCGTTCCTCCGGTCTGTGAAATCACTGCCGCCCTGTAATACAAAAAAAGAAAGGGAGGGTCGCTCCCTAGTGAAGCATGTATAGGTGGTGAATGAATGACACATGGGGTAAGACAGATCTCACCTATTCAGGATAATGAATAGTGTATTTCACAAAAATGTCATCTGTAGCACCAGGTTAATCTTCCCCCATGATAGGAAATGGCTGCAGCTCAAATCCTTGGTAGTTTGAATCCAAAAAACCATAAAGGAAAAACAATAAAAAAAAAAGGGACTATAAACAAGCGCTACCGTAATATAAAAATTCCTTTCTAAATATAAGGAAGGAAGTACCAACCCCCCAGTGTGTAATTATAAAGACAAATACATAACACATACGGAGGGAGCCTTGTGCTGCTGTTGGGAAAACAGATTAACATCATAATCTACACTTCCCTTCCGTCCCACCAGCAGCACAATACTGGGGATCTAACAAGAAGAACCCTAGGGAGAGCCCTCTTGAAGAATGGAACTTAACATGGAATGGCCAAAGGAAGTGGCCTCCATACCTCGGGTGTTAAATCTATAATGATTAACAAAGGTAAGGAGAGAGCTCCAAGAGGCTGCTGAACAAATTTGTTCCCAAGGAACAGAGCTTCTTTCTGCCCAAGAGGTAGATACTGCTCTTGTAGAATGAGCTCGAACAAACTCAGGGGGGTCTAAACCCTGTGAATTGAAAGCCAATTTTATGGCTTCATTAATCCAGCGTGCCACGGAGGCTTTAGAGGCCTTGAGCCCTTTATTCTTCCCAGCAAATGGTAAAAAAAATTTCCCTGACTGCCTAAAAGGCCGAGATCTCTGAATATAAATTCCAGCCACATCCAGGAAGTGAAGTTTAATTTCCTCCGGAGATGACGGGCTGGGATAGAAAACTGGTAATGAGATAACCTGGTTGAGGTTAGAATATGAGGGTACCTTAGGGAGGAACCCTGGCATAAACCTTAGTTGTACTCTATCTGGATAAAAGGATATGTATGGTTCTACTGAAGATAAAGCCTGGCATTCCCCAACTCTCTTAGCTGAGGTTATGGCCAAAAGGAACACTGTCTTTAGTGTGAGAAATTTAATCTCAACCTCTTCTAGAGGCTCCAAGGGGGGATCACTTAACCCCATTTAAAACAGTAGATAGCTGCTTATCTAAGCAGGCTGACAGGGCAGCAACCTGAACTTTCAAAGTGAAAGGGCTAAGGCCCTTATCCAAGCCATCCTGAAGGAATTCCAGGATCTCTGGAATGGAAGGATCCAAGCTCTCAATTCCTCTACCTGATTCCCAGGAGATGAAGATGTTTCGGATCCGGGCGTAGTTCTTATTTGTAGATTCTGCTCTAGCAAGAGAGAGAGTACTTAAGACGGCTCCCGAGAGCCCATTAGATCATAATAGGGACTGGTCAACCTCCAGGCTGTCAGATTGAAGGTTTTCAGACCCTGGCAGAGCCTGGGCCCCTGAGACACCAGGTTCTGAATCGGGGGAAGCCTCCAAAATGTTCTGTGACTCATTTGAATGAGCTGAGAAAACCAAGCTCTCTTTGGCCAAAATGAAATGATGGCGATTACAGAGACTTGGTCCTGTCTGATCTTCATCAATACCTTTGGTATCATGGAGATTGGAGGGAATATATATGCCAGCCTGAACCTCCAAGGGATGGACAGGGCATCCACAGCCAAGGGATTGTCCTCCTAGTATAGAGAGCAGAACTTCTCTACCTTGGCATTGAGTCTGGTTGCCATCATGTCTATCTCTGGAAGACGTCATTTCAGGGTGATTGCTTGAAAGACTTCTGGATGGAGAGTCCATTCCCCTGGAACAGTGATGCCACGACTCAATTGATCCGCCACTACACTGAGTGACCCTCGGATATATACGGCAGAAAGATGGGTTTAGGTTCTTCTCTGCCCAACTCAAGATCTTCCCCACTTCACTTAGAAGGGGTTGTGACAGAGTTCCTCCTTGCTTGTTCAAGTAAAGTACGGTTGTCATATTTTCCAATCTTACTCAGACTGCCTTGTCGCTCACTTGGGCGGCAAAGTGAAGTAGTGCTAAATGTACCGCTCAGAGTTGACATCATTTTCTCAAGGAAATTCCAAGACCCTTGGGCTGGAATGTTGCTTAGGTGAGCTCCCCAACCTGTGAGTGATGAATCAGTAGTCAACAGGGTCCAGCGAGGCTGGACTATGCCCTTTCCATCTCTTAGAAGAATCCACCACCTGAGGGACAAGCGGGCTTCCTGAGACAGGAAAAAACTTCTATCTAGTCCGCTGGTTTTGTGATTCCAGGCCATCAGGACTTCTCTCTGTAGGGGGTCAAGATGCCATAACACCCAAGGAACTGCCTCTGCAGCAGACGACATAAGTCTGACATGAGCCAAGGAACCAATAGGAATTTTGCGGCCTTGATTATTCTTTCCCTTCTGGAGAGAGGAAGAGATACTCTCATTAGGCCTGAATCAATAATGAACCCTAGAGTCTTCTGAATTGCTGGAGATATTTGAGACTTTTCCCAATTTATAATCCAACCCAACTGTTGGAGAAAATTTACCATGGTGGATAGATGCTGTAGTAGGCCTTCTCTTGAAGAGACTTTTAACAGCTAGTCTTCCAGATAAGGAACAATCATGATCCCCTGGATTCTCAGAGACTCAGCTACCGCGGATACTACCTTGGTGAATACGTAGGGTGCTGACGTTATCCCGAATTGAAGTGCGGTAAATTGGAGGTGTCTCAGCTGACCCTTTACAACCACTGCAACTCTTAGGTATTTCCTGTAAGCAGGAAGAATAGGGACGTGGAGGTACACGTCTTTTAGGTTCAGAGTGGTCATGAAATCTCCTTGCTGGAGAATGGATATCACAGACGTTTCCATATGGAATTTTTTTTTTTTTTTTTGTGATACCTCTGCTGAGGTATCATAGGTCTATTATCATCAACCAGTCTCCTGAAGGTTTTGGAACCAGGAACACTTGAGAATAAATTCCAGAACCTTGACGTTGTAGTGGAACCTCTCTCAAGACATGCTTTTTATATAGTCCAGTACTGAGGACTCTGGAGCCTTGTGATGGACAGCAGGGAGGCAAGAGGTCTGTATAAATCTGTCCTGGGGAGGCAAAGATAAATCTATGCCAGAACCGGACTGGATTATCTCCAAGACCCATGAATCTGTTACCCCCCACAGGAACTTCATGTCTTGGAGGAGGGAGAAGGTAATAGTCAGAAATCTGGCTTTCTGATTTTTCTGTCGCCACGGAAAAAAAGATGGTTGGAGTTCCCACTGAGGAACCTGGAACGTCCACACATGACCTCTTGCAGGTGGCGGTCTTTGAGGACTGTCCTCTGCAACGCTGTCTGCCTTATCCACGGAAGGACTGCGAAAGGACTTTCCTTCCTTTCCCACTAGTCCTTCTATAATCTTATCGTGTTCTGCCCGAATAACTTACCTGGTTCGTATGGCAAACTGCAAATATAAAATTTTGAGGCATAATCCGCCCTCCAAGGTTTTAACCAAAGGGGGTGAGGGGCAGCCGTAGTCAAGGCGCTAGACTTGGCAGATAACTTCACCTGAAGAAGAGAGGCTTCATTGTGGTAATCCGCCTCAAGGGCTATACACTTCAAAGAAGACAACAATTCTTCCCGGAGGCCCCCAAATCGATATCTCATTTTAATGAAGATAGGCCGGAGCTCGTCTGCTTGGCTACCTCACTAGTAGCGATACCAATCAAACACTGCAGAGAAAGCCGTATACGCTTTCCTTAGGGAGCACTCTGCCCGGTAGTCTATGGGATCCTGAAGGCTAGACCCGTCCTCAGAGGGTACAAGTGTTTGCCTGGACAAATTGGCGACTGGTCAAAACTGGACCTCAGCTATTGGGAAGAGTGTCTTGAACCTCTTGGATAAAACGCAGGATTTCTCTGGGTGTTTCCACTCGGTGGACATAGCTCATCCACTTTGAAGGCCCGAGGCCCCCTAGAGGTGGAACTAGGGGCTTTCCCACGGTCAACATCATAGTCCCCTGACCTGATGGACTTCAATAATCTCTGAATTTTCTCCAGAGGAAAAATCGGTTTTCCTATATCCATATCTGAATCCTCAGATGAAGAATTAGCTTCCTCTATGATCCTGAACTCCTCATCAGATCATATGACAGAAGCAGATGCCTCACTGCGTGTGGGCCTCTCAGACAAGTGAGTTATGGACTATTTCAAAGTCCTTCATGGTGTCCTGAACATACTCCTTGACACAAGTAACCACATCTTTAATTGTGGATTCCTCAAAGGGTTCTATTGGGCGGCACTGGTGGCATTTATTGAATTTGTAACCGTCAGGCAATGGAATTTCACAGGAGTGACAGGTTAGATGTTTGCACCTGGACGCAGACTTACTTGAAGGACTCATCACCACCAGATGCAGAGGATGACATCTTACCACAAGTGTAAGAGTAAATAGCAAGAAAGCCAGAAAAACGCAACAACAGTACAAGTCTGTTGAACTAGAATGCCCAGCATGCACACTTTCTGCCAAACAACAAAGAGGCAGAGGAAAGGAAGCAGCAGACTTATATAGAAAAAATGGGGAGCAAAGACTCTCCCAATACCTGTGACAGGTTACACAGAGAATAAAAGCCCTTTATTTCTCTTCAATTTTTTTTTTTGGAAGAAAAAGTCTGCCCTGCACAGATTTTATGAAAAAAATGTCAGAAGTTAAGGAAAAAAAAGATTTCCTAGCAGTTCACCTGAAGGAAGTTCAATGATGTCATCACATACACAAGCAAGCGGACTCTGGACTCCGGCGCCCCCACACACAGGAGCTGGAGAGAAGTAGCAGGAAACACCATGCATTGCAATAAAACAAGCAATGCAAGGCTTACATAGCCGCAAGGGTTCAGTGTGGACACTAAAGGCAGTGGACATGTCTGCCTGCCCATTATAAGCAACAGCTGAAAAAGTCTGCTTCCCTGCAGGTAAGCAGACTAAGCAACAGAAGCAGGAAAGACAGACAAGGAGTTTTAACCTTTGAATTTTGTCCCAACAAGAACCAAAGGCAGAAAAAGAGTCCTCACATAGGAGGATAGACAAAGTAAACTCAAACAGGAGTAAGGAGGGGAAAGTCATCCAGAAATTTGAATAACCTCACTATAGGGAAGGAATAACCTTCCCTCCAACTGTCCCACCAACACAGTACAGAAAAAAACACGCTGGGGGTTGGTACTTCCTTCCTTATATTGAGGAAGGAGAGGGGTTACTGTTAACCATTTATTGTTCATTAAAAATTCCATTCTGACCTACCAGCACACAGGGGCAGAAATACCCCAGTATTGTGCTGCTGGTCGGACAGAAGGGAACTGGAACCTGGACAAGTAACAAAAGCAATGTAGCAACACATCAAAGGATGAGATGATTGGTGTACAATCCTGTGGGAAGGGGGGGTTACAGAAAGGAATAGGAAACGGGGGGGACCACAGAGAACAGATGCAAATACAAAATGGGTGTAAAGACCATACGTGCTAGATACACAGGTTATCAAATAATGTAGAGGGCTTGAAACTCTGGAGGAAAGTCAAAAGGTGTCTTCCCCACACAATAACATATTTTTTAAGAACACCTTAACATGAGAAAATGATATTTTTCCAACGCTAGGTTCACATCTGCGTTTGGTTCTCCTTTCTTTGGGTCTGCTTGGGGTTTTCGCACGAAAAATGTGGAAAAATGAGTGGGCAGCTAACAAAACATAACCTACAGGAGCATTCAGATGTTTAAATACTCATTTGAGTGCATTGACCTCAACATTACTCCTCTGGTCAGATAAGTCCAAATGACAGCTCAAATTTAGGGCAAACTTATTAGGGATTTTACTATAATTCTCCCACATATCCTACAGGCAATAACATGTCGAGAGTCATGCTGTTCTCGAATATTAGAAAGGTGGATAAACCCTTTTATAGCTAAGGCCTTGTAGCAATATGTCATATGCTGAGTATGGCCTCTAGAGGTCTCACTACTTAGACATTGGTACAACTGTGTTATTGCAACTTGTTGGTTGTAGTTCTTTGAGCAGCTACATGTATAATGGCAGCTAAGATGTACAACTAATAAAAAAGTCTGCCACTAACTACAGTGTGAGAGCATCTGAAACAGGACCAACTAACAGAACATGGTGGCAGCTGGGCACAGGACCTCTGAATAGCAAGTCTGCTGTCTACAAATACAGATTGTGTGACACTAGAACTGTACGGAGAATCAGCAACTGTAAGTACAAAGTCTCTATCATACTGCACTATGAAGAGTGGCCTGAAACCCCCTCAGAGACTGGATGTCACTTCTTCCAATATCTCACAGACATGGAGACACTGGAAGGAAGAGTTTACTCTGTATGTGGATCTGACAGTGGCACCCAGAGAGGAAAGTAAAGCTGTTTTATTACTTAGTTGGGGGAAAAGGCAGAGAAATAGCCCAGACCCTGCTGACAGACAGCCTGGCACTGACAGACATAGTGCAGGCATTTGATAAGCATTGTGATCCCAAAAAGAATGAGACAGTGGAGAGATAGAAGTTCTTCTCCAGGAATCAGGAGGCTGGGGAAAGTGCGGACAGATATGTGACAGAGCTGAGGAGACTGGCTGCAATCTGTGGATTTTGGGACATCAGAGACTCCCTCATCAGAGACAGGATATTGTGTGGCATCAGAGACTCACCTCAGAGAAAGATTACTGAGGGAGGAAGAGCTGGCTTTGGAGAAATGTATGCAAATCTGCAGGGCTGCTGAGCTGAATAAAGACAGCCTGAAGAGGATGGAGGGCACCAGGGATGCCTCAGTACATGCAGTATCTGTGAAAGGGAGAGCAAGGACTATGCTCCCTGCAAGCTCAGTCCAGTGTAAATACTGTGGCAAAAGACATGAGAGAGACAAAGAGAAATGTCCAGCTTATGGGGAGACTTGCAGGACTTGTGGCAAGATGAACCACTTTTCAGCTGTGTGCAGATTGAAAACCATCAAACAGTACAAGCAAGTCCACACAGTGACCCAGGACACAGACAGTGACAGCACAGAGGACATCACATGGCTGCAGCCTGCAACAGAGAATGTCAATGTAGTCAAACATACAGTACCCAATGATGCAAAACAGCTCTTTGCCATATTTATGGTGGATGAACAGCCCATAAGATTTCAGCTGGATTGTGGAGCAAGCTGCAATGTCATTCCTTTTACTCTGCTTAACAAACAGGTTCCCATCGAGCCCACTGACACGGTACTAGTGATGTACAACAAAAGTGTTCTGAAACCCATGGGAATATGCAAGCTAAAATTAAGAAATCCATGTAACAGAAAGAGTTACAGAGTGGAATTTACTGTGCTGCAGGAGGACGATCAAATTCCTTTGCTGGGAGTTAAAGCAGTTCAGGTTATGGACTTAATAAAGGTGCAGTCCCATAACATCATGGCTCTGGAAGTTTCTCAGAATACTCAAAATCCTAAATAAAAGGCAGATTGCATTTTGGATTTTCAGACCATAAAAACAGAGTATGCTGATTTATTTCAAGGTGATGGATGCCTGGAAGGTACATACAAACTAGAAATTGATCATACAATACAGCCTACAAGACTGAGTACCTGTAGCCTTAATACAACCAGAGGAACTGCAGGATTTGCACAGCAGAGGCATGATAGCACCAGTACAGGAAAGCACAGACTGGATAAGCAGTTTGGTGGTAGTGAAAAAACCATCAGGCAAGTTAAGAATATGCATTGATCCTAAGCCACTGAACAAGGCTCTTAAAGGAAATCACTATCCAATGCCTACAATAGAAGATTTTCTCCCAGATCTCTCAAAGGCTAAAATATTTTCGGTATGTGATGTGAAAAATGGGTTCTGGCATGTGGAACTGGATAAAGAATTAAGTTTATTGACAGCATTTTCTTGCCCATTTGGACGCTATAAGTGGCTGAGAATGCCCATGGGATTAAGCCCGGCTCCAGAAGTGTTCCAACAAAAATTGATGCAAGCTTTGGAAGGACTGTCTAGAGTAAAAATAATAGCAGACAATATACTAATAGATGGAGGAGGTGATGATCTAGAATCAGCAACAAAGGATCACGACAAAAAGATAATACAATTCTTGGACAGATTTAAAAAAAAAAAAAAAAAAAATCAAACTGAACCTGGAAAAATTCTAACTAAAAATGACAGAAGTACCATACATAGGCAGGGCTGGCGTTAGGGGGGGGGGCAAACTGGGCGATTTTCCATTGGTCCATAAGCGTCATGTGATCATGTGTATCTCAGTTTGGATATCAGTGAAAGACCTGCGATCGGTTGTTATGGAAAACCTGGACTAAAGCTGTGTGTATGTGACCTTGTGTAACAGTGTCATCCACAGCGCCCTGCCCCTTTAAAGCTGACCTAAAAGAAAAATGTGTGCATGTGGCTGACAATGCCTTGCCAGATTGGAGACGGGCTTGGGTCTGCTGGGTTGTTTCAGCAGCTCGCTGTTGTCTGTGACATATCTTGTCAGATTAGAGACAGGCTTGGGTCTGCTGAGAGTTTTCATTAGCTCGAGCAGCAGCCATGCGTTTTGCTGCAGGGGGCATGAGTAGTTTAAAAACGTTTCAATTTATAAGAATGCTGAAATCCAGTATGGCAGTCCAGTCAGTGGCGTAAATTACTGGGGTAGCAGTGGTAGCGGCTGCCACAGGGCCCGGGACATTAGGGGTCCCAGCGGGCCCTTGATGTTTTTTTTTTTTTTTTTTTGAATAGGCCGTTACCTGCTGGTGTAACACCAGCAGGTAACGGGCCCTATTTACTTACCTATCTCCGCTCCTGCTGATGGCCGCCTGTGCTTCACCTTCTACAGAGGCGGCTTTGAGCAGGAGCGGGGATCAGTAAGTAAGGCCTGCGGGCCATGAACCGTACAAACACTGCTATCATTATACTCTGGGGTCTTTTCAGCAGGCTTCGGGCCTCTTTGGTGACGTCCCAGATGTCGGTGGGCCAGTCCGACGTCATTATGCGTTGCGATGCATGCCTGGCTCACATGCCATCTGGTCCAACATTGAAGAGGTAGCGGGGAGTGCGCATAATACTATATGAAGGGGTCACTATGATACTGTGTGCAGGGGCCACTATGGGGCAGAATACTGTGCAGGAATGCAGTTTGTGCGGGGGGGGGAGGTTGCCGAGGGTGGTCCCATGTCAAATGTTCGCCTTGGGGCCCAGCCATTCCTTGTTACGCCACTGAGTCCAGTATAGGTACAGTCTATTTATGGCTGTGTTGTTATGGAAACCTTGTAAATTAAATGTGAACTTATATTGGCTGATACACGTGATATGACTGAATATTTAAGGACCTGCGAATTGCTATTGACTAATACAGGTCATAAATAGCTTGGTTGCTACGGAAACCTGTGTGCCTGAGGAGAGTAAGCGCCTGCGAGCTCTTATTGGCTGATAAGGGACATGTAACCGTGTGTATGGCAGTTGGAATATGAGTGAAAGACTTGCAGGCTTGTAATAGCTAATGTTGGTCATTTTTTGGGAATACTGTATCTCAGAAACGGTACATCCAAGATAGCTGAGACCCAGTCTATAATATTCCCGGACACCTGATGTACATGTTTGCCAAATTTGGTGAATATCGGTCCAGTCGTTTGTTTGCACATAAAGAACAGACAGAAACTCATTTTTATATATATAAGAGATAAGGGAGCTATTACTGGTAAAGGTGTAATATTATTTATAAGCAGAGACTAATATTTATAAGGAGGTGCTATAATAACTGATAACTGGGTGAAAAAATCTATTAAGTGGTACAAAGGTGCTCATTTGAATTGTGTGTGGTAAAATGGGGCTTGTTATTACTTTTTTGTTGGCAGAAAGGAGGCGTTATTATAGGGGTTGCCACTGGAAGACAATGGTGTTGTTTGCATATCAGCGTTTGGGGCCTCGCTTTTAATTTTGCCCAGGGCCCCACTTTGTCTAAAACCGGCCCTGTACATAGGACATCTTCTAACCTCAAATGGTGTTAAAGTAGATCCAGAAAAAGTGAGGGCAATACAGGACATGCCTACACCTACAGATGTACGTGGAGTACAACGATTCCTGACAGGGGCCCCCAGAGCAGACTTGCTTGGGGGACACATGGCTCCACAGTACCCCCTAGTTAGTTATTATGTTTAATTTGTTATCCCCCTTTTTCTCCTCAGGTTTAAAAATTCCCTCAGTTTTTGCCTAATACAGTTATAGTTTGTTTTTCCCGCCTAAATTTTTACTCACCTCAGCTGATAAGGTCATCTTTAGGTCACAGTTGCCAGAAGAATCTGTTTCCAGAATCTTCGAAATGGGTGCAGCACAGTATCAGCTGATTTGACGTGCTGTCAGCTGATTGGTTGAGCACACCGTTGTGGCGGGAATTTCAAATATAAATAAGCAGCCAGTCAGCTGTTCGGGGCCAGTCAGCTGTGGATCTTCTAGCAAGTCACCCACCCACCCTCCCTGTTTTCTTTTGTAAAGATCATTGTCATGGTGTTTATGCAAGGGGTTAGTCTATCAGATATGCTGATAGGACTCTTTTAATATTTATTAATTGATTAATTTATTTGAATATTTAATTAAAGTTGATTATTGATTGATTTATTTAATTATTGTTAGTATTTTTTATGATTATTGATTATTCGTTGTAAAATATTGGGTTACCTTAATAAACACCGTGGCCAATTTTAGTTTCAATAATTTTTATTAGAATTTTCAAAGAATAGACGTGCAGAACGGTGTTAACTTACAGTGCAATGTACATTGGTATGCAGTATCACATAGGTCATAAATCAATAAGACAGGTATGCAAACACTAACATAGTAAACCAGAACTATAACATTAACTTTCAGGCACAGTCAACGGGCTATTATGAATCGTATCTAGGATATGTTCTTCATTTCCGACCTTCCCTTGGTTGTAGGGCTTTGTTTGTGTGTGTGCATTGACATTCATATTTTACAATTTTACAATCCAAATTTCTACTCTCCCACTGCTCCATTTACTCCTCAATTGGCAGGTTTGACTCCCATCCACTCAGTCACTACCTCCCCCCCCCCCCCCGAATTTCCTGTATCCACCTGGTTTCCTCTCAAAGCGAATCGAGAATAATTCCATGCCTCCCAGATTTTCCCAAAGCTATGGAAGGAGTCATTTCCCAATGCGATTATTCTTTCATATGTGTGTGTGTTATTTATGGCCATTAAGAGATCCGACATGGGTGGAGGAGTTACTGTCCTCCATCTCTGCACCAACATCAATTTGGCTATAGTCAAAATTTTGCAGATAAGTTTTTTGTATGTCCTCAGAGCACTAGGAATTCCGACTAACAGAATAGCCACTTTAGCGGTGTATAGGATTCGGGAGCTGAATAGCTCCGAGAGCAACTCAAAAACCCTTTCCCAGTATCCCTGAATTATGGGACAATTCCCCAAAATATGGAGAAGGGTTCCTCTACCTCCACATCCCCTCCAGCAATTCCCTGACTCGGAGGGATATGCTAACTGTAACATAGTTGGGGTCCTGTACCATCGTAATACTATTTTCATGGCCGTCTCTAAGTGTGTGCTACACTTTAAGGATAGATGGATCAATTTAATTGCCTGTTGCCACTCCTCTAGGGTAATTGCTGTGTCTAAATCTCTCTCCCAGCAACGAAATGGGGTAGATCTAGTAAAGGTCGATAGATCGTCCATTTTGTCATATAGAAATCTCAACCCTCTCACTTTGGTCGACAGCCAGGTGAATAGTGCACCACTGTGGGGCAAAAGCGACACAGGATGTTTAGAC
This sequence comes from Leptodactylus fallax, assembly GCA_947044405.1. NCBI lineage: Eukaryota > Metazoa > Chordata > Amphibia > Anura > Leptodactylidae > Leptodactylus > Leptodactylus fallax. Next base: position 698,268 of record CAMRHE010000294.1, on the reverse strand, counting down.
ACAAAGTGCCATATTCGAAAATATTTAAGGAAGTCTCCGTTAGGGATTCCGTATGTCTGTCTAAGGTCAGCAAACAATATAGGTTGTTTAGTATCGGAATATAATTGAGAAATATGTGCTATCCCCCTCGATTCCCAGTCCAGGGTTCCCAAATCGTCGGTTACCCATGCTAGTAGGGACAAAGGCATTTCAGAAATATGAAAATGTTTCATCGGGTTGGCTTTCCTGTGCATCAGCTGCCACGCCGCCAGTGAGGCTATCATGACCGGGGAGAAGGATCTAGGAGCTGAGATGTTCCAAAAGGGTATCCACAGCGCATCTTCCAGTTTTAAAGGAGCTATAAATGCCTGCTCTATGTGTAACCATGGTACCGAGGTATCCATTGATTTCCACCTAGCGCACTGCGTGACCAGCGAGGCTATGTAATAGTTTCTTATCATCGGAACTCCCAACCCTCCAGCCTCCTTTTGTTTAAATAGGAAGCTTTTGTTGATTCTGGGTCTTTTCCCATTCCATATATACTTTGAGATCACCCTTTGTACTGTTTCAAAGAAGGAAACAGGAATGGATATCGGGAGTGTGCGAAACAAATACAAAAGTGTAGGTAGCAGTAACATTTTGAAGGCCGCTACTCGGCCGATCCAAGAGGTATCTGTTTTGGACATTCGCTCCGTTTCCTCTTGCAGTAATTGTAACATTGGTGTATAATTACTTCTGTAAAGGGTCCCTAGGGATGGTGTCATCTGCGTCCCCAGGTACTGGACATTGTCTTTCCTCCAATCGAAGTCATAATTCGACTTCATGTGGTGAAGCGAAGAAAGAGGGACATTCAAAGGTAGCGCTTGTGATTTAGCCATATTCAATTTGTAAAACGATAATTGCCAAAACTCAGTAATGGTGGCCATTAGGCGAGGAATAGATGTTTGTGGTTTAGACAGGGTAAGAATAATATCATCAGCGTAGAGCGATATGAGGTGAGTTCTATTTCTTATATCAATGCCCCCTATTTCCATATCTAGTCCGAGTGCCTGAGCCAATGGTTCCATGGAGAGAACAAATATCAGGGGCGACAGGGGGCATCCCTGTCTGGTCCCATTTGTTATCACAAAAGGGTCCGATACTACTCCATTGGTAAACACTCTCGCAGATGGTGCAGAGTACAACGCCTCTATCGCTCTCAAAATAGTTCCAGAGAACCCCATATTTCTGAGCACCGAGAAGGCATACGACCAGCAAATACGATCAAACGCCTTCTCAGCGTCCAGTGCAAGGATCACCGCCACCATCTTCTTACAATCAATGTGATGTAGAAGGTTCAAAATCCGTCTGGTAATATCGTAAGATTGCCTCCCCTTAACAAATCCCACCTGGTCATTGTTGATCAAGCTCGGGAGACAGGTTGCCAGCCTGTTTGCTATTAACTTGGCATAAATTTTCAGGTCTGAGTTTAGTAAAGATATAGGTCGAAAGTTTTGGGGGTTAGTGGCCGGCTTTCCCGGTTTTGGCAGCGTAACTACTAAGGCCTCTTGATTTTCTTTCAGGATGGTGCCAGAATCAATCGCGGCCGCTAGGAAGGACAGCAATGGGTCCCTCAGGATTTGAAAAAATCGTTTGTAGTATTCGTTAGTGAGGCCATCAGGGCCCGGCGATTTATGAGATGGCAGAGATTTAATAAAAAACAACAACTCCTCTGAGGTGATAGGTGTATTCAAAGAGTCCAGTTGTGACTCAGTGAGCCTGGGCAATTGGGCAGCCGTAAGGAAACGCTCAATGTCGCGGCTCGTTGGGGGAGCTACCGCTGTGTCTTCCGCTATATTGTAAAGACCTTCGTAAAATGACCTAAAGGCGTTAGCTATGCCCCTTGGGTCATATATTTTATATGTACCATCCTTACGGTGAAGGAATTGAATTCTAGACTTCGCCTGTTTTTGTTTAAGTTTGGAGGCTAGGAGTTTACCTGCTTTATTGGATTGAGAGTAATATGTAGCTTTGGTCCGTTTTAGATTTTTCTCATATTTATGCAATAAGCACGCTGTCAGTTGGTGGCGTAATGTCATCAGTTTTGCTGCATTTGATGGAGAAGGGGATTTTTTATTGCTGTCGTCAATAGTTTTTATTTGGTGAAGCAATCTATCTATTTCTGCTAATCTATTTTTCTTTTCTATATGCCCCAAGCAAATGAACGTTCCTCTAATAAAGGCCTTGTGAGAATTCCACAGTATATCAGGGCTAGGGGCAGATGGGGTATTTACCAGAAAAAAATTCCCTCAGATCAGTCTCTAAAGTTGCTTTTAATTTCGGTTGTGACATTAAAAATTCGTTGCATCGCCACACGAATGCTCTTGGACATTCATATTTTTCTGCTAAGGTCAAGGTTATGGCTGCATGATCTGACCACGTGATTACTGAGATATCAGATTGCTTAATCAGGGAGAGGCTGGATTGTTCGAGTAGGAATAAATCTATCCGCGAGTAGCTATTATGTGCAGGAGAGAAATAAGTATAATCTCTCTCAGTATTATGGAGGATACGCCAGGCGTCAAATAGTTCATGGCTCCATAGCGCTTGCGAAAGAGAAGGGTGACGTGTCGATCCACCTGAAGTGGTGTCCACCATCGGGTCCGGAGCCATATTAAAGTCCCCCATCAATATTAAACATCCCTGCTTCCTCTTTTCCACCGCCCTTACCAGTCTCCCCAAGAATGCCACCTGTTTCCTATTGGGGGCATAGGCTGATACCAGCGTGTATGTAACACTATTAAGCATACAAATCAATATTATAAATCGCCCTCCCGGGTCTGCATATTGTGACACTAATTGAAACGCTACCGAATCCCTAATTCCAATCAATGTTCCTCTACGTTTTGAAGAATAGTGAGCATGGAATACATTTGGATATGCTGGGTGTTGAATGCGATAGGCATCCGCCTTCAAGAGGTGGGTCTCTTGTATTGCAAGAATGTCACAGCCTTGATCTCGTACCTCGCGCCATAAATTGGCCCTCTTTTGAGGAGAGTTCAATCCTCTGACATTCATAGACATAACTTTAAGCACCATAATACACAATTAGGAATGCATTAAGAGTCTTACCACACTTGCCCATACCAAAGGATGTCCCTGGTTGCAGGAGGCGGAGTTGTTTCCACCATTTGTATTCATTTCGCCCTATGTGCCAAAACCAGAAAGGAGACAAACCGTAGAAATAACAGAGCCGATGGACTATCCATCTGAGCTGTATCAAGAAGAAAAAAAAAGAGAAGAAAGACAAACATAGTACAGCGGACCAGCAGCTGTCGTAATCTTGGGGGGGATAAGTTCAACAGCAGCGAACATATAGAATCCAGGATAAGTGAGTCTCTAGCTTTGTAGCCCTCTAGGTGGACGTCTTTGGGTTTTCGCCTGGCGCCAGCCATCTGATATTGGACCAGGTGGGTTTTTGATTGGAGGATCAACCATCGGAATATTCCAGGCATGTAGCAATTTTTTCCCTTCCTCCAGAGTCTTGATGACATGTACTAGGTTATTGCGGGAGACGATCACACGGACCGGGAATCCCCATTTATACAGAATGCGATGTTGGCGTAATGCTGTAGTAAAAGGGATAAATTGCCTCCTGATTTGTAGTGTCGTGGCTGAGAGATCCGAATAAATGGAAATCATGTGATATGGTTCAGGCAGGCGGTCCATCTTCCTTGAAGTCAGCAGAACCAGCTCTTTTGTGCGGTAAAAATGGATCTTTGCCAGAACATCCCTGGGTATCGTTTCAGCTAAATATGATGGTTTCGGAACTCTATGAGCTCTGTCAATCGTTAAGTCCATTTTCGTGAGGTTCGGTAGTAGCGATCTTATCATATCTTGGAGATAATCGGTTAAATCTTTTGGAGGTATGGATTCTGGGATCCCTCTAAATTTTAAATTATTTCTTCTGGAACGGTCCTCTAAATCGGCTATCTTAGCTTTAAGGAAGGACACATCCCTTTCCACGTCGCTGTGTGCATCTATAAGCGCATTATGCGATGCAGCAAATTCCGCCATTTTAGATTCGACATGTACCGTACGGCATTTTAACTCTTGAAGATCTCTATCTAGCGGTTTCACCATAAGGGACATGTCTGTCCTCAATGACTTACAAAAGGCCATAAGCATATTCTTCATAGAGGCCTCAGTTAACAGATTTTCTGTTGCCGGTACATCTGCCAAGAAATCAGATGGAGGTGTTTGCTGTATGGTGTCGCTTACCTCCTCTTCTTGCTGAGCAGCGCTCTGGAACCTTGGTTTCTGCTTTGCTGGGCTCGCAGTAGGAGATTGCTGCGTCCCCAGGCTGGATGCAGCACTAGGCCCCGTAGCGCCATTTTGAGTAGGCCCGAGTTGCGCGCCCGCCCCGGCCTGCCGGGAGGGAGATTCAAGCGGTCCTGCGTCCGTGCGGTCAATCAGCTGATGCAGGGATGGGGCCGACAGCGCTCTCCGCTGCGCGGAGAGTGTGAGCGTCTCTGCCGGAGGGTCCCGCGGAGGAGTCGAGGCCCTAGATGCTGTAGCTGCGCGCGTGTCGCCGCCATCTTGCTCCTCTCCCCCTCCGTGAGGGAAGAAGAAATCCAGGAGTTTTTGCGGCTTCACCGCCGATTTGCGCTTCCTGGGCATCTCCAGAAGGTAAGCTCTCGTTCCGGTATAATTTGGAGCAGTTCACTCCACGGGCTTGTCGCTGTAATCATCGCTTGGTGAGACTCAGGCTGGGAACTCTGAGGTTAGGCGACCATCTTGTATCGCGGCTAGGCTCCGCCCCCCCGTGGCCAATTTTATTCCACTAAAGGTTGTCAGAGTGTTATTTCATTAATGGTTATTAAGAATTGTTATAACTTGTAAATAGGTACTTGTGGTGCCATGGGCATGGTGAATTATCTTTCTAAATTTTGCAAGCATTTATCAGACATGTGTGAGCCACTGAGACAGCTAACTCACAAAGACATACTCTTGGAATAGACAGAAAGCCATGAAACTGCTTTTCAGTCAGTGAAAAATGCTATTGCAGACACAGTAACCCTAAAATATTTTGATCCAGATCAAGCAGTGGTAGTACAATGTGATACCTCAGAAACAGGCCTTGGAGCCACACTAATGCAGTATAAACAGCCAATCACATATGCAAGCAGAGATTTAACTCTAACAGAGCAAGGATATGCTCAAATCGAGAAGGAACTACTAGCTGTAGTATTTGGGTTGGAGAAATTCCACTAGTACACATACGATCAACAAGCCTTTAGAAAGTATTACAAAGAAGCCACTACTGAATGCCCCCAAAAGACTACAGCGTATGCTTTTAAGGCTTCAGAAATATGATTTTAACATTTGTTACTGTCCAGGGAAGGATTTACTGATTGCAGATGCCCTAAGCAGAGCTAACTTACCCATCACAAATGAAGAAGAAAAAGACATTAAAAGCATCAATATGTGTGAATATCTGTCTGTCTCAAAAGACAGTCTGAAACAAAGTGAAACAAATACAGACCTGCACAGAGGAAGATAAAACTCTACAGATCTTAAAGTGTGTCATCTTGAAGGGATGGCCACAATACAAGCAATATGCTCCAGTGGAAGTTTCTCCATTTTTTCACATAAGGCAGGGTTCACACTACCATTGGAGTCCATTATGAAGGTGTCCGTTAAAAAAAACAAAAAACAGACACCTATCATAACGGACACTAACTGATGTTAATGTATCCTTTTTTTAACTGGTCCAATTAATGGTTCAGTTAAAAAAACGGACACATTAGCATCAGTTAGTGTCCATTAGCATCAGTTAGTGTCCGTTTTTTAACACTGTCCGTTTTTTTTTTTAATTTGTTTCTCCTTTCTGAGCATGCGCAGGAAAAAAACGGACATAAAATAACGGACAGTAACTGATGGCTATCAGTTACTGTCCGTTATAAGTGCGTTACCCATAGACTTCAATGTTAAAAAAATAACGGACACTTGCTGTCCGTCAAGAATCGTTTTTTTTTCAAACGGACAAAAAGTCCTGCATGTAGGATTTTTTGTCCGCGAAAAAAAAAAAACGGACTTCTGACGGATTTACTGTAAACGGACACAATATAAAAACCCATTGAAATGAAAGAAAATTTTAACGGATTTCTGACGGTTCAGCTAGTGTCCGATGCTAAAATCTTGTAATGGACAATAGCAACGGACACTACTGACGGTCACCAACGGTAGTGTGAACGCCCCCTAAGAGATGAATTCGCTGTGTAGCATGGAATCATCTTTAACCCCTTAAGGACACAGCCCAAAAGTGCGTTAAGGACCATGCTTCGTTTTTCAAAACTGACGTTTCACTTTATATGGCAATAACTTTGAGACGATTTAACTTACATAAGTGATTTTGAGACTGTTTTTTCCTGACACATTGTACTTCATGTTAGTGGTAAACATTGATCAATATTTTTGTATTTATTTATAAAAAAAATACGAAATTTGATGGAAATTTGGAAAAAAATTGCAATTTTCAAAATGTGAAATGGTCTGTTTTTCAAACAGATAGTCATATCACACAAATACATTAATAAATATTATCTACCATATCTCTGCTTTATATCGGCATCATCTTTTAATTGTCCTTTAATGTATTTTGGACATTATAAAGCTTACAAGTGTAACAGCGATTTTCCAGATTTACAAGAAAATTTCCCAAACTAATTTTTTTAGGGACCACTTCAGTTCTGAAGGGGATTATAAAGGCCTATATATTAGAAACCTCCATGAATGACCCTATTTTCAAAACTGAACCCCTGAAATAATTCAAAACAGCATTTGGGAAGTTTGTTAACCCATTTCACGGAAATTAAAATAATATGTAGGTGAGATTTAAACATTTAATTTTTTTTTTCAATAATACATTCATTTAACCCTAAAATTAACACACTCACAAAAGGTTAAAGGAGAAAATGCATCTCACAGTTTGTTATGCAATTTCTCCCGATCACAGAAATACCCCACATGTGGGTGTAAACTGATGTTTGGGCACACAGCAGCACACGGAAGGGAAGGAGCGACACTGGATGTTTGTAAAGCAGATTTTGCTGGAATAGTTTTCAGGTGCCATGTCTCATTTGCAAAGCCCCTAGAGTACCAATACAAAGGAAACCCCAAAAAAGACACCCCTCACAGAATTCATCAAGGGGTATAGAATCATACAATATTTTTTTTTTTTTAAACTGTAATTTTTATTGAAACTTTTATAAGTAACATAACAACAATATGGGAGGTGAAATCAAGATAAACAGAAAAAACAAACAAACGTATACATGACAAATCGTCCAATGACAACACAAAGAACACAGGCAGGAGGGGGAGGGTAGCGACAAGGGAAAGAGGGGAAGGGGAGGAGTCAGAGACCATGTAGAATACAATACGCGTCCCAGGATGACCACACAGCAGTAAAGGCTTCCATTGTATGATTAAGAGAAGCCGTCAAATACTCCATGTGGGTGTAAATTGATATTTGGGCACATGGCAGCGCACAGAAGGGAAGGAGCGACACTGGACATTTGAAGAGCAGATGTTGCTGGAATAGTTTACGGGTGCCATGTCTCATTTGCAGAGCCCCTAGAGTATCAATACAAAGGAAACCCCCAAAAAGTGACCCCATTTTGGAAACTACACCCCTCTCAGAATTTATCAAGGGGTATAGTGAGCATTTTGACCCAACAACCTTTTCACAGATTTTATTAACATTGGGATGTGTAAATGAAAAATTACTAAAATGTCACTTTATCCCCAAAGTTTTCATTTTCACAAGGGGTTAAAGGAGAAAAAGCACACCACAGTTTGTTACACAATTTCTCCTGAACACAGCAATACTCCATATGTGGTCATAATCTGCTGTATGGGTACATGGTGGGGCTTGGAATAGAAAAAGCACTATTTGGCTTTTGGAGGGCATATTTTGCTGCAATAGTTTTTGGGAGTCATGTCGCATTTGTAGAGCCCTTAGAGTACCAACACAATGGAAACCCCCAAAAGTGACCCCATTTTGGAAACTACACCCCTCACAGAACATATCAAGAGATATAGTGAACAGTTTGACCCTACAGCCATTTCACAGATTTTATTAACATTGGGATGTAAAAATTAAAAAGTACTTTTTTTTCCAATAAACCGTCAATTTAGTCCCAAATTTTTTAATTTCACAAGAAAATTAAGAAGAAATAGCTCCCCAAAGTTTGTTACACAATTTCTCCTAAACACGGTGATACCCCATATGTGGTCATAATTTGCTGTATGGGTACATAGTGGGGCTCGGAATGAAAAGAGGGTAGATTTTGTTGGAATAGTTTTCAGGTGCCATGTCGCATTAGCAGAGCCCCTAAAGTACCAATACAATGGGATCCCCCAAAAAGTGACCCCATTTTAGAAACTTGATAAACTCTCAAGGAATTTATCAAGGGGTATTATCATTTTGAGCCCAGGAGGTCTTCCCGCCAATAATGTACAAAGTGAAAATTTTAATTTTTAAAGTAATATGCCATTTCAGTGCTCAGTATGTTGCGCCCAGTTTGTCTCATTAGAGACATGAACTCCTAAAACTATTAAGTGGGTTATCCCAGGTAGAAAGAAGTTGTATATGTGGGTGTAAACTGCTGCTTGGGCACACAGCAGGGCTCAGAAGGGAAGGAGCAGTGCGCTTTTTAGCTTTTAAAGTACAGATTTAGAGGGATTTTCTGGACGCCATGTTGTTTTTGCAGAGCCCTGGAGGTGCCAGTAAATTGGAATTCCCCAAGAAATAACCCCATTTTGTAGGGGCATATTTAGAGTCTCTACAAATGTGGCATGGTGTTCAAAAACCAATCATCTAAATCTGTGCTCCAAAACACATAGTGCTCCTTGACATCTGCGCCCTCTTGTGTGCCCTAACGGCAGTTTATGCCCACATGTTTGACAATGGTGTACCCAGGATAACGTACTTAACAATGCCATATGTGGATATAAACTGCTATTTGGGAACAGCCGGGCACGGAAGGGAAGGAGCGCCTTTTTGGTTTTTGGAGCACAGTTTGGTTTTTGGACGTCATGCCACTTTTGCAGACCCCCTGAATTGGCAGTAAAGTGGAACCTGCAGACACATAACCCAACTTTGGAAAGTACACCCTTCAAGGGATTTATCAAGTGTGGTAGCGAGCCTTTTTAACCCTTGAGCGTTGCATGAATTTAATTACCAGAAAGGAATGCGCAGATGATAATGAAAAGTGAAAATTGCAATTTTTCCAGAGATACACCATTTCAGTGCCCGATATGTTGTGCCCAACTTTTGTCAGCAGAGACACACACTCCAAAAACTGTTAAGTGGGGATCCTGGGCACAACAGCTTTTGGAGCATTCGTCTCTGATACAAGCCAGGCACAACATATTACACACTGAAATGATGTATTCCTGGAAAAATTGTCATTTTCACCTTTCACCATCAGCTGTATTCATTTCTGGAAAATTTATTAATGCAACACTTGGGGGTTAAACATGCTCACTGTACCCCTGGATAAATTCCTTCAGGGGTGTAGTTTTCAAAATGGGGTCACGTCAAGGGATTCCACTTTACTGGCATTTCAGGGTTCTGCAAAAACGTTATGGTGTCCAAAAACCAAAGTGTGTCTAAATCTGTGCTCCAAAAACCAAAATAATGCTCCTTCCCTTCTGTGCCCCGCTGTGCCCAAACAGCAGTTTATACCACATATGACATTAAGTATGTTATCCTGGGTATACCAGTGTCATACATGTGGGCATAGTTTGTTACTGAATAGTGGGCACCACTGCTAAATTGAATTGTGGGGTGCATCAAGACCATGCTTTTTGTAAACGCACAGAACCAAAGAAAAAAAGATGCAGGTCTTCAAAAGACGCACTACCCAAATAATGAAAAAAAAAAAATCTTTATTGAGCATGTATTTATAAATTTAAAAAAAACAAACATTTAAAACAAACAGAGGAGCCCATGTTAGGGTAGGGAAATAAATTTGGGTCTATAATAATATATATCTGAATGTGCACTGTTTGCTAGATAGAGTGTGAATATGGTTCTCCCTCAAGTGCTGTCCCTATAATATAACAGTGATTACAAGTATACCATCTGAAAAATATAAAAAGGAAAAAACAACAAGAAAAAAATATATTAATAAATACATATAAATAGTGCATGAAATAGCCAGTATTGCTGAAGAGACAAATAAAATATATCAGCTGTGCAATAATGAAATACAAACAGTGAAAACTTATCCAGCAAGGTGCATGTGATATATGCACATTTAGAGTTACATAACAACAGAGCAATAAAACGGACCCATTAGAACACAAATGGTATTAGAACCTACCCATACAGTATGAGACTCCATAAACAGTCACCCACGCGTATCGCCCATGCAAGGGCTTCCTCAGGGGTTAACAAGGTGACTGTTTATGGAGTCTCATATGGGTAGGTTCTAATACCATTTGTGTCATAATGGGTCCTTTTTATTGCTCTGTTTTTTGCTCTGTTGTTATGTAACTCTAAATGTGCATAGCACCTTGCTAGATAAGTTTTCACTGTTTGTATTTCATTATTGCACAGCTGATATATTTTATTTGTCTCTTCAGCAATACTGGCTATTTCATGCACTATTTATACGTATGTATTACTATATTTTTCTCTTGTTTTTTCCTTTTTATATTTTTCAGATGGCATATTTGTAATTACTATTATATTATAGGGACAGCACTTGAGGGAGAGTCATATTCACACTTTATCTAGCAAACAGTACACATTCAGATATATAATATTATAGACCCAAATTTATTTTCCTACCCTAACATGGGCTCCTCTCTTTGTCTGAAATGTTTTTAAAAGAAATTTTCCAATATATGCTCAATAAAGATTATTTTTTTTTTTTCATTATTTGGGTTGTGCGTCTTTTGAAGACCTGCATCTTTTTTTCTTTGGTTCTATACATGTGGGCATAAACTACAGTTTGGGTACACAGTAGGGCGCAGAAGGGAAGGAGCTCTATTTGGCTTTTGAAGTATATTATTATTATTATTTATTTATTATGCTTACTTATATAGCGCCATCATATTCCGCAGCGCTTTACAGACATTGTCAGTCACTGTCCCATATAGGGCTCACAATCTACATTCCCTATCAGTATGTCTTTGGAGTGTGGGAGGAAACTGGGTACATATTTAGATGTTTGGTATCTGGACGCCATGTCATGTTTGCAGAGCCTCTAAAGTACCAGTAAAGTGGAATCCCCCATTATGAAAACTGCACCCCTCAAATAATTTATCAGGGGGTGTAGTGAGCATCAGTATCCCAGTCGTGAATGCACAGCAGATGGTGAACAGTGAATATGTAAGCTGTGCGGAGTACATTGGGTACACTAAATTCCATACTATATCCCCAGTAGCTCCTATGATTGGGGGGGTCACTCTGGGGTCACTTCTGGTATCTTTTACCTTGTAAGCTCTAAATTTCTGGTGTCCCCTGATATACGCTCGCACAGCTTATACATTCCCCTCCTGCGGCAGCCAGTTGTGTTCTAATGATTTGGTGATTTTTGGGGTTTTTGTCTTCACATTGAACAAGCTATATTTTCTTTATTTTTATGGTGATGTAGTCATAAGAGGGCTTGTTGTTTGCGGGGTGAGATGTATTTTGTAATGACATTTTTGCGTGGCTATAACATATAGAATAAATTTTATTAACTCTTTCTTGGTGGAGTAAAAAAAATCCATCAATTCTGGTATTGCTTTTTACCTTTTAATTTTTTTGTTCTGTGCAGCGTACAGCATAAGTAACATATTATCTTTATTCTGTGGGTCGCTACGATTAAGACAATACCTCGTTTATATTGTTTTTTTATGCTTTACAAGTTTTGCAGAACAAAACCCCATTTGGGGAAAGAAATCAATTATTTTTGCATCACCTTCTTAGGTGTGTAGCATTTTTTTTTTTTCAGTTGACAGAATTAGTTGAGGGCTTATTTTTTGCGGGACGATTTATCCTTTTTAGTGGTACTGTTTTGGGGTACATATGACTTTATGATCATTTTTTATACCATTTTTTTTTAAGGCGAGATGGCAAAAAATGATTATTTCCTTGCTTTATTAATTTATTTATATATTTATTTTTTTCATACAGTTCACTTTTTTTCCAACTTTTTTTTTACATGTCCCACTAGGACACCTGAACCTGCAATACACTGATCACTGATTCAGCTCTACAGACTGCAATACACGTGTATTGCAGTCTATACAGGAAGTTACGCTATGCAGACACACAGCCTGACTTCCAGAGGTGTCAGCAGGATCAACCAGGCACTGGGGGCTCCAGGCAGCCTGGGGTCACTGGCCAGACCCTGGGCTGCAGAAAATACATATGGGTACCCCCCCGATCTCGCCGCAGGGGGTGCCGGGGGAAACACATTTGGCTTGATGGAACCCCTTGGATGCCGCGGTCATCTTTGACCACGGCATCCAAGGGGTTAAAACCCCCACTCGAAGGTCAGCTTCGATCGGGGCTTAAGGAGCAGGGTGTTAGCTGTCAGATACAGCTAACAGCCACTCCCAATGCCACCTGCGGCATTTACTTTTGTTTTCAAACACTATTGACCACGGCATCTTAAGGGTTAAACAGTTGGGATCGGTGTTATCACCATCCCCGCTGTTGCAGTGGGAGCCTGGCTGTCAGATACAGTGGGCTCCCGTGGTGATCGCATGGGCTCTGCTTCTGAGCCCGCTCGATCACCGTCACGTACCTGTATGTGGGGATGTGGTAACTAACCACATTCCCTGATGTACTGTACATGTACGTGAAATAGCGTTAAGGGGTTAAAGGAGAAAGGGCTCTTATGCCGAAATCCCTCAGAAGAGACATAATAGAAAGATTGCACTCTACTCACATAGGTGTAGAAGGATGTCTATATCGTGCACAAGAATATGTTTATTGGCCTGGAATGAATGACCACATAAAAAACTTTATAGCACATTGTGAAATATGTGCATCGTGCAATGATAAGCAATGAAAGAGACATTGCAATCACATACAATCCCAAACAGACCATGGTCAAATGTAGGAACAGATCTGTTCACGTGGAATGACAAAGAATATCTGGTAATTGTGGACTATTTTTCCAACTTCTGGGAGATAGACTACTTACAGGACACAAGGGCAAAAACAGTAATTAAAAAACTCAAGGCCCATTTTGCTAGGTATGACATTCCTAATATTGTGTTCTCTGACAACGCTGCTCAATTTACATCTGAAGAGTTCAAAAAATTCAGGGAGAGGTGGGAATTTGAGCACCAGACATCATCTCCAGGATATCCTTAGAGTAATGGTAAAGCAGAGTCAGCAGTAAAAACATCCAAAAGACTCATGCAGAAAGCAAAACAGGCAGATGCAGATATATACCTGTCTATACTGGACCACAGAAACACACCCACACAAGACCTAGACACCAGTCCAGCACAGCCGCTTATGAGTAGACGTACAAGGACTCTCTTACCAACTGCAGGTCAACTACTAAAGCCAAAGCTTGTGGGCAATGTTAAAGCCAAACTGAAGAAGAATCAAGACAGGCAAGCTTTCTATTACAATAAATCTGCAAAAGATCTGCCTGTTCTCCAGAGTAATGAAAATGTACGGATTCAGCCAGTAGGCAAATATGACAAACACTGGCAAAAGGCGAAGGTCGTCCAGAAATTGGGACCATGGTCATATGAAATTATAACAGAGGAAGGAAGAAGATTGAGGAGAAATCGGAGACATCTGAGAAAAAACACAAGAAAGAGTGGATACAGGGCCCTTGGAAGAGTATATGGGCACTCAAAGCAATGAGACTATGAATACAATAAAGAAACGGAAACTGCTGAGGAGCATGGGGAGGTCTCTGGTTAGAGACAGCCAGTCCCAGAAAATAGACTGCCAGAATCAGAAGGAAACCAAGATTTGTGTGAAGAAACCTCATATGCTACGTGAGCTGGCAGAACAATCAGAAAGCCAGCTCACCGCAAGGATTATATCTAACTTATAGCTATGTTCTACTTGTTCATGTTCACAATTTTGTGTTAGTTATATTTCATTGTTCTTTCATTTAAAAGGGAAAGGATGCAGCAATATGTCATATGCTGAGTATGGCCTCTAGGGGTCTCACTACTTAGACATTGGTACAACTGTGTTATTGCAACTCATTGGTTCTAGTTCTTTGAGCAGCCACATATGTAATGGCAGCTAAGATGTACACGTAATAAAAATGTCTGCTACTAACTACAGTGTGTGAGCATCTGGAACAGGACCAACTAACAGAACAGGCCCCACGCAACACAGTAGGTATAATTGTCATGCTGTGATTTCCAAAACCGCAACAGGCGTGTCCACTGCGCATATTTTTCTGCAACGTTTAGATGGGATTCGCTAGATCCCGTAGTGCTTTTTTTTCTGTGACCCGCTACATGGGGCCTTAGCCTAAAGGGGTTTTCCAGGAATTGATGCGGGGCGGGGAGATGTAAATTTTTTTTTAAAAAAAAGCATACTCACCTGTTCCCAGCACTCCATTGTCTGCCACCAGAGTCTATTCAGTCTATTAGGTAGTAGTAGGTATTCCTAACCACAGCCATCCTTTTCTAATAATTTTTTTAAATATGATTGTTAAATCTCTCTACTAGCCCAAAACACTGTATGTGTGAGATTTTAAATATCTTACATAGCTCTTTCATAGCCTTTGACATAAAGGGAGTACGCTAGTCTGTGAGGATTTCTTTAGGGATCCCAGTGTAGGAGAACATGTAAAGTAACTCCCATGCAAAATATTTAGAGACCATGATTCTTAACAGCACCACCTCATTGTAACAGGTGACATTATCCATAACTACTGGGATATACTGGTATCCCTTAGCTGACTTGACGATGGGACCCACCAAGTCCATCACACTCTTCTCAAATGGTACTTCAATTGTGGAAAGTGGGACCAAGGGGCTACAAAAGTGTAACACTGGGTACTTATCTGACACATGAGACTCACAGTAATTTCTCACTTCTTTATATATGCCAGGCCAGTAAAACCTTTGGAAAACCCTCTCTCATGTTTTACCAGTCCCCAAAGTACATGATTATGTGCCATGTCAAGTACTATGTGTCATTATGGTTTTAGCACCAGGAGCTGCTCCAAAATTCATAGCGAAATTTGGAAACAGATTGTCAGCTTCTGGTTTCTGTGGTATGCCATTTATTACAGTAACCAAGGTGGGGTCTTACAATTGTGCCATACCAAAACTAAACTTTGGATACCTCTAGGTCAGGCACATTTTGACTAGCCAGGAAAGTGTCTTCCTCCCCAGCTAATACCTGCAAAGTGAAAGAATCATTATCATAATCATGCACTTCCCATGACTCCATATTTTTATCACTTAAAGAGGAAGGTAAGGGTTCTGGAGGAGTTTCTTCACTGGCTGCAGAAGAGCTTCCTTCTCCCCATAATTCCCAGAACAATGGGAAATAAAGGCTCAAAATTACATCACGCATGAGCCTATTTACCACACCAACCTCATAGGTTACAGTCCCTTTTAAAGTGTAAATTGGTATCCCCAAAGATGCAATGCACACCCGTAGTTTTATCCAGAGCCTAGTGCCCAGCATCAAAACTGGCATGTACCAGGGATACCATGCCATCTGAGTCCAGGAAGTCCTTGGCCAGACAGTCGATTATGATCACAGTGCATACTTGCTGGTCAGTCCCTAGTCCTGTTGATGCAACACAGACAAATCTCCAAATGATGACTGATATTATATGTCCTCACTCACAACATTTCTAGCACTGGAGGAATCCATGTCTCCTTGGAGGGGAGTCCTTTCCAGAGTTAGCCTGCTGCAACTTGAAAGAACCACTAGTCTTTTGCCCATGCCCAACCTCCAGAGCATTGTCCCCTTTACCAGTCCTCCTCCACAACACTTCAAAAGCTTTCTTAGCAGATGCTGTTACTGGTCTGGGGCTCCTGGTAGTTGATGGTATCGACAGGTCATCATGGAGGTAGTTCTCTGTGGACAGGAACCATTCAACCAGGTTGGCCAGCTGGTTGGCATTCTTGTAGGTCAGAAGGAACCAAAGATAGTGGTCCGCTACCACCTTCTTCACAGTTTGAGTTGGTTTGGATGAGACTGGTTCCAGCCATTTCCTCACAAGGTGCATGAGGTTGAGCAACATGGACCAGACAGGTTTCTTCAGGGTGAAGTTCCAATTATGGACCCTCTGGGCCTACACAACAGGGGTCACCCCAAGAAAAGACAATAACTCACCTTTTAGTTTTGGCGTAGACCTGTACATTCTACTCGCTGAGGGTGTAATAGGCCTTTTGGGGTTTTGCAATCAAGAATGGCGCAATTAGATTTGCCCACTTTGAGAGGTGTTCTCTTGCTGCCACCTTCTTAAACACCATGACGTAGGCATCCACATCTTTTTTTTTGCAAAGCCTGCTGCACCACTTGTCTCACATTAACAATCTCTAGAGGCCTCTCCTCCAACCTCTGGGAGTGAGATATAACAGCCTCTCTCATTAGAGCCATTTGCTCAGTTTGAGCCTGATGTTGCTGTTCCAGTGCTTGCTGTTGTAGTGCATCAGCCTTCTTTTGCTGCAGGTTGGCCTGCATCAGCTGCATAATAACCGCCTCCTCCTTTGTATCTGATGGGCCTTTCAAAGCAGTAGCAGCCTTCACCAAGGACATGCCAGTCAATAGAAAAGTTTTGCCCCTAGTAGTATGCCAGCATCATCCACCAATTTTCAATATCTGTATGTGTGGGTGTGGTAGGAGGTGACAGATTTGAAAAGCTCCAGCAGTTGAAAAGTCCAAAACTGTTTATGTTTTTGGTTTGTTTTTTTTATCCAAGTTTAGCAGTCACTTGTCCATGGTAAAAAAAAATAATACAAAACAAAACACCTGATTGTTTGGGTGTTAACTCCTAGGTATTTCAGAATACACAGGGGAGTCAGGATTTGCACAGACAGCACAAGACATGCAACTCTGACCCCTACTAGACATGCCATTCCTTAAAAGTCCAGCTCATACAACACATTAACCGATTCAGGACCATGACATTGTTCAGTTTTCATTCCAAAAGCCATAACTTTTTCTATTTTTTTATTCACCATTTATGATGGTTTATTTTTTGCAGGACAAATTGTACTTCCTAATGGCACTATTTACTATTCTGTACAACGACATGGGATGCTGAAAAAAATTCACAATGTGGTAAATTTGGGGGAAAAAAAGGCAGATGACCGATTTTTTTTTCTGGGTTTGTTTTAACCCCTTAAGGACCGGGTCATTTTTCGTTTTTGCATTTTCGTTTTTCCCTCCTCACATTCCAAGAGCTATAACTTTTGCATTTTTCAGTTCACAGACTCACATGATGGCTTATTGTTTGCAACACAAATTGTACTTTGTAATATTACTATTCAATATGCTGTGCAATGTACTGGGAAGCTGGAAAAAAATTCAGAATGAGGTGCAATTGGAGAAAAAATGCATTTGCTCCAAATTCATATGGGTTTAATTTTTATGGTGTTCACTGTGTGGTAAAAATGACATGGTACCTGTATTCTGCGGGTCAGTACAAACACAGCGATACCAAATTTATGTAGTGTTTGTAATGTTTTGATACCTTTTAAGAAATGAAAAACTTTGCAAAATAGAAAAAAAATTTTGTGTTGCCATATTGTGACACCTGTAACTTTTTCATATTTACATGTATGGAGCTGAGTAAGGACCAATATGATGTTTTTACTGATATCATTTGGGGAAAGATCTGATGGTTTGATCACTTTTTATTAAATTTTTTATAGGAGGCAAAGTGTTGAAAAAAACGCTATTTGTCCATTTTGAATTTTTTTCACCGCTACGCCGTTCGCCGTATGGGATAAATATTTAAATATTTTAATAGTTCGGGCATTTTGGAACGCGGGGATACCTAATGTGTTTATGTTTACTTTTATTTATTTACTTTTATATGTGATCTAGGGAAAGGGGGGTGATTTGAACTTTTGTGTTTTTTTTATTTTTTTATACTTTTAAAAACTTTTTTTTTCTACTTTTACTTTTATGATCAGGGACCTTGAAACCTAGGGGGTCTGATCACTCATACTATTCACTGCAATACTACAGTACTGTATTGCAGTGAATAGCAAAATGCCTTCACTTCTATTAGACGATGCCTCTGGCATCGTGTAATAGCTCTAATGCAATGAAAAGCCTGGGAGCCTTCAATAGGCTCCCGGCTGTCATGACAACCGATTGCCACCCTCCGATGAAGTTCAGGAGGGTGGCAATCGGTGAAAAATGGCGGCGCCGGTGATGCCTGCGCAGTTTAGACGCCGCAGGCCCGTTTGACTGCGGTGTCTAGAGGGTTAACAGCAGTGATCGGTGAAGGCACAGATCGCTGCTGTTAGCGGCGGGTCCTGGTTGTATTATACAGCCAGCATCTACCCTGTATGGAGAGAGCTCAGCTCCTGAGCCCTCTCCATACTTCCCCATGACACCAATGACGTACAGGTACATCATTGGTCGTTAAGGGGCTAATGATGTGCATTGTCTGGTGAAAATGACACATTGCATATATTCTGAAGGTGACTGCCATCACAGCAATACCAAATTTATTGTATTTTTTGTTATGTTTTGATAACGCTAAACAAATTAAAAACTTTAAAAAATCCAAAATTTTGTTGCATGGTCATATGTACAGAACTATAAAACTGTGTATGGTGTCTTTTTTTTTTTTTGCAAGACAAGATGTAGATTTTAGTGGTACCATTTTAGAGAATAAGTGATTTTTTGATCACTTTTTGTTAAAGCTTTTTTTGTTGGCCAAAAGAAAAAAACTGACATTCGGTCATTTTGACTTGCTTTCCAGTTGCAGTGTTCCGTGAATGGAATAAAAATGTTTACATTTTAATAGTGTGGGCAATTTCAGATGTGGGGATACCCAATTTGTTTATGTTTATTTTGGTTTATTTTCTTTTATGTATATATTTTTATGTGTTTGATTTTTTTATATTTTTATGTGTTTTTCTCGTATTTTTAAAATTTTCATATTTTTAAATATTCATTTGTTTATGTTTTTAGCCCCTGTAGGGGACTTGAGCTAGCAATCATTAGATTGCTTATACCATAGACCGCAATATTACAGTGTTACTATTGAGCCCTTCCATAGGCAGGTCTGAGAAGTCATATAGCATTGGCAGGCCTGGGAGGCATCAGAAGCCTCCTAACTGCCATAGCAATGAAACGGCTCCGAAGATTTCCCTGTGGGAGAGCTGTGCCTTAACCAAACAGGAGGCTGAAAGTGAAAGCAACAACTCAGATGCCATGGTTGCATTTGACCACAGCATGTAAGGGGTTAATTGTCCATGATTGGAGCTGTCTCCAATCATACACACTTCTGCCACATCCCTGCAAAGACCCAGTGGTTGTGGAGCTCTGGTGCAAAACGCCATGCAAAGGTTTAAAACCTCTTAGTGAGCAAAGAATATATACGTATCATGGTCCTTAAGTAAGAAAAAAGTGCCTGAAACACTACAGTTTTCTGGATTCTTTTTAACTCACACAACTGAGCATTCTGGATGAGCCATACACCAGCTCAAATTGTATTCCTTTTACCTCAGGGTCGGTTCACATCTGCGTTTGGGATTCTGTTCGGGGAGTCCGCTTGGGGACCCCCCGAACGGAAACCTAAACGCATAGAAAAGCGGTTTACCTGGGAAACCTGCAGACCCCATAAACTATAATGGGGTCCACGAGGTTGCCGCTCGGTTTCCGCACGAAACATGCGGAAACATGTGGAGAGAATTCTGGGTGAGATATGCACACCCTCCAGCACTTTTCCATACATTGTGTTACAATAAGTTACATTTTTGATATATGTACTGTATATCTGTATATGATAATGAACATGTAGCAATATAACTAGTATCACCCTTTATTTGCAGTTAGGATAGGAAGTGATTGTCAGAACCAGTCAAAAGAAAAGATACTTTGTAAAGTCAATATTTAGTAAATTCCTGTACTTATGCATTTTTATTTAATTTCCATTAAAACAATAAGTTATTTCAAATAAGAACTTTAAAATTGTATTTAAATATAACACATTACACTAATACAATAAATAGAAATTATTAATTTAAATAAATTATAAATAAAATA
The DNA here is from genome assembly GCA_947044405.1 of Leptodactylus fallax. Lineage (NCBI taxonomy): Eukaryota > Metazoa > Chordata > Amphibia > Anura > Leptodactylidae > Leptodactylus > Leptodactylus fallax. The sequence continues at coordinate 678,065 of CAMRHE010000294.1, read as the reverse complement.
AATAAATATCTCTTCACCGATATTATCAAAAAGGCAGTACAATGAGCTACTAAAATATTTTTTCCCAAATAAATGGATTAAAACTAGAATGGCCCATTAATAAATTCACAGAGGGTCCGACTTCACAAATTTCATGACTCACAGAAATGGTGGGGTCCTAACTAAAACATAACTATTATTAGATACTTTACGATCAGGCCTTATAAATTCTAAAATAATCAGTCTTCATTGAGCCACCCAATATTACTAATGCAAGACCACGATTTCACTGTACTGTATTTCACTACTCTAGCAGGGCCTGATCTCCCGGGTGTGACAGGTCTTGTAATAAGATTACAAACACTGACACTTGAGTCAATCATCTCCTGCCAATCACACCATGCAGGAATCACTGAGGGGCTATCTTTAATGTTAACCACTTAGCCCATGTATTACACTTAAATACATCCCTGATATAGACTCCCATTGTTCACTTAGGAGCTTAAATAGTTAATTCTTAAGAATTCAATGCTAATCTAGGGATGATTCTGCATTTCACATCTGGGATCATCGGGAGGAAGAGATAGCCTGCCTAGTAAAATACATGAACCTTGGAATGTCATTATCAATATTGGGTGTCTCAATGAAGCCTGATTATTTTAGAATTTATAAGGCCTGATTTTGAAGTATCTAATAAAAGTTCTCTTTTACCTAGGAACCCACCATTTCTGTGAGTCTAGAATTGCCCTTTAAGCAACATTTAGTCTCTTTAGCTTTTTAAGTTGTTCTCTATCCAGTGAAACAGGACATTCATTTCTCCAATAGCTTTAAGGGCAGCATCTTGTGTTTTCATCTAGAAAAGATAAATGAAAAAACTGCAATAAACATAAATGAACTTTGAGCTGTTAAAAATTTATTAAAAGAGGTGTGAAAGAAGTGTCCTCATCTTGTAAACCAAATATTTTAGAATAATGGCTCTCTGTAAAACTACCTCTAATCACAAAAAAAATATATTAATAGTTGTTGAAGCAGACTGTCCCATATAAGCAGACTGTCCCAGATATGGGTAAACTGGTGCCACCTTCTAGCTATTCTGGCACTTTTTCTGCTGTCATGCTTTTAATGCCTTTGACCATTAGTACTGTCAGCACATAAATAAAACAGAGTTGGCAATTTTAGTATATACGGAATTCCTGTAAATGCTTTGCTAAAACCAAGGCAGTGTCTATACAGTAGTTCCAAATACGTGACAGTAAAAACATATAAGATACTGCTAAACCTGTTGCTACTCAAATGTGCCACTCAGAGAATTGCCCAAATATGCTAACCCCCACTGCCCATAAAGGTACCTTTGTCATGCAATACTTTTATCTTCTTCATAACACTGCCCTCTAAAATATACCAATATACTGTATTGTACTGTAGGTTTAATAAAATTGGCATAAATGAAAACTACAATACTATAGTATTTACAAAATTACAAATTAAAAGTGTACAAAAAAGTCACATACCTTAAAATAGTCATCCTTGAATTCTTTCATTGCTGTATTTGCTTGTTCACCACATGGGCACCTCATTGTGGCATGCTATGTAATAAAGGAAAGGTTCATGAAAATTAACATTTCTTCTACAACATGTGAAGATTCTCTGTTCTACATTATTGGCTTTGAATCTGACAAAGATCATTCATGCAGGGCATTTAAAGGTTATTTCCATGTCTGTGTGGGTTTCCTAAAGTTAGCTTTCTGTTAAATTTCAGAGAAGATCCCATCTAAGTGATGACAATATTGTTTATAGATTAACTTATTTTACATTTTATTATGATAGAGAGGAGGCGTCAGAATATTAGTTTTTCCTCTTCCCTAGTATGTATAAATCATCTTCACTATATCTAGTGACTATGTGAAAGTAAACGAATACATACGCAATGTTTTAGTTCTATCTTCAGTCCAAGCATGGAATTGGCCAGATGACTAAATTCTCTGTGCATTTTGCTGGTATTAAGATCAAGCTGAGGAAAAATGTTGGTCACATAGAATGTTCCAAGTTTAAGGAGAAAGCAACACCTCTCAGATGCCTGAAAATGAAGACAAGAAATAAAATTGGTACAAAAATTAAGATTATCTTTTCCAACTTTAAAAATGTTACCAAGCCTTTTCCAAAAGTTGTGGATTCCTTTGTATTGTTTTCATGTACTTTTGTTTTATATATAGTATTTTTACTTTTCTTGTCATTTATGTATATCTTTGTACAGAGAATTTGGTGTAAGCACATGTGGTGTTCAACTAAGCATTATAATATTTATCCACCATAGAAATTTATAGCATATACAGTTGGTGTGGATTCTATTCTGGAAGCGACCCCTATCATCAGAATGAGGTCTTGTGACCCTCTGAAAATGTGGAGCTGTGAGCCCACATGGAGGCAGATAGTGAATGGTTGGGTGGATACAGCTTCATGTCTGTGGTTCTTTCTATTGAAGGGTTATAGAAACAGCCAAATTAATAGAAGTCCTAGAAGTAGAACACTCACCTACAAGACAGTTAATGGATTATTATTAATGTCTCTTCTCTGGAAAAAAAAATCCAAGCCCTACATTTTAAGTAGTGCATACTAGTTTTAATTTTTTTTCACCACAGTAAAACCACAGTGTATTAAAGCCTTTTTCGTTGGCATATTTGTTTAAAAAGTTGTAGCAACTTGGGAGGACTCTCACTGATAACTTTAAGGCTGAGGCCCCATGTCCCGGAAACGTCGCTTTTTTTGTTGCAGCTTTTGCTGTGGTTTTTTGAGCCAAAAACGGCTACAAAAGGAATGGGGAATATGTAGGAAGTACTTATACTTCTACCTTCTGCTTAATTCATACCTGGCTTTGGTTAAAAAAAACACAGCAAAATCTGCAACAAAAAAAGCTGCATTTCTGCAACGTGAGGATTCAGCCTTAAACCACATTTAAGTACATAAATTTTCTTAAAATTTATATTAGCTTAGCCTATTTGGTTGCAGATTAGGAGCTACAAGGTCAACAGGACATTTTTGTAATGAAATACTGGTGATTATAAAATCAACATTTGTTTACTGTGATGTACACAGTATCTGATATTACTTCATCTAGCACTATATATAATGAATGTTATACAATGATTTGGTTTTAGATTAAGCACTTTTGCCCTCCTCTTTGGAGCTTTCAGTTGCCAATAATAGTATGTCCTTCATTTTTGTTTTGTCTGCAGGACAGTGAGTCCTTTTTCATATAAAATATACTGGAAATAAAAAAAAAATATGGAATAAAATTTTTTTCAATAAATGATTATTGAATGAGTCTTGTTTGTTACATGTAATTACTTACATGCCTATTGGCTATTGATACTAAAACTACATATTATGTATCAGATTAGTGAGGATATCAACTTCTGGTACTTACATGTATTTTATTCAATGCACTTGCCCTGAGCAGACTGATGTCTGTGATTTTGTCACCGTAATGCTGTAGAGAAAAAAAAATTATCAACATTTAAAAAGCATTAGGAGTAATTCCGTGGGTGTAGGAACTTAAAATGTTTCTAATGTTCCTGTCTCCCAACAGAAGTCTGAAGAAGTTTAGCTCTGAGGGTGGAAAACTCTGCTCGAAGATGGGAGTTTACTGTTGTTAAGGTAATCAACAACAGTAGATCCTGTGCTATACTGGCCACTGTATGTCACCCACTTTAATATGAAAATTTCCTGTTGGTTATGAGAATTCCAACAAAATTGTAGATGCTCTTTAAAGATTCAAATACTACCAATACTCACATACAGTAAAATTCCTTTAATCTCACTTTAAAGGGAGTCTATCATTAGAAAATCACCTTTTGAACTAATGGCATGTTGGAATAGCCTTTAAAAATGCTATTCTACTCCTACTTTCCATTCTCTTCTTCTCCCCATGAGAGGAGTGTGTAACAGACCACCGCAAAATGGCGGCGGAGCATGCGCAGTCGGATGCCTACGCAAGGCAGAAGATCAGAAGAACATGAAGAGGGACATGAACAGAACTAACTAAGGGGCGGCGAGAGGTTATGACGCGGAGGTGCTCGGAGCACAGTGTGCTCCGTGAACGTAATTTACATATCGCAGTAAACAGATTTTTACAGAAACGGCGGGGAGAAGAAGAGAATGGAACATAGGAGTAGATTAGCCTTTTTAAAGGCTACTCCAACGTGCCATTAGTTCAAAAGGTGATTTTCTAATGATAGACCCCCTTTAAAGAGGAACTTTTATCACCTCCAACAACTCCAACTCCTGACATCATTCAATAGATGCCATTCCACTGATTAAGGAGTAGTTGGAATTTTTGTGTAGCCCCTACAATTCCTGAGGAATCGGTGCTGCTGATTCCAGCATCCAATATGCTAATTAGGTTTCCTACTGTCAAGTTAGAGTTCGCTGTCTGTCTGCTCCAGTCTAAGACAGAAGAAAGCCTGATTAACATACTGGGCACTGAAACTAACAGGACCAATTGCTCAGGAACAATAGTGGCTTGAGAAAAAATTCCAGCTGTCATAGAATCAGTAAATCAGTACCTATTATAGGACACAAAGAGTTCAAGTTGGTGTAAGTGGTGAAAGCTCCTCTTTAAATTATATGACAATCCAGCACTTTTGCAGTTTCCCTGCAAAATAATGTAAACCAAAAGCAGAAATAAAAACCAATAAATTAATTTGGAAATTTCTCTGATCTAAAAAGAAGTTTAGGTTTCACATTTTATTTAACAGTCGCTTCCTAAAGGTATGCAATATTCTAGATTTTACTGTATCTACCTCAACACAAAGTGTTGAAAGTTTATAATTTACATTATTTTGCAGTTAAATGGTCGCTAACTTTTCAGACAACTTAGTCTCATTTCATAGAGGATGTGATTATAAACTAAAATGTAATGCACTTTAATGAAAAATGTGTCTGCTTTCTGCCTGCAAAACCTCTCTAAAGTTCTCCTAGCTAGTTCTCCTAGCTAGTTTCACTGTACTCTTTTGTTATTAAGGAAGTCCATCCCTAGATACAATTCATCCCGTCTTGCCTCATTGAGAGTAGGGGGAAATCCTTTTATCTCTTCACACAGTGAATAGAGAGTGGAGGGATTGATTCTCCTCACAATCTGTACAGACATGTCTGAATCTGTTGCTGTGTGTGTCAAAGACTGAGTATCCTGGAAATCCCGCAGCTTATGATGTAAGAAAGTCTATGTACTTCTATCTACTTCTGGCTACTTGTGTGATTACAGATGGGATATTATTCACAGGCAGCAGCAGATTTACTGACTATTCTCATAGATTGTTTATTTTCTTGCGTATTATCTGCCTGGTTACATGCATTTGCCATGTATTTATAGTCCAGTGTTCCTGCATCTCCTATATTATTGTCACTTGGGCTTTTCTCAGGTATTAGTTTGCAGTTGTATAGTTACTCCTGGCAGAATGGCAGAACATTATCAGCAGTGGATATGGAGGGGGCAGACTACTCCTTACTTTACATACCCCTTGGCTGAAAGACAAATGTAAACTGAGTTTCAGCCATAATTTGATTATTAGCAGCAGAAAAACTGATAGGAAATAATGTATGAAGGCTTATACAGTCACATAGACTGCCCAGCAAGACCCAGCATATATTTCAACTTTTCATGAAAACTCAGGTACCCTTTAGGTCTCTAAGTCATCTTGCAGTAATCTTAAATCTCTGGGCTAAGTTGTGTACATACAGTAGATTGTCATGTATATAACAGATCCATAGATGTAAACAAAGGCATCCACAAGTTTTGCCTGAGGAATGAATGGAAATGTAATTATAAACTTTCAGCATGTTTCATCATTTGAAATATTTTACTAGAGACACAATGAGTCATAATGCTGTTCGCTAGAGGATAAACATGCTGGGTATATTTAATGATTAGTAATATAATGGATTAATTTCATAAATTAATTATAATATTGAAAATGACTCGGGACACATGCTTCCATTGTAAGTATGTAATATATATATATATATCTTTTATATTTTAGAATTGTTATATTACTGATTTATTTTCCTGTAATAATCTCCTTATTGCAAAATGCATTATGTCAGGATGTGACATTTAGAAAAACTATAGTTAGTATATTTTTATGAACAGTCTTTCATGGGTTTATGTTTATATAAATAACATGGTTTAAAAATATATGGAAAAATACTTAGTGATATTTGTCTGACTTTTGCCAATTGTATGCGTAGCAGACAGATTTCCTTGTCTTTTAGTTCTGTACTGTTTCGCCTGATGGTTGGTTACTTCACTTGATTTTTGAACTTGGACTTGGAATACTTTTATGTCCTGTTACATATGACAGCTACCTGTCTCTTTTCTGCCTATTTGTCATGAGAAATAACCTCTAAAGATCCACATTACACAAGGTTCCTGTGACCAGTAGTAGACTACAGGTGTAATGACAGTAACCTCTATTACAGAATTGTCTGACCATTGTACAAACAATGCTATGTCTGTTGCCGCCCCTGCTACCTCCTGTGTCACCCCCTCTACCTCATAGATTGTAAGCTCTTGCGAGCAGGGCCCTCAGTCCCAGTGTGTGAATTGAATATTTCTTTGTAATGTATCTTTCTTGTCAGTACTTGAACCCTACAAATTGTACAGTGCTGCGGAATATGTTGGCGCTATATAAATAAAATTTATTATTATTTATTACAGGTGACCTGTGAAATGCAGTGTTTTTTTTTTCTTTGAATATTGCTGAGGAGTGCATTACAATATTATATGGTAAGAGATGAGGCAATTTATTTTTATCACTTGTATTTTTTGTGGAATACAGTAATTTCTCAAGATGTGAAAACTGACTGCAACATGATCTAGTGTAATTCTGCAATAAGAAAAATATCGTTTATAGTAAAAATATAAAATTACTGATCCAAAAGTTATTGGAAATATGCTTTAAAAAACTCCTAAAATCAAGTTGACGAAAAGATAGTATGGTTGACACAGAAAAAAAAGGCATTACAGTTTTACTACTGAGGTTTTTTTCCTCATGGTTTTCTAGATCTCTGCTTGCTGTCATTCATTCTGCTTAATCGCAGTCCATGGTCATGTGATACACAGTCCATGGTCATGTGATAGACACACAGGTACCATTTATTAAAATCAGATGAAAAGTGAAATATACTTTTATACTTATATCACTTTTTTCTAATCTGTTTCTATTTTCTGATTGTAAATTTTTTTATTCTATTTTCTGTGCATGATACTGAGGGCAGTCATCTTGATTGAGCTTTCTCCTCTGCTCTGTTAACAGCATTCAGTGATATGCCTTACATCACAGTCATGGCCATAGGCACAATAGTCTGGAGTCAACTCATTGATGTACAGTCATATGAAAAAGTTTGGGCACCCCTATTAATCTTAATCATTTTTTGTTCTAAATATTTGGGTGTTTGCAACAGCCATTTCAATTTGATATATCTAATAACTGATGGACACAGTAATATTTCAGGATTGAAATGAGGTTTATTGTACTAACAGAAAATGTGCAATATGCATTAAACCAAAATTTGACCGGTGCAAAAGTATGGGCACCTCAACAGAAAAGTGACATTAATATTTAGTAGATCCTCCTTTTGCAAAAATAACAGCCTCTAGTCGCTTCCTGTAGCTTTTAATCAGTTCCTGGATCCTGGATGAAGGTATTTTTGACCATTCCTCTTTACAAAACAATTCCAGTTCAGTTAAGTTTGATGGTCGCCGAGCATGGACAGCCCGCTTCAAATTATCCCACAGATGTTCAATGATATTCAGGTCTGGGGACTGGGATGGCCATTCCAGAACATTGTAATTGTTCCTCTGCATGAATGCCTGAGTAGATTTGGAGCTGTGTTTTGGATCATTGTCTTGCTGAAATATCCATCCCCGGCGTAACTTCAAATTCGTCACTGATTCTTGTACATTATTCTCAAGAATCTGCTGATACTGAGTTGAATCCATGCGACCCTCAACTTTAACAAGATTCCCGGTGCCGGCATTGGCCACACAGCCCCAAAGCATGATGGAACCTCCACCAAATTTTACAGTGGGTAGCAAGTGTTTTTCTTGGAATGCTGTGTTTTTTTGACGCCATGCATAACGCCTTTTTGTATGACCAAACAACTCAATCTTTGTTTCATCAGTCCACAGGACCTTCTTCCAAAATGAAGCTGGCTTGTCCAAATGTGCTTTTGCATACCTCAGGCGACTCTGTTTGTGGCGTGCTTTCAGAAACGGCTTCTTTCGCATCACTCTCCCATACAGCTTCTCCTTGTGCAAAGTGTGCTGTATTGTTGACCGATGCACAGTGACACCATCTGCAGCAAGATGATGCTGCAGCTCTTTGGAGGTGGTCTGTGGATTGTCCTTGACTGTTCTCACCATTCTTCTTCTTTGCCTTTCTGATATTTTTCTTGGCCTGCCACTTCTGGGCTTAACAAGAATTGTCCCTGTGGTCTTCCATTTCCTTACTATGTTCCTCACAGTGGAAACTGACAGGTTAAATCTCTGAGACAACTTTTTGTATCCTTCCCCTGAACAACTATGTTGAACAATCTTTGTTTTCAGATCATTTGAGAGTTGTTTTGAGGAGCCCATGATGCCACTCTTCAGAGGAGATTCAAATAGGAGAACAACTTGCAATTGGCCACCTTAAATACCTTTTCTCATGATTGGATACACTTGGCTATGAAGTTCAAAGCTCAGTGAGGTTACAAAACCAATTTTGTGCTTCAGTACGTCAGTAAAAAGTAGTTAGGAGTATTCAAATCAATAAAATGATAAGGGTACCCAAATTTTTGCAGCGGTCAACTTTTGGTTTAATGCATATTGCACATTTTCTGTTAGTACAATAAACCTCATTTCAATCCTGAAATATTACTGTGTCCATTAGTTATTAGATATATCAAATTGAAATGGCTGTTGCAAACACCCAAATATTTAGAACTAAAAATGATTAAGATTAATAGGGGTGCCCAAACTTTTTCATATGACTGTATATGGGTTAATTTTCTAGATATGCTTTGTGAAGTGAAGGGTAATAGCTAAGCTGTAACATTATCTATTGTCAGGAGTGGGTACAATAATGGGTCAATGTGTTTATCTATAGAGGAGTTAGCTTCCATTGCATCCCTGTTTTTAATAGAAATGAGATGACTTTTGCAAAGAAATCCTCTACAGAATTGGCAAATATATTATTTTTAGGCTTAGTGGTCATACTGAAAATTACAGGATATAGTAAAAAAAGATAGTAACATGGAAAATTAAAAAGAAATCAAAAATTCTTTAAAAATATGTTTAACATAAAAACTTGATTGAGAAAATAGGTCATTTAAGTAACAGATGCAGCCTGTCTTGTAACTTAAGTGCAGACATTTTACTGAGTAATGCGTACTACAGAACAGTATGATGTCTTTCTGTTTGTATCTGCCCACCAAATTACATCACTTTCTCTCTGTTACCACAGATCTACTGCAACGGTCATAGACAATAATTTAAATAGGGTCCTGGGAGTAAGCCAGAACAATCTCTCTTAGGGTGGGTTCACACTTGTGGCGGAGTCCGTCCGCCGTGAATCCGACTGTAAATCTCGGAAAACTGTATAGGGACTGGATAGTGAAAGGTTAGCAACGCATTGCTTGAAAACCCATTCATTTGAATGGGTTTTTAAAGCAATGCACGGGTGTGCACTTACACCCTCTGCGCTAATCCAGTTTTTTTCGTTGGAAACAAAGTCCTGTAGAAGAAGTAGTAATGGAAGTTGGCTCCCATTTGTAAGATAAGTTAGGAGGATGTTTGCTTGAACCAAAGAAAAAGGATGGAAAGTAGGAAAAACAGGTAATGTACATACAATGGGGGGAGGGGGTTATTACATTGCTAAAGGAGAGCTTTTATGGTGGACTGAAGCTCACTCTGACAACAGTATAAACATTGTTTTCTTAAGACTGGAGACACGCATTTATTTTTTGCTTTTTTGGTATACAGTGTATAAAATACAGTGAAATCTAAACCAAAAAAAGCAACAAAAACTTCACATGTGTCTCCAGCCTAAGAAGGCTGTGCTACAGCAGATCATTGCAATATGAATAAAAAGCTGGCCATATTACTCGACCAGCAATGTACTGCATAAAAGGGTAACTTCATTTACAGAGTAACCATAATGCAAAAGTTTTACAGTAAATCTAAGAAGATATAACTTGCTCACCACAGTATCCTTGACAGCTTCAAAATATTTTTTCAGTTCTAGCATATCTTGAGATAATGGACAGCTCTTCTTAGCTTGCAAAGATGGCACTTTCATTACCATTATTCCAACCATGATGATATAGAGACAGGTATATATAGCTTGCATGGTGTTAGTAATTCCTTATCAAATAATGCACAAAAGAGAAATTAGCAAAATTACAGTTCTAATCTATTCAACTTTGTGCAAATATTGCTTTAAAACACAGTTTGTTACACAATATATGTGTCATATTTTACATGGTTTCATTGACTCTACAAAAAAATCTCCAAATTAAGTAATAAATATGCAAATAGCATGCAAAACCAATTTCTGGAATTTACAGTTTTTTTTATTTATAGCTTATTATAATGATTCAATATTTACTCTGTAGTATTTCTGTATTAATAGATAACCCAGCCTTGGAGGTAACAATAAAAGTAATGTTTTTAATATTGGGACAAGTCACATATTCTCTGCTAAAGCAGGGGTGCACAGCCTTTTCTGCCTTTTCTTGTCCAAGGGACAAATTTCAGATTCTGCTAGTTTCCCATGCCACAATAAAACTTAAAGAAATACTTAGAATAGACTGGTACTATGGGTTACGTTTAGTGTGTGACATAGGCATACACAAAGCACCAAAATCTGTAATATTCTCTATTCCTTTTGGCCCTAAACTAGTGTATCATTATATCAGTTTTGCCCTGTGTTCCTTTAAAGGGAGTCTGTCACCAGGGTGAAGCATATTAAACACAGTTAGATAGGTCAGGCTCATTTGAATGTAATCCTTTTTCCCCATGAAAATGTGTGACTCAGTTGCCAAGATATACCCCACACTGCTATAAAATGCTGGTGCAAATGCAGAAACACAGGGCCAGGCCAGAGTTCTGCATAGCTACCTGGCTCTGTCACTCAAAGAAGCAAAAGTGTAAAGCAATATGGAGCAATGGAGCCACCCTCAGTGCTCCAGATTGCTCATTTGCATATTGTGAAGTAAATGAATATCTCATCAACTTAGACAAGAATCACCACAGTGTGCAACAGCCACAAGGCCCCAACATGAAAGCCACATAGCTCACAATTTGTGTCATCTACAGTGCCCCTTGTTACTCAAATCATCTTTCTAGTGGAACGCAAACCAAGGGCATGTATTGGTGTCCAAAAGATATAATTATAGCATAAGAGAAAGGATACCAAACTAAACTAACTAACATATAGTATATTATATTGTATGAATGCAATCAGCACAGACAATTGTGTTGAGAATTGGGATATATCAGTTATATCATTAAAATATAGTTCAACACTAAGATCATGATAATACATGTGTACTATAATATTTAAACTTTCTCTTTAGATATAGAAAACATAGAATGTCTCACCTGAGCTATACTTTTAGGAACCACAGTCTTTCTTGAGAGGAAGTACATGTAAATCTGTTATGCTTCTTCTTTTATATACCTTGATGTCAATGACTAAACACTTGTCAGATGGGTTTTTTCCAGTTTCCAAAACCTTTTCCTTTTGCTAGCAAAATTCCTATTGAGTAATTTCTTACCTGTTGTCTTAACACAGCTTAAATTTGTCAGTGTTCTGTATGGAAAGTTTCAACAGTTACATCATTCGATAGCTGCAACAACTTTGTTTCTATCATTTATAGTATGTAAATTTACATACTTAATTAATTAACAAAGCAGAGTAAGAAATGTATTATATCCTTAAAGATTATTTACATTAACCAGATAATTGTTATTCAAATAACTGCTGAGTGTAAATGAAGAAAACAATCTTAATTTCATTAATTCAAAAATCCATTGTATCCTCCATTATTATTGATCATGATGCTTGTATACAATAATGGCACTCCGCTCCCAGGTATTCCACAGTCATTTTTGCCAAGTAAAAATCATGTATATCATGGTAAATATCAGATATTTGTATTGTCCCACATATCTATGGTGAAACTAAATGAATTGATATAATTAATTTAATACTGTTGACTAGTTTTAGGGCATGAAGGATAAGAGTTCCAACCAATGGAGTTGATCTTGATTGATTGGTTTTAGTGCCATAGATTTTAGAATAATCCTTAATAACTTTAAAGCTCTGCTAATATAACAACCAATAACAATGATGGCCCATTCTTGTTTATGATTGCAATTGATTAGTGTCTGAGATGTATGGAAATACTGAAGGCCAGCCTGATAAAGATCAAGAGTTTGTGTTAGACCTCTCCTGACTCTAGTGCTGGCCCTCTTGGTACCATTAGTGTGCACACCATATTGCCATGGCATTCATGGCACAACAATTACACCATTCAGCCTGGTGGTCTTTAAAAACACCATAGGGGCATGGACTTCTGACTCTGACTCTGCCTCCACTTTGCACTCTGAACTTGTTGTCCCTAGGAAACTATTTAGATCCATAGCTTTTCTTCTTTGCCTTTTTATAGATGCATCTTACTGCTAATCAATGACTGTTAAGGATTTGACTGGCTGAGTTCAAACCACCTTGAGGGGGTGCCTAGTGAAATATAAAAGGCCCAAATCTCACTTTATTCAGTGCCAGAACATAGGTAGTGCAAGGTTCCACTTTTCAAGGTAAATCGGTCTAACATTATATTCAAGTCATGGAACTAACCAAAACTGCTTAAATAATTGTTCTGCCATAGGCCATGTAGGGGTAGAGATGAATGAAACAATTCTTAAAAAAATTGATTCAACCCAATTTTCCAAAAGTTTCAGGTTTTTCACAAAACTAAAACTTTTGTGATTCTTCTTGGCCGAACTAAAATGGCGACTGCAACATCTAAGATAAGTTAGAAAAGCAGGAGAGAAGGAATATGACATGGTCTCTGTGACCTAGGCAGGCTTCTGGCATCACCTGAAAGCAGACAATCAGCTCTGCATTGTGTTTCATGATTGCAGTGTTCACATACACTGGCTGAGGCACCATTTCATTGCCAATAATCTAATTTTGTTAAGTCTTTAGAGCCATTTTTTGTAATACAGTTTCGGATTTGCCATTACTATTAGTGTAACTTGCTGCACTGTGATCTGTGATTGTCTACAGAAAATGACAGTACTTTCTGCGCAAAATCTCATTTTGTTAAGATTGCTGACTCATGCAGTGTATTCTTTTCTAATATTTACTGTCCAGGGTAATTTTTAGTGCTAAATCTCATCTTCTTGTTAAGTATTTTTTAAAATAGTGTTTCTTGCTAAGAGATGCAGGAAAATTGTCATTATTTATCACTATAAAAATCCACACTGACTCACACAGTGTGTTCTAGTCTAATACTCACTGGTCAGGTTACCCTTTCAAGGCTAAATGTTATTTATTTTCTAAGTTTCGAACAAAACAAATACACACAGCATCAGAATTGTTGCCAATCACTATTATATGAGCAGTAAAGTAAAATGACAGGAAGAAAACAGGGCAATGGACAGGCTAAAGGAGGAATGGGAAACAGTCATTCTACTGTCACACCATCCACATGTTACTGTACCTCCTGAGAATAAAGTTTTTGATTACTTTTAACACTCATATCAGTATCACTGCAGGATATGAGATCTGACAGCAGTGAAACACCAATATTGAGTCAGCGTTCTGTGTGTTGCTCCTCCACTGCTGTTGTAACTGCTGCCTTTCTGCACTGTCAATCATGTCTGTTTCATCTTCACTGACACATATCCTATTCCCTAGTAGTTATGTGACATCTGCTAAAGGAGAGATTCCTCCTAGCTCAAGTCCTCCTCTTCTTCCTCTTCTTGATGAGTTGAATGAGAACATGAGAACAATGTTTTTGTATGTAGTGGAGGCAGAGGTGGAAGACATAACTTTTGGTTATGATGGAAGAAGTTTTAGAATGGTGTAATACTGGTAAGCATACTGGTAGGTGCACAATGAGGAATCTGGAGGTAGGAATTATAAGGAATGCTATTGCCATGATGAGTCAAAAAAAAGTGGGAAAGATTTTTAACTTACTGACGGTATACACACAGTCTCGATGGAGAATACCTAACCACCATTATTTCTCCTGGAAAGCTGTCCCTGCTTCATATCACCATGTGGGCCTCTCCTTGGAATCCCATGTAGAGAAAGGTCCATGGTCCAACACATGGAGCGGCAATTATGGGCAGGGACAATACATAGCTGTCATGACCCACCCTGTGAACGCTATGTTCCTGTGGCATTTGGTCAGTCCATGTTCTCTTCTCACTCTCAAGTGCTGTTCTTATCTGGGAAGATAGAGGAAACATTTTTAGTGTTTTTTTTATAAAGTCAATTCTTTATCACTTTATTACTGTTGTGTGTCTCGCATTTTTCTTCAAATTCTTTAGTTGCCACCTGCCACTGTCACACATGTTGGCATAATATCAACAAAATGAAAAAAAAAACAAAACAAAATACACCATTGCTTATTTCAATACCAACATAATGTTGGTGTGGCATTCTTCTCCCAAAAAGGGATAATTTTGTTGGCTTTTTTTTTTTTGGAAAGCCACTTCTTCTTCATCACTTTCCAAAGAGACACACAGCCAGATATTTTTCTTCAAAATAACAAGTCTGTTACACTTACAGGTCCCCAAACAGACTATTTTTTATATAAAAGCATTGCTTTTTCCAATATAACCACAATATGTGTATAAAAATCATAGGCAAGCATTCCCCCCCCAAATAGACAAATTTTTAGAGCATTGTAAATCTTAAAATTTGTAAAGGCATGTGGCAGCACAGTGTTTAACCATTCACTGTGCTGACACCTATTTTTACACATTTTAACATTTAAAATGCTACAAAAATTGGGGGAAAAGGTGTTTTTTTTTTTAAATAAACATGTGTATAACAAAACATGTGTAATTGCAATAATTTTCTGGGAAAAATACTTCATTTTCATGAAAAATTTCAGGGGTGCCATCACTTATGGCCAAAGTTGTAGATATGATTGTAAAAGAGGAGATAAGAGTGGAAATAAAGAATAAAATTACCACTATAACCTCTTTGGATTGCATATCTTTACAACTATCATACAAGTTGTTGAATACTTACCTCTACATATCCTGTGTACAATTGATGATTTGGTCATTACTGCACCTTATATACTTGGATCTTTGAAATTAAAACAGTCTTTATAAGCTTCCATTGGAGTTTAGAACTGTATATTTACTACTGTACGACGGGTTGGGAGCCTACTACAAGCACCCAGATCAGCAGCATCCAGAGTGCAGCTACATCAACTTTTCAATTCATCCTCCTCCAGTCCCCTTTGCATCACACCAGGGTGATGACGTTGACCAATAGGTGGAAGCTGTTTTTTTCTCTTCCATCCCACGTTTCATTAGTGTAAGGGTTTCCAGTAAGATATATAATAAATTGATGACATCACTGATGCTGCAGTAATACCTGCAAATTTGCTGGCCTCTTCAAACAGCTTGAGAAGCTGTCACACATCTGTCATGAGCCCCCAATGGTGGATCTTGAAATAACACAAATTCCCCGTGGTCTGCTCCAGGCAGCAATTGTTCACCGCCTTCTGCTGCTCACACAGATTTTCCAGCATGTTTAAGGTGGAATTCCACCAAGTTGGAGCGTCGCAGATAAGCTGGTGCAAAGGCAGGCAGGGTTTGTCACTGTTTTTAACGACTTAAGAATGGCTGAAATGTGCAGGCATTTTTCTGGCCTTGAGCAGCACCTCCTTTAAGCCACTATACATGTTAATAAAGCAGTGCATCACCAGATTCAGTACATGTGCCATACAGGGACAATTTGTTATTTGACCTACCTGCATTGCACCAACAATATTGGTGCCATTGTCACTGGCAACACTGCCCAGTTGTATTTGACAAGGAGCCATCCAGTGGGATGTCTGCTGCAGGAAACAGAACAGTTCCTCCACTGTGTGGTTCCTCTGATCCAGACTCATTAGCTGTAAAACCGCATGACAGTGCTTCACCTTACACTCATAAAATATAGGAGGTGGACTGGGAGTAATAACTTGCCCTAGTGAATATGAAGGCAGGAAATTTTCTGGAGAGGAGGGTTCAGAGGAGGCAGGTGGGCCTTGGATGGTGTTGGGACTGGGCCTGCACAAACGAGGTGGAACTAGCTTCTGGCTTCTGTTTAAAAAATAATGGCAGTTAGGTATCCTCCATCAAGGATGAGCAAATTCCATCAGTTGGTGAAACACTCCACTAAGTGGTATGGCAGTGACCGCACTGCCAGCAGGTTCACCAGGTGCGGGATAAATTTTAGAACTTACGTATGACTGGGCGCATATTTCTATTTCCTAGACACATATTACTTCATGGGTGACTAATGTTGCCATGGAAGAGGAGGAGATACATTTGTGACCATGATGATAGTGACGACCATGTGCTAGGTGTAGATGTGGCCTGCCTACAAGGAAGATCATGGGGTGAAGGAGTAGGACAGTCTTGCTCACTACCCTTGCCAGTGCCAATGCCAAATCTATTTTGCCAAATAAGTTGGTGATGCCTTTTCATGTGCTTATGTAGAGATATAGTTACTGTATTGCCACTGCTAAGTATATGATTGCAGATCTTGCACATAGCCATGAATTTATTGTTTGGGAATGAACAAAACAATTTCTACACGGGAGATAACTGCTTGTAGTTGCTGGTGCCAACCCAAGCAGCAGTGGAAATGTGTCTGACACTGCCACTACCAATGCAACCACCCAATAAGCTTCCCCTAGGTCTGCCCTGGAGAGGTTTTTTGGATGTTGGGGCTGTGCATTGGCTGGAACTGTTACTACCACCACTGCCACCACCCTTTTTCTCCTTTTCACCCTGACCCAGATGCCAGGTCCTATCCGCAAAAGAATCATCATAGGTAATGTCATTATCTTCCCTGCTTTTTTCTGACTCATCACAGCCATGGGATTCTTATATACCCTCATAATTTTCACCTCAAGATTTCACCCTAGTTTCCCTCCCAGAACGACTACTAGTAATACCACACCCCATGCCACTACTACCTCCACCACCTACAGTCTTCTTATGCCACCTCTGCCTCCTCTACTGACTGTTCTCATCCAACTCATCAAATAGAGGAGGAAGAATGCTTTGACTAGGAGAAATAGCTTTCTCAACAGGTGCCATATCACTGCCAAGGATCTGGGTCAATGAAGAAGATGAAGGTGACATGGTTCACAGTCCAGAAGACTTTTTTTTTTTTTTACAAAAAAGAATTTCAATAAAAAGTCAGGTTTAAAATGGCAGCAGTTTGTATGTATATTGGGTAACTAAAAAAACTTCAATAAATGGAGATTTTTTCAGATTAGTAGGCTGTGTCACTGTTTATTGGGTGACAAAAAATACCCCTTAAAGAGGACCTTTCACCACAACCAACAAGTCCAACTCTTTGTATCATTTAATAGGTACTGATTCCAGGACAGTTGGATTTTTTTTTCTCTAGCCCCCACCATTCCTAAGCAATCAGTGCTGTTACTTTTGGTCCCTGATATGCTATTTAGCCTCTGTACTGTCAGAAGGCTAGGAAGGAGCACAGGAGCAAGCAAGGGGTGTGATTCTGATCTCTGACACTGGCTGCCTCTGATTGCAGCACTGAGTTACCCCCTGTCTGACACTAGTACATTAGGCACCAAAACTTACTGCACTTGTTGTTCGGGAACAGTGGGGGCTAGAGAAAATAAATCCAACTGTGTTGGAATCAGTGAAGGGGAGCTATTAACAGATGCTAAGAACTTGAATTGTTGGAGGTGGTGAAAGGTCTTTTTTAACAAACTGAGATTTTTCGGATTAGCAGGCTGCATCACTATTTATTGGGTAACCAAGAGAAAATCCTTAACTAAGGCAGATTGTTCAGCTTCGCAGGCTGTGTCACTGTTTTTTGGGTAACCAAAATAAAACCCTTAACAAACGGAGATTTTTGAGATTAGTAGGCTTTGCCGCTGTTTTGCCACTAGAACAGCAGTTTATATGTATTAAGAGAAAAAAATTGCCCAAAAAAACCCTTAACAAAAGATTTTACACTAGCAGGACTAACTTTTTCATTAATTTCAATGGGAGTCAGAAGCAGTTTTTTAAAAAAACCATTGTAATCAATGGGAGGCAGAAAAAACGTGAGACTTTTTTTGATGCTTTTTTTTAAAGCAGATTTTCCAGGTCCATACAGTGTGCTGGCGTAAAAAAAAAGAGTCAAAAACTGCATCCAAAACCACGTCAAAAACTGCACTTTTTTATAAAAATGTGTGAACATACCCTTAGACAAAATTAGATTATTGGCAATGAAAGGGTTAGCTGTCTGGTGTCTATACTGCAGCAGTCAGGCTCACAGCACAATGCAGATATTGTTCCTCCCTACTATGATTTATCTATCTGCTTGTAATTGATTAATTCTGACTAAACTTCATTCTACAGTACTTCTACACTTATTATTCTCTCATTCTATTTGCAAGTTTTGCTGCTGTGTATTACAGAAGAAAATGGAGTAGTTGCTTTGGATCATACAGTGATGAATAACACGTCCATCTCTATCTTGACTATCACTAAAGCGCCACTTGTATCTTCTGTATTTTCATTGCATAATGCTTGTTGCGGGGGCCATTTTAATTAGTATAAGACAAATTGCAAAGTGTTTGGTTTCATTAAAAAAGGAACAATTTTGAATATTTGGGTCGAACCCGGCTTGGAACAAATCGGTTCACCCATCTCTAATTAAGACAAGGTTTCTGTCATCCTTCACTGGCCTCATTAGACAGATTTAAAAGTGTAGTCTAGGATTTGCTAACTTATACTGACAACAATTCATTTAAAACTTCTCTTATGTAGGAGCAACCCTTACCAGTTTCACTTGTCAAGGGACAATTGTCATCCTTGGCTTCTTTAATAATAATAATAATAATAATAATAACAATACATTTTATTTATATACCACCAACATATTCCGCAGCACTGTGCAATTTTGTAGGGTTCAAGTACTGACAAAAAAGATACATTACAAAGAAATAGTCAATTCACACACTGGGACTGAGGGCCCTGCTCGCAAGAGCTTACAATCTATGAATTCTTTAAATTTCCTCAGGTCTTTTGGATCAGAGTTAATGTTTTTTTATTGTGTTTAGAAGCAGTTTTATCTAAAAGATAAGGTAACAGAAAAACCTTCCTTGTGTCTTTTTTTCCTAAAAAAATCTCTTCAGCAGAACAGGATTACTTGAATGGAAATAGGGATCATTATGTTACATATAGATGTAACATACTCCTAAAACAATCTCTGGACTCAATTCTCTGGACTCAATTGTTTGATTTTCACATACCAGTTATTTTACAGAATTGTAGGGTCAATGCTATAACATACATTTTTATCTCAATTTTTATTCATTTTCAGAATTTATAAAAATAAAAACAGATATATGCTAAGGCCCCACATAGCGTCCCGCAGCAAAAAAATGCTGTGGGAAAAACCACCAAAGCAATGCATTGCGTTTTTCACAGAAAGTCCGCAGAGGTTTCCACTGCGGACTTTCTGCTTCCATTATACCTATGGGGAGATCGCCGGTATTTCCGTAAGTATAATTGACATGCTGCAATTTCCAAAACTGCAACAGTTTCTGCTGCGCGTATTTTACCGCAAAGTAGGGATTCCGCTTTGCTGTGACTGTAAAGCAAAACCCCTGTTAATAATACTAGGGGGTAGAGACGAAAATACCCATCCAGGGAACTATTAACAAATATGTGCCCATGTCAAGCTTAATGGCTTATGACATATCCACCACACTCTGTCTTAAACAAAACAGAGTCAAAATTTAGCAATGTAGCCAGAGAGGAACAGATGAATAAATATATCCTCACTAGCAAAATTAGATATGACAGCCTCAACACATTTTCCCCCACTAGAAATGCTAGAGGGGTTCATCAGGAGGACAAGATAATATAAAGCCACAAGCAAAAAAGATCCCTAATGCAGAGAAAGTGGAATGATAACTGCAGTTCCCAGCTCCCTGATGGTGGGAACTGGTACTAGTGATGATGACACCATGTCTGCACTTAAATATGGGTAGCCACACCTCCAGCACTGCCCCTTCCTAGCGGCCAGGTGCGATGACTGGATATAGTGGATGCCAAACACGCCCTCTGCATCACATGGGGGTGACCCGGACGGCTTCATGATGCAAAGAATACTAAGCCTGAGATGTCTCAGCTGGATCATTTCAGCGGATCTCGCATAGTTACCCATAAACAAAAACAGCCTGTCAAACAAATGGACTTCGCTGGAGCATGATCAGGTAAGTATCTACAGGAAAATTATTTAGAAGTCTATTTCACAGTTAGGATGTTGAAGGGGGAGTATATAGATGCCAAAGCCACAGATACTCAGGTATTATAGATAATAATGAAACATTCGACACATTCAAAATATTAGTATATAAAATAAAATAAATGGTGATACACTATGCAATATATGGAATAGTCCATATCCATATAAAGGACCTGTGGAAGCTGTGAAAACTGGTAATTCAGATCTGGGAGTAGGGGAGACCACCCCAAGTAGTTTCACCAGTACAGCACCCCAATTGGATATCCACCCAACACTGATATCATACAGTACAATATATACTGAAATAGTGACCACTATTGTGGAGAGAGGTAAAAAAAAAAAAGAATAAACAAATTCATATGTATGTAAACATTAATTACTCATACAGATACACTGAGCAATAAAATAGTAGATGTCCCATAGGTCGATATAACAAAAAAATGAATAGAAAAAAAAGTGGTACTGTGCTTTAATCAAACAGATTAAAGTCCATATTAAATGAGTGATGCAAAAGAAATGCCATCATTCAGACCTTTAAGGGTTAACACATTGTAACCTAAAGGTCCATTGGGCCTCTTTCTGCAATCTAAATCACCCCCCAACTGTAGAGTGTACTTTTTCAATGCCCTGAAAAGTTAAACCATATACGTTTTCTCTATGATGTTCCCACATATGTTTGGAGGGTGGGCAATCCTCTTGCCAAAAGATGTTTCCAATGTGATCCAACACGCGCCTCCTGAGTTCTCTCTTAGTTTTACCCACATAGTTTAAAAGGCACGGGCAAGTTACTAAGTATACCACTCCCGATGTGCGACAGTTTATACAGTTACGATTCTGATAAGTCCTACCAGCGACACATTCGTAAATCCCTTACTTTTGATGATGTACTGGAATGTTTTGCACGTGCCACACTTATATGTTCCCACAGGGGTAGACCTGTCCAGCCATGTGCCCGGATTTGACATTGGGGTGAAATGGCTATGGACTCCAGACTGAAATTTCATGAAAATTTACTGTACAGTATACCGCAATAATACATATTCTTAGCAAAGTCTATGGTGGTAGAGCTTCAGCACATTGGACTGCTTCCTACTCACTCACGTAGCGAAAAGCAGCAAAGAACTCTGCGAAAAAAAATGTGGCGGACTTTCAGCGTTTTCACAGTTATAATTGACAAGATACGATTTTCAAAAGTGCATTTTTGAAAATGCAGATTTTCCACTGCGGATTATTTTCTGCAATGTGTGGATGAGATTACACAGAATCCCATTCACTTTGCAGGTACTGTAAGATGCAGCGTTTTTGCAATATGGGGCTTCATCCCTAAATGATATTTTGCTACTGTCTGGCAGATCATGGACTGAGAATTTCCAGCAATTTTACAAATGTACTACTGGAATGCTCTCATCTGTAATAAAGGAATTTTGAATGATACTATTATATAAAAATTTTCAGAAGAGCTTGGAGTGATGTGGGGCTGTCAGAGCCAACTTCAGGATAGCTCGCTGCATTCACTCTCTAGTGTTGTGTATGGAACACACCTATGACAATCTATCTAGCAGCACCATTGTATTTACAGTGCCTTGCAAAAGTACTCGGCCCCCTTGAACTTTTCAACCTTTTGCCACATTTCAGGCTTCAAACATAAGGATATAAAATTGTAATTTTTTGGTGAAGAATCAACAAGTGGGACACAATCATGAAGTGGAACGAAATTTATTGGATATTTTAAACTTTTGTAAAAAATAAAAAACTGAAAAGTGGGGCGTGCCAAATTATTTGGCCCCCTTAAGTTAATACTTTATAGCGCCACCTTTTGCTGCAATTACAGCTGCAAGTCGCTTGGGGTATGTCTCTATCAGTTTTGCACATCGAGAGACTGAAATTCTTGCCCATTCTTCCTTGGAAAACAGCTGGAGCTCAGTGAGGTTGGATGGAGAGTGTTTGTGAACAGCAGTTTTCAGCTCTTTCCACAGATTCTCGATTGGATTCAGGTCTGGACTTTGACTTGGCCATTCTAACACCTGGATACGTTTATTTCTGAACCATTCCATTGTAGATTTTGCTTTATGTTTGGGATTATTGTCTTGTTGGAAGATAAATCTCCGTCCCAGTCACAGGTCTTTTGCAGACTCTAACAGGTTTTCTTCCGGAATGGTCCTGTATTTGGCTCCATCCATCTTCCCATCAATTTTAACCATCTTCCCTGTCCCTGCTGAAGAAAAGCAGGCCCAAACCATGATGCTGTCACCCCCATGTTTGACAGTGGGGATGGTGTGTTCAGGGTGATGAGCTGTGTTGCTTTTACGCCAAACGTAACATTTTGCATTGTCGCCAAAAAGTTCGATTTTGGTTTCATCTGACCAGAGCACCTTCTTCCACATGTTTGGTATGTCTCCCAGGTGGCTTGTGGCAAACTTTAAACAAGACTTTTTATGGATATCTTTGAGAAATGGCTTTCTTCTTGCCACTCTTCCATAAAGGCCAGATTTGTGCAGTGTACGACTGATTGTTGTCCTATGGACAGACTCTCCCACCTCAGCTGTAGATCTCTGCAGTTCATCCAGAGTGATCATGGGCCTCTTGGCTGCATCTCTGATCAGTCTTCTCCTTGTTTGAGATGAAAGTTTAGAGGGACGGCCGGGTCTTGGTAGATTTGCAGTGGTCTGATACTCCTTCCATTTCAATATGATCGCTTGCACAGTGCTCCTTGGGATGTTTAAAGTTTGGGAAATCTTTTTGTATCCAAATCCGGCATTAAACTTCTCCACAACAGTATCACGGACCTGCCTGGTGTGTTCCTTGATCTTCATGATGCTCTCTGCGCTTTAAACAGAACCCTGAGACTATCACAGAGCAGGTGCATTTATACGGAGACTTGATTACACACAGGTGGATTATATTTATCATCATCAGTCATTTAGGACAACATTGGATCATTCAGAGATCCTCACTGAACTTCTGGAGTGAGTTTGCTGCACTGAAAGTAAAGGGGCCGAATAATATTGCACGCCCCACTTTTCAGTTTTTTATTTTTTACAAAAGTTTAAAATAACCAATAAATTTCTGTTCCACTTCACAATTGTGTCCCAATTGTTGTTGATTCTTCACCAAAAAATTAAAATTTTAGATCTTTATGTTTGAAGCCTGAAATGTGGCAAAAGGTTGAAAAGTTCAAGGGGGCCGAATACTTTCGCAAGGCACTGTATAAAGATTTGGAACTCATAGGCTGCCTAGTCACTTGCGTAGATACATAGTCCGTCTTTGTACTTAGGGTCTTATATATGCCCACATGAAATTGAATATTTCCCTTTGTATCAATTTAAGAGATGTAGAATTGGTAGGCAATAAATGAAAGTAATATAAGATTCTTGGCAGTGTTACCATTTTAACCATATGGATTCAACCCATCCAGGACAAGGTAGGGTAATTCCATGTATGCAGGTCTTTGGTCAGTTTAGGTATAAGGTGGGAGGTGTTCCATCTGAATTAGGAATCTAGGAAGCTGGCTGTCATTCTTTCTGCTTACTCCCAGTGGATAAAAATCAGTCCATGGTCATGTGATATACAGTCCATGGTCATGTAAAGAACACACAGGTGCTGGTTATAGTCACAGTACAGTAATGAGACATCTGCCTGGTAATGAGCTTTGCACCTGTGTGTGCATCACATGACTATGGACTGATTTTTTGATTCACTGGAAGTAATCAGAACAAATGAAAGCAAGAAGAGATCTAGAAAACCATGAGGTGTTTATACAGAAAGTATATTGGAAAATTATTTAACTTTTTATTATAAAAACAATAAGACTTGTCTCTAAATATTAGTCTGAAAGTGGCCAATCCCTTTAATAATACTAAAGTTAGGATAAAACTAGGTCAGAGAGACTGAAACTGCACACAAGTTTCTCACAGTGATGCACAGTTTTACACCACCATTGGCTGGCAGATGCTAATATTAAAAATATTATCTTGCATTTTTTACTTTGTACTTAGCCATAACTACTGTTTAAGCCATAAAAGAAAAGTGACACAATTGTAATTTGTGATTAAAAAAAAATACCATTTCCTCCTTTTTTTAAAACATTTTCCTAGATATAAAAATAATAAAAATGCAAAAATATAAATGACATAAAATAATTCAGTTTCAAATCCATATACACTAAAAAACTAAAATATGTCTGATCATAAGCAAGGGGAAACGGCTCATTCTTCAACTACAATAATTAGGGACAACTTTCCACACTGAAAACGCAGTCCATGCTGCAGGCAGCAAGTTGTAGTCTAGGAGGAGCTGATTGCTATACCTGAATAACTTTGTGTAAAATATTCAGGGTAACTTGTAATTTATTGATCTAAATGATTGCTCATTTTGAACTTAGTAGTATTGTAACATCCTTGCCCGTTCGGGACTCGGTGCCATCCTCTGGGCGCTTGCTACAGCGCAGGAGGTGTGTCTGGCCAGGATTCCTTGCTTTTGGTTCTTCTTGTACTGTCTGAACACTGACCTTTTACCTTACCTCTGTAATTGATTTTCCACCACACCCATCTCTTTCACCTTGGTTTCCCTCTGCTCCTCTAATAGTTAATCTTAACCTTACCTGTTTGATTGACAGCCTCCCTTCCAATCAAGTCTGGGGCAGGTCCTTTATTCCTATTTATTGTTTGCCCACTTTCACCTTGGCACTTGCTATTGCCTTTTGTGCATGCTGGCTTACTCTGTTTGTTATCTCCATACATATTTCTGACCTTTGGCTTTTCTTGTGACTATTCTCTCGGATTTTGATTCTGTACTGTGCTGCTCGACTGGTACTGACCCCTTGGCTAGCTGACCTCCCTTCTGTTGTTGTTTTGTCTTGTCTGTGTTCTGTGTCATCACTTATATCATAACAAGGGACTGCCGCCCAGTTGTCTTATGTTGTCTAGGGTAGTTCAGGCAAGTAGGCAGGGACGGGGGGGTCAGCTTAGGACTCACTGTCTTGTCGTGTCCCTCCCCCCAGGTTTCACCAGCAGCTACTGGGGAATTGCTCTTCTAGCAATTCCCTTACAAGTATAGTGCATAGACCCACTCAATTACTGACAACATTATCTGTATTAGTATAAATGTAGAATCAGTCACTTTATAGGGCCATCTACTGGACTCCCAAGCAGTGCCATTTTAACACATAAGTGGGCTCCATTGAAAGATTTCATAAGTGTGCTCCTCCAGTGACTGACACATTACGGTGTCTGCTTAACCCCTTCCCGATGCATCCAATTTTTGACTTCCTGGCAGAGCTCAATTTTTCGAATCTGACATATACACGTGGACAAAATTGTTGGTACCCCTTGTTTAATGAAAGAAAAACCCACAATGGTCACAGAAATAACTTGAATCTCACAAAAGTAATTTGCCAAACTACATGTTGACAAGCCACAAAGCTTCTGGGAGAATGTCCAATGGACAGATGAGACAAAAATCGAAATTTTTGGCAAGGAACATCAGCTCTATGTTCACAGACGGAAAAATGAAGCATATCTTGAAAAGAACACTGTCCCTACTGTGAAACATGGAGGAGGTTCTGTTATGTTCAGGGGCTGCTTTGCTGCATCTGGCACAGGGTATCTTGAATCTGTGCAGGGTACAATGAAATCTCAAGATTATCAAGGGATTCTAGAGAGAAATGTGCTGCCCAGTCTCAGAAAATTTGGTCTCAGTCGCAGGTCATGGGTCTTGCAACAGGATAATGACCCAAAACACACAGCTAAAAACACCCAAGAATGGCTAAGAGGAAAACATTGGACTATTCTGAAATGACCTTCTATGAGCCCTGACCTAAATCCTATTGAGCATCTTTGGAGGGAGTTGAAACATGCCGTCTGGAAAAGGAACCCTTCAAACCCAAGACAAGTGGAGCAGTTTGCTCATGAGGAGTGGGCCAAAATACCTGTTGAGAGGTGCAGAAGTCTCATTGACAGTTACATGAATCGTTCAATTGCAGTGATTGCCTCAAAAGGTTGTACAACAAAATATTAAGTTAAGGGTACCATCATTTCTGTCCAGGCCTGTTTCATGAGTTTTCTTTTTTTAAAAATTCTGTTGAAGCATGGTTGAAAAGCAATGTCTGACTTTCATTTGTTCATTTTCATAGAATTTTTATATATAAATTTTGTCAGATTCAAGTTATTTCTGTGACCATTGTGGGTTTTTCTTTCATTAAATGAGGGGTACCAACAATTTTGTCCACGTGTGTATGTCTCATTTGCAGAACCCTAAAATGCCAGTACAACAGAAAACCAAAAAACATAACCCCTTTTTGGAAACTACATCGCTCAAGGAATTTATCAAGTGCTATGGTGTTAAAAGTACTCACCATGTTCCCTGGTTTCTCCAGGTGAGACAGAGCCCTGTGCAGAAGGTGGATGAGGGCATCATCTACCCCAATGCACGGCCGATAAGCAAACTGGAGAGGGTCCATAGCGGAGCTCACTAGAGGGCAGAGATGTGTGAGAACCAATCTCTCTAAGATCTTCATCAAGTGGGATGTCAGTGCTACAGGTCTATAGTCGTTGAGGTCCATAGGGTGAGGTTTCTTTGGAACTGGTACCACACAAGAAGATTTCCATAGTTCAGGGACTAGTTCCTGCCTCAGGCTCATATTAAACATGTATGTAATTATACCACACAGCTGGTCCCCAAGTCTTAATTAGCCTTGCACTGATGTCATCTGGCCCTGTGGCTTTTCTCGCCTTGATCTTTTTCATCTCCTTCCTCACCTGGGCCCTTGTGAAGGTCAGACTGTGGTCAGATATAGACGGATTTCTGGATTTACTGGTCTGTTGGGGAGTAGCCGCATGGGGTGAAGTCATTGTGGTGGGGGGAACTGAAGGACATGCTGGGGTAGGAGGAGCTGGTGTGTGATCAAATCTGTTGAAGAATAGGTTTAGTTCATTAAGCCAATTAACATCTGCCTAAATCTGGCAGACAGGCTGTTTATGACCCGAAATTGACTTAAGCCCCTCACAGACCCCCCTTATGTCTTTCCTTTCCATTTGCTTTTCCATTTTTTCCTTATAACTGGCTTTTCCCTGCCTGATTTGATGCCTCAGCTCCTTTTGTACTTCCCTCAGCCCCTCCTTATCTCTTGTCCTGAATGCCATCTTTTTCTCCTTAAGTAGTGTTTTTATATCAGAATTAATCCATGGTTTGTTGTTGGAAAAGCACCTCACCACTTTTGTGGGTACTGTGTTGTCCACACAAAAATTAATGTAGTCCGTTATGCAGTGTGTGAGTCCTTCTATATCTTCTCCATAAGAATCCTGCAGAACTTCCCATGCGGTTGTTTCAAAACAATCCCTCAGAGCCTCATCACTCTCCTCAGACCATATCCTCACTGTGTGGGTGACAGCTGGTTCTCTACGTACAAGTGGCTTGTACACAGGTCAGAGATGCACTAGGTTGTGATCCGATCTTCCCAGGGGCGATAGGGCTAATGAGTTATATGCCTCCCTCGCGTTGGCAAAGAACAAGTCCAGTGTTTTGTTGTCTTTTGTGTGGCAGGTTACATACTGTGTGAAACTGGGTAGTGTGGATGATAGAGAGACATGGTTGAAGTCACCTGACACAAGAAGGAGGGCCTAGGGGTGTCGCTACTGCATCTGGCTCACCGTGGCTTGTAGGACCTCGCAGGCAGCGTCAGCTTTCGCAGGGGGGGGGGGACATATGCAGCTATCACGATGATATGTGATAGTTCCCTTGGTAGATAGAAAGGTCTCATGCGCACAGCTAATAGTTCAATGTCCTTATAGCAAGTTTGCTCCTTAATCACAATGTGCCTAGGATTACACCATCTATCGTTCACAAATATTGCCAGCCCTCCTCCTTTCCTCTTACCGTTCTCCCTTGTCCTGTCCGCTCGAAGGAGTTTAAAGCCATCCAAGGAGACAAGAGTGTCCGGAGTAACTTCAGTGAGCCAAGTCTCTGTAAGCAGCATCATGCTGCACACCTGAAACTCCTGATGATGTCTGGTGAGTGCCGTTAGTTCGTCCATCTTGTTTGCAAGAGATCTCACATTGCCCATAATGATGGATGGGAGAGCGGGTCTGAAACATCTCTTTTTAATCCTCTGTAGGACTCCAGCTCTACACCCCCTCCCCCTCCTTTTCCTTCTCCAGATCTCCTGGGGGATGTCTGGGCAAATGGTATGCAGCCCTGCTGTGTCTCTAAGCTGCAAAAGTTCCTCTCTGGAGTAGACAAAAGAATTCTCTGCAGACACAATAGTTCCCATTTGAAGCAGAACCAAACAAACAAAAAGTATAACAAAGGTCCAATTCCAAGTCTTCATGTGTTTCTTCATAGTGCAAAGTCCCTTAAGTAGAGTGATAAAACAAGACAAAGAAAGAAAAATAAGAGAAAGACTCAGAGCTGCTGAAACAGGCTGCCACTCCAGCGGCGCCATCTTGGAAAAAAAAAAAAGCTGTGTGGAGTACATAGGGTACACCAAAATCCCATGCTATTTTCCCACTAACTCCTATGATACGGACAGTGGGGGACATTCTGGGCATCAATGCTGGTGAATTTTCCCTCGTAAGCTCTAAATTTGAGGTGTACCCTGATATATGCTCACACAACTTCCTTCATTTCCTTCTGATTTGGCGATTTTTGGGGTTTTTGTCTTCACATTGTACAAGCTATATGTTTTTTTATTCTCTAGCGATGTGGACATATGAGGGCTTGATTTTTGCGGGATAAGATGTACTTTTTAATTACACCATTTTGAGATGCCTAAAACTTGTTAACTAATTTTTATTAACTTTCTGGGTGGGAATCAAATCTGGCATTGTTTTTTAAACATTTAATGTTTTTTTTCCATACAGCATGCTGCATAAGTAACACTTTACCTTTATTCTGTGGATCAGTATAATTACATATATACCTAACTTATGACTTTTTTTATGCGATACTAATTTTGCACAATAAAATTCCATTTAGGGAAAAAAATCTTCTGAAAAGTATAACATTTTTATTTTTCTGCTGACAAAGCTGGTTGAAGGTTATTTTTTGAATAACAAGCTTTCCTTTTTATTTGTACCATTTTGGGGTTCATCTGGCTTTTTGATCACTTTTACTGAACATTTTGTGAGGCAAGATGGCAAAAAATCATTATTTCCTTATGTTGTTTACCGTCTGGGTTATATAATGTTTTATTTTTATTTTTTGTTTTTTACATATTCGATGATATCAAATATGTACTTTTTCTTTTATTTTACTTAATAAAACTATTTATATAGGGGCTTTATTCATTTATTAATTTTTTTTACCACATTTAAACTTTTTTTTACATTTTTTTTTGTCCTAATAGGGGACCTGAACCAGTGGTCGTTTGATCTCTGGTTCAATAGGTATACATCACAATACACATGTATTGCAGTGTATAGGAGGCTATGCAGAAGCATAGGCTAAACAGCCTCCATTATGGGCAGGATAAACAAGGTATGTGAAGGGCAACAGCAGGGCAGAACCAGGGTCACTGATCAGACCCTGGGCTGCCAAATACCGTGTGGGAGGGGGAGCAATCGGGGCCCCAATATATATTAAAACCCCTTAGATGCAGCGGTCATGTTTGACCATGGCATCTCAGTGGTTAACATACACGATCGAAGCTCAGATCCTACAGCTCTGGCTGACACCTGCTAAGCATGGTGCACAAACAGTTTCTGGCGGATGTTGGGTTTAAATAGTCCCCGCATAATGCACCCTGCCCCGACTGTAACTATTCAATCAATCTATTACATACAAATATATCTATCATAAGCGAGGGGCAGTTAATGCTCAGTGACAGATATACAGTATTCATGATGGTGATCGCAGGGGCATTACCATTGTACCCACATGATGAGTGGCAGGAACCCTGCTGACACATATGCAGCTTTTTGTCACAAATGCTGGGAATGCATAATTTTGATCTGCTTCCCAAGCAATTTATCTCATTACACTCCATGGTCAATAACCTCTGTGGCATGTAATGCTATTAGGCAGGTGAAAGGAGTTCCCATTATGAGTACCTTGCAATGAGATTGTGGGTTGCCAGTTGCTGTGGCCTCAGGCTCTGCCATGTACAGAAGCCAATTAGGCACAGACAGAGGAAAAACTGCAATACAGAAGTGATCAGGTGATCGCATGTTCAAGTCCCCTAGTGGGCTGAGTTGAAATGTAAAGAAGTTTAATAAAATATTTTAAAAAGGGAAAAAAAAAAACATTATTTTCCCCTAATACATATATTTAAACCTATACATAATTGGTATCACTAGGTCCAAAACAACCCAAGCTAAAATGTTAACATGTTATTAATTCCACACAGTGAATACCATTAGAAACAAAAATAAAAAGCAAAATAAAAGTGCTGTTTTTGTTAATCTTGCTTCCCAAAAAATGGAATAAGCTGTCATTAAAAAGTTAAATGTACCTCAAAAGAATACAGATGAAAATTACAGTTTGTGCTGCAAACATATACCCTTACATATGAAGATCAATTGTAAAATTTGAAAGTTAGTGCTCTTAAAATATGGCAATGAAAAAAAAATACTTATTTTAAAAAAGTGTTTTTATTTACAAAAGTAGTAAGACGTAAAAAAAAAAAATTCATACAGACTCAAATAAAAATCTGTGTTATCAGTCTTTACATAGTGTGAAGGATCTCACCTCGCCAAGCCTCTTGGCCTACCTGCGATCACCCTTATTACCTACTACTCATGCTCCGTGAGTGTCTTAGTCCATAGGATAATATGAAAAGTGCTTTATAAATTTTATATATTTATTAACCCGAGTGGGTCGGTACTAGCCACTAACATATACAGAGTACACATCAGAGGGTTGTCAAGCGAATACAGGTAAAAGCAAAATACAGTACAAAAAATAAAATGGGAATAAAAGATATAAAAATACCAAAACAAAGTTGTAGTCTGATTCTCTAGGCCTCAGCAGTTTGGCCTAGGTCGCTTTCTTCAGTCAGTAATAGAGCATGTGAAGAAGAAGTCCCATCCCATGCGTGAGACTGTGATCGCGCTGAGCAGTACTGTCAGTGACCGACTGCTCCACCCTAGGTGTGAGAAGGAGCGCTATCGGAAGTCTTTCCTCCCCACCGCGGTTAGGCTGTACAACTAACACCGACCTAAGCGGAGATCATTACACACAGAGAACTGAAATATCTCTCTGCCTGTTAAATCCCCCCCCCCCCTCTGCTACGCCCTATCTGTCTGTCTGCTATTAATGTAATGCCTCTCACCTTGGAACATTCCTGTACATGTTGTATTTGTATTTGTATCTGCTTATCTTATCTTATCTTTGCTGCTGTAACACAATGAATTTCCCCATTGTGGGACTATTAAAGGACTATTATTATTATTATTATTATTATTATTATTATTATTTGTGTCCCCTACATGCTGTCCAGCAATAGAACTCTTCCCTTTGTCCCTCAGGTGAGACCATATACTATACCGGTCTCCTCCCCTGAGTGATGTCACTAGGAGGGGGGAGGTCCCGTCCTCCATCCTGAGACCAAATACCTATAATCAGTCATATTTCCAAGCTAGATGACCGTAGGGTCAGGCAAGGGGAATTATGGGGTTCATGGCGAGATCACCATCACGTAGACACCAAGACTGGACCTTTTCGCTATGTCCAACAGTAACATGTCTGCATTCGGACTGTGCACCTCAACCTTTCGCACCCGAGGAATTAATCGGGGCGACGGTAGGATGTCCTTATAGGAGAATATCATCATAAAACCATATTTTCTTTGTAGTTTGGCCAGAGACACAGAGGCTGCTTTCTGTTTGCTTAGAGGCCTCCCAATCCACATCTCTAGGATTTACCTCTGCTGTGTAAGCGAGTGTAGCACTGGTATGCAAACAAAGGCCTGTGTAAGCTACTCTCTGGAGATCAAAAAGTTTTGGGACAACAAAGAGTTTGATAACAGTCATAAACACCACACTTTGTAGGAGTAATAGGGATAATACACCACAGAAAAAATACATAACTGGGGGTTTCCCATCATCACACATAGTTACATAGTTACATAGTAGATGAGATTGGATGAAGACACCGGTCCATCAAGTCCAACCTATAACCCTACAGTGTTGATCCAGAGGAAGGCAAAAAACTCCATGAGGCTTATGCCAATTGACCCCATGTCAGGAGAAAAAAATTCCTTCCCGACTCCAATCTGGCAATCAACTTGTTCTTAACAAAATCTAGAACCCATAACCTGTAATATTTTTCTGTTCGAGAAAGACATCCAGGCCCTCTTTGAACTTGCTCAATGAATCCAACAACTACTGATTTTCTAGCAGCTTTTGTGACAAATATTGCAATATACTTTATTAATGCAGCATTCCACTGGGCAACTGCAAAACATATATACTTTATTTGTAATGTATATATAGTATTTGCTTGACATTTTTACATAGTTCATATGTAATGTGTGTTTGCTTCCTTCAATGGAGTGTGCCACTGTGAGTTGGGACTGAGTTTTGGTATGGCCTGTGGAGAAAGTACTAGGAGTGGAAAAAGATTGAGGGTATTCCCTGTGCCCACTTATTGTACATGTGGTTTTGAGAGCTACAACATTTTTTTCTGTAATATTCAAATAATTTTTGCATCTTTTTTCAGTGATAAATAGGTCTTTATTACGGATGAGCAGATCAATTCGGATAGCCTGGATTTTTACATGGTTTAAAGTTCAACTCAAACCCGAAACCCCCAAAGCACTATTATACTCTGGCATTTCCTCAGACCCCAGAGTATAAGAGGAGGCCAGGGGAGGTAAGTAAAAATAACAAAAAGATATACTCCCCTTGCTAGAGACCAGAAGGCACCTTTAAAAAATGCCAGGGGACACCTGGATGCAGCAAAGACTCCCAGGAGAGGTGAAGCAAGGTGAGTATAACTGTTATTTTCACTTACCTCCCCTGGGCCTACACTTATTATACTCTGGGGTCCGAGAACACCAAAGAGTATAATAATAGCATTTAGAGTTGTGCCAAAAAAGTTTGGCCTGAAGACACCAGAGGGCCAAACTTACAAATATTTGTTAAAACAAATCTTGTGAGGCTCACTCATCTCTAGTTAGCTGTCTGTTTTGCAGGTATGTGACCTGATGCCAGAGATATCTGTGCCATTAGTTTTGGCTGCACTGTCAGAAAGACTGGCCTAACAGTACAGCGTTAGTACAAAGCTATAGAAGTGGTGTACCATCAAGGGGGTGTTCCTCCCTATGCAGTGATGACACTAAGCTGTGAGGCAGCCCCTCCAACAGTGCAGTGATATTGGTAGCCGAAACTAACAGCACCAATATCTCTGGCACCGAAGCAACATACCTGGAAACAGACAATGTGCTGAATTCAGTGCACTGTCATCTTTGCATCAGTATATCATATATCACATTGCAGAGGACATGAAAGTTCCTTTTTAACACCGCAAAAACATATAGGTGCAATTTCGTAGTGTTTAGAGTGGACTGCCTGGAAATATAAAGTCAATGGGTAATCAAGAATCGACTAATGTTACAAATGCTGCCATAAAATCAAAAGCTGTTGTAAAGTTTAGTTATGTTTTAACATGTCTTTTGTATTGCACAATTAACAATGTAGGGTGTGGGGATGTGGGGCACTTCCTGGGCACAAGGGGTAGCCACCTGGCTTCTCCTAGCCAATTTGTGATGGATCTGCTCCAGTTTGTGCTAACTCATAACTACTTTAGTTTTGACAGCCGCTTCTTCCTCCAGACGGTCGGGACTGCTATGGGGAGCCCGGCCGCACCCAGTTTTGCCAATCTCTTTCTAGGGTGGTGGGAGAAGCGGATAATTTTTACAGATGAAATGGAGGTATGGACGTCAATGATACCCATGTGGTTGAAATACATTGACGACATATTACTTTTCTGGACAGGCACTGAAGATCAATTTTGTTTGTTTGTCGATGTATTAAACCACAATGATATCAATATGAGATTTACTGCAAACATCGATCGCACAAAAATCACCTTTCTTGACCTCTCCATTAGTATTGATCAGCTTGGTTATGTTTCTACTACTGTTTTTCGCAAGGAAACAGCTATGAACAGTTTATTACTATGGGAGAGTCATCACCCATTAGCATTACGGAAAGGAATACCAAAAGGTCAATTCCTTAGTGTGATATGGATTCGTCGTTTATTAGTTATGAGTTAGCAGCAGACGAGTTGGAGAACAGATTCGCGAGATGTGGCTACCCCAAAAAATTACTCCAGAGGTCACGTGCATCAGCCACAGGGAAGATCGCTCTTCATTATTAATTCCTCCTTCCTCCCAAGCCGGATAATTAAACATTTTGAGTAATTGGCACATATGATGATAGGAACCGATATGTCATGTCCATATTGAAATCTTACTGAGATATTCTTAAATTAGATCCTGATATTGGTACGATGATGAATGATACCACCTCTGTAACATATAGGAGGGGATGGAAGTTACAAGATCGTCTTGTGCACAGTCATTATTCTCCAGTAGTCAGTCCGAATTGGCTGGATAAACATATTCCAGTGAGCACTTATCGCTGTGGCAAATGCAAAGCTTGCCAGTTTATTAAAACAGGCCCGAGGCTTATGAGTGTAACAACTGGCTGTGCGTATGATATATGCGACTTTATTAATTGCCAGACATCGGGTCTGATATACATGGCAACATGCACTTGTCCCATGAATTATGTGGGTAAAACTGCCCGCCAATTCAGGAGAAGAATTGTGGATCATATGGGCAATATCAGGAGGAAAGAAGATCGACCCCTTAGTCTCCATATTTGGGAGGCTCATGGTGGAGATGTCCACTCTATATCATTCCAGGGAGTGGAGAAAATTCGACCGAGCGCCAGGAAGAGAGATTTGGACCATAGGATATTACAGAAAGAAACAGAATGGATCTATAGACTGAAAAGTCTAAAACCGTCTCGTTTGAATGACAACATATCATATACATCATTTACAGTGCCTTGCGAAAGTATTCGGCCCCCTTGAACTTTTCAACCTTTTGCCACATTTCAGGCTTCATAAAGATATAAAATTTAAATTTTTTTGTTGAAGAATCAACAACAAGTGGGACACAATTGTGAAGTGGAACGAAACTCCAGAAGTTCAGTGAGGATCTCTGAATGATCCAATGTTGTCCTAAATGACTGATGATGATAAATATAATCCACCTGTGTGTAATCAAGTCTCCGTATAAATGCACCTGCTCTGTGATAGTCTCAGGGTTCTGTTTAAAGCGCAGAGAGCATCATGAAGACCAAGGAACACACCAGGCAGGTCCGTGATACTGTTGTGGAGAAGTTTAAAGCCGGATTTGGATACAAAAAGATTTCCCAAACTTTAAACATCTCAAGGAGCACTGTGCAAGCGATCATATTGAAATGGAAGGAGTGTCAGACCACTGCAGATCTACCAAGACCCGGCCGTCCCTCTAAACTTTCATCTCAAACAAGGAGAAGACTGATCAGAGATGCAGCCAAGAGGCCCATGATCACTCTGGATGAACTGCAGAGATCTACAGCTGAGGTGGGGAGAGTCTGTCCATAGGACAACAATCAGTCGTACACTGCACAAATCTGGCCTTTATGGAAGAGTGGCAAGAAGAAAGCCATTTCTCAAAGATATCCATAAAAAGTCTCGTTTAAAGTTTGCCACAAGCCACCTGGGAGACACACCAAACATGTGGAAGAAGGTGCTCTGGTCAGATGAAACCAAAATCGAACTTTTTGGCCACAATGCAAAACGATATGTTTGGCGTAAAAGCAACACAGCTCATCACCCTGAACACACCATCCCCACTGTCAAACATGGTGGTGGCAGCATCATGGTTTGGTCCTGCTTTTCTTCAGCAGGGACAGGGAAGATAGTTAAAATTGATGGGAAGATGGATGGAGCCAAATACAGGACCATTCCGGAAGAAAACCTGTTAGAGTCTGCAAAAGACCTGTGACTGGGACGGAGATTTATCTTCCAACAAGACAATGATCCCAAACATAAAGCAAAATCTACAATGGAATGGTTCAGAAATAAACGTATCCAGGTGTTAGAATGGCCAAGTCAAAGTCCAGACCTGAATCCAATCGAGAATCTGTGGAAAGAGCTGAAAACTGCTGTTCACAAACACTCTCCATCCAACCTCACTGAGCTCCAGCTGTTTTCCAAGGAAGAATGGGCAAGAATTTCAGTCTCTCGATGTGCAAAACTGATAGAGACATACCCCAAGCGTCTTGTAGCTGTAATCTCAGCAAAAGGTGGCACTACAAAGTATTAACTTAAGGGGGCCGAATAATATTGCACGCCCCACTTTTCTGTTTTTTACTTTTTACAAAAGTTTAAAATATCCAATAAATTTTGTTCCAATTCACGATTGTGTCCCACTTGTTGTTGATTCTTCACCAAAAAATTTAAGTTTTATATCCTTATGTTTGAAGCCTGAAATGTGGCAAAAGGTTGAAAAGTTCAAGGGGGCCGAATACTTTCGCAAGGCACTGTATATGATAGATTGATCCATGGGTTGCTAGCATGCTTGTAAAATCATATTAGGTTTTAATATGCAGTGGCTTCAATACTACAGTGGGGAAAAAAGTATTTAGTCAGCCACCAATTGTGCAAGTTCTCCCACTTAAAAAGATGAGAGAGGCCTGTAATTGACATCATAGGTAGACCTCAACTATGATAGACAAAATGAGAAAACAAATCCAGAAAATCACATTGTCTGATTTTTTAAGAATTTATTTTCAAATTATGGTGGAAAATAAGTATTTGGTCAATAACAAAAGTTCATCTCAATACTTTGTTATATATGTTTTGTTGGCAATGACAGAGGTCAAACTGTTTCTGTAAGTCTTCACAAGGTTGGCACACACTGTTGCTGGTATGTTGTCCCATTCCTCCATGCAGATCTCCTCTAGAAAAGTGCTGTTTTGGGGCTGTCGCTGGGCAACACGGACTTTCAACTCACTCCAAAGGTTTTCTATGGGGTTGAGATCTGGAGACTGGCTACGCCACTCCAGGACCTTGAAATGCTTCTTACAAAGCCACTCCTTCGTTGCCCTGGCGGTGTGCTTGGGATCATTGTCATACTGAAAGACCCAGCCACATCTCATCTTCAATGCCCTTGCTGATGGAAGGAGGTTTGCACTCAAAATCTCACGATACATGGCCCCATTCATTCTTTCATGTACACGGATCAGTCATCCTGGTCCCTTAGCAGAAAAACAGCCCCAAAGAATGATGTTGCCACCCCCATGCTTCACAGTAGGTATGGTGTTCTTTGGATGCAGCTCAGCATTCACTCTCCTCCAAACACAACGAGTTGTGTTTCTACCAAACAGTTCTACTTTGGTTTCATCTGACCATATGACATTCTCCCAATACTCTTCTGGAACATCCAAATGCTCTCTAGCAAACTTCAGACGGGCCCGGATATGTACTGGCTAAGCAGGGGGACACGTCTGGCACTGCAGGATCTGAGTCCCTGGCGGCATAGTATGTTACTTACGGTAGCCTTTGTTATGTTAGTCCCAGCTTTCTGCAGGTCATTCACTAGGTCCCCCCCGTTTGGTTCTGGGATTTTTGCTCACTGTTCTTGTGATCATTTTGACCCCACGGGGTGAGATCTTGCGTGGAGCCCCTGATCAAGGGAGATAATCAGTGGTTTTGTATGTCTTCCATTTTCTAATTATTGTTTCCACAGTTGATTTCTTCACACCAAGCTGCTTGCCTATTGCAGATTCAGTCTTCCCAGCCTGGTGCAGGTCTACAATTTTGTTTCTGGTGTCCTTCCACAGCTCTTTGGTCTTCACCATAGTGGAGTTTGGAGTGTGACTGTTTGAGGTTGTGGACAGGTGTCTTTTATACTGATAACAATGTCAAACAGGTGGCATTACTACAGGTAATGAGTGGAGGACAGAGGAGCCTCTTAAAGAAGAAGTTACAGGTCTATGAGAGCCAGAAATCTTGCTAGTTTGTAGGTGACCAAATACTTATTTTCCACCATAATTTGCAAATAAATTCTTAAAAAAATCAATGTGATTTTCTAGATATGTTTTCTCATTTTGTCTCTCATAGTTGAGGTCTACCTATGATGTCAATTACAGGCCTCTCTCATCTTTTTAAGTAGAACTTGCACAATTGGTGGCTGACTAAATACTTTTTTCCCCACTGTATCTTTTACATGTATTTTTGTATTGTGATTCTATTTTCCATCTTAATCTATGCCCATTGTAGTAATTACATTTCTTATACTTTTAACGGTTGATTTTGTGGCCACCGCAATAGGCAACCTCTGTTTTCCATTAGCATACTGGCGTGTATATTTAAATCAGAAATGAAGCAGGTCCTACGGAGAATAACTATTCTCCATCTCTCTGCAAAATTGTTGTTTTGTCCCCCACCCCTTACATTCATCATCAGATATTATTTTCAGTCGTTGCAATTCTTCATGAATATAGTTGCGTCCATACTCGCTTTTCCGGTCATAATGGAATATGCATAATCTATGCCTCCGATGTGTGTATACATTCCTAAGTGCCTACTCAGTCATTTTCTCAAATATCCATTTGTAGTTGTTATATCCATGTTTGATGAATAGAACTGATAATACCTACCTGTGATGTGGCGGTTCGTACAGTTCCGATCATTTGTTTACCTCTCCCGTGGTTTCCAGAAGTAACCTTGGGAGTGACAGGAGACTAGAGTCTCTATGGTTACCAGGACGCTCATTTTCCCTACCCACATTGATTTATGGAGGTGTAACCTATCAGGACACACCACGTCGTGTTAGGGGCGGAACGTGGGCATGGTCTCTATATATATATGTCCGACCTCACGCTGCGCTTGTCAGCGTTCAACCAAGTACCATGACCTACCATCTGGGTCACGGGAACTTCAATTTTTACTGCAATATTTGTTGTATTGTTCAAGAATCGATCCTCCTGATGAGTCTACATTATTTATGAGGCGAAACACGTAGAGGAGACATGGAGGAGACATGTTTAGGACATTGCTACAGCGTTATCAGGTCCTCCCTGAAGCAATTCATATTTAATGAGGGCACGATAACCAAACTTCTTGTAGACTGGGCATATTCTAATGCTTAATTCTCCCCTGATATCCCAGATCACTATAGCACTATTATACAACTGTCCATTGCATCAAGACATGGTGTAAAACAGTCCTTTTTTCTACCACTAGACAGTTTTATTTGTGGTCTAAAAATCCTTGATTATAGGTGTGTGGACTTTGCCTTCTGGAACCAACATGAATTGAACAATTATCTGATATACTGGGAATGTGATGTTATAATAGGGTGTGGTTATTAGCCGACCCTTTAGTATTAGTATATTATATCATCACCCCAGTCTTTTGAGTACCGTTGTACTGTTTTGATTTTTATCAGTATTTATTAAAAGTTATGTTTTATGTTACTCCTATTAGTGATTGTTAAACCTTTTTGAGTGAACACCCCCCAGTGATAAATGTAAAAACGAAGCACATAAAACAACCCCAAAAATTGAAGAATTGCATTGCCCCCCACAAAAAAATAGATTTATTCTTTTTTTAACGCATTATATCTAGTACATTAAAAAATACAACTTGTCTCAGCAAAATCAGGTAGTCATATGGCTAAATCAATGAAAAAAATTAAAAAGTTAAGACTATGTCATTACTGGTTAAAGAAAAACAACTGTGTTATTTTTCTGTTCACAGAGCTATGTGAAGACATAATGTTTGCAGGACAAATTGTACTTTGTAATGGTAACATTTAATATTCTGTATGATGTACTGGGAAGCTGGAAATAAATTCTGAATCGGGTGGTATTGAAAAAAAAACTGCATTTGTAAGACTTTCTGGCTTTGTTTTTACAGCATTTACTGTTAAGCAAAAATAACATGTCACCTATGGGTCAGACAATTTTGGGGATACCTAATTTGTATAGTTTTGTTTACAACTGTACAATACAGCAGAGACCCAGTAGCTATAACTGGCCACCATCATTAAAGATGTCAAGAACGGGTTAATGTATGAATATTTTAAAGCTTGAAATATGATATATATTTATCATGAAAATGAACACACACAATGATGAAATAAAGGAATTTAATCAAGAATTTGAATCAATTCAGTTATGACAATATAAATATGGGCAATGTTCAAGTGCCATTCTAAACATATATTCTTAAATAGATACATTATTGCAGGTTTACTTAAAATAATTAAATATATATTACAACCTCCTTTCAAAAATATAATTTAACAATAGACAAATACAGATTATTTCATTTTACACATTTATCTTATTTAAAAGGAAATGAGACTTGCTCAGTATCAGACTTTTACCTGAAAGTTGTAGATAAAAGATATAATGTAATATAATAAAAAAATATAATGTAATCTAAAATCTAATGTAATATAATAAAATCTATGACAGGAGTTTCATAAAAATGATATAAATACATTTATAAGTGACTTAAGCCTTCAGCAACTGCAAGCATAGGCCTACTTCAATAGATCTAGGGTCTCCTTTGCATCTGCCTACAGATGCTGTAGTACTTTTCTTTTCTCCTCATTCACACTGTAGCTGCTGTCAGTGGCAAAATTGTAACAGAAAATATATTACATTTTATATTCTGACCCTTTGTAACATACATTTAGATTAGTAGAGATCCTAAGAGTCACAATAGACAATTTTACACTAGGTCTTGTGTTCTCAGGCCCACCTTTCTACACACTAAGTTTTGATAGAACCAGTATGCAAATCAAATTACTGTTTAAGTTGACATTCACAGGACTGGTACAAAACAGCAGTGCAAAAAGGGACATTTCTCTTAAGGACACCCGTTTTCATGGATCCTTTATAGATTTGACTGTATTGAGCGATCCGTGAAAATAGGTAAAAATAGGTTAAAAAACAGACTGTCAAAAAAGTAGCCTTGTGAATAGCACCATTGCATACATTGTATGCAATGCAGCCATATGATGGACATTAATAAAAAGTCTATTGGATAACAACATGCTTCCTGGCCCATATGGCAGTTAGAAAAGTTTAGAAATAATAATGGAATCTTCCTCTACACAATACTTAGTTAGTTAGTGAGTTTAGATGTGCCTTTTTAGGCCATGTGCACTTTGCCCCTTATTTGTTCAAAAAGGGGCAATTGCTAAAAAATTGTGCAATTGCCCCTTTTTAATACTTTCTGACTCAACGATCTCTTTTACGCTGCCCTTGTACTGGAGTGCATTTGCGCCTTTTCTTGCACCTTTTTAAAAAGGAGGAAGTCCTAAATATTGCATGGAAAGGATCTCCCTTTAGGCCGTGCCCCCTTTTCTAACCAAAAAGCAAAAGTGGCGAGGGCAGCATAACATCTGGAAGTAAAATAAATGAAGCACAGGGCAGAAAACTGTGAGGAATTGATACAGAAAGTATATTGGAAAATTGTACAACTTTTTATTATACAAACAATAACATTTGTCTCTCAATATTGGTCTGAAAGTGGCCAACCCCTTTAAATCATTAAATTTGATGTTCTACCCAGCAGTCAGCGTTACTGTGTTGGGTGGTAAAAATTTTTTAGTGGGACAATTGAGTTCACTATCCAATTTTTAATTTTTTTTTGTCAGGATAGCCAAGTAAGAGCCAAGATTTACAAAAATGCAACAGTTTTCTGCAATGTGTGGATGGGATTAGCCAAAATCCCATCCACTTTGCAGGTACTGCAAACGCCACATTTTCCCAACATGGGGCCCCCGCCTTAGGCTAAGGGCCAACGCTTTGGAAAAAAACGCAGTGTTTTTTTATTACGTTTTTTGCTGTGGTTTTCTCTGCAGTTTTCTTCCTTTATTAAATCTATAGGGAAAACGCGGGCAGGTTTTCCCAGCATTTTCTTTTTCTAGATGTGCGGATGGGATTAGCCAGAATCTCATTCACTTTGCTGGTACTATAAAACGTAGCATTTTTTTCTGCTGTGTTTCTGCAGTAGGAAAAACGCGGCGTTTCCACAACGTGGGGCCTTAGCCTTAATGTAATCCCTGGCTTAAGCCTAGATATACTTTAACCTATTTGGAAGTTGGTTTGGAGCCGGTCTGAACTATGATCTACTATGTTTACCATCCTAGTGGTTGATGTTTTGGAAATAATTTGGGCTATTAGTGACTTTCTGACAATTTAGTTCTGGTGCTGTGGGAGACATTAAATCTGATGTTCTACCCTTGAGTCAGCGTCACTGTACACTATTTTTTTCCACAGTGTTTTTTTTGCTTTGCTTTGGTATGTGGGACCTTAACCTAAAGATAAATAAAATGTATTATTATTATTAAAGATGTTTTCTGATCGATATCAGATTGGTGGGGGTCCAACACATAGTACCCCTTTGATCAGTTGTTTGAAGAAGCTGCTTCCTTTTTTCAGACCAATGATATCACATTCACTGGTCACATGGCCATGCTGCAACTTGGTCCTATTCAAATGAATGGGATTAAGCTGCACTGCAATACCAAACACAGCCACTATGCAATGTACTGCTATCTGCCTGGTATGCACTGAACAGCCTGCAATGCTCATCCAAACTCTGCAGACTGTTCAAACAGTTGATGGAGGGAGGGGTAGTGCTAGATGAGCATAAGTCATCAATGTCATAACGCAAAAAAAAGCCTTTAAGATGAGGCCACATGTTCCGGAAAAGCTGTATTTTTAGTTACAGATTTTGATGCAGTTTTCTTGATTCAAAGTTAAGAGTGGATTTAGGGAGAAGTCTATAAGCTTCCTTCCTTCCTATATCTGCAACAAAAAATATAGCTTTACCACATAGTCAACCAGCCCCCATAACACTGGTAATTAACAACCTGTTGGACCAGGAGAGGAGAGAGGGGACAGAGCGAATCAGGGGGCGGGGGATGGTTACAATCACGTGACCTGTGGGTTGGAACAAGTCCATAATGAAAAATCTGCAGAATGAATTAAGGTAAATTTAACTCCCTGGACAACCCCATTAAGTTGAAACTTTAATTCTAATGACACACCTAAAAAAAAAAAAAAAAAAAAAGTCTTAACAATATAAATTAATATAAAATGATTATTGCAAATGTTAGCTATAAATAAAAAAAATAAATAATCAAGCGTATGATATTCATTGCAAAAAATTCTTAGCAAAAAAAATGTTTTTCCACCCAACGGAATAAAATATGAAGTTCTCCAACAGCTTTGTGTGCAGCAGCTTTTTTTTCCAACTGTGAAAAATAAGAACAAAAAACAATTACTGTATTGATTTCCTGGGTTATGTATCTGTCTGTATGAAATATACACTTAGCAGCTATAAAATTAAACCACTGACAGTTGAAGTGAATGACATGGATCATCTCTTTGCAACAGCAAAGTTGATGTCTTGAAGACTGAGGCCACGCATTGTAGAAAACCTATGTTTTTTGTTGGAGTGCTTTCTATATATCTTGCATTCCTTTTCAAGACACTTTTGGATTTGATTTTAAAAAATTCTGCAAAATATGCAACAAAACAATCAACTTTTTCACAACATGTAGCTTCAGCCAGAAGGAGGAAAAAAATAGGCAAAAGTAGGGATCTTAGCTACTTTGAACTAATGGCCAAATTGTGATAGCTAGATGATTGGGTCAGAGCTTCTCCAAAAAGATATGTCTAAGGGATGTTTCCAGGAGGCAGTGGTTGCCCCCTACCAACGTGGTCCAGGAAGGACAACTGGTGACCTGCTGACAAGATCATGAATCACTAAGTTCCATTGTGGCACATAGGCAGCAAAGACTAGCCTATCTAGTTCTATTCTAAAGAAGAACTACTACTGTAGCACAAAGTTGCTGAACAGGTTAATGCTAATTGTGATAGAACAGAGTCAGAACACACAGTGCATTGCACCTTGCTGCATATTGGACTGTACTGTTAAAGCGACTAGTCTGACCTTTGTACACTACCAAAAGAGTCTGTAGTGGGCATGATAGCATCAGAAGTGAACCATAGAGATATGAAGATATATGGTTTAAAGAAATACATTTTCTGA
The DNA here is from genome assembly GCA_947044405.1 of Leptodactylus fallax. NCBI lineage: Eukaryota > Metazoa > Chordata > Amphibia > Anura > Leptodactylidae > Leptodactylus > Leptodactylus fallax. The sequence goes on along the minus strand of CAMRHE010000294.1, from coordinate 633,456 downwards.
TATATCTGGTGTGTGGTAAGAGATGACTACAGGATACACTATGGTAAAAAAGTAAGCAGGCTGAGACAAAGTAATATTCCTTGCAATGTTCTGCAGGGAAGTCTTGGGACCTGACATTTATGACACTTATGAAATTTATGTTTCCATGATATACTATATACTCTACCATCTACCTAAATATTGTTGCAGACCAATTAGACCTGTTCATTTATGGTTGGATTAGCCCCTTGAACATCAGAATATCCTACAGTGGGTGCACGGTCGATTGCACAATAATGAGGCCCAGCACAAGGAAACTCAGTTTGGATGCATGCAGCCGGTAAACAGAACTAGGGAGAAGAGGTGCCCTGACCTGGCCCAAAGCCTCTCCAACTTGTATTAATATAAGTGGGGCATAAGGAGACACTAGGGGTGAAAATTAATGCAAGGAGACAATATTTATATAAGGGAAACATTAATGTAGGGGACAGGGAACAGACTGGGGACCAGGAGGCACTGTGGGTGGATATATCACCACAAGGTGATCCCAGATCCCAAGCATCTGTGGTTTGTGCGAGGAAAACAAGTCTGATTCATTTGGACCTCACAACTTACAGGACTTATAATTAATATATAACTTATTATAATCTTCTTCTAACTACAGCATGAGGGGAACAATATTAGGCACGTACAGTATATTTAATGTTATGGCTCATCAGTTGTTTTTAAATATGCGAGATTTGTGAAAGATACCTTGGAAAACTTATTCTTGAACTCTTCCATAGTTTTCATTGCTTGTGTTCCACATTGACACCCTGTGGTATTATGCTATATAAAATAGAGCGTGATAAGTTCTTTACAATTGATGGTATTCATCCATATACACAAATCATACATATTGCATATACAATTAAGATAAGCTAAGCACAATTGGAATACATGCCATTTGATACTTAAGCTCTATAACTCTGTGTCATCACCAGCAATGACATAACATATGTATTATTCAGGCAGTGAGAACAAGAATACTTCAGTGGAGTTCTGGGTAAATGCAATATTTGGGTTCTGAATGACAACATTATTTGGCAAATCTACCAAATGTGCTTTTACTTAATATCATATCGCCATTGCGTGGCTGTATTATTTTGACACTTCACTGTATAACAGTAGTGTAAGCCATTAAAGGGATTTTCTGTTTTGCCACATATATGACACTGCATGGTAGTATTGTATACTATATGTATAATTAGTTTAGATATGTTGTATTTAGAGGCCTTGGTTAGGCTGAAGAAGGTGACATTTCTTACCAAAGTTCCCTTTTTCAGGTACAAAGATTATACATACCCATTGAAAGTAATTTGGTCAAGCTCACTGATTGCAGCAGGACCATTCAACTGTCTAATGTGCCACCCAATGTCATAGTGGGTTGTCTAGGCTCCGCCAGTAATATTTTGGATTTCTACTATATAGCTACACACAAGTAATATATGTATTATCTGTTACTTGTATTTTTTGGAAAAATAAATTAATATAAACTATGCTGACATATACAGTATATAAAACACGTATTTTGCCATGGAGACCAGAGCAGGATATTTCTTATTTAAGTCTTACATTGTTTTGCTGAGTTTTTCAGACTTTTTTTCTTGACAACTTTTTCTTGTCTGTGTCAAAAAACTCTGTAAACTCACAGTAAGGCCAGGGCCTCATGTTGTGAAAACACAGAGTTTTGGTCGCTGCAGAAACGCCATGGCAAAAAACGCTGAGTTTTACAGTACCTGCAAAGTGGATGGGATTCTGGCTAATCCCATCCACACATTGCAGAAAAAAATGTGCAGCGGAAATGCTGTGTTTTCACAAATGCATGTGTTTTTGTAAATCACAGCATGTCAATTATACCTACAGAAATGGATGTGGCTCGCTACATAGGGCCTTAGCCTAAGATGGTCAATTAAACACATAGATATAGTTGATAGATTGAAGACTTACACAACGAGATATGAGCTCTATTTTCATCCCAAGCAGTGCATTTGCTAAATTATGATATTGTTTTCGTTCATGTATCATCTTCTTTGTGAAGTCTATGTTAGGGAAAACATTAGCCAGATAGAAGTTGCTGAGCTCATTGAGAAAACAGCATTGTTCAGATATCTGCAAAATGAAAACATCAGAGGAGATATGATCGTCTCTAAAAGGCAACATTAAATGTGTACAATAATGACAATTTTATTTAGTTTCAGGTTCATTTATGGGCTATATGGGATATTTTTATAAAGTAAAAAAAATTAATATTTACAACAACCTACAAAAGAATGACACAGGGATTTTATCAATGTGGATGTCATCTATAACAAAAAAATAATCTTTAAAAAAAAGAAACAATCTGGTTATGTGGGATATTACTTAACAGATTTGATTAATATCCCTCATAATTGAACCAAAATAAAAGCTTTCTATGTAACAAGCTATCTGAATGCAGAAAACAGAATCATTTAAAGTGAGTACTGTACAATATAATCAGCCCACACTGCATGGTCCAAAAATTTTAGGCAGGTGTGGAAAAATTGTTGCAAAGTCTACATTTTTAGAAGGTAAAGGGCAGTCACACCGACTATTTGATTTATATTTCTATTTTGTTCACTTTTCTCTCTGACGATTTTGGGGGAAAACCCCCCGGACCTCATTATAGTCTAAGGGGTCTAAGGGTTGCCGTGGGTAACCGCTTTTTAAATGGATAGGGTTTCCGTTTTCGGGTCTCCAAGTGGACCCGAAGAACGGAAACCCAAACGCTAGTGTGAACCTAGCGTTAACTATTAACACTTTTGTTTTTGAAAGCATTCTTACTTTGCAGCATTTTTTTCACACCTGTTTTCCAAATACTATATATGGCACAATAACCTGCCTTTCAGTATGTTGGTTATCTAAATTGCTCAGAGACCTTATAAAGATCTGATATAATTTTTGTTATTTTATTAAGAATTGGTGAGATAAGGTCTTGAAATAGTGCTTAGCCTTTTAATGCATACCTTTTCAGAAATAAATAGTACAGTCAAAAATAAATGTAAAATATCTTATTTAAAAAATATTGCCTTTTTTTTTGTCAGGATGCACTGACTCTATGTAAACAAACAGGCTGATAAGGAGATAGTGAGGAATTACAAGATACCACTGTTTATGTATTGCGGACAGCAGTCATTCATGGCACCAATGACTAATGACTAAGGGATGCAATGCTACAGTCTAAGGTGCCACTTGGTCTGAAATCCACAAGCAGTGTTGTCCTGTACTGCCTGACTTTATTTGAAGATCTAAGCCTAGGTTCACACTTGCACCTGCTGTCTGCTGGGGGATTCCGTTCCCCATTCCACTTTAAAAATGCGGAGAGAAAAGCGATGCAAGCAGCGCTTTTCTCTCCGCATTTTTCACCCTTTTCGGGTGGGTAACTGCTTTTTTAAACAGATTAGGTTTCTGTTCAGACCCTCCGAACAGAAACCTGAACGCAGATATGAACCTAGCGTAATAAAGTCTTGAGCATTTAACTGAATGCTAGAATTTTTCAATATATGTTTAAATATAGCTATGTGAATTATGAATCGAAACTGATCTTGTAATACACTGTAAGAATTTTACCCTAAGTATTAAGGGCATGATCTAATTTCCTTGACCTTGGCAGTTTTTAAACACATAAAATGCTCTACTAGAAAAAGGCAGAAGTTGCAAAGTGCTTTGGAATTTCCTAGGCAATTAAATCTGTAAATTGTCAGAAATTGACAATGCTTTAACAAAGTACTTTCCATTTATGTTAATAACATACAGAGCTCCAAAGAGATAAGTGGAGCTGCAGCAAGCTTGCACAACCTGCTGTTTCATTCATATACGGCACAGAAGACCACTGCTGTCATGAATGGTTGGGGTTCCAGCAGCTGACCCCTTACACTTTTTGGCATACTACCACCTGTTGCTTTTTACTTACATGAATGAGGTTCAGAATACTTTCTTTGATTAGGATAATGTCTGTAATGATGTCCTCTTTATGCTGTATCAGATAAAAATCCAAAGTCAATTACAATTTCTGATTTCTGTATATACATTGCAGAACAAATGAACTGTATTTTGTCTCATGCTATGCCTTTCTTTTTGCCTTTTATTAATCTTTTTGCTTTGATTAGTGGTAAATAAACAATGGTACTATATGGATACATTCACATCTATGTCAGCCTTCTTCCCATCCAATAGACCCCATTATTGCCAGTGGGATCCCTTAGGACCCATTGTTATCCATCATGAGTCAGAGCAGAAGAATGGATTAAGTGATGCAGATATGAAAGCGTGCCAAATCTGCTCCCTGCTTTTGTTAATCGTCTTCCAAATTATGTCCACCTAGATCATTTTCCTACTTTGACATTTGCAAAGCTACAAAATTGCATTACATAGTATTATGCCTAACAAGAATATACTTCATTTCTAATTTTGTATTGTAATTATTATACACTCACCAAGATTTCCTTTATAGTGTCAAAATGCCTTTTTAGCTCAAGTAAGTCTGTTGAGACTTTACCATCGATAGCACGGCATTCTGTGTATGGCATCCTCATGAGCAGGATGATAGCAACTGCAAAGCTCAAATTACCAATCCACTTTTCCATGGTTATCTTCTAGGTAAATGTTTAGACCAACTGATAGATGAATAAAGACAAGAGACCCGTAAAGGTTTATATACTAGAGTATGTATATAGAATGTTAAACAATGGGGCATATATGTGTACATTTAATCTTTATAACATATTGTATACAGTGGAGATGCATGCCTAAGAACATTTACATATTTGTTAAGAACAAAGGACAGAAACTAAAAAGAAGTATGACAATGACATTTATAGAACTAACCAAAAGTGAAAGCTGGTGGATAATAAATAGAAAAATATAAAATAGAGGTATAATTACAATATGTTTAGTAATAGTGTTAATATATAAAACCTGCCATAATGCTAATAACTCTTATTTATACCACATCAACAGATTATATAATATATATATATATAATATTCACAAGAATATATTTATTATGCACTGATTCACAAGTATACTATACTATTGTTGTGTTCTATGTGTACAATGATGCTGACAAACTTTGGAAAGAAATTAAAAGTGGACATCAACATGATTTTTAGAACTGTAAGGTATGAATCCTTCCCTCTGGTAGTCTCAAAGAAACCCAGGTCAGCTATGGCTCTCGTCCCCTTTCCTTTCATTCACATCTTCCCTCCACTGGTCCATGGACATGTTTTTTTTTTGTTTTTTTTTAACCCTAGAATTTGACTATGGCACCAATAATTTAATAAATCTCATTTTAGTAGGTAGTAAAATGGTTAAACACGCAAAAGCACATCAAATCTGAAAATAAAATGTTATCTTTGAAATTTCAGATTAATAATAGCAGCTCAAGACTAAAATTGAGATTCCATAAACAGATAGATAGATAGATAGATAGATAGATAGATGTAATACAAGAGATCAAGAGTTTTAATACAACCTTACCTCCTGGTACTCTATCTTCTGACTGATGTAAATTATTTTTAGCCTTCACTTTGACTCTTTTATACTTGAGCATCTTCTTTGTTCACTTCCTTAACACAAAGGTGTTTTTTCTTCTACTTTTTTTTTAAAGAGTTCACATAAGTGGAAAAATACAATTATCTGATGATTGAACTTAAAATCCCCATTTTATGACTAATGTACCTATCTGTTGCTTCATTCCTTTTTTACATTGTGCATATTTTATTAATTTAATATCATCTGATGCTGATGTTCTATTTGTCAGTAAAGGATATTAATCACAAAATGAAATTGTCTAGTGCTCATCACCTTCATATTTTCGTTATCTATAAAACATTACTAAGGAAATGGAAATTTAAAGTGTAACTCCCATTTTATTTTTTGCTATTGTGTTGGGGGTTGTTTTGTGACTATTTTTGTAATATAATTTATTACCCTATCTAAATTCCTTTTTATTGTAAAACAGGCTGTAATATTCTCCTTAGCAACCCTCTAACTGAGCTGTTGCCAGAGAAAGTCCGTACACAGTTATATTGTAATTATGCAGAGCTGAAGCATTTACCAAAGGGTGAGATAGTCAATTCAAATGGCTGTATCTTCTGTTTTATACCACCTAGAAAAATGGTTCTGGTATCATAAGAAAGCTATTATTTAAGAACTAGTTATAACTGAATCTGAGATATCACTAATTAAAAACACCATTGGTAAATGTGATTTTATAACCAGCATGAACGAACTGCTGCATATTAAGCTGAAATTCCCGACTGTGTTTTCCTGACTTATGTTCCTTATGTTCACTTATGATTTAATTACTTAGAACCTACCAGGTCCAGAAATCTTGTCTTGTAAAAATGTGTCAAAATAATTACATACAGTACGCACTGCCTTTCAGCCATATGTTTAGACTACATAATTTATCATAGAGTTAACTAGATGTCACATGTATAATTATGCTAATTCTCCTGTGAGAGTGAGGTGGATTGTAAGGGCGTGTTCTGGTGCCTGGTTGTAAGAAATTTTTTGGGACAATTTTTTGGGGTATTTGCCACACTTCTCTGTCAGAGGTCTCTGATATGTTTTCCTGTTTTGTTTAAAACTAAAATTATCTTTATTTCTACTTCTTTTTTTTGTTGTTGTGCTGTAAGATCACTTCTAAATAATCTTTCATCTGCTTTTATCCACCTGAGAGATGGTTTATCTCTGGGTTTTCTATAAACTATTCCATAACAGATTAGTGGAGAATTTATGGGCTTGTCCAGCAGCTTCAGTTCCCTCAGCAATTAGACCAGACAGACCTACAGACAGATCTACAGGATAGACAGAACAACCATAGGTGACATTTCTTACCAGTCACTCCCTTACTCCTCCTTTTGAGTCTTGCTTTGGGAACATTGGCTACAAGCAACATAGTTGATATCTCCCTCAGGTCACTTTTATATCTTCTCTTTAATTGCTTTCCGCTATATTGCTCTACTTGTGAGAATAGGTTAAGAGTGTGGATGAAGTGTCCATCATAGGAGTGCTTTTGTTGTAACTCTAAGACGGGGAATACCAGACTTGATAGGACATAACAACTTGTCCAAGGTATTCCCTCTGACTTCTGATCCACAGTTCCACTGAAGTCAGATCATAAGTTGATCCTTGTAGAAGTGAAGGGTAACCATTCCCACCCATGAATATGATTAATTCTCCTGTAAGACTGACTGGTGATCCATAGTTAGATGCAAGACAGCCAGGAGAACGTAAGAGGAATTTGAAGTAGGCTTTTTGTTTGTCTATATTATCTGTAATTTGAATCATTCCCATGCTGTGACTGTTCAGGACAGACAGTAAAGTGTTTTCATATTGTACTAACGTAACAATACTTGACCCCCCATGTATTTAAAGCTGCTGTCTGTTTTACTCCCTTTGCCCATTGATAGGATCTCAGTAGAGATTGGTACTCTACACTAAGTGGAGAGGTCCCTTTTGGTTGCATGCAACAGAGAAGGCATAGGTAACAGGTCTGTGATTTGTAAATTGTGGTGTAAGTGTTCTAAGACTACTCCCACAAAAGCTCAAAGTGTACCTGCTGATGCACACCACAGTAAGGGTGGGTTCACACTTGCGCCGGCACTCCGTCCGCCGTGAATCTGACCTAAATGTCGGAAAACTGGATAGGGACTGGATAGGGAAAGGTTTGCGACGCTTTGCTTAAAAACCCATTCACTTGAATGGGTTTTTAAAGCAATGCGTGGGTGTGCGCTTACACCCTCTGCACCCCGAAGCCAGTTTTTTTCGTCGGAAACAAAGTCCTGCATGTCCGACTTTGTTTCCAGCGAAAAAAAAACACTTCGCGGCTCAGAGGGTGTAAGCGCACACCCACGCATTGCTTTAAAAACCCATTCAAGTGAATGGGTTTTTAAGCAAAGCAGCGCAAACCTTTCCCTATCCAGTGCCTATCCAGTTTTCCGACATTTAGGTCAGATTCGCGGCAAACGGAGCGCCAATGCAAGTGTGAACCCACCCTTATACTATACATGAAAGGTACACTGATAAGCAAAAGTGTAACAATGTTTTGAACTTTTGACTTTTGACTATATCTCACCATCCACTACAGCTTTGAATGTGAGACTGCCTTCATTTTATAGACAATCATCTTGGCTCATGCATAAATTTGACTTGCTGGGCTGCTGGGTCGCTCGCCCTGTGGGCGCTGTATCGTGGTGGTGGCGGTCGCTGTTTGGTGCCGCACCCAGTAATGTAGGGACCCACTATAAAGAGGTCGCCGTGTAGTGGCTAGTGGGCTTATACACTTTGATCAATATGTATACCAAGAACCTCATGTTCTGTGTTGTAAATTTTGCTGAGAAGCACAAGATCAATGTATAATATTGGGATGTGCGGTCCATGTCTTTTTCTTTTTTTGTATATTTTTGTTTAGCCTTGTTTTTCCTTGGTACCAGCACTCCTCCCATTTGGCCCAGGTGTTTTTAAATTAAGGGAGCCTTCTACTGACCCAGTCCTTTGACTGAGACCATATGGTAAGGTGAACTCTTTTAGACCTGTTCACACATTGCAGTCCTTTGACTGACACCATATGGTAAGGTGAACTTTTTTGTGATCTGTTCACATGGTGCGGTGCTGTGTGGTGTCTGCCATTGCTGGGGTGCGGTGCCCATAGGGCGATGTGGCCCGGAGCCTGGGGGCTTAGCCTGGCGGCAGGGGTGTTGCTGGGCTGCTGGGTCGCTCGCCCTGTGGGCGCTGTATCGTGGTGGTGGCGGTCGCTGTTTGGTGCCGCACCCAGTAGTGATCAATATGTATACTAAGAACCTCATGTTCTGTGTTGTAAATTTTGCTGAGAAGCACAAGATCAATGTATAATATTGGGATGTGCGGTCCATGTCTTTTTCTTTTTTTGTAGAAATTTGACTTGCAACTACTTTAGCATATGATTAGTCATGCAAATTCTTGTCATGTAACTGCATTGTTACTGTTTTGCTCCTGGTGGTGGAAAAATCTTTTTCTTCTAGTATACTACAAATTACAACCTGTTTTCACATTCCCTAATAGTTCAGTGTGTTATTAGGTTGATTCCCAAGCGAAAGATCACTGGCTGAAATCGAGGATCCACCATGAAGAAGACTTCCCAAGAAAATTGCCAAACTGCATCATGTAAATGATTGGAAGAATACGAAATTAAGTTTGTCCATCCATTCAAAAGCCAAGAGGTGGACGTACGGGCAAAATATCGGAGTCAACAAGTTGGTTCATCACAAGTGGGGGTGGCTCGTATGCTTTGTAAAGTGACATCACAGACGTCCATGCAAACATCGCGTGACACGTGTTACACAAGTCTGGAATGGTTGCCTGAAAAAGGTGAAGAAGTCTTGACTTCAATATTATTATAACAAATATTGGCTCGAGTTTGCAAAAAAGTACGAAAAGTAGACAGTAGAAGATTGGGAAATGGGTTATTTGGAGAAATGAAATGAAAGACTGGGCTCTGATGGGTGCAAATGGAAGAAACAATGGAAAAGGGGGCTAATGGATGGAGAAAATTGAAATAACTTTCAAGTTTGGAAGAAAAAGCCTGATGATATGGGGTTGTTTCAGGTGTTGGATACTTGACCAGTTACAAGACGAGTTACTTTGTACACTAGAGTACTATGTGTATGAAAAGTACGACATATTGTTCCAGCAGGAAAATGACCCAATGACTCAATTCGTTGAGATTAGCGAAGAAATGGTTTAACGACAATGAAACAGAGGTGCTGGATTGGCCCCCACAGTCCCCAGACCTCAACCCAATCAAATACTTGTGGGTAAAGTTGAAGAAAAAGCTGTTTTCGTACTCAAGTGAGTTGACCAGTATGCACCAACATTGGGAAGAGACCTGGGATTGGATTTCGGTTGAGACATATTTGAATCTGATCGAGAGAAGGATACACCCAGTGTTGAAAGCCAAAGGTGGATTTACAAAATACTAACAAAATAATAAAAATAAAAATTTAGATTTTTAGGAGCAAAACATTAACAATGCAGTTACATGGCAAGCACCTGCATAACTAATCATATGCTAAATAGCTGCAAGTCAAATTTATGTATGAGATAACCAAGATGATTGTCTATATAAAATGTTGGTAGTCTCACGTTCGAAGCTGTAGTGGATGGTGAGATATGGAGCCTAGAAGTCAAAAGTCCAAAACATTGTTACCCTTATGCTCGTCAGTGTATCTGTAGACTGTATCTAGTCATTCAGATAGAGAAAGCTGACAGTGACAGTGAAGAAGAGAGAATTAAGTTAGATATGTGCTCTTTTAGGGAAATGACATTATTGTTGTCCATAGTCAGCTATAGACAGCTAGTAAGTTGAAAGCCCTCATGAAGGAGACACCACTTACCATTATGGTTTTGCTCAGCACATGAATTTTTTTATGTACTTGCCACAATCCTAACTGGATTCACATGAAGGTAAGGCTCAAAACACTTTGTGGTGCAGCAGACTGAGGTGAGATACAGGTTAGATATTTCCTACTGCTTCTTGGAGCACCATCTACAAAGTTATTTAGGGGCCAAAAGAGACAGTGGCCCAATATACTGACAGGTTCAGGTAAGCCATAATCTCTTGTGGGGGTCTTATTGCAGCCATATTGTAGTGCCCTGGTCTCTGCCGCCACTCTTTGTTCCAGCACATGTTGTGAGGCACGGCACCGGAGCGCTGGGGACAGGTGGTTACCTTTTTTTTTTTCTCCCTTCCCTAGCCTCCATCAGAATTTCTGAAATTCCTGAACAACCCCTTTAATCAGTTACCAGCCTGGACTTTGGGCTACTGACAGCACGGACATAGGCCTCCCAAAAGACTGTCGTTTTGTAAATACTCATAAAAGTACTCTTCAAGCCTGGGTTAAAGCCTATTAAAGTACCACAGTACCCATGGTCCAGACAACAGGAGGAAGTAATAAGGCCACTGATCCAAGTCAGAGGAAAATACATCTATCTTTCTAGTAAAGAAACCAATTAAGAATGTTTACTACTTTCTACAGAACTTGAGAGCACTGAATCAAGTATTACAATCCGTTTATGCTCTAGTGTCCAATCCCCACACATTGCTTTCCAGAATTCCTGAAAGTGCTAAAGTAATTGATATGGCTAATGCTTTCTTTTCCGTACCTCTGTATTCAAGTTGTTACTACCATTTTGCCTTCATTTTTCAAGGTAGACAGCTTAGGCCCAGTTCACATCAGCGTTCGGATTTCCGTTCGGGGAGTCCGCTTGGGGACCCCCCCGAACCGAAACCTATACGCATAAAAAAGCGGTTACCTGGAAAACCCGCGGACCCAATAGACTATAATGGGGTCCGTGTGGTTTCTGCTCGTTATCGCATGAAAAGCTGGACTAGATTATCACAAGGGTTAACTAACTATCCTTCAAAATTATTATAGGCGTTGCTCAATGTTCTGCAGTAGTGCCGGGACAAGGTTATCTTCCTCGGACACTGTGTCTCTGAGGGATCCAAATACCTAACATCTGAGAAAATTTCTGCTATACTAAGAGCATATCTCACCAAGAATCTGAAAGCTCTGAAGGGATTTTTGGGGCTAGTAGCAGACGGCTGTCAGTGGATTCCTAACATATCATTCATAGTTGCTCCACTTTATGAGATGACAAAAGCTTCTAAGTCACAACTGTGTGATTGGACAAAGGAGGGAGAAGAGGCTTTGGTTCTCCCTAACTATATGAATTTTTTTTTCATTGTATTGCAATGAAGTGAACAGACTTGCATCAGCTGTGTTGACCCAGAAGCATGGGGTCAAAGTCATTTTGACTATTATAGTTCTCAGTTGGACCCAGGAGCACTGACTTTCCCTCCTTGCGGACAGTGGTAACCACTTGATGAAATTAGCTGATGATTTTGGTCCCTCATTCTGTACATACAGTATTGCAATGATGCAATATGAAATAAATATAATAATTCTAAGAGAGGCATAACACAACTGTATATGTTATGCCTCTATGTATAGTGTATAAAGGCTAGACTTGGAATACAAATCATCAACCCATGTTCCGTATAGAGACTTAGACAAATTTGTAATGAGATTTCAGTTAGAAGCCCACAGAATATTAATGTGGCTCTGGAATGGGGCTTATCAGGTAACTGGCCAGAGTCAATTCAGAAGTGCAAACCACAGACCAGAGCATGTTAAAACTGTGGATTCCACAAAAATATAAACATCAAATTTTTCTGACGTGTATTGTGTTTCCATCAAGTGAATATACCCCTACACAGGCAGTAAGTTCAGATCAGTGCAAGATACATAATGCAGAAGTTAACGAAGTTACTTCAACATAAAGAACTTCAAAGTTACTTCTACAGACTTTTTTTTATATACAAAGCTTAAAATAGTGCTCAGATGTGACTATGTTTTTCCAATATCATGGAATTTCATGAGATAATACAAGTTGCAATTAAAAGTTTTTTAAAGGGAATCTGTCAGAGCAATTTGGGACACTAAACCACCCACATGTCCATATGGACCTGGGGTTTAGTGTCCCAAATCACCTTGTTATAACGCAATCCAAGGTCACATTAAAAATAAAAACGCTTTATACTCAACCAGCCGCTGTACTCCCTGCGCCTGCGCAGTTCTTTAATGAAGCCAGAGGAGTACTCCTCGGTAGACATGAGCGAATCAATTCTGCAGAAGTGGAATTCGATCTGAATTTCAGGAAATCTTCGATTTGCCACGATTCCGGATTTCCTCAGGCTTCGATGCATCGGATCGCATTTTTTTATAAAATGGCCGCCGTAAATGTTAGGACAAGGGGAAAGGAACTCTGGGAGTGCGGGATCACCCACAATGCCAAGCGTGCAGCTAATCAGCAGCCAGCCGGACCTGTGATGTCACAGCCTTATAAAAACTCTCGGCCATTTTAGGTACAGTCATTCCACATCGCTCTTTCTGTAGGGACAGATGTCGGCAGGAGCTAGGGAAAGACTTAGAAAACAGATAGAAGTTCAGGGTAAGAGGCTGAGCCTTAGAACTGTAGGGAAAGGATAGGGAGGAATTGAGGAAAGAATTTGGGGTGGTTGCAGCCTCATTTACAGCAAGAATTTGCAGCATAATTCACATTGCAGCACTCACTGCCCTTATACTCCTACTCATTACTTATATCTGTTTCGTCAAGGTGGAACACAACAAGCCTTTTGCAGTGGAGTACAGCAAAAAAAAGTGAAATATCATACATTAATATCTGCATGTATCTGTAGCCTTTTTAATGGCTTTTATTATAAGGGGCTTATTCACCTTTCTTACAAGGCATAATATTATTCAGTACTATTGTCCCAAAGCCATATCTGCATGTAACTGTAAAAAAAGCCTTTGTAAAGGCATTTATTATAAGGGGCTTATTCACTGTTCTTACAAGGCATAACATAATTCAGTATTATTGTGCCAAAGCCATATCTGCACGTATCTGTAAAAAAAAGCCTTTTTAAAGGCGTTTATTATAAGGGGCTTATTCCCTGTTCTTACAAGGCATAACATTATTCAGTACTATTGTGCCAAAGAAAACTGAATTATCATCCAATAATATCTGCACTTATCTGTAATAATGGCCTTTAATGTGGGGAAAGACATAACAACCATATTCGCCATTTTGTTACCAGTATAAAGTTACAGGCAATATTTAAAAAAAGTTTTGTCAATAAAAATTCAATAATTCTTAGCGGTCATCACTTATTTAAAGGTGTTTATTAGTGTCAAAACAGATAAAAAGGACAATATTCGCCATTTTGTTACCAGTAAAAAGTTGCAGGCCATTTTCCAATACAGTGTTGTCAATATTAATTCAATAATTCAATAATTCTTAGCAGTTATCACTTATTTAAAGGTGTTTATTAGTGTCAAAACACATAAAAAGGACAATATTCGCCATTTTGTTACCAGTATAAAGTTGCAGGCCATTTTCCAATACAGTGTTGTCAATATTAATTCAATAATTCAATAATTCTTAGCGTTTATCACTTATTTAAAGGTGTTTATTAGTGTCAAAACACATAAAAAGGACCATATTCGCCATTTTGTTACCAGTATAAAGTTGCTGGCAATTTATAAATAGTATTGTCAATAATTCAATAATTCTGAGCCACAAATCTCTGCCTTTATCACGCTTTTTTTATTGGTGTTCATTAGTGGGTGAAGAAATAAGGGGCATATTTGTCATTCTCTTCAAAGTAGAAAATAACAGGCCTTTTTGCCCTTTACAATTAAGTTTTTTAATCGAACAGTATGTCAGACAGAGAAGCGAGAGGCCATGCACAGGGGAGGGCCGCAGGCCTAAATGTTTCTGGCACAGGCACAGGTCGCAGAAGAGTAAGGGGGCATGACAGCATGGGTCAGTTACAGAGGCCTGAGCTCCCAGTGTCAAGTAGCGGTTGTGTCTTGACCAGCAACCCAACGGTTGACTCGGACATCCAATTCATCCCAAGTCACATCAGAAACCCTCAGCCAAGAGTTGGCGGGTTTGTCAGACACAACCCTTAGTTGGCATGGCCCGGCAGCAGGCCCTGTGCCCTCACCTGTTCTCAGCCTGCCTCTGTCCTTTTCTGTTCCCTCAGCTAGAGAACTACTCTATGCTGTGGGCTCAGATCCACTGTACAGTGAGTAGGAGGTACTAGAGGACAGTCAGCAGCTACTGCTCAGCCAAGATGTGGAGGAGACAGCCGCCGCTTCCTGCATTAGGCGGGAAAGTAGTGATGAGGAGAGTGGCATAGGAGCTAGTTTTGAGGAGGACATCAGTGACCTGCAGACAGTAGTGGATGACGATGTAGCCGATCATAATTGGGAGCTGGGTGACGAAGGGGCCTCATTGTCATCAGGAGAAGAGGGTTGCAGCTTGCGCATGAGGCAGCGGGGGAGTCAGAAGGGTTGCAGCAGTGTGAGGTCGGGAGAGAAACGTGCCCAGGATAGACCACCCGCTTCCCAGCAGCCTACCTGCCCCGAGAGCAGTGGTGCAGGGGTTCACGGAGTCAGTGGCGGTAGCAGTCATTTATTGTGGAGTGTTGGGGATAAAATCACCTACTCGGCAGTGTGGCAGTTTTTTGTAAAGCCGCTGCAGGTGAACATGGCCATATGTTCAATCTGTGGGCAGAAGGTGAAGCGTGGCCAGGGTGCCAATGTTGGCACCACAGCCCTGTGCCAACATATGCAGCGTCACCATAAAGTGGCCTGTGAGAGCCGTGGGTCCAATGTGGTGGTCCAGCCTGCCGCAGCAACCGCTGCAGCACCCAGTGGCATGCACCCCATTTCAGGCAGTCAAGGCTCCACCACCTCAGCTGAAGGAAGCTGTGTGTCCTTCCCATCATCTGCTGGTCGTGATGCTCCTGCTCCTCCTCCTAGTCAGTTATTGCGTCAGCAATCGATCACAGAATCTATATCTAAGAGACAACAGTATGCGTGCAATCAACCAACAGTGCAGAAGCTGAACGTGTTCCTGTCCAAGTTGCTGGTGCTGCAGTCACTTCCTTTCCACTTGGTGGACACTGCATCTTTCAGAGAACTGATGGCTTGCGCCAAGCCGAGGTGGAGAGTCCCAAACCCTCATTTCTTTGCCAAGAAGACAGTACCAGCCCTGCACAAATATGTAGAAGAGAAGGTGGGCCAGTCCTTGAGCCTGTCGGTGTCTGCAAAAGTGCACAGCAGCGCCAACGTGTGGAGCTGTAACTACAGTCAAGGACAATATATGTCATTTACGGCCCACTGGGTTAATGTGGTGCCTGCCCAGATACACCAGCAACTTGGATAGGTGACGCAGCTTCTGCCTCCACATTCTCACACCGTTGGTCCTGCAACAATGTCCACCTCATCCTCCACTGTCTCCTCAGCCTCCACTGCAGGAACAATTCCCAGTGCTCCTCCAGCATACCACATGTGCAGGGCACAGCTGTGTCATGCTGTTCTACACCTCGTTTGCCTGGGCGAATGAAGTCACACAGGGGAGGAACTGCTCTGTGTCCTCAATCAAGAAATCAAATCCTGGCTTTCTCCAAGAGAACTTAAAATCGGAACAATGGTGACTGACAACAGGAAGAACATGGTGTCGGCCCTGCTTCAAGGAGGGCTGAGCCATGCGCCCTGCGTGGCACACATATTCAGTCTGTTTGTCAAGCATTTCCTTAAGTGTTCCACCCATCTGCAAGACATCCTAAAAATGTCAAGGAAACTTTGCATGCACTTCAGCCACTCGTACACCGCCAAGTACACCCTCCTTGAGCTGCAGCGGCAGAACGGCCTCCCACAACATAGGTTGATATGCGATGTTTCCACCCGTTGGAATTCAACCCTCCATATGTTGGATCGACTATATCAACAGAGAAAAGCCATAAACTATTTCTTGATGATCCAAGTGGACAGAGGTACTCCCCTGTGTAACTTTAACGTTAGCCAGTGGCAGCTCATGCGTGACACCTGCCTTTTGTTAGTTCCCTTTGTTAGTCAGTTGCCAGGACTATGGGATGAACAACATCATTCCACTGATTCACATCCTGGAAAAGATGCTTATCAATCTGGCTGGTCAGGGGACTGGAGATGTGGCGTCTACATCTCAAGGCCACATGAGCCCTGTGGGGGCTGAACTGGAGGAGAAGGAGGATGAGGTGGACATTGGAGCATAAACAATGTGTAGTCAAATGGGTGGAAAGGAGGAGCAGGAGCAACCAGAACAGTCAGAGGGAGATGAGGAAGATGAGGCAGATGACCCAGACACACCGTGGCAGTATGCAGTGGAGATGGATGCAGGGAGTCCCTCGCAATCACTTGCACAAATGGCCTGATACATGCTGACTTCATTGCACAGTGACAGCCGAATTTTCACCATTCGGCAGAGGGATGACTACTGGCTCTCCACCATGTTAGACCCTCACTACCGGGGAAAAATGGGGCCCTTTTTTACACCCTCTGAGAGGGAGGACAAACTGAACTACAATAGAGACATCAGCAGCAGCCTGAGCCTAGAGTCGCTGATGAGCAGCTTTCTTCAGCCGCATAATGAAGAAGCTGCTCATCAACAGCTAGACACAGAGCAGACGTTGAACCAGCAGGTGGTGGCATACTTAGAGTGCACCCTGCCACCCGTAATTGAAGATCTGCTGGACTACTGGGCAGCCAAACTGGATTTGTGGCCGCAACTGGCTGAGTTTGCCTTGGAAAAGGATCAGCCAGGATTTCCACCCACCAATGCCTGATGCAGCAGATTAAATGATCCTTGCTGCCTCACCACACTGTGCCACTGGGTGACTGTATGGCCTCCTAAGGCTATTGCTACCTACACATTATATCAACTTGCCAATCTGTGGTATACTCACACTGCTTCCACCTCCACACTCTTCCACTGGGTGACTGTATCCCCTCCTCATGTTGCTGCCACTGGGTGACTGTATGCCCTCCTCATGTTGCTGCCGCTTGGCCACTGTATGGCCTCCTCATACTGCTGCCACTGGGTCACTGTATGCCCTCCTCATACCACTGCCACTGGGTCACTGTATGGCCTCCTCATGCCGCTGCCACTGGGTCACTGTATGCCCTCCTCATGTTGCTGCCACTGGGTGACTGTATGCCCTCCTCATGTTGCTGCCACTGGGTCACTGTATGCCCTCCTCATGTTGCTGACACTGGGTGACTGTATGCCCACCTCATGCCGCTGCCACCGGGTCACTGTATGGCCTCCTCATACCGCTGCCACTGGGTCACTGTATGGCCTCCTCATGCTGCTGCCACTGGGTCACTGTATGCCCTCCACAAGCCGTTTCTACTGGGTCACTGTATGCCCTCCTCATGCCGCTGCCACCGGGTCACTGTATGGCCTCCTCATACCGCTGCCACTGGGTCACAGTATGGCCTCCTCATGTCGCTGCCACTGGGTCACTGTATGCCCTCCACAAGCCGTTTCCACTGGGTCACTGTATGCCCTCCTCATGTTGCTGCCACTGGGTCACTGGTTGCCCTACTCATGCCACTGCCACTGGGTCACTGTATGCCCTCCTCAAGCCGTTTCCACTGGGTCACTGTATGGCCTCCTCATGCTGCTGCTACTGGGTCACTGTATGCCCTCCTCATGTTGCTGCCACTGGGTCACTGTATGCCCTCCTCATGCCACTGCCACCGGGTCACTGTATGCCCTCCTCAAGCCGTTTCCACTGGGTCACTGTATGCCCTCCTCATGCCGCTACCACCGGTTCTTTCTACCTGGCACTAACAAGGACCTGTAAGGCTGGGTTCACACTTGAGTTAGTTGGACAGTTTTGGCCCCGTAACTGTCCAAATAAGTGAAGTGTGCATCAATTCTAAGAGCGACGCCTGTCATGCGTGTGTCATTCGGACTCACAGTATTGTTTGACTACCACAGTAGGCTCCCTATGTGTGTTACTGCAAGGCACAGTGTTCTACACCACTATGCAGGCTCTCTGAAGCTAGGAAATAGGTGTTTTTTAGCGATATTCGCCGCAAAGTAATTCGGATCGAAGCAAATTTTTTTGTAACTTCGAATCGAACTGGCGAATCGAACATTTGAGAAATTCGCTCATCTCTACTCCTCGGCTTCAGTGCGCATGCCCCGCAATTATGCAGTGAAGCTGCATAAAAAGGAGCTCCTAGTTCTTTGTCCAATATCTGGTTCACATACCCTGACTAACAAAACTTTTAGCCACAAGTCCAGTTGAAGATAGCAGATATTTCTGACATTCAGCTTTTTCTGAAGCTGATCCTTCTGTTGTCCCCCATATCCCACGTTAGTCCTAATAATTATCTAATTTCTTAAGTAATCTAATCTTGATTGCTAATCGTTTGATACCCTTAAATTGGTACTTCTAAAAGCTCCCACTATAAAGGCTAGCATGCCAAAGTTGACATCTGTGTGAGTTTGAAGAGATGCTGATCTAGGAGAATAATGCAGCAACCAGGTGGGGAACAAGGAGAGGATGGAAGTAGTAGTCAGATTTAGGTTCACTGTGGCTGTAGTCATCTCTATCAGAACCTTATCACACTTCTCATGGTTGGTACATAAGGAGGCCTGCAGTATGGATGTTGGTGGTGGTAATTTTTAGGTAGGGGACACCTTGTGCTGATGGTTGGGACACCATTTATGGTGCAAATAACTCACACATTAAACTTCCAAACAGTATGCAAACAGTTATCCAGCAATGGATATGCAGTTTCTTTAGGTCATTGAACTGGAGCAAAGATTTAGTGATGGTTCTCCCTGGGCCAGCCTCAAAGCTCAGCGTCATCGCTGGGTGGTGAGGAACACCCCTTGAAGGTACACTTCTATAGACTTGTACTGTTAGAGGGGGTTGAATGATGATGCTGAACTGTGAGATCAGCCATTTTGACAGTACAGTAATATTGGTACTAAAACTAATGGTACAATATATCTGGCACTGGGGCGTATACCAGCAATAACTGTCAGCTTTGCAGTGATATATAACATTGCACATGTTAGAGGACATGAAAGTTCCTCTTCAAAGAGAACCTTCCACCAACTTCACCAATTCTAATGCCACATTCACATAACCAAGGTGCAAAATGACCGTAAAAAATTGACATTTTTCATGGCAGTCTTGCACCCGCTGGGCACCCGTTTTCACAGATTCCCTCATACATATGATTGTACTTGTGGATCCGTGAAAACAGACTGTCAAAATATCGGTCATGTGAATAACCCCTATTCACATTTACCCTCTGTAGAGTCTTCAGTCTGATGTAGGCAGAACTATTCTGTCAGATCAGACTACGGTTGATATAATGAACGTATTTCAGAGATAGTTATACTGGTGAGTCATAGAGCAAGTAAAGAAGTTGTGGCATCCAGAGTATTTTGACAAGGTTAATTCTTTCTACAACTGAGAGAATATCACCTAGGCCCCAAGTTTTTGTTGGAATCTACCCACAAGTGGAGACAAATTAAGTTTCTCATAGTCTGAGAGTTGTCGAGAAACCACCACTCCCAAGTATTTAAAATCTAACAATGTTTGTAGGCCTGAGTGAATATAAGCTGTGGTATCTACCTCGTTCAGAGGAAAAACAATGGACTTGGTCCAATTAATGGCCAGTCCTGAATATTTGCCAATTCTACAATGATATCCATACCTGGCACCTCAGCTGTTTTTGCACGCCATGTCACTTTTGCAGATCCCCAGAGGTGCCAGTAAAGTGACATTCTTAAGAAGTGATTCCATTTTGTATACTAAACCCCTCTAGATTTATCAAGGGTCATAGTTAGCACTTTTAACCCTCAAGTACAGCATTATTTTAATTTCCAGAAATAAATGCACAGTGAAAATGTTAAATTGCAATTTCTCCAGAGATACACCATTTCAGTGCCCGATTTGTTGTACGAGCACACACTTCAAAAACCTTACTGCTGTAATCCCTCTCTTCTACTGTACAATAGCTCTTAGTACACCATTAAGACCCCATTCAGGCAATAAAAATGTTGCTTTCTTTTTGTTTATCTTATCAATGGTCTTCTTCTAGACTGACACTGAGATTGTATTCCTTAGCTTAAGGCAGAATCTCAGACCAAAGGATCAGCAGCTCCAATGCAAATCCCCCCCCGCCAAAAAAAAATCACGTTATGTTGTTAATAAGAATGTGCATAAGATAGCTGCCCATATTATTACCCACAGAGCAGTGTCGGACTGGGATGTCTAGGGCCCACCAGTGGAATTGTTTCTAGGGGCCAACCATCAGAACCCCTGCAGATCAGCGGTACCGAGACAGGGCGGCTAAAGGTAATAACATGCCGGGAGCCATGCTGCTCACCCACTATACCATGTACACCACTGCACTAACTAAACCTACTGCTGCACCTTGTATGTCAAGTGAACAGCGTGGCTCCTAGAATTGTTACCTTTACCTGTAGCTGCATTGTCCTGGAAAAGCTGATCTGCAGAGGTCCTGGCTGTTGTATCATCGTAGATGTAATATTGATGGCCTATCCTAAGGACAGGCCATCAATATTAGGAAGATGGATAAATCCTTTAAAGAGGTTGTCGAAGGAATTGGAGCAACCCATGTAGCTGGCGGGAGGTGTAAAGTAAAAAATAAGTAAATTAAAAAGCATACTCACCTGTTCCCGGCACTCTGTTGTTCGCTGCCAGTGTCCATTCAGTCTCATGCCGGCGACTCCTTGCTGGGAGTCCTGCACCTCATGTGATCGCTAACACCAATTAGGTACAGGATTTCCAGAAATGAGGCACCGCCATGAGACCGAACAGACACAGGCAGGGGAACACGGGGTGCTGGGGACAGGTGAGTATGCTTTTTTAAAAATTTTCTTATTTTTACACCTCCCTGGCGGCCGACACAGTGGTCGCTCCAGTTTATGGACAACCTCTTTTAAGGGGTTGTCTGGGCAAAATTTTTCTATGGTCACTTCACTGGTCCCCCCACATAGTGGCCTCTTCACTGGTCCCCCATACTGTATGGGGAATAGTGATGGGGTCATTATATTGTGTGGGAGCAGTGATGGGGGCTAACATCCTGTGGGGGGGACATTAAACTGTGTGGGGCATATTAAAGGGGTTGTCCAGGGTTAATCTTTTTTATGGCCTATGCTCAGGATAGGCCATAAATACCTGATCAGTAGGGGGCTGACACACGGCCCCATCAGCTGTTCCGGAGCCACTTCCGGAGCCCGTTCTGTACACAACACAGGGCCGGAAACAGAAAGCTCCATCCGCTGTATAGCAGCCCGGCGCCTTCACTGCAGCTCAGCTCCTACTGACTCCAATAAGTGCTGAGATGCAGTGAAGGTGCCCGGCCCCTTTACATTGGACAAAGCTTTCTGTTTCTGGCCCTGTATTGTGTACAGGACGGGCATCAGAAGTGGCTCCATACAGCTGATCGGTCCGGGGTCGGCCCCCTACAGATCAGGTATCTATGGCCTATCCTGAGGATAAACCATAACAAATTATGCCTGGACAACCCCTTTAATATACGCCACACTTTTAAGAGATTGTCCAGTATAATTTTTTTCTTTTTTATAATTAGTCTGGGGGAGGTGAATCCCCCCTACCCCCCAAAAAAAAAAAAAACATACTAAACATACTCACCTGTCTCCGGTGCTCCGGTGTCCTCCCAGCACGGTCCGGTCCTGCAGCTCTGCTGTCTTCTTTTTGCCGGAATTCCTCACTGGCTGTGACGTCCCAGGTCCCTTCCCTTAGGCCACTGATTGGCCTCAGGGGTCACGTGACGTCACAGGTAGTCACGTGCAGAGGGAACTTCAGCTGGAAGAAAACAACAGAACTGCAGGACCGAACCGCACTGTGAGACACTGGGGACAGGAGAGAAAGTTTGTGGGGGGTTTTTTTGTTTTGTTTTTTTCACCTGCCCTGGCGTAATTAAAAAAAAAATGAAGGAGCCACTGTATGGAGTATAAGCGCCACAGTGGCCCCCACCCAGTATTATAAGCCCCACACAGTGGCCCCCATCCAGTATTATAAGCCCCACACAGTGGCCCCCATCCAGTATTATAAGCCCCACACAGTGGCCCCCACCCAGTACTATAAGTTCCACAGTGGCCCCCACCCAGTATTATAAGCTCCATAGTGGCCCCCACCCAGTATTTCCACAGTGGCCCCCACCCAGTATTATAAGCTCCCAATAGCCCCCTCCGCTCCGCTTCAGTGCTATTATTATACTGTGGGTTCTCCTCAGACCCCAGAGTATAATAATCAGAGGCCCAGGGGAAGTGATTAAAAATAACAAACTCTCATACTCACCTTGCCTTATGTGATGAACCGACCCTCAGTTTTATATCTTTCTTGGAAGTGTGTTTTACTTGCTTAGGTCAGTCCTTCCCCCACTTGGAATGCGGTGCTTTAGTTGAGTCCACATTGCTGGACGATACGCTTCACTGGTTTTATGTGTGTTCATTGGAGATGGCTTGCTATAGCCAGGCACTTTTATTATCCCTGGCCAGATGGGATGGGGGATAGCAAGCCTTAACTTCACCCTTCTCTCCGAGGGTTCTGCAAAGGTGGGAGAAGGGGGGCTGCCTGGGTGCAAGGGGTGGGTGGAGCACTAGCCATATGCTGTGGGCAGACCTGGATTCTGGGGTCATTCAGCAAAGAGGCAGTAAGGAGCTCTGATCTGGGAGAAGATGAGAGGGCCTGCCCTACTGAGGAATGCTTTGAGGGCCTAGTTCTGGACAGCATGTAGAAGGATTGTTTTATGCAACTTGCTTAAGCTTGCGCCCTAGGCCCAAAACTCTGCTGTGGCCTAGAGAAACGGACTACGAGCCTATGCCGGTATTTTCTCTATCTTTTAATTCCCCTGTTTATTTTTGTGTATTGTATCATTGCCCTTTTGCTTGTATGTTTATGCTTGATCATATTAATATTGTATATTTCTGTATATGCTATTAATCCATACCGACCCACTTGGGTTATTAAACATATAAAATTTATATCGCTCATTTCATTTTATCCTATGACCCGGTCTACTCACAGTGTGAAGAAAGAAGTTTGATCGCAGGCGTGCCAGGCGGCTGGGCGAGGCGATATTCTTCACAGTGGTGGCAGCGTTGTGGGATATTAGGGTAACAGTGTGTGGGTGTGGTATCACGCAGACACTGGGGATTGCGGCAATCCTATAGAACGAGCGCGGTATGAGATCAAGCTTAAAATACGGTGAAAGTTTGGTACAGTACTGTTCCCTCCCTTCTTCTTTTTTCTGTCCTATCTTTTATTTGGCAACGGCTTCCAGTGGATGGCTGGTGGGACCAGAAGCATAACCAAACGTCTGCAGGACTTGGTTGCTGCTGAACTCCAGGAGATGGCAGATATGGAAGCTACCATAGCCATGCAGGAGGCAGAGCAAGGTCCTGAGAGGCTGGCACCAGACAACATCACCATGCCAGACGGTTCCGCAGGTGCCCGGACCCCAGAGGTAACTGTGCCTGGAGGGACCAGTAACCCCAGTTCTGTGGGGGTAACGGACTTATACTTGCAAATGGCCTTACAGCACATAGACGCCAGTGACTATAGCGCCCGTCTGCAGATGATTCACCAGTACCGAGAAGCTGCAGAGCGCCGGGCAGAGAGAGAGGCCGCTGCTGCAGAGCGTCGGGCGGAGAGAGAAGCTGCAGAGCGCCGGGCGGAGAGAGAGGCCGCTGCTGCAGAGCGACGGGCGGAGTTGGAGCATCAGCTTGAGCTAAAAAAGCTGGAACTTTGCCAGCAGGCGCAACCTTCCCCTGCACCAACTCCAGGAGCCCGAGCACTAAAGATCCGATCCGAGGACTTTCCAATCTTGGAAGATAACGGGGACTTGGACTCGTTCTTGCGGGGATTTGAGCGGGTGTGTAAGCAGCATCATATTCCCCAGGCAGAATGGGCCCGTTACCTGTCTCCCCGGCTGAAGGGAAAAGGCCTGGATGTTTCCACGAGCTTACCAGTGGACGCGGACTATGAGACCATCAAAGCGGCGCTGATCCGGGAGATACCGGCTCACGCCGGAGGTGTACCGCAAAAAGTTCCGAAATATCCAGCGGGGTCCCACAGAGAGCTATGCGGATGTTCTGCACCACTTACAGGTTACATTCTGGCAGTGGATCAAAGGACTTACTGTCACCACGTTTGAGGGAATTGGGGATCTTATGATAAAGGAACAATTTCTCCAGGTGTGCCCTCTGGAGGTCCGCCAGTTCGTGTGTGATTGGAAACCCAAAACAGCAGACAAGGCTGCAGAGATTGCTGACGACTATGTGTCCACCAGGGAGCAAGGGATCAAGAGAGGAGCCACACTGCAGAGACCCCCAAGCGGGAAGGAGGGGCAAAGCTGGAGTTCACCACAGCCTGCGGTCTCCAAGTGGGGTAAGACAAACTCTGTCCCGGGTGCCCCCTCTACTTCCCCTGTCCCAAGAACTCTGGGCGCCCCGGGGACCCCCTCCAAGTCACAAGGAGAGGCCCAGCGGTGTCATGCTTGTAACCAGCCAGGACATTTCAAGGCGGAGTGCCCCAACCGCTCTAAGAACCCCCCTGTTTCCCCAGCCATGGCAGCTGGCTCATCTGTATACTTGGTGGGGAGGGAGGGGTTGCAGTCCGATGCCAACAGTCAACAGGTCATTGTGGGGGGTAAAGTGGTCATGGGATTTCGGGACACTGGGGCGCAGATTACACTGGTGCAACCTGACTTGGTCCCTGCGGACAGTATTATCCCTGGAAAAACTCTGACCCTGAAGGGTATTGGACAAGAACGCGTAACTGTGCCCATGGCTTGTGTCCATTTGGACTGGGGTGCGGGAAAAGGGATGCGTGATGTGGGGCTAGTGTCTGATATGCCTGCCAATGTACTATTGGGAAGAGATTTGGGGCCCTTGGTGTCCCAATATGGGGTGGGAGCAGCCCCACCTCGCTGTGACAAAATGTCTGTACTGAAGGATGATTTTAATGAGGTGTTGAAGCCTGCCACACAGACACAGGCAGAGGGAGGGGTTAGCCTTTTGTCTCCCCTTGCTGTGTGTCCAGCTAAAGTAATCAGTGAGCATGTGAATGAGGCATTGTGGAATGCTGACCTGGCTGTAGCCCCGCCCACATCTGCGGGTGATGAGAGCCCCCTCAGTGTGACCCTGGCTCAGCCATTCACCCAGGCAGTTCACTGTGAATCAATGAATGAATGCAATGTCAATGTAATTGCTAATTCTTGCCTTGCAGGTTTACAGGGTAGCTCTTCTGAGATGCTGGGGGCAACCCCAACTGAGGACAATGTGCCAGGTGGTCAGGTGGGTCACAGGGATCTCGGGGCCGATCCGGATGAGGGACGGACTGCTGGTGTTGCGGTGGTAACCCGCAGCCAGAGTGCTAGAGGGGTGGAAGGCGCTCCGACCCCTGAGCCGTTCCCTCTGTCACCCGGAGATGGCACTGAGGCCGCCGTGACTAACCTCCCCACACTGGAGCCGGAGGAGCCCGGCGGGTATGTGACATGCACATCTCTTCTGTCTGGTTCCAGTCAGGAGTTCAGGGACTCTGTCCAAGCTGACCGCAGCCTGGATGCATTGAAGGAGCATGCTGGTCAACCTCCCTTGGAGTCGGACAAGGACCGCGTGTACTGGGAGCAAGGGAGGTTGTACCGGGAAACGATCCCCACAAAGGGAAAAGAAAGTCGGCTCAGGGAGAAACATTTAGTGGTACCCCAACCCTACCTGGTGGAGTTGTTGCGGATTGCTCATGATATTCCACTGGCAGGCCACCTGGGGATCGCTAAGACCAAGGCTCGCCTCAGCCACTTATTCTACTGGCCTAAGATGGGGACAGATGTAGCTAAATACTGCCGTTCATGTGACACTTGTCAGAGGATGGGCAAAGCGGGGCAAGGCTCCAAAGCACCAATGATACCTATGCCCATCATAACCGAACCTTTCCAGCGGGTGGCTGTGGATCTCATTGGACCCCTGTCCATTCCCAGTCGCACCGGGAAACGTTTCATATTAACGGTAGTAGACTACGCTACTAGGTACCCGGAAGCTGTCGCGCTGTCTTCCACCCGGGCTGATGTAGTGGCCAAGGCTCTGGTAGGCATCTTCTCCCGTGTTGGATTTCCCAGAGAGATGCTCACAGACCAAGGTACCCAGTTCATGTCTGCCTTGATGCAAGGCCTGTGTAAGGTAACAGAGGTGCAACATCTGGTGTCCAGCCCGTATCACCCACAGACCAATGGCCTGTGTGAACGGTTCAATGGCACCCTGGAGCAGATACTCAGGATGTTAGTCGAGTCCCACGGGCGCAACTGGGAGCCTTATCTCCCGCACCTGCTGTTTGCTTACCGGGAGGTGCCGCAAGCCTCAACGGGGTTCTTCCCCTTTGAGCTCTTGTACGGGAGACGTGTACGTGGGCCCCTAACTCTTGTGAAAGAGTCCTGGGAAGGAGAAACAGCCATCCAAGGTGTGCCAGTCGTGCCCATGGCCCAAGTGCAGACGGCATGGGGTGCTGGAGGTGGGACCCAAGAAGGGGGTGTGTCAAATGTATTACCTGTCAATGTATTGTGGAGGGATGGTTTGGGGAAGCATAATCTCAGTCATTTGCCCAAGGTATCACCATCACCCACCCAAGTACAGGAGGAACAGGGTGTAGGCCCAAAGGGGCAAGGCGTCTGGGAGGGAGGACAGGGTCCAAACATACCTGTGCCAGAACCAGAGGTGCACCTAGGTTTGGAAGCAAAGGGGGAGGTGCAGAATCCCCTAGAACTCTCCCAACTAGCGGCTAGTGTGGGCGAGACCCTGAGAGACTGCCGGGAAGGGGTCTCTAAACTGGTATCACAAGGGCCTGGGGTTGCGAGTGTGGATCTGCAGGATGCCAGCACTCAGCACGAGGTCCCAGTGCAGGCCGGGGGTAGCCAGGTGGGCGGAGACTGCCGGGATGGGGTCTCAGCACTGGTACCACAAGGGCCTGGGGTTGCGAATGTGGATCTGCGGGATGCCAGCACTCAGAACGAGGTCCCAGTGCAGGCCGGGGGTAGCCAGGTGGGCGGAGACTGCCAGGATGGGGTCTCAGCACCGGTACCACAAGGGCCTGGGGTTCGGAGTGTGGGTCTGAGGGACGCCAGCACTCGGGGGAGGGACCCAGAGCAAGCAGGAGGTAGCCAGGTCTACTTAATTCCGAGCCTGAACCTTAGAAGAGTCTCCATTCAGACAGGAGAGGAAGAGGGTATCAGTACGCCAGGAATATGGTCAGGGACCAGCGCAGGTCCCGGCGGGGTGAGGCCGCCAAGGTGTCCGCGGAAGGCGATCTTAGGATCGTCCTTCCTCCCGACACGCTCTAAAAGGGGGAGGTGTGATGAACCGACCCTCAGTTTTATATCTTTCTTGGAAGTGTGTTTTACTTGCTTAGGTCAGTCCTTCCCCCACTTGGAATGCGGTGCTTTAGTTGAGTCCACATTGCTGGACGATACGCTTCACTGGTTTTATGTGTGTTCATTGGAGATGGCTTGCTATAGCCAGGCACTTTTATTATCCCTGGCCAGATGGGATGGGGGATAGCAAGCCTTAACTTCACCCTTCTCTCCGAGGGTTCTGCAAAGGTGGGAGAAGGGGGGCTGCCTGGGTGCAAGGGGTGGGTGGAGCACTAGCCATATGCTGTGGGCAGACCTGGATTCTGGGGTCATTCAGCAAAGAGGCAGTAAGGAGCTCTGATCTGGGAGAAGATGAGAGGGCCTGCCCTACTGAGGAATGCTTTGAGGGCCTAGTTCTGGACAGCATGTAGAAGGATTGTTTTATGCAACTTGCTTAAGCTTGCGCCCTAGGCCCAAAACTCTGCTGTGGCCTAGAGAAACGGACTACGAGCCTATGCCGGTATTTTCTCTATCTTTTAATTCCCCTGTTTATTTTTGTGTATTGTATCATTGCCTTTTGCTTGTATGTTTATGCTTGATCATGTTAATATTGTATATTTCTGTATATGCTATTAATCCATACCGACCCACTTGGGTTATTAAACATATAAAATTTATATCGCTCATTTCATTTTATCCTATGACCCGGTCTACTCACAGTGTGTGAGTGGGAGGTTAAGAAAGAAGTTTGATCGCAGGCGTGCCAGGCAGCTGGGCGAGGCGATATTCTTCACACCTTACCTTTCCTTGGCATCCTCGCTCCATCCTGCCGTCTTTAGTGTATTCAGGCCCTTTTCCGACGTCACTGCTGAGGCCTGTGATTGGGCCTCAGCGGTCACGTGGGGGCACACTGACGTCATTACGCGGTCGCGCCCCATGTGACTGCTGGGGCCTAATCACAAGCCTCAGTCACATGACAGAAGAGCGCCGGAGAGAACGCTGTGCCCAGGAGAGGTGAGAATATGTGTTTATTATTTTCAGTCACCTCCCCTGCCCTGCCATCGAATGGAAAGGGGCCTGCAATATGCCAGGGCCCCTTTCCAATAACAGTATGTATAGCGGTCGGGGAACCAGGCTTTCCCCGAGCGCTATCATAGTGGTCCGGGGCCCCGGCCATCTCCAGCTGGCCGCAGGCCCCGTACCCTGCCGGGTCCAGTCGCGCTCCCTGCGACTGCGATCGTTACGCCACTGGTCAGGGGCCCGATCGGGATGGTCAGGATCCTGATCGGGCCCCCATGAGGTGAGGACTAATAGTCAGGGCTCGGGGCCCACCGGTGGATTCACCGGTTCCCTGGTGGGCCAGTCCGACCCTGCCACAGAGTATGTGAGGAGCACCCCTCTCTTAAGCTCTTCCTGAAATGGAGGCCTTATCTGATCCCAGGTTAAAAGATGGAGACCAAAGCAAAGAACATTAACATCTTCCTATAAACACCCAAGTACCTGTCACCAAGATAGATTTCTGTTCTCTTTTCATCCCTGTAGAAATATCAATGCTCAATTATCAAAATAGTATACTTAGAGGAACCTAAAAAACACACCACCAGGTATAGGTCTTTAAAACAAACTCCACCACAAAATCCTTAAATGTCCCCCAATTGAAGACACATTTGCAGTCATAAATGCTCCACAGTTGACTCATCAAACCATAACATCCCGCATTGGTGGTCACTCTGATGCAAAAACGGTATGAACTGTAATCGCTACTCACACTTATGTACTAAGTCTAAAAGCTGAAATAAAATATTTCAACAAGGCTGTACCACTTGCATGTAACAACAACAACCCCAGCATTTCCCTTCCTTTAAATGATACAGCATGATCTTTAGTACCCCTTCACACAACAACACAATTGCTCTTAAGCCATTCGACCCAAGCTAATTACTGTATATGTCTGTATTTGAAAGGCCAAGAAAAAAATTTAGAAAAATGTAATAGTTGTGTGACAGCTTGGGGGAATTAAACTCAAAATGGCGGTTTTTCCTGGTCCGGACAGCGGTGGTTCATGGTACTGGGCGCCGGAAAGATAGCTTTCAGACGGTCCAAGTGTAAAATAATAGTGGCTTTATTCAGCTTAACTGCAACATAACAAAACAGCAAAAAACCTATGCCACAGTTAGGGCCTAACTCACTCCTTGAGCTCCTAACTATCCTGACTGTTACTCAGCTCCAGCAACAGTCCTCTGTGGACGCCAGCCCTCTGGGACAGAGCCTATCTCTCTGTCCTCGCTGGTCCACCCCTGTGGACGCCAGCCCTTTTGGGACAGAGCCTCTCTCTCTGTCCTAGCTGGTCCACCACTGTTTCCTGCTTCCTGCAGGGTACTCCAGCCCCTCTGGAGTTACGTGCCACCCACCCAAAGGCGTGGCTGAGAGCCTTTTCTGGCCTGGGCCTGGGTCGCTCAACAGCGCCCTATGGTTCACATACTCACAGTTGCCAAGACTTTTCCACCAAAAAGTAAAAATAACACACCTTCAGTACAACTGCAATGACACCTCAAACTCCAAGTGTACTCTAGTAGAAACAATTGCTTTCAAACCCATACAGTACATCTGTCTCCCAGGTCGTGGTTGCCAACAACCTCTTTACCCTTCCAAGGATTGTGTGAAAAACCTTCCAAAGATGTTCTGCACAAGGCAATGGATCCTGACCTGCTTTTGGAGCCAAGGCCCAGAACTGATATAACTGCTTACAATACACTGGCAATGTTCACTATATGTTTCACAAATATATTTCATGCTAATACAACAACACTAGCTGATCTAACAAACCAAAATCTGGAGGAGAACTGGCCAACTGGTCGTTCACTGCCTCGACTACTGACATATTGTCACTGTAAAAAAGAATAAACTTGTGAGCAAAAAGAGTCCTAAAGTCAACTGCCACTAACAATTCTAAAAAAAAAAAATATCTTAACCACCTGCGGGAAAAAAGCCTCTTGGACCTAATTTTGCTATCAAAATTCAGCTTTCTGAGCAAGATTTGATCATTATTTGAATGGCTTTGTTGCAAGGGTCATTGTGTGGCCTAGCTGATTTTCAATATTTTGGGTTCCCATTAGTGGGAATACACATTGTTATTTTGAGGCTCAAAATTGAGTGACCTAAAATACAATGTCAAAGCTGGAACAATGCATGAAATCCTAGTTAAAGGGAAACTGCCACCTAAATAGTGGACACTAAACCACCGGCAGGTCCTTACGGACTGGTGGTTTGGTGCCCTGAATATTATTATAGTAGCCCTGTTCATGCCTGATGGTGGTTTAGTGTCCCAAATTTAGATGACAGGTTCCCTTTTTGTACAATTTTGTTCACATAGACTAAAAGCAAAAAAAAAAATCATTGAGCATTTAACATTAGCTTTAAAGCTGACTAATAGAAATGACTAAAATTCCCTATTAAAAACTGTAGTCATGGGGGGCGTGGCTAGCCAGCACAGTGTCTAGACGTGCTTTATAGCTGCTCTCTTGAGAGCCTCGCAGTATCTATCGTTTACTCCAGCCTTCTCGTTCTCTACACGCCACCTAATGCCCAGGGGCTCTCCCCCAAGCTCCATTCTACTCATCCAGAGTGTTATTTGCTCATTCTGAAGCCTCTTGCCAGCTGGCCCGGCTTGAGACCTGTATATCTCCGCTTCCCGGAGTGCGGCATCTTGGATCCGACGCTTCACATCATAGACAAGACCGACATAGTTAATACCATTGGGTCCGAAGCTATCGTTGGCCACTGCACTACCTGTTCCTGCGGCTCCTACACCCACACCCATGGGTGTCCCAAACCGTTGCAGCCAACGCAGAATTTCTGAGGTCTACTTGCTTCCTCACAGTACAATCCGCCATCTTGGGGCCTACCTCACTCACAGCCAGCAGTGAGGGGGACGCCTGCTACTGCCCTGCCTGCTTCCACCGCTGAGATCGACGCTGCCAGCCCTAGCGGATGGGTGGCTTGCAACTGTTCCAACCTGCTCCGGCCAACCCAGCGTGACATCTGAAGCCTGCGGCCTATCGGCCTCTCTACAACAGCGGTTGCCATCTTGGGGCCTACCTCCTCCTGTATCCTCCTGGCTGAATCGTTCTGCCTAGCGGCCTGCCTTCCTCTTCTGCTGGGCCAGCTCTCTCAAAGGCCCTCCACGACACCAGCACTGTCACAGGGTGGTAAGTTTAGCCCCCCCATGACCTCCTTGCTCTTGGTATTCCATATCTCCTCAGGACTGTGACTTTTGCACTGCAAGCCTTGGGTGAGGAAGTGTTGAGCCTTTACACTTCCATCAGGAGGGCTCCTTGCTTCCCCCCTGGCCACAAGTCTGCTGGTGGTAACACAGTTATCTCTACACTTGTCCTGCCGTCCTACACTCCTCTGGTCTGTGCACCTCCTGGACGCTGTCTTGGGGAGGGGAGTGATGAGCTCCTACACATCCATCAGGGGAGCTCCTCACCTTCCACTTGACTTTCTACGTGCTACTCCCATAAGCCTGCTTCACTACACATCTACGGAGTCTCCAATCCTCCTCCTGGAAGTAATAGTTTCCTCAGTATTAGCTGTGGGGAGCGGTTCCTCGCTTAGCTCTCTCTACAGTGTGCAACATAATTCCCTGAGCCGGGTGATGCCTGGTTTTGGGTCCTGATGCCCACCGTGTAATTGTGCGTAAGTCCTGCTATAAGCGGCACCCTGCAATCCTCAGCTTTGGATCTGGTTCCTTCTGATACTTATCTCCTATAACTTTTGGGACTATGGCCCTCAGGGGAAAGAAAGGCCCACCCAAGAAACTTACGGATTTCTTCACTACCCCACCCACCATACAAGCAGACGACGAGTCCCGTTCTTCAGGTGCAGTAACCCAACTGTCGAATCCCTCTGGCGTTACTCCTCCTTCTACTATGCCGGTCCTTTCCACTCAACCCGGCTCAGAAGGCTCCTCCTCCAGTTCCATCTCATCTTCTCCATCGCCCTCTCAATTGGAGCTGACAAATAAAAGGGGCTCTTCCTCAACAACTGCTGACGACCTCCTGTGATGACGGTCTGAGGAGGAGAGAGCACAACAAACTCCCCCTAACTCTCCGACCAATAGTCTGGCTAAACAGCGCATGAAATGGGACACGACATTTGATTTCTCCTCCAAATCCCATCCGCAAACCCAAGGGCCTTCTCCTGACACTCCAGAAACTCTTAAGACCTTTCCTGCTGGAAATCAAGCGGTCTCAGAATCTTTTTTGAAGGACATTACTTTAGCCCTTCACAGCACTATTCAAAAAGCTATTTCCAATGTGTCCTCTACAATTGATTCGCTTGGTGAACGCATAATCCACGTCAAGTCAAAGATGGGCGAATTTGCTGGCGCTCACAACTCTCTGGTGGACGCCCATAATGACCTAGAAGAGGACGTGGAAGCTCTGAAATTAAAGCTAGCGGATATTGAAGATAGAACCCGCAGAAACAATGTGAAATTCCGCGGCATCCCTGAATCTGTTTCTCTGTCTGACCTGCCTCAATTTCTCCAAACATTCATTAAAGCAGTCCTGCCTCACTGTACTCATCAAGATTTCATTCTAGACCGTGCTCATAGACTTCCCAAAACGAAAAATCTTCCTGACTCTGTTCTGCGAGACGCTATTGCTAGAATCCACTTCTACCATGTGAAAGATCAACTTATGTCAGTTTCCAGAAGAATGCCTACTTTTCCTGCTCCTTATCAGAATATCAAACTATTCACTGACCTGTCTCAGGCGACCATAGCGGCAAGGAAGAAGTTAGCTCCCATCACTCAAACACTACGTCATCATTCCATACCTTACAAGTGGGGCTTTCCAGTGAAAGTGATCGTATTTCAGAATGGAGCATCTCATATTTTCTCTTCCCTAGATCAGGGGTCGGAACCTCTTCAGCAATGGGGTTTGGACTCCCCCCCTCCTCAAGCTCAGTCCCACAGAATCAATTCCCCTTCTAAGATGAAGCCTATATGGAACCAGGTATCCCAGGTCACCTGAGGACATTGCAAAGCTATGATATAGTGGACGTTTTCATGTCCCTCCTTTTGCAAACTGCATGCCGAGTTTGCGTGGTATCCTTTACTGCTCAGTATGTTGTTTCTCTGTTTATCCTCTGTTGATTTGATGTTCCCAATTTCCACACAGGTTACTCAATCCTTACTTCTCCTTTGGACCAACTTCACCTGGAATGTAATTTATGCTTTAGTGTTATGGGATTCTCTCAATTCTTGTATGCCTGTCACATCTCATAAGCATTTCTCTTGGCTTCTCCATGGCCGTTAACTTTTTTTTTGCATGAATGTTAAGGGTCTAAACAGTCCCTATAAGAGATCTCTGATATGGAAAGAGGCGGCTAATTCCAATGCTGATGTGTTATGCATACAGGAATCACATTTTAAGAAACAGTCTCCTCTTAAATTCTCCCATAAAGCCTACCCTCAAATTTACTTTTCTACCCCTGACAAAAAGAAAGCAGGGGTCATTATTGCTATTAGGAATACTGTCACATTCCACCTCATTGATTATATTATAGATCATAAAGGGAGATTTATAGCTCTAATGTGCACTCTTAACAGTGTTACTTTTACCATAGTTAATTTTTATTGCCCAAACTCCTCTCAGGTGGCCTTTTTGAACTTGATCTTGTGTAAAAAACTTAGAAACAAAATACAAGGTAAATGCATTATGTGTGGTGATTTCAATATAATTCATGACACCTATGTTGATACCACTTATAAAGGTAACAGGTTCCACTCACAACTAGATGCCTGGCTCGTCCAAGAAGACCTTCACGATGTCTGGCAATGCTTACATGCATCCGAAAAGAACTATACATTCTATTCTGCCAGCCACCAAACACTAGGATCGATATGTTTTTGACTACTAAACGGCTCCTCCCTGAAATCTCTCAGTGTACCATAGGGAACATTACGTGGTCAGACCACGCCCCTATTACTATTACTGTACAAACTCCTGCTTATCCCCGTAGCACGTATTGTTGGCGTAACAATGTCTATGTCATGTCTGTGAGCTCAGTTAAGGAATCTATTTCCTCTCGCCTTGTGGAGTTCTTCTCTATTGATGCTCCATCAGCAAGAGATGCTTTCTCCTTATGAACTTCCCATAAGACCTAGACACGAGGCCTTCTCATACAACATGAAGCTAGATTCAGGAAACAACAAAAGCTTTGCTCCACTCAGCTAGCTATGGAAAAAATTGCTTCACTAGAATGTCAACATAAATGCAATCCCACTCAGACCCTTCAGATTGCGCTCCGTGATGCCAGAAACGACCTTCGACGCCTCCTCACTCTTGACTTTGAACAACAGACCAAAAGAATGCGTTTGTCCTACTATAAATCTTATAACAAAGTCAGCAAACCTATGGCCAGTAGAGATAAGACCCTGCAAGCTAGGTCAAGGCTTCCATTTGTCATATCCCATAATTCTGGCACAAAAATTCGATCTCCCCAAGCCATTGCGGATGAATTTAGCCATTAATATCAAAAATTATACAACTTAAAAATAGACACCACTATTTCCTAACCCACTACTGAACATATCAAAAATTTCCTACACTCTTTGCAACTTCCTTCCCTCTCCCCTGAACAATTACTGGCATTGAACAAGCCATTCACAGCCCCAGAACTAGAAAAAATGATCTCTTCTCTTAAGTTAGGCAAATCCCCAGGCCTTGACGGTTATTCAAACGAATATTTCCATTTATTTAAATCCCAACTGCTCCCACATCTTGTTAACATGTATAATTTAGCTATGTCCTCTGGTCAATTCTCTCCCAAAATGCTCAAAAAAACTATAATAACATTCCCTAAACCAGGGAAAGATCCCATCTGTCCAGGTAACTTTCGCCCAATCTCCCTTCTTAATTGTGATGTAAAACAAAAACCTTGGCTAAAAGACTACTCTCAATTCTCCCTAGTATTATCCATAGAGATCAGGTAGGCTTCACTAAGGGTCGCCAGGCCCCTGACGGCACAAAACGATTGACTGACTTGATCGCTTTTGCTAAGTCCCAGCAGACAACTTCTCTGCTCCTATCTTTGGATGCGGAGAAGGCGTTTGACAGGGTGCATTGGGGTTATGCCTTTGAGGCCCTCTGGAGGCTTGGCTTCTCTGGGCCCATTTTTTCAGCAATATCTGCCCTGTACACGGTCCCCTCAGCTTCTGTTTTAGTTAATGGTGTCTTTTCTGAACCGTTTCCAATAACAAATGGTACTCGTCAGGGGTGTCCCCTTTCCCCCCTTATCTTTTCCATAGTCATGGAACCTCTGGCATGAGGGCAAACCAGGGGATCCATGGGCTCTATGATGGACAACACTCTCACAAATTGAATCTATTTGCAGACGATGTGATTCTTACACTGACCCATCCCCTTGAATCCCTTCCGATAGTGATGGACGTTCTGAACACTTTTGGTCGAATTTCTTACTATAAGATAAATGAATCTAAATCCCAACTATTAGGTATCCGCATTTCTCCTCAATCCCGCCAATCTTTGAATAGTCAATTTTCCTTTTAATGGAGTACCACCTCCATTCCCTACTTGGGTATTAACGTAACGCCATCGGTAAAATCTCTGGTTGCAGCCAATTTTCCCCCTTTAATTTCTTCCATTCAAATTGAAGTAAACAGATTGTCTAAATTTGAGCACTCTTGGATGGGCAGAATAGTTTTTTATAAGATGCTTATTCTCCGATGCATTTTATATTTTCTAAGAACATTGTCGATCCCCATTCCTGCAAGCACGTTTTCAGCCTTACACAGGCAAATGAACGCGTTCATTTGGCAACAAATGAGACCACATATTTCCTTTTCTACAATGACGAAACTTTCCGGTCATGGGGGTATGGGCCTTCCCAACCTTTATCATTATCACTTAGCTTTTATTCTCAGCTACTTAAAATACTGGTGGAATGACTCCCACGATAAACTCTGGCTGGCACTGGAGGCTCGGGTGGCTCATATCCCCGACATGAAAGCACTCTTGTTGTGTCCTCCTGCATCGATTTTATACTCAACCCTAGCCCCCCCTTCTGTTCGGGGTTCTCTTTAGGCTTGGAGGGTGGGGTGCTCCTCCGTACATCATTCCTAACTTCCCAAGGTAAATATTATGATCCCCATTCATGGTTTTATTTCTCCACATACCCTACATTTCCTTATCATCATGGATCGCTTGCAGAATCAGTCACATTTCAGACCTGTTCCACAACCAATCCATCCTATCATTTCCACAACTTCAGGCCAAATTCTCACTGCCTCCCCGGGAGTTGTTCAGATACATTCACTTTAGGGATTTCTTATTATCATCCACACCCTCTACCACTTCCTCAATCCCTGATGTCCTAGGGGATTTCCTACAAAGTCCTTTGGCCTCAAAGGTGTAAAACCTTTATACCTCCTAATAGCCAATGATCTACACCTTGTTAAATCTCCTCCTTTCTTGAAGTGGGAGTCTGATTTCGGTAGCAGTTTTGGCGTGGCGGAGTGGAACGATGCCTTGACCTGGATTCATAAGTAGACTGCTTGTGCCTCTCATTGGGAACAATACCACAAACTTCTCTTACGCTGGTATTATACCCCATTGAGACTCTCAAAAATTTACCCAACGTCTTCACCTTTTTGTTGGAGAGGTTGTGGACAAATTGGCTCACTTTTTCATGTTTTTTGGAGCTGCCCGCACATTGTTTCATTCTGGCACACCACTCTCAATGTACTCAGCCGTTACATACACTATAAGATTACACCGTCTGCTCCTTTGGATCTCCTCTTACTTGGGATTCACAACATCTCTCACCCTTTTCGGTCTCTGGTTTGTCACTTTTTCCATGCAGCCCGGTTATTAATTGTCCGTCATTGGAAATCATCTTGCATCCCGTCCCTCACTGAACTTCTGTCTATTATCTCTACTAATTGTATACAGGAACATATGCTTGCTTTTCAGAAGGGTAAGCTTAGGGACTTCTACTCTCGGTGGTCCTCATTGCTGCCTCACCATCCTCTCCCTTACACCTAATTTGGTGGCTCAATCTCTCTAGTCTGAAGCCATGCAACCACTAATTTATTAAATGCTGTCATACACATTGTGTCTGTTACTAATTTCACTTGCTCCAGTAGGTTGGTCCCTCCCCCCTCCACTTTGTTCCCCCTTTTCCCTTTTCCAGTGCTATTATTTTGTTATTATGTTATTTTACCATGTCATCGTGGCATTCTGCGTAACGCCTTAATCTGTACCTTATATCATACATGTTCCATTACACGATTTACTGTTTTACTGGTATATTGTATGTTTTTCATCACACTCTCATGTATGTTTTCCTTTTTAAAACTTCAATAAAAATTTATTTGAAAATAAATAAATAAATAAAAACTGTAGTCATAATGTGGGTCTTTGGATGCTTCAATACAACTTCCTATTACATGGAAGTTCATTGAAGTCAAAGATCAAATGAGTGCCACATTATCAAGCAATCTAAACTTGTAACTTTCAATGCATTGTAAAATTCCGAGAAACTTTTTCCTGTCTGAGCAAGTCAAAAGATCATTAAATAAAGTTACAAAATGTGTACCTTGACTGACTTGATTTTATGCCTCAGGCCAGCTGCATACAGGTTTTTTTTTTTCATCCAAATCATGACTTCAGCATCATAGATAACTACAATGCTGTCAATTCGGGCCCCCACCCCCCTTGCAAAAAACTGTCAGGGTATTTCTGATCTGATATAATTGAGTTTGGAGGTGGTCAGGGTACGGTTTCTATATTGTACAAGGGGTTTATGCAGGTGTACTTGCAGTCTACTGAGGATTCTGTGTGCTCCAACTGGTCACTGCTCTCTAACTGCTCTGACCCTTCAATTAAGGTCAAGAAGGGAATGATGTGAGTGGTAATCAATGAGAGATGGAGAGAAACCCATTTCTGATTTATACACAAAGCCATTTATGCCTTCACAATCCCTCCCCACCCCAATGCCCCTTCCTGTCTGACATCTTGCCCAAAGTGCCAGCTGGAGAGTGCGGATTTGACACACTACATGTATAGCTGTGGAACTGTGTAGCAATTTTGGCGATCAGTACTCAATTATATTACTGATACTTGGAATATTGATATCCCCCTTGACCCCACCTCATTGCTGTTTTATATTGACCCTCCATCGGGCACCCTGTTCTTAATAGTGGTAGTGACTCACCTGTTGGCAAAACGCGTTTTTACTGCAATATTAGCTACAGTCTTCCTGGGATGGGAGGGCTGCCTTTTCAGTTTGAAACATTCATGGAACTGGATCGACTGGACACCTTGAAAAGAAAGGAGGTGAAGGCAAAACGCTTCTTTAAAAAGGTGGAAAACCTTCATTTCCATACATTGCTCCATGGAGAAAATTGTGTCTATTGTCAGACCATTTCAAACTACAACTTGGTATTTAGTCTTCGCTGCGTGGGGACCTAGGCCATCTGCGGCTTCCCACCCGGAGACAGACTTGACTATGGGTTATATGGGCTATGGCTGGCACTATTGTTTTGAATTTTTTTTTTTGTTTTTTTTATATAGTCCATTATAGGGCGTAATATTTTACTCTTATTTTATTCTATGTATCAGATCACATTGTTTTATTTGTACAGAATATTTTACCTTTTATATGTCTGATTGGATGACTGTATTTTATTATAATAAAATAAATAAAAAAAATAGAGATGTAGAAGAGTGAAGTGTCTAAAGATGCGCTCAATTATAGATGTCGCTCCAATGGGTCAAATACCTCTCACAAAAACGAATATATCTGATCAGATTATATAAAATAAGCCGGCTATTTCAGTACTGGTGTTCACCATAAGAATATTCAGAACTGCAGTTTCTACTGCATATATCTCTGTTGTTCATCTAAGTTATCAGAGCTTTATGTCCTTTAGCTCCTGATGAACCCCAAGTATTATCTACATATTGGGGGGAAATGTGTCGAGAATATGAAGCTTTAGTACTAGGATAACAGAAAGACCTTTTATTAGAAGTATTGTTCACTCTTTGCAGCATAGATATAGGGGCAATTGGCTACATACTGTATAATGGTCATGGGTCCGGTAATTAAATGTTAGCTTGTGGGCCTCTATTGTATATGCATCTACCTCCCTTTAGCTATTCCCCTCTATCCAGGAGGGGGTCATCTCAATTGCTGGCTTGGTATCTGTTGTTGGTAGACACAGTCTTACTAGTGGATTCAGCATATATTTTAGACATTTTCTTTTTGTCCACTGAATAACAGTTCTCCCTCTGCCTCCATTGTGATATATGGGAGTGACAGAATATACAGTTGTTCTAGCTCTCATGTACTATCTTATTTACATGGGAGTTTTATCAGGGAAAATTTGACAATCAGTTTTGTTAGTAATTTATAGTTTTGATATAGCCATATCAGTTATGGCACACTACCACTATTTTATTTTATTACAGTCTAATAAAAGTTATTTTAGCATCTTTTATATAATTTGATTAGATAAATCATAGATGGTCATATAAATCTTCCCCTTTGCAAGAAAATGTGGGTTAAAGTAAAAAAAGGGTGTGAGTTAGGAAAAGGAGCATATGGCTTAAAACATGACAACATATGAAAAAAATTTACATAAGATATTGGCAAACAATGCCAACTAAAATGTGGTGTAAAGGTATACAAAATGACCAAGGCCTTATGCACACAGCCATGCTGTTTTTCACAGACCTAGCGTCCATTCAACTGCATGGACGGCCTTTACTGACATGGCAGTGAATAATGGCCATGAAACGGCCATTTTTGAAACGTCACATGGCCATTATAGAACTCATGATTTTTAATGAGTCTATTCATATGCCACTATCTATGTCTGTTTTCACCTACAAAGATAGTGCATGTCAGTTTTTTTTATGGTTGTGAAAACCAAACTGTCTAAAAAACAATCATGTGAATATATACCCTGGCCCAGATTTACTATTGTGGATATGACTAGACGCTGGCATAAAGAAGGCACATCTTTGGTGCAACATTTAGGTTGGACTAGAATTTTCTGACATTCTCGACATATGAGTGTGGAATCTCAAAAAAAGAGGATGTGGCTTTAGTGTTAAAAAACTCTGGCACAAAGTAAACCAACTAAAAGGTGCTCAAAATGCAGAGTAGACAGTCTGAAGATATGCCAGATTTATCACCCAGCATAAGTCACTTTGATAAATCTGGAGTATTTTTAGACTGCTTGTCTAAGTTTGCACTGACTTAGTAAATTAGTAAAGCGGGTCATTGAATTTAATGTGTTGTCAAAACAGTTGTCTGACGGACATTGCAAAAACTACCATTACACTTCCGTTTTTCAGAATAAGCCTTGAGAATAAGCCCTAGCATATCTAGAAGAGTAGTGGTTATGGGCGACTCACTGCTAAGGGGCACAGAGGCAGCTGTCTGCAGGCCAGATATAACTGCACGAGAAGTATGCTGCCTCCCAGGAGCAAAAGTTAGGGATATGGCCAATAGGATTCCATGCCTCTTCAGCTCCAAGGATAACTACCCATTTTTGCTGATACATGTGGGTACAAACGACACGGCAAAAAATTATTTACCAACTATTCGTAAAGACTTTGAAAATCTAGGAAAGAAAGTGAAGGAACTGGATGCGCAGGTAGTATTTTCATCAATTCTCCCAGTTGATGGTTATGGTATCAGGAGATGGAATAAAATACTAGAGGTAAACAAGTGGCTTCGACAGTGGTGTAGAGAGCAAGGATTTGGATTTCTGGACCATGGAGTGAACTACCTCTATGGAGGACTCCTTGCTAGAGATGGTACACATCTCACAAAGACTGGGAAACACATATTTGCCAGAAGACTTGCCACACTTATCAGGAGGGCTTTAAACTAGAAGAGGAGGGGATGGGAAGTAAAAAGAAAGACAAGAACATGCAGCTAAAGGATATACTAAACAAGGTTACTAGATGTGGTAATGAGGACCTAAGACAGGATACTCAGAAGGAAATTAAGAAAAAGGAAGTATCAGAGCGCAATTTGAAATGTTTTTACACAAACGCACAAAGCATGGGAAACAAACAGGGAGAATTAGAGCTGATAATACAGAAGGAAAAAATATGATGTCATTGGTATTACAGAAACTTGGTGGAACGATAAGCATGATTGGAATATACAGATGGAAGGATACAACCTATTAAAAAAAAATAGAACTAACAAAAGAGGGGGAGGAG
Source organism: Leptodactylus fallax (assembly GCA_947044405.1). Taxonomy (NCBI): domain Eukaryota; kingdom Metazoa; phylum Chordata; class Amphibia; order Anura; family Leptodactylidae; genus Leptodactylus; species Leptodactylus fallax. Next base: position 591,347 of record CAMRHE010000294.1, on the reverse strand, counting down.
TTGCATTGTATGTTAAAAAAGATCACATTTCCACGGAAATCACAGTTTTACAAAATGATAATTTATTAGAAAATATTTGGGTAACAATTCAGGGGAAAAACAATGATAAGGACATCATAATAGGTGTTTATTATAGACCACCAGGACAGACAGAAGACATGGATGAGATTTTTTCACAGCAAATTACCACGCTTTCGAAGAAATATGAAATTGTTATCATGGGAGACTTTAATTACCCAGATATTCATTGGGAAACTCACACAGCTACGAGTAAAAGCTCTATCAAATTTTTATCCTCTCTAGCAGACAACTTCATTGCCCAGTTAGTAGAAAAAAAACACGAGAGGAACATCCATTCTGGACCTAGTTTTAACTAACAAGGAGGACATGGTTAAGGAATTAAGGGTAGCAGGGACATTGGGATTCAGCAACCATGCTATACTCGAGTTTGGGGTTGTAAGAAGAAGAAGACCTGAGAAGACAAAGACTAGAAGGCTCAATTTTAGTAGGGCAGATTTCAGGGGCCTAAAGGTAAGGGTTAGTAGAATTCCATGGCGAAAAATACTTAAGCACAAAAATGCACATGAGGGGTGGGAAATTTTCCGTAGGGAAATCATTAATGCACAGGAACTAACAATACCTAGAAGCAAGAAAAATGGGAATCACCTAAAAACTCCAGGATGGATGACCAAAAAATTACATAACCTACTAAAAAAGAAAAAGGAAACATACAACAAGTGGAAGATGGGAGCTATATCTAAGGGAGAGTATACAGCAGTTTGCAGACACTGCAAGATAAGCAATAAAAAAGCTAAGGCTGGATACGAATTGAAGCTTGCAAAAGAAGTTAAGAGTAAGGTAAAAGGTTTTTGGGGATATGTTAAGAGCAAAAAAAAAGTGAAGGAAACCATTGGAGTCCTGAAGAACGAAAAGGGTGAAAAAGTTAACATGGTGGATCAGCAGGTGGAGTTACTAAATTCATATTTTGTATCCGTCTTCTCCCAAGAAATGGATGGAAATATCAACATTAATGGTGATAGTGGTGAGGGGAAAGAGGACTCCAATCCGATTATTAGTGAAGGTTTGGTAAGAGAACATTTAGCTAAGATTAAGGAAACCAAGTCCCCAGGACCGGATGATTTACACCCTAGAGTTTTAAAAGAATTAGCAGAGGAAATAACAGAACCCCTTGCAATAATCTTTAATAAGTCATGGGAAACAGGAGTGGTCCCTCTAGATTGGAAAAGGGCAAATGTGGTCCCCATCTACAAAAAGGGGAATAGGGACGACCCAGGAAATTATAGGCCGGTAAGTCTGACCTCGATAGTAGGAAAAATCTTTGAACAAATCGTTAAAGAACATTTAATTAGGTACCTGGATGGGAAGGCTTTAATTAATCAGAGCCAGCACGGCTTTATGCCTAATAAATCTTGTCAGACTAACCTGATTTCCTTCTACAATAAAATCACTGAATGGTTGGACCAGGGGAATGCAGTGGACATAGTATATCTTGACTTTAGTAAGGCCTTTGATAAAGTATCACATAACATTCTTATTGAAAAAATGATCAAGTATGGCTTTGATAAAATATCAGTGAGGTGGGTTCACAACTGGCTTAATGATCGGGCACAACGAGTAATTCTAAATGGCTATACATCAAACTGGAAGAAAGTAAAAAGCGGGGTGCCACAGGGCTCTGTCCTGGGCCCAGTACTTTTTAATATTTTTATAAATGATCTGGATGATGGGATTAATGGGGAACTAATACAATTTGCAGATGATACAAAGATAGGAGGAATAGCCAACACTAGAGAGGAGAGAGAGTGCATCCAAAAGGATTTAGACACACTGGAACAATGGGCTGAGGTGAACAAAATGGTATTCAACAGGGACAAATGCAAAGTCCTACATCTGGGTAACAGAAATGCAAGAAGCATATATAGTATGGGAGGAATAGAACTAAGTGAGAGTACAGGGGAAAAGAATCTGGGCATAATAGTAGATCACAAATTCAACATGAGTCAACAGTGCGGTGCGGTGGCTAAAAAGGCTAATAAAATTCTAGGATGTATCAAGACGAGCATTGAAGCTAGATCAAGAGAGGTAATTATTCCGCTGTACTCTGCCCTGGTCAGACCCCACCTGGAATACTGTGTACAGTTCTGGGCGCCCCAGTTTAAGAAAGACATCGATTTATTGGAGCAGGTCCAGAGAAGAGCAACCAAAATGGTGGAAGGTCTACAAACCATGTCCTACGAGGAAAGGCTAAAAGAATTAGGACTGCTTAGTTTGCAGAAGAGAAGGCTAAGGGGAGACTTAATAGCGGTATTTAAATATCTGAAAGGTTGTCACAGTGCAGAGGGATCTAACCTATTCTCATTAGCAGAAGGAAGCACGAGAAGTAATGGGATGAAACTAAGGGGAAGGAGATTCAGATTAGACATTAGGAAAAACTTTCTAACAGCAAGGGTAGTGAGGGAGTTGAATAGGCTGCCACGGGAGGTGGTGAGTTCTTCATCAATTGAAATCTTCAAGCGGAAACTGGATAGGTATATAGCTGGGATGATTTAGGAATTCCTGCTTTTGCAGGGGGTTGGACTTGATGGCCCTTGAGGTCCCTTCCAACTCAAACAAACAAACAAACAAACAAACATCTACCAGGATGCATTAAATTTCCCAGCCAGGATCAGTTAAAATTTGACACATATTTAGTGTGCTTGGTTTAATTTTATGCTAAGTATTAAATAAATTTGCCCTAATGTGCTGTGTTGTTTAATTACATCTATCATATGTGATCTTAAGGCCGGGGCCCCATGTAGCGTAAACGCCACGGTTTGGCAGTGCTGTTTTACAGTCCCTGCAAAGTGACTAACGAATCCCATCCACACATTGCAGAAAAATACCCGCAGTGGAAATGCTGCAATTTCCAAAACCGTTGCATTTTTTGAAATCGCAGTATGTCTATCATACCTACGGAAACGCAGGTGGTTTCCCTATAGGTATAATTGAAGCAGAAAGTCTGCAGAGGAAAACTCTGCAGACTTTCTGTGAAAAGTACTGTGGAAAAAACCGCAATTTGCTTCCGCCGTGGTTTTTCCTGCATCGCTTTTTGGCTGCAGCCCGCTATGCGGGGCCTTAGTCTAAAGAAGGAACGTAAACTGAAAATGATTCACACCCAATGTAAAGGTTGCTGTTTTTAGCATCATTTCTAGTTTCTGCACTTGCAAGATGTTGTAGGAAGCATATAAGTATCAATTATAGTAAGTGAATGGAATTCTTCTCCTGTTGACACCAATGTATTCCTAATGCATTCATAGTTGTGTGTGGGAGAGTGAAACTGAAGTAATCATATTCCTTTTAATAAACAATAAAAAACAGTCAGCAGTTGTGAACTATGACTGGTTTCACACCAGGCTCTCTCAGTTAAGTTATGAACTGGGAATGCTGGCGGTGGATATGTTCAACCGTGGTACTCTGTGAGATCCATCATGCACAGGTGACTATGCAGGGGCGTAGCTAGGGGAACAAGTTGGGCATGCTTTTGAAAAGCATAAAAAATTAGACAGTGCAATGTGTTATTAAACAAACCATTAACAGAAAATAGGAGTCATAGAGAGGGTTGGTCCCATTAGAAAAACAAAACAATAAAACGTAACTTTTAATAAATAATCTTAAAATAAGACCCTAATACTACAGGTACAATAAGCACACATAAAATGCATGTACAAATGTGTGTATGAAATATCTCATCCACCTATGAAGTGCATGTGAGACATTGTGTACTGTGCCTATAAATACGTGACAGGTAAATAATAAGATGCACACAGAACCCCTTGATATTCTAAGGGGCAAGGAAACCGTGACATTAGGTATCCCGTCCCTGACAAGGAGTCTGCCCCCAGTAATTCTAAGTAATATAGTTTATATAGTTTAGATTATAGTAGGCTGTAGCCCACAGTAAAACACAGGTGAACCACAGGAGGAAAATGTGTATCACTCCCATACCAAGATCAAGCCCGTGCTACAGTTATCTCACTTGACATGTTTTTCCTTGTAATAAACACAGGTTCATCAGGAGTTGGTAAGCAGATATAGATCGGGGGACAGTAGGAAATATTTGCAGTCAAAACTGCATTTCCTCAAGCCCTGATGGTAGGTTCCAGTACTTAAATAGCCAATGCCAGAATCTGGCGGGGCTTGGCTTTGTATATCTGAGCCTCTGCTGGTTGCTCCGCCTCTCCGTCAATGGCAAAACAGTGGAAGCCAATAAGCTCACACAGTGACTATGACATCAGGACTCGTAATTGGAGGAGTGTGAGCAGCATCATGTTGATTGATCTTAGACGCCAGCTGATCATGTGCCAGAAGGGGTAATATGCATGAGTAGTAAATAGTAAACAAGCCTATCCATCACAGGAGAATGGTAAAAGAACGTTTCAGCTCTCAGACATGATCCAAAATGGCTACAGCATAGGACACCAATGGGCAGAGATTTACGATCCCCGACACAGAGATATATTGATACCAAATACAAAAAATGCAGAAATAGGAAATCAGGCAGGACTAATACAGAGATTCAGGGTCCATCAAAACCCCACTATTACATGTTTCCCAGTAGACTATATATTATGCATGATAGCACAAAATATATATTATGCATGGTGGCACAAATGGCTCATATCTTTATTTTAATTTTGTGCCGCCATGCATAAGATATATATTTTGTGCCATCATGCATACACGTTGAGTGAGATTATATAGGATAACTGTAGCACAGGCTTGATCTTGGTATGAGAGTGAAAGATCCTGCGGATCAGCTATGTTTTACTGAGAATGTGTATTCCAAGTTTATTGCAATAAAGTAAATAACGTGACATTTCGGTCAACAATGAGGACTTCAATCATACATCTGGTAAATATCAAAAAATAAAAAATTGTAAATAAAAGATATAAAAAGAGAAAATAAATATAAGATGTAAAACAAACATTACATTAATGTCATGAAAAAGAAAACTAAGTATATACAGTGGGGAAAAAAAAGTATTTAGTCAGCCACCAATTGTGCAAGTTCTCCCACTTAAAAAGATGAGAGAGGCCTGTAATTGACTTCATAGGTAGACCTCAACTATGAGAGACAAAATGAGAAAACAAATCCAGAAAATCACATTGTCTGATTTTTAAAGAATTTATTTGCAAATTATGGTGGAAAATAAGTATTTGGTCAATAACAAAAGTTCATCTCAATACTTTGTTATATATCCTTTGTTGGCAATGACAGAGGTCAAATGTTTTCTGTAAGTCTTCACAAGGTTGGCACACACTGTTGCTGGTATGTTGGCCCATTCCTCCATGTAGATCTTCTCTAGACCAATGATGTTTTGGGGCTGTCGCTGGGCAACACGGACTTTCAACTCCCTCCAAAGGTTTTCTATGGGGTTGAGATCGGGAGACTGGCTAGGCCACTCCAGGACCTTGGAATGCTTCTTACGAAGCCACTCCTTCGTTGCCCTGGCAGTGTGCTTGGGATCATTGTCATGCTGAAAGACCCAGTGACGTTTTATCTTCAATGCCCTTGCTGATGGAAGGAGGTTTGCACTCAAAATCTCACGATACATGGCCCCATTCATTCTTTCATGTACAAGGATCAGTCGTCCTGGTCCCTTTGCAGAGAAACAGCCCGAAAGCATGATGTTGCCACCCCCATGCTTCACAGTAGGTATGGTGTTCTTTGGATGCAACTCAGCATTCACTCTCCTCCAAACACCACGAGTTGTGTTTCTACCAAACAGTTCTACTTTGGTTTCATCTGACCATATCATATTCTCCCAATACTCTTCTGGAGCATCCAAATGTTCTTTAGCAAACTTCAGACGGGCCCGGATATGTACTGATTTAAGCAGGGGGACACGTCTGGCACTGCAGGATCTGAGTCCCTGGCGGTGTAGTGTGTTACTGACAGTAGCCTTTGTTACGTTAGTCCCAGCTTTCTGCAGGTCATTCACTAGGTCCCCCCCGTGTGGTTCTGGGATTTTTGCTCACCATTCTTGTGATCATTTTGACCCCAACGGGGTGACATCTTGCGGAGAACCCCTGATCGAGGGAGATTATCAGTGGTTTTGTATGTCTTCCATTTTCTAATTATTGCTTCCACAGTTGATTTCTTCACACCAAGCTGCTTGCCTATTGCAGATTTAGTCTTCCCAGCCTGGTGCAGGTCTACAATTTTGTTTCTGGTGTCCTTCAACAGCTCTTTGGTCTTCACCATAGTGGAGTTTGGAGTGTGACTGTTTGAGGCTGTGGACAGGTGTCTTTTATACTGATAACAATTTCAAACAGGTGCCATTACTACAGGTAATGAGTGGAGGACAGAGGAGCCTCTTAAAGAAGAAGTTACAGGTCTGTGAGAGCCAGAAATCTTGCTTGTTTGTAGGTGACCAAATACTTATTTTCCACCATAATTTGCAAGTATATTCTTAAAAAATCAGACAATGTGATTTTCTAGATATGTTTTCTCATTTTGTCTCTCATAGTTGAGGTCTACCTATGATGTCAATTACAGGCCTCTCTCATCTTTTTAAGTAGGAGAACTTGCACAATTGGTGGCTGAGTAAATACTTTTTTCCCCACTGTACATGTATAGGGCAATTAGGCAGTGTGAATAATATTTGTCCAAATGAGTTAAAATCAAGGAGACCAGGACAAAAAGATATATTTTTTTGTCCTGGTCTCCATTATTTCATTTCATTTGTGTCCAGCCAGGGAGCTACTGTCAAGGGGGTATGGAGAGATACTGCTTCCATGTGCACCAAGATTTTCTATGTCTATGTCAATCCACTATCAGGGAGAGATGGGCTGCTATGAGGTATGACCATACATCTGGGATTCCCAAGTATTTCCCTGTGTTTTGGGTCAAAAGAGTACCGATTTGGCAATTCACGCCAGTTTGCCAGCCTATATGAATTTGATCATCATGAAAGAGAGTTTTTGTGAAAAATTGTCTGGGAATCTGGGCAGATAGTGTCTGGAGTAGATACAAGATACACGGATGGACATTCACCTTAATGATCGAGCATGGTCCAAAACATGTTAAGGTGCCCTAGGACCACCAATCAAAATCCGATTTATGTCTATGTAACAAGGGCAGAAAGTTTGTATGGTACAGGATCGAAAGCGCAGGCAGAGAGGTGCTAGGGTCGGAGGCAAAGAATAAGAAGTTATCCGTGTAGGCCACCACTCTTTGCTCCATGTCCCCAAGCTTTCATCCTATACAATATATTAGCGTCTCAAAGGGTGAGAACAAAGATTGGGGGGGTGGCAGAGGGCAGCACTGTTGGGTCTTGTTGGTTATCTGAAAGACGCTGGCTTAATCTGCACCACAGACAAGGTGTCTGAGTAAAGGTAGTCTATCCACTTGCTCATGTGTGAGCCCACACCAATGTGAGCTAGGGCCTGGGAGAATAATTTAAGGGCAACATTTAACAAGGCAATGGGGCAATAATTGTCACATTGGGTGGGATCTTTATTCTCCTTAGGGATGACCATGATATTAGTGCAAAGGACGTCAATAGGCAGTCCGCATTCCTGAGAGGCTACATTAAAGGAACATAGGAAATGGGGTTGAAGAATGGGGAGAAATGTCTTATAAAATATCAAAGTTAGCCCTTCAAGGCCTGGCACCCTACCCATCTGATATTCCTTTATCCCTAGCTGTAGCTCCAGGTCTGATAAAGGTGCCTCCATGCTCTCCGCAGTGTTGTCAGTGATGAAAGGTAGGTCTGAGTGGGTGAGACATTCTTCAATTAGCTGGTTATGGTACATGGTTTCTTCTGTTGTGGCAGAGGGAATAAGATTATAGAGAGAGGAATAAAATTAAAAGAAGGTTTGAGTGATCTGCAATGTTAAGTAGAGTTTTTGACCTGTGGGAGAGAGAAATGAAAGAACAGGTTCTTTGGGACCTGAGCACTCAGGCAAGAGTTTTACTGGGTTTATTACCAAATCCAAAGAGCCTCCTATGTCATTTTGTTAGTAGCTCTGGCATGTTAAAAAGCGAGTGATTTCATTCCTTAACAGAGACTTGAAAGTTCGTTGAGTACGCCAGGGTCTTTTTATGAACCATTTCCAGATTTGCAATCTGTGTTATTCGTGTTTCCATTTCTCCCTGTTTGATAAAGGAGCCATGAATGACACATTTATGTACCTCCCAAATAGTGGTCGGGGAGACCTCCAGATCGTTATTCGTTAAGAAATAATCTGAGAGATATTACCAATTTCCTTAAAAAACTGCCAGGGACTGGAAGAAGCTCTAATTTAGGCACCACCACACCCGAAAGGGAAGGGTCAGTGAAATTAAGATTAGTGCATTATCAGAAAAGTAGATTGAGGCAATGTATGCACCGCCCAGATGGTGTACACAGGTATGGAACTAAACAGGTAGTCAATACATATGTAGTTATTATGTGGATGCGAAAAAGAGAGTTAAGGGTGCACCAAGTGTCAATGAGCTGGATCTGCTTGATACAACAAAGGGTCCAAGGCTAAGTTAAGATACCCTACAAACAGTACCACCTCATCCAAGGAGTCCTCTACTTTCAATGTCCCCAGTGTATACTATCCCCAATGTAACCAGCAGATCTCCAATCTTACCCTTCACAAAAAGACATCTACCTGCCTTGTCCAAGCAGGAATTTCCATGGGGTGTTGTTAGAGATTAATATAGTGACTCCTTTGGTGTTAGGGCAACTATGATATACCTTTTTGATAGTGGTACCTGATCACTGCAAAATTGTGTCTCTTCGATAAAAGCCACTGAAGCCCTTTTCTTCCTCATGAGTTGCAAAAGTGAGGATCTTATTCTGGGATGTGTTGATTATATTTTGTGAATCAGTACAATGATGACAATACCATATTTATAAGCTATTTTTCAAGTTTATCTGCATCTTAAAAAAATCAAAAACTTTGCAAAATACAAAAAAGTTTTTGCATCGACATATTCTGACAACCGTAAATTTTTTGTATTTTCATGTACAGAGCTGGGTAAGCTGTATTTTTATGCAGGAAAAGAGGTAGTTTTCATTGGTACCATTTTGGGGATTGTCTATGATAAATCATGGAGATATTCTGTAAAGTTCACTCAATGAGTTGTATGGCTTCTATGGTACACTGGATTGGATTAAAGGGGTTGTCCAGGCAAAAATGAACAACCCTTTTAAGGTTTAAATAAGCTGAGGGCAGTGAAAAAAATAAAAAAAAATTATACTCACCTGTCCCCGTTGCTCCGCTGTACTCTAGTGTCCTCCCGTGTCATCTGCTCCCGGAATTGTGCTGAAGCTGCTGTGTTCTACACTACGTTTTAAGATATGGTTCGTATTGAATGAATCTTGGGACCGAACCACCTGAATCTGAAATGGAAAAGATCTTGGGAGGTTCGCCCATCTCTAGATACAACCTTTTATGAACAATGAGGTCCATTGATAAACTGCATTTGGAAAAAAAGGAGGCACTCACAGCACTGGCCAAATGTTGGGTCTGCTGGGTAAGTGGTACTAGTCATGTTTATACCTGACAGGTCAATCTGTAGACAACAGATGTGCTTCTGATTAGATGGCCAGGACCAAACTTACTATATGGCCTGAAAGTGTCCCTATAAAGAAGCTATGCAGTGTATTATGTCATGCTGCAACTACTTGCGGACGTTCAAGGCTGGGTACAGGCAATAATCAGGTCTAGGCGAAGCGGGGCAGAGAAGAATGGTTTCACCTGCCCAGCCACAGACTAGAGGAGAACCTCTATAGGTATACCCGTATACAAATATAAATGGTGCTCCACCCACAGTAGTGGAAAAAGCCTCGAAAGGCAAGACCTCAAGGGACATAAAACAAAACATACACAGAAATACAAATTGATCTGGAAAAGAAAGAGAACAGCGGTAAGCGCTAAATAGTGTACTTCTGTTAGGTACAAAAACATACAGATGTATGCTCACAACCACTCCCATAGGCTTTATCAACTGTGATGGGTGGTCTGGACATTAATAGCAGTTGGGCTCCAGGAGGATGTAGTGAAAGGTCCCACACATCAGAGTAAGGCAGTCAGCGCTGGTCTCGTAAAGTAATTCTGCTTATTTAAGCCAAAAAACACACAAAGCGTTTTGGGATGCAGATGCTTTATTAAGTGTATAAATGCTTACAGCAGGTGTAATGGTGCACATTTTTGTACTAAAAAAGGTAGGTAACATACAGGTACAATATATATAAAATAGTAACATTAATATATAGTAGACAGATCTAAAAAGTTAACACATAAATGCCGGATGAAGATATATATGAACAGGAACCGGACATCAGGAGAAATGCGACCCTGCTGTTCCTCTGCTGGGTGAGATCGCTCACATAACCTGCAGCATAACCGCCACGCGTGTGATTGAATAGCAGGCATCTCTGGCAGGCATCAAGCCATAGGAGACAATAGCGCATATGCCGTATTTGCCAGCGTTCCGCCTTTTTTAGTATAAATATGTGTGTTTGTTTTGATTTCTAATCCCCCTTTTTTGGTTTAACCATATTACAGAAAAAGCCTCTTAACAAATGTTGGCTAATGGAATACAAATGTATAAGGCACAACACAAACTTTCTTTATCTGCCATTACCCCTAGTACTAAAACTTCCATTTGATAGATTATTGAAGCTTCTAAAACATTTGTGTGTTTGCGTATTGTCAGTTAGTATCAGAAATGAGAGCATGGGTTGTGTTGCAAAGGAAAATTACAAAATAGGTCCATCTGACAAAGTTTGCAAAGGCAGTCACATGTACTGTAGAACTGGGTTTCATGCCAATTTAGACCAAAGAAAGGAAAATGTTACAATTCAACAGATTGAATTGTTTTCTTTTGTGTCTTTCACTGTCTTTCATCAGTAAGGAGGTGTTCACACTAACGTTGTTAGTGTCCATTGCTAGTATCCCTTAGAAAATGTTAACAACGGACACTAACAAATCCATCAAAAATCTGTTAAAAATCACATTGATTTCAATGGGATTTGATCAGTTGTCCATTAGTGTCCATTTTCACCAAAAACACCATGGATGCATGATTTTGGCGGACATAATACAGGGTGCAGGACTTTTGGATCCAGTCAAACTTATGACCGATGTAAGACCATGAGATGCAGTTTAGAAAGACCTCATTTTTATTGCTGTCCACAGCTCTTTTGCAGAGAAATTCCGAAAAAGGAGGACAACCCTCTGTCTTAGCAATGCTTTTGGAAAATCCTTGGAAAATGCAGTACACACTACTACGCATGCCCGATGATGCAACCGTAAGTGCCGCGGCATTTGTCCTACTTCTTCTGGTAGGCAGACCTCGGAGGGCTTTATGGGTGTGTAATCTGCAGCTCTCACCGAAGCCCAAACTGCAGATTACATGTCCTTAAAGCCCTTTTCACCTCATTTGCATATTTTTGGAAAACAGAATTTCCCTGCAATAGTGCCGCGGACAGAAATAAAAAAAGATGTTTTTCTAAACTGCATCTGAAGCCCTGCAAGGTACTGAGTGTATAGTTATATGCTATTTTGTGCTGACAAACTCCCTTTAATCAAAAAATAAAACACTGAATAATGTTGACCAAAAAATAAAACACTACAGGATCATGTGGTTAAGCTGTCATGCCATGATTAAGGACAGGGGAGTCATCTGAAATGCGTTGACTGCCATTTCTGCTCCTGTATGCACAGATTGTTTGTACCTTACTGGATTTACTACAAAGCATTTGATTTTTATTCAGGTGCTGGTAAATAGGCTGCTTCAGGATCATGTGGTCCCCTAGTGGGCTAGTCCAATAGTAGTATTATTTAGGGTATTATTTAGCTACTATATGGTGATATTATTCTGTTATGGTAGGGTTCTAATATGTTGCCATTGCATGACACATTTATTTGGACACTGGTAATGTATGGTAGTATTCACTCATGGAATTGTGACATTACTCACTACATTTCTGGTGCTGGTGGTATTACCCATTCACTTTATATTATGCAGTTATCATATGTTCAGTGACAAAATGCAGATATTTTTCAGTGACAGACTGTATTATTTTAGGGCAGCACGTTATTTGGTGTTCACTTCAGCTGTTCATCTGTCATTTCTACTACTTCACACTGTATATTAGGAAAAGGACTTGAATACTTTCACAGAATGTAGAGAGAGATCAAGATGCCTGTCCTGCAGCAAATTGTTTGGGAGTGGATCACAAGAGTATTTTAAGAGTCCAGCAATGCCTCTGTTTACATCACAGGAAATACCACTCATTTACAGACCCAGAACATTAATTGTTAACAGGTTGTCCCTTTGTTGCTGCTGAGGAAACTCCCATAGCATAACCCTGGAGTTTTGTAACAAGTCAGATGAGTTTGTCTCAGTGATCGCAAAATAAAGCTGAACAAAAATAAGTTGACTAATTGCAATCAAATCTATTTGGTTAACCAAAATTTGGCCCAGCCTGAAAGGGTTAATATTTTTACTATGTCATTTTTGTGGCCATTGCAGATAAATATGACAGCATTAGAGATGGACAAATCTATGAAGGTACACTTTGTTTCAGGTTTGAGTGGTTCGGTCCAAAGATTTGTTTTAGGTCAAATATGTTTGTCATGAACCAGAGTTTGAATTAGCTTAAAACCTAGTGTATGACACTGTCAGGGCTCCTAGGACTCTATCTAGCCCATTTTCAGCTCTCTAAGGCAAATACAGACGTTGTGAAAGTGACAGTGACATGTATGTCTAGGGAAAAAAGTATGATAAGCAGTGGATACATACTACTATTTTAACCATACACACACGGCAGTTATATTAGAAAAAGCAATGGTTTTATGTTAAAATACAAAAATTGTTATTGAGTGTAACAGGCTTGTTATTTTGAAGAAAAATTTGTGGCAGTGTGCCTGGTTGAAAATCGATGAAGTAGAAGAAGCCACTAAACATGATCCCTTATGGTAGCAGAAGCAGCACCAATGAGTGACAATTACAAAATTTGGAGAAAAATTTGTGGCACATTGTCAGTGTGTCTTCAAGTTGGAAAGTGATGAGGAAGTGACAGATGTGACACTAGATGTAGGGCTGGTATTTGAAATAGCAATGGCTTGGGGGTTTTTTTGACGTGAGGATCTTTTTTAATATAGTTTTTTTTTTTTAATTAGGCCAATACTGTGGCCCTGACAATGTGGAATAAGGGAGCATGATGAACCAGGTTACTAGAGATGTCTGACTGAGTGGTGGCAATGGTGGTACCTGTGGCAACATGAGTAACAGTACAGTATAGAAAAATGTGATCGTCCAGGCCGCAGGATATGTCCGGCTGAACGCTGGCAGTGGTGGTAGCTGTGGCAACATGAGTGGCAGTACTGTATGGAATAATGTGATGGACCAGGCTACAGGGCATTTTTGGCTGAGTAGTGGCAAAGATGGCAACTGTGACCACCAGATTGGCAGTACATAATGGAATAATGTGATGGACCAGACTGCAAGACATGTCTGAGTGATGGTGATGATTATAGCTGTGGCAATATGGCACTATGGAAAAAACAGGAAAAGAGTAGACCACAGGAGATGATGTCTGGATGTTTAGGAGTAGTGGGCATCATCAGTAGTACAGTAAATGAAACATAATACAGGGAGACAGAGGTATCTATTTAGTAGCATCAACTGGAGGTGTAGGAAAATCCTCACAGATCCATGTCTAATTCATTTTGATAAAGGTAATTTTTCCACACTTGTGGTGGACAGTCTGGTCTGCCTTGGTGTCACAACACCACCAGCAGCACAGACTCCTTCTTAGGCATTACACTTGAGGCTGGACAAGATAAAAGTCTTGTGGCAAACTGGGCTAGCTCCTTTTCCTTCTATTGGTCCAGAATTCCATGGGGTCAAACTTATCTGCTGGAATAAAACTGCACTCTAGGTACAACTGTACCTGGTGGTACAACCAGTGGTTGTCAGTTGCCTGTTGTGGGTCTGGTTGGCACTGTAAGGTAAAAAATGTCTGGTTCATCATGTTCCAGATACTGTATTGGCTGCTGATGCTGCTGATTTCCCTCCTGCTTCTTGTAGCTGTAGCACTGGCAAAGGTGGTCAAGTGCTAAGTGAGGTAAACTGGGAGCAAGAATGTGGCTGGCACTGGCAAATCTCCGGCAATCTGGATATAGAGCCAATTTTGATAATATGTCAGTTTTGCCTCTCTTTGAGAGGCAGGGAAGAATTCTCCCATTTTTGGCCTTAACGAGGGTCTAAAAGGACAGCAATCCAGTACTCATCTCTCATGCTTGTCACTATATAAGCAGCAAAACATATAGCCTGCCATGCTTGCAAGTGTGTGCATGGATCCAAGGGCCTGATATTGTTAGTCTTCTAGGCCAATATGGTCATTGTCTTCATCATTATCTAGAAACTAATAAGGATTAGCCTAATACCTAACATATCAAGGCTCCCCTCTGCATCCTAAGGAAAGTCTATCGTCTGCTCCTCCTCCTCTTCCAGTCTAGGAGTCCCAGGTTTTCAACCACGACAACCCTGACCCAGTTCTTCATCCTCCTCCAGTTCCTCATGCATCAACCCAAGGTGATGACAGTTGAGATTGTATTTCCTTTAAGACATATAATGAAGAGATGATATCACTGATTCTGCAGTGTCAGTCCCTGCTGAAAAATGTAGTGGCCTCCTCAAAGGGCTACAGAAGGTGACACAGTTCCCTCATGAGCTTCCGATGGCAGATCTCAAAATAACACATTGTTTCTGTGATCTGTTGCATACAGTAATCATTCACTGCCTTCTGCTGGTCACACAAATGCTTCATTATGTGCAATGTGGAATTCCAGCAAGTGATAACATCGCAGATGAGGACCGTTCTATCACTGCAAGTCCAGCAGGTTTTTTTTTTTTTTAGCCACATAAAAATAGCTGAAATGTGCAGACACTTTTCTGGCCCTGTCTGGTGTTAGAATTGGAACTACACAAATGGGGTCTTACTAGCACACCGCTTTGTTGCATTTTCTGCAGTAAATTACATATTAACACAATAGAGGAGGAGGAACAACACACAGAAACCTGAATCAAGGTCACATTTGCAGTGTTACTCTCGGATGTAATATCTTCCTGTGACTGACATGAGCAAGCAAAGTAATTAAATATTTCAACTTAATTCTTAGGAAATACAACAATCCTGTTGCTACTGACAGTAGACCAGAAGTAGTGTTGCAGTCTCCACCACCATTCTTATTGTTAGTACTGTAGTAAGGTGTACGGGAAAGTTGTAGAAGGAGTGTATATCTCACCTGGTTACCTCAGCCAGGTGAGATAAAAAGAAAACCAGGTTTTTTCTGACCTTAGCAGACCTTAATTTGCTAGGGTTTTATTTTGGCTGCATTACATGGGCTGTTTTTTTTGGACTGGAGGGCAGGTTTTGTAGAGGGTGCCTTCCAGTCCACATCCCTAGTCCACTACGAGACTTCCTCCCTACTCCCAGAGGCTCCCAGGTGAGGCTTCCTGTTTGAGTCAATTGGGAAGGAAGGCTGACAAAAAGGGAGCTCTGTATGTGTCAGAGAGAGAGAGAGACCCCTCCTGTGTGAGGAGCACTTTGCATTGGAACCCTGAATTTCCTACTTCGTGTTACCTGTAAGGTACTTTATGTTTTATTTAACGCCGGACAGGCGTTGGAACTGCATTTGTTGTTTGGACATTTGTTATGTTTGTGCTTATGCCACTACAATAAAGCAGCACCAACATTTAACCAGAGACCTGCCGTGCCGTGCAGCTGCTGAAATGGGGAGCCAGCTGTAACTTCAGCCAGAGCTCCCCTAGAGAAGGCAGGGAAGGTTTATTACCTTCCCTGCCTTCCCGATTGCTGTTTATACAGCACTCAATGAGCACTGTATACAGGATCCGCCAGCATCAGCATCTATTAGAGCTGCTGGGTCCTACAGGACCCAGATCAGCTCTATAAGCTATATAGTAACGGGCAGGAGGCTGTATTCCTCCTACAACTGGGGCTGAATGTACCAGCCCCAGTTACAGGGGAAATCAGCCTCCCACACAAAAAAAAGTGATCAGATGTCCCCAAAGGTCTATTATGACCTTATGGAGACACAATGTTAAAAAAAAAAAAAAAAAATTAATAGAAAGGTTAAAAAAATTGTAAGTGCCACCATACAAAATAAAAATTACCATAACGGAGAGAGGAAAAACTATTTTATGAAGTTTTTAAAGTGCTATTAAATAAAAAAAAAATGAAAAGTGAAAAACGGACACATTTTCCCTCTTCTTTTGTTTATATTTTCCCAGATATAAAAAAAAATGAAAACACATGCAAAAATAAAAATAACATAAAAATAAAGCCCTATGTGTCACTGAAAAAAGATGCAGAAATTAGTTGAATAACGCATATGATAAAAATGTTACAGCCCTCAAAGCCGCACATACAAAAAAAAACGAAAATGGACCAGAAATTGGCCCAGTACTGAAAAAAACCCTAACAAAATGAGAGAGTCACAGATCACAGTACAGCAATACTAATGGCTGATCTGACACTATATACAAAAAAGCAGCTTTTCCGCAACATGTGGCCTCAGCTTGTGTTATGTCTTGTATTTTCTTTCTCTGAAAATTAAATCTATTAGGCGTAATGCACACGACTGAGTGTGTTATTCTAGTGCATTTCAAGCTTCCATTCCATTCCAATATTTTTATAGCAGGTCGTATTCAGATCAATCGAAACAGACACATGAACCTGGAAGGCAGATGGCTAGCCTCAGAGAACACACTTGGTCATATGCATGAAGATATAAAGATTTCTAAGTTGTTGTTTTGTTTTTTTTTAGATTCCATACTCCAAATAGAATGGATTATAAGTGGGTAAAAAGTTGGGGCAGAAGAATCATTTTAGTTAAAGCAGGGGCAATTACAGATATGTTTTGATATTCTCTTAAATTTTTTTTGGTTACAAGTAAAAACATTGAAATCAATATACTAAGTGATGGCTCTTGAGCTATGTTTTACAAGGTATTTAATGTAAATTATTTTGTTCTGTCCGTACAAACTTTAACAACACTCAATGTTACTTCACAGTCTATGGGCGTAAGGACAGATTGAAT
Organism: Leptodactylus fallax; assembly: GCA_947044405.1. Lineage (NCBI taxonomy): Eukaryota > Metazoa > Chordata > Amphibia > Anura > Leptodactylidae > Leptodactylus > Leptodactylus fallax. Next base: position 574,214 of record CAMRHE010000294.1, on the reverse strand, counting down.
AATCCTTTATTTTTAATTTTCCCAAACCCTTAGCAGGAAAGTATAATGTCATCTGCATATAAGTAACACATGAGTAAATTATAGTAGATAACAGATTCCGTACATTTGAAATTGATGCAATGAAATTGTGTTTTATTCACTCTTGGTAGAGTACAATGGTGACAAAGTCAACCTTCATCAGACTCTTACTGAATTTTAGTATGGGGAGACTCATCTCCAGTGGTTTCCCCATACTACAATTCAGTAAGACTCTGATGAAGGTCAACTTTGTCACCATTGTACGCTACCAAGTGTGAATAACAGTGAATAAAACATAATTTCATTGCATCAATTTCAAGTGTACGGAGTCTGTTATCTACTACATTCTAAGGGTTGGGACCCTACTCTGCACCGACTGGTGGTGCTATCCGCATCTACCTACACAAGTAAATTATGTCCCCTTTCCTCTGTATCCAAACTACTGAATACCATAGTCTGGTATTATTTTTGCCACAAAGTGGTTCTTATATAAAGCAAAGATAAAAGAAAAAGGGGACAACCCTTCCTGTTCTCCCTTTAAAATAAAAATAAAACATATTGTGACTTGAATTTTTTAATAAGGGCAGTTGCTCTAGGTTCCCAGCCAAACTTACTCAGTTACTCATTGGCTACAGGAAGGGCCATTCTACTCTGTCAAAAGCTTTAACTGCATCTAAAGACAGTTAGGATATGTTCACATGGCGGAAATAAACGATGTAAGTGTTAACAAAACATCATAATCAAAGTATGAACCAGTCTGAGACAAAGGAATTACACAAGACATGAAACAGAGAGGAAAGGAGGGGGAGAGGAAATTCAATAGAATAATGGGTATCTCCGTATCCAACTAATAAGTTAAGAGAGGTAATCCTCATAAACCTGTAATTCATGAAAAACCCATAATGTATCCCAGAGAACCCAAACAGTCTGAAATCTCTCATCCTCATTGTTTTGGAGTGCTGTTAGATATTCCAAAGTCCTAGACTCCCAAAGACTAGCGTAGAGTTCTACTAAAGATGGGGGGATGGTTTCAACTCCAGTTTTTTTCTATGAGACACCTGGCTGAGGTCAAAATATTTAGGAGCAACTGGAAAGTGTTTTTCCTAAATTAGAAAGGTGAGTTTTAGGGGATAGAGGAAGGCAGTGCCTCAAGATACAATCAATTAGATTGTAAAAGAGGTTGTACCAGGGGACAGGACCCTAACAAATAAACAGATTAGCTTGAAAAGGATCACAGCTCCAGCAAATATCCACTACTGTAGCTTTAAAAGAATGAAGAAAAGCCAAGGTGTGATATCAGTGCAGCAGCATCTTAGATATATATTCTCTCTGTAGATAACGCATTATGAGGTCATCACTGTCTGCCGCCAAATCAAAAGCTAGGACGCCTCTGGTAGGGTCTTGCCCAAGTAGTCCTCCTATTTTTGCATATATGGATGTCTAGGAACCCCTTCCAGGACTGGATCAGCTAGGATCCTATACAGCTCTGAAATAAGGTCGACCATGGAACTCTCAGATTTGCATAGCCTTTTGAAACTTGTGGGGATGGGGATCTGAAGGCTTCAGAAAAAATTATGAAAACTCACTACTAGAAGGAAGAGTAAATCTAGATTAAAGTTCAACAAAGGGTAGGATGGAGTGTGTTCTTTAGTAAACAGCATCCACAAAAACCAAACAGACCTGCCCGAGATCAAAGGCCAGAAACAGTTGCCGTGAAGCCAGGCTCATATTGAGGATAAAAAATAAAGGATGTCATGCAGGATTGAAATGAGGCCAGGTGAAAATGAGCAGCACAAGTGCAGCAACTATAGTATGTTAGTGCCATAGAGTCCAATATGGTACCCAGAGATGGAGAGTAGGGGGAGTAGGAGGGAGTTAGGGTGATTCGGAGCTAACCATAGTTTCTCTATTTCCATCCATTTGGAGCATGCCAATAGAGTGCACCATTCTCCTTAACTGCGCGGCCCAGTAATAAAGAGTCAAATTAGGAAGTGAGAGGTCACCCCTATCTCTTGGGGTCATCATGACCATTCTAGAGATCCTGTGTCTCCCTCCAGGACATGCGAACCTCAAGATAGAGCTCTATAAGGAACGAGTTCGGAAGGGTCTCAAATAAGTATAGCAACATAGGCAATACGGACATCTTTATTGCTGATATCCAACCGAAGAGAGACAAAGGTAAGGCCAATCATCTACAGAGAAGTGTGTCTATAAAGCGGAGTAAAATTCACCTAGTACAGAAGGAAAAAAGATTTGGTGAGGTGAATACCCAAATATTTTAAGGTCTCCTGCCACCTATATGAGAAGGAGGCCTGTAGACAAGAGATGGAATGGGGAAATCTGAATAGGGAGGGCCTCTGTCTTAGAGATATTGATTTTATATTCATAGTGGTGGTCAAATGCATCTAAAGAGCATCTAGATTGGGCAAGGTTATGTGGAGATTTGCCAGGGTTCATAGGACATCATCAGCAAACAATGAGAATTTGAATTCTTTATATCTGTCTTTAACCTTGCAGATATCAGGATGTAAGTGTATGAAAGCTGCTAGAGGTTCAATACATAATGCAAATAATAAGGAGGATAATGGACAGCCCTGCTGAGTTCCATTATGAATTAAAAACGGTGTGGAGGAGGCATGAGGAAGTTTTATTTTAGCAGAGGGGGTGTGTAAAGTCCTCTAATTGTCACTAGAAATGGGCCATTTATTCCAAAAGTCTCCAAAGTCCCAAATAAAAAAGGCCAGCCTAGGCGATCAAAGATCTTTTCCACATCTAAGCTGAGCACCAGCAACTCTGAATCAGACTTGGAGGTGATGGTTATAAGATCAGTCATCCTTCTCGTCTTATCCCCACCTTGTCAACAAGGAACAAACCTAACCTGATCTTTGTGTATCAGAGAGGGGAGGCAGGTATTAGGACTTGATGCCAGAATTTTGGTCAACAGCTTAAGATAAGTGTATAATAATGCTATGGGCCTAAAGTTTTTACAATCAAGTGATCCCTGCCCGGTTTGTGGATAAGTGTAATAAATGTAATATTAAAGTGTAATAATTGAGCGAATGGAGTCAGGAATGTGTCCACCATAAAGACATTAAAGAGTGAGGTAAGGCAAGGAATGAGTTTTGCACTAAAAACTTTATAGCATAAGTATGTAAGGCCATCAGGGCATGAGCCTAGATAGGAGCATAGCTTACTGTACTGTACCCCTCTCTGTCTGGTCGCGTAGTTGTGGAGCCAAGACTTCTCGTCAGTTCTGAGTTGGGAGCAACTTGCAACACAACCCGCACTTAGACACATGCAGGATATCACTTTGTGATATGAAACATGTTATCTTTTGACACTTATTGTATCTGGATGTCTAGTCAAGATGAAAGGTAAGTAACGACACATTTGTGTATCTGAAATGTCAAGCACAATATTAACTTCTCTATAAGTGAATAAAAAGACACTTTATATACAGTAGAAACATATTTTTAAAATTTAAAACATTATTTTAACTTTATTTCTTTAATTATCATGAGCAAAATTACAATCATATAATATGCATCCGTGATAATATGCTCCATAATTATGCATTTTGTCAAATTTAGATCCACACCCGTTGTTTTTTTTTTTTTGTTTGTTTTTTTATGTTTGTAAAGTGGCAAAAGCATTTGCAGTCATATTAGTTGTTACCTTAAAGTGTAACATTTTATTTTTTTTGCTATTGGTTCGGGGTTGTGAACTTTTTTGTAATATACTTTATTAATCTATCAAACTTCCTTTTCATAGAAAACAGGCTGTAAATTTCCCATTAGCAATGCTCTAAGCAATGCCACGGAGATTCTGTCTTTACACATGTGGTCAATGTAGTACACAGAGCTAAAGTATTTACCAAAGGGAGGATGATCATTTCAAATGGCTGTGACTTCAGTTTTATACCACCTAGAAAAATGGTTCTGATGTCACAAAAAAGCTGAGCGGTATCTACAGAATCTGAGCTATCACAGGAGAGTCACTGCCGCTGTTGAATTCAATCGGCTCAATGCACTGCTGCATATTAAGTTCAAATTATATGTTAACGTAATGTTAAATGTTAATGTTTTTTTTAACTAGTGATATCTCTAATTTTTTTACAGTTTATTTTACTTCAATCTGGACAGCATAGGAAAATTGAGAATCTCATTTTTCTAGGTGGTATAAAACCAAAGATACAGTCATTTGAAGTGATCATTCTCACTTTGGTAAATGCTTTAGCACCCCAGGTGAAAGAAGAAAGAAGAAAGAGTATTCTTCTAGCATATGCTGGCACACTATGGGTTGATATATCTTTCTCTTACTGTATAGAAAAGTGTGTTCTACCATTCATTTGTATATGTTAGGACACAGTAAGTAAATGTCTACCAAGCAGTATCCTTTTTATTTTTTATGCCACTGCATTTCTTAAAATGGTATATGGTAGAGACAGATTGCAGACAAGGCCCTCCATCCCACCAGTTGGTCTCTGTTAGTTTGGTATTTGTTTTGTATATTTTGTGTTCCATATGTAAACCCTCAAATGTACATCACCATGGAATTCATGGTGCTCTATAAATAAATTATAATAATGCTTGAGTTTACCTACTTTGAAAAACAAGATGTGAAGAGTCTAACATGTTAATAACTAAAAATTACACGTAACATGTATGGAAATTATTGAGCACACAAAGCCTTTCCAGTTTCAGTCAAATATCGAGAGACAAATGTTATTGTTCGTGTAATAAATAGTAATACAATTTTCCAATATACTGTGTTTCAGTTACTCATGGATTCTAGATCTCTGCTTGCTGTCATTTGTTCATCACATGACCATCAGTCTTTGGTCATGTGATGAACACACAGGTGCACAGCTCATTGTAAGACCAATGTCTTATTACTGTGCTGTGATTATAACAAGTTGTGTGTGTCATCACATCACCATGGACTGTATATCACATGACCATGGCCTGATTTGTATCGACTAGAAGTAAGCAGAATAAATGAGAGTAAGCAGAGATCTAGAAAATCATGAGAAATTGAAAAAAAAAATTAAGTATATTGGAAAATTGCAGAACTTTTCATTTTACAAACAATAACATTTGTCTTTCAATATTTGTCTGAAAATGGACAACCCCTTTAAAACACCAGTGTGGAAAATTACAATTTGTAATGGTGAGCAATTAGTTCCACTGGGGAAAACACCAGATATTTTACAAGCAGAAAGAATTACCCAGGTAACTGAGGGAAAAGGAAAGACAGGTTAAAAAAAAAATAGAAAAGAAACAAAGTTAAAGGGGGAAATATGCAATCAAAAATGAGGAACTAAACTTAGACTGCATTCCTCTTCTTTCTTATTCAGCAATACATGCAGGGATTTTCTACTTTTTTAAACATTAAAAGTGTTAGCATAACTAGCAGAGTTCTGTAGGCTACTTAGTTGCACAAATAACCATTTAGGCCTGTAAACATTCAATGATCAAAGGAATCCAACCAAGTGAGATTATTTTACTTCAGCCATACTGTCCCATACCAATTACTGTACAGGACAGTAAGTCGCTGGGAGGCAGGGACTCCTAGCAGCATAGAAAAAGAAACTGCTAGGAGTTCCTCTCCTGGCATAAGGTACAGACTAGTAAATCTAAGCCACACACGGACCAAGTCTCATGTCTGAAACTCAGTAGTTTGAATGCATCCTTGAAAACTACAACTTAAACACAAATACAGGGACCTTATGGCTAAGGCCCACGTTTGGGAAAAGCAGCTTTTATTGCTGCAGATTTTGCTGTGGAATGGGAATGACTACAGGAGGAATAGGAAATATATAGGAAGTACTTATATTTCTACCTTCTGTTCAATCTACTCCTGGCTTTGGTTAAAAAAAAAAAAAACACAGCAAAAAACATGTGTTTCCACAACATGGAGCCTCAGCCTAAGGATCCAACATTTTTCATTGCAATTTTCAAGTAATTTTTTATTTCTCCATCAATGGAGAAATAAAATGTTGGGGTTTTTTTTGATGATTTTTGTAGGATATTTTTTAATAACACCATTTTTGTGTGCCTATAAATTATTGATAAAATTTTATTTTATTACTGGAAGGATAAAAAATTATCAATTGCTGGCATTTTTTTGTTTTATTTTGAAATGTGGGTCTGCACAATCTTGACAATATCTGTTTTAGGCTAAGGCCCTAAGTAGCAAGCTGCAGATGAAAAATGCTGCAGAAAATACTGCGGCACACTGTACTTTCACAGAAAGTCCACAGAGTTTTCCTCAGTTTTTGTCTCTGAACTTTCTGCCTCTATCATACCTATATGGAAAACGCCAGCATTTCCGTAGGTATAATTGGCATGCTGCAATTTTACAAAAACTATCATGATTTTGAAATCTCAGCTTTTCCGCTGTGGATTTTTTTCTGCAATGTGTGGATGGTATCTAGTGCCCACAATAACATATATTGAGTGAACCCTGGTTACCTTTAAAAAGGAAAAAACAGTTTTTTATAACTATTTGAGATATTGTCTCTTAGTTGTGTTTATTATATCACAAGTTTTTTACATGCATTTAATATTAAAAGTTACGTTTTAGTTGTTCACTATTATATATTTTTTTCTATCTTGTGGATGGGATTAGCCAGAATCCCATCCACTTTATGCCACATAGAGCTCCGGCCTTACAAAGTTTTTTTTAGCATTTTTACAATATAATTTGTATATAATTTTATACAATAAAAACACTTTTGCTAGGTTTGTTTTTTTTTAGCTTTCTGTTAATGGTGTTCACCAATCGGTATAAATAGTGCATTCATTTTATAGTATGGGTAATTGTGGATGTGACAATGTCAGATATGTATTGCTTCTTTTTGTTTTTTTAAAAATTTTTTTGAATGGGAAAAAGTATTTTTTTATTTTTCAACATTTTATTTTGTTTATAAAACTCTTTGTTCCTGTAGGGGGCTAGACTATGTGATCTTTTGATTGCTTAAATACAGTGCAGTACCTAATAGGGGGTTAATGATGGCAGGCCCTTGGGCCTTGATCAAACACCCTTAGGGTAGTTATGATGAGGCCACAGTAGCAAAAAACCTTCACATACCTCCTGCTGTTCTCAGCTCTGAACATGCACAGTGGAGGTCAGCAGATTAACAGCAGATGCTACTAAAATAGGTTACATCTGCAGATCAGTATCTCATGTATGATCACTTTAAGGCCGGGGCCCCACGTGGTGTAAACGCTGCGGTTTACTCACCGTGGAAAATAACGTGATGTTTTACAGTCACAGCAAAGTGGATGGGATTTTAGCGAATCTCATCCACACTTTGCGGAAAAGTACGCTTAGCGGACATGCTGTGATTTTCAAAACCTTTCCAGTGTCAATTATTCCTACGGAAATGCCAGTGGTTTCCCTATAGGTATAAATGGAATCAGAAAGTCCACAGAGAAAACCTCTTCTGACTTTCTGTGAAAAGCACTGAAAAACCGTGATGTGTTGTCGCTGCTGTTTTATCTGCAGTGTTTTTTTGTTGCGGGGCACTACACGGGAAGTTAGCTTAACTCTGATCCCTCCCTTTCCCTCACCTCTGATTAGCAGACCCAAGATAGCTCTCAAGACAGACCAGCCCTTTATTGTCCTTTCTGACCCTCCCCTTAGAGCCTGAAATACTATGCCTAGTTAATCCTCAATTACAAATAAAACAGGGTTTTCCGACTGATATGCCTATTCTACCTACTGTTACTTTGTCTTGGCAACCTTATTCTTCTAATGCAAATGTGCAAGTGTATCAGCCTATAAATATAAATCTGAAAATTGTTAGAAAGGACTGGCTCCTGGTCTGTGTATGCCCCTGGGTGACAGCATCTCAATGGACCCACTTGCTACACAACACATGCTGCAGCAATGTTTTCCTCTAAAAGGTGCAAAAGCAAAAAAACATCCAAAATTGGGTAGTTTTTTACAGTGCGACCTGCTGAAATGATGTAGGTCTTCTGTAACTTTCGATCTTTGCATTGCAAAATTGAAACCCATGGGTGAAATTGGCAGCTATAATTGTTGTGCCTCCCCACATATAATGGCTAGAGATGAGCAAATTTCTCAAAAATTCGATTCAGTAGCTTCGCCGAATTTCCCAAAACAATTCGCTTCGATCTGAATTACTTTGCAGCGAATCACGTTAAAAACAGCTATTTTCCTGGCTGCAGAGAACCTGGGGATATGGGGATAAGCATTTTAAACTAAAGACAAATCGGAATAGCCTTTAGAAAGGCTATTCTACTCCTACCGTTGCATCACGTTCCTTACCGTTCGTGTAGGAATAGAATCAAAATGGCCGCCGGACACGCGCAGAGCTGCTCTGCGCATGTTCAGTGGCCATCTTCATTCTATTCCGAGCGGCTCTCTTTTGCATGCCGGTGGCCATTTTGATTCTTTTACTACACAAGTTAGGAGGACCAGGACATCGCAGGGGGCATGATGCAATTGCAAAGGTAGGAGTAGAATAGCCTTTCTAAAGGCTATTCCGATGTGTTCTTAGTTTAAAATGCGATTCAATACGACGAAGTGTGAGGAAATCTGGATTCGATGCAAATCGAAGATTTACTGAAATTCGGATCGAATTCCACTTCGATTCGCTCATCTCTAATAATGTCCCTTATGCACCTATAAAGTATAATGTCCTTCCTACACCACCACGCTATAATGCCCTAATTATGGCCAAATACAGTACAATGGCCCTCTTATGCTCCTATACAGTACTTTCCCCCATATATTGGTCCCTTATGACCCAATACAGTACCCCTTTATATCCCCATATAATGGATCCTTATGCCCCAATACAGTACAGTGCCCCTTTATTCCCCCATATAATGGTCTCTTATGCCCCTATATAATATAGTGTCCCTTTATTCCCCTTATAATGATCATTTACCCCTTGGCTCTGTCAGTGCAATGAGTACTTCCATTTGTATTGATGGAAGTTCTCATTGCCAAAACCAAGTGGATCCCCCAGTGTGGATCCAAGTGGATCCCCCACACCTGCATAGGTGCGCTGGGTGCTAGCCCTATTGCTAGATATAGGACAACACCATCTTGATGCTAGCTGTTCCACCATGGGTCTAAATACCTCTATAGCTGATTTAAAGTATGCAGGGGATGAAGTTATCATGATGAATAGTCCTGGGTAGAGAGAGGTGAACCTTTGAAAATTCATTTATTTTTGGCTTCATATGGTTCAGTCCCATGATTTATTTAAGACATATTCACAGGCTGACTCAGTGTCTTCTAGTGAGTGAAAGCAGGGGAGAGGTGAGAATGGAGGTCAGAGAAGAAGGAGTCAGAGAGACCATAAGGGGGAGGAGGAAAAGGGTGGGTGAAAGACATAATAAAGAGTCAGCATGGGGAAGGCTAAGGAGGAGGAGGCAGAAAAGTGGACTGAAAGGTGTCTGAGTAGTAGAAGGAGTTCCACAGGAGCCACACTTTCTGGTGTGAGCTATCGTCGTGTTTGAGTTCCGAAAGAAGGTTCTTTTTGCGGCAGATGTGAAGAACTTCCTGTAGCCAGTTCAGTATGGATGGGTGGGATGGGGATTTCCACAACCTAGGAATGACAGGCCTAGCCACTATGAGGAGAAATCCCAGGAAGTTTGCACAGGTGTTTGTCAAATTTATGGGGGAAAATGGAGAGAAGAAGAGGAGCTGGGTTGTCCTCAAGCTCGATTCCAGTGACTGTTTTGATGACGTCACGGACTTCAATCCAGAAGGGGCGCAGCAGGGAGCAATTCCACCAGATGTGTGCTATCGTACCCCATTCTTTGTGGCATTGCCAACAACAATTTGAGGTAGAGGAAAAGTTCTTGTGTAGCACAGAAGGAACTCTCTATCATCGAGATAAGATTTTAGAGTTTGTTTCCTGAGTTTTGCAGGAGATGGAGAATTTATGACAGGATAGAAAGGCGCGATGCCACACATCCGGCGCAAAGGTCGTTCCCAGCTGGCAATAAACTCGGAAGTCGAGAGGACTCTGTCTCTGCGAATAGACTATAAACATAAGAGATGGTACGGGTGGGCAGAGAAGAAGAGGTACAGAGATGTTCAAATATAGGGTTTGGTGGAGATTATGTGTTTTCCTAAGGGAAGTGTAGAGATAATGGAGTTGTGTATAATGTCATTATGTGATCAAGTTTGTGGACTCTACAGGGATGGCTTCATTGTAGGAGAGTAAGGAAGAGGCGGAGGAGACATGTTGGAATCGTAGGGGTTGTGGGCCAAGGAGGTATGTCAGAAAGGAGGAACGAAGTCTGATTGGAGCTCGCCGGCCATCGTACATGAATAAGCGATTAACGATACTGTAGGCTTTGCAAGTACTCAGGACCTGGCGTGTGACATATGGAAGGTCATGGATTGGTTTGTCCGTCCAATGGCGTTTGTGAAGCCACAGGAGGGCAGTGAGAGGGAGGGAGCATAGCATCCTTTCCAGGGCAACCCAGAGTTTGAATCTGGCGGAGTGGTGCCAGTCTATGATTCGAGCAGTGACTGTGGACAGATAATAACAAGTACAATCTGGGATGGCCAGCCCTCTCCTTTGCTTGGGATGTATCAGGATCTGTCTAACAAATCTGGGGCGTTTCGTAGCCCAAATGAATTTGGTGAACATTCTTTGGACCATGGATAGGAATTCTTTGAGAAGAATATTAAGGATGGTTTGAAAGACATAGAACAACCGGGGAAGGATGTTAATTTTTATGATGGAGAAACCCTTTGTGTCCCAGCGAGAAAGGTCGGATTGAAGAGTGCATAGAATAGGGAGGAAGTTTAGTGCATATGTGTCTTTCAGGGAATTGGGCAAGTGTACTCCTAAGTGCTGGATGGCTTTAGGGGACCAAGTGAAGGGGAAAACTGAACAGAGTGAGCATACAAGAGCTGAGGGAAGGGAGATGTTTAGGGCAGTGCTTATGGAGATTTGAATTTTATAATTGCTGAAAAATTTGTATTTGTCTATTACTCGAAGGAGGGAGGAAACGTAGTTAGTGGTTGGGTGATGAAAAGTAAGATGGAGGTTACTGACACACAGTCCTTTGATATCAGGGTCATGCCTAATAGCCACAAGGAGGTGCTCCATGACTAGGGCATAAAGAATTGGGGAAAGTGGACAGCCTTGGCAAGTGCCATTACCGATGGTTAGAGGGGAGGAGAGGGTACTGTTTACGTGTATTTGGGCCTGTGGGGAAGAGTTTAAGGCTTTTATGTGAGAGATCATGATGGGCCCTAGGTCTATTTGGTTGATGGTCGCCTCGAGAAACCTCCAGTCAACTCTGTTGAAGGCGTCTAGTGAGAGTATCATCATCAGTGTTTGAGAGCATTGAGCTTGATGAATAGCGGAGAAGTCCTTCAGAGTATTGTCCCTGGCCTCTCTCTGCGGGATAAAACCCACTTGGTTGGGGTGAATCAAATCTTCTATATGTTTCCCCAGACTATTGGCCATAAGCTTGGCATATACTGTAGTTTTGCTTCGTGTTGATAAGGGAGACTGGCCGGTAGCTGGGGCAGAGCATTGGATCCTTGCCCTCTTTAGGCAAGACTTAAAGAGATACCACATTGTCGATATCACATTGAAAGCTTGCAGTAAAAGGGAGGAGAGTTCAGAATGTAAGATCTTATAAAGACGGATCATGAAGCCATCAGGGCCAGGGCTTTTAACCGTTGGGGTCCTGGAAATCCCTAGTTCTAATTCCTGTGGAGTGAAGGCCATGTATTGTGAGAGGGGGAGCTGAGGAGTGGGTTTTCGAGTGGAGGACTGCAGAGAGAGCAATCTATCAAGGGGTTAATTTTGAGGTCCTGGCGCCAGGCTGGTTTCAGTTCAGCTGCTAGATCATCCATGTCTCTCTTGCTAGGGAGAAAGGTAAGAACAGCCTGTAGTTCTGGATGGCCCTGAAGAATGTGAGCAGCTATGTCAGGTCAGTGGCATGTTGGAGGCAAGAGGTAGAGGTGCGTCAGGGTCCCAGGTCTACATCTGCGGCAAGTGACTGGGGGGTCAGCATCTGCTCCGGGAGACAGATCAGACTCCGAAAGCTGCTGTGGGGGGGGGGGGGAGGTTTGGGTGGACTCAAAGGGTCCAACTGTATATCAAGTCTTGCACATACTTGGCCCACAGCCATCTTGGATGAGCAGGGGAGAGAGAGACACCGTCTTTCCACTTTTGGCGAAGAAAGAGATGGGGACTACGGTGAGAAGTTTCAGGTACTCACCGAGTTGGCAGTATTCCTGGAGGGTACAGGCCACAGAGCAGGAGGGAGCTGCGGGCCTTCGGGAGGGTTCGGGGACATCGTGGCAGGAGGCTGCAGAATCTGTGAGTGTGTCGGGGGATGCGGGGGGTGCTAGAGCCTGCAATCACTTTCAGGCTCCTGCAATCACTTTCAAATGACTCCTCCTCCACTAGATCACATATAAAAATAAACAAAAACAAACATCAACACATCGGGTAAGCCACATCTGAAAATGCCTATATTATAAACACATAAAAATATTTATTCCATATGGTGAATGTTGTAGTGAGGAAAAAAAATTAAAATGGCCAAACCATCGTATATTTGCCATCTCGCCTCCAAAAAAAAAAAAGAATAAAAAGCAATAAGAATGGCAGACAATCCCCAAAGTGATATAAATAAAAAGTAAACATTGCCCCACAAAAGAAAACACTAAGGCCAGGTCCCCTGGTGAAAAAGGCTGTCCCTTGTGAATCTTGGAGGGAGACACATTATCACTTAATGCACCAAGCCATCTATGCTTTTGACATACCTGCACACCCAAATATGCTGAACTGATTAATGCACTGCCCCAAGTGTGCCCTTTTGGGAGTGGATTTGTGGCACTGCCTCTGGGGATGCCCACAGGTGTGATGTTTTTGGAGGATGGTTATCAAGTAGATTCATGATAACTGGCACGTAAATGATGACCCAATGCCAGTATCGTTTCATTCTTACCCCATGAACTTGACAACACCCATGGTGGTAGACAGAGCACTACTGGTGGCCTTACACTGTTTGATGACAAACTGGCTGCTCTCGAGGACGCCAACCAGGCTGGAAGTAAATACTCAAATGCGCCATTTCATATACATGGATAGAATTGATACAGAATGCTCCAAAGACAGACAAACTACAGGTGCATCTCAATAAATTAGAATATTTTTGAAACGTTCATTCATTTCAGTAATTCAGTAATACAATTCATAATCAGCGTCTTCCATGATTGTGTGTCCTACTGAACCAGACTGAGGGACCATTTAAAGGCTTAGGAAACCTTGGCAGGTGACACTGAATTGACAATACTGAACTTTTTTTTACAATATACTAATTTTCTTAGATTTTGGTTTTCATTACCTGTAATCCATATCAACATATACAGAAATGAAACACTTGAAATAGAACACTCTGTGTGTAAAGAATCTAGAAAATATAGGAGGTCACTTTTTTAATTTAATTACTGAAAGAAATAAACGTTTCAAAGATATTCTAATTTATTGAGATGCACCTGTAAATCTTTTTTTAAGACTTGGAAAGCATACATATGTGCACATTTCACAGCTGGAGAGCTAAAATCCTTTAGATACAAGTCATGGTACATACTTGAAGCCTTGAAAGGAACTCTGGGAAGGCTCCAAATCCACTAATTATACCTACTGAGATACTTTACTGGTAACCTTACTAACCTGGTGAAAAGTTGTTTTTTTTGTTCTTTATTTCTTTTATTTGCTGTTTTCCTTCAGCTCTTACTACATGAATTGAAAAATATTGCCTTGAGTATGAACAAGCTATAAGTGTGTTAACATGTATACCCTCCTTTGTGATGTTACCCAGCTGCAACACACACCTATCGACCTGTATTTGATGAACAAACAAAACATTTTATTTAAAAAAAAAAAAATCTTATGCCACCCACATCACCGAACACCCTTTGGCTGGAGCCCCACATAATGTAAACAAGTGTTTTATAATACCTGCAAAGTGGATGGGATTCTGGCTAATCTTATCCACACATTGCAGAAAAATATCCGCAGCAGATATTTTGTGAAAATTGATTACCACGTGTGTCCAGCATCAACTGCAATGGTAGAAAAACTAAAGCCATGTGGCTTGCTACACACATGGCAATCTTGGCAGATGGTGCATCTGGTTGCACCTGCAAGGTAAAAAAAATTTTTGCTTCATCATATTCCAGAGACTGCACTGCACTACAACCACCACAAACAGTCATATCTTCCATTGCTGCTATATGACAAATTTTGAAATTAATGTTGTTTAAAACTGGCAATACTACAAGAAATTATTAAATGTACCCTTAATGTATGACAAACTTTGTAATGAATGTGAATTAGAACTGGAAATACCATAAGAAATTACTACATGCATCATTGTACCATGACAAATTTGGTAATGAATTCAGCTTAAGGCCAGGGCCCCACGTGGTGTAAACACTGCAGAAAAAACAGCTGCATTTTACAGTTCCTGCAAGGTGTAAGGTTTTCCTTATAGGTATAATTGAAGCAGAAAGTCCACATAGGAAATGCTGTGTAATGCATTTCCACCGTGGTTTTTCCCACAGCACTTTTTCGCTGCAGCCCGCTACGTGGGGCCTTAGCCTAAAAGTGACAAAACCACAGTAGAAAAAAATATTTAATTGCACCACTGCAAATTCTGTAATGAAAGCGGCTTACAACTGGCATTGGCAATATCACAAAATAATGCAAAAAATAATTCTTTGACACAAAAAGAGTGGCACACTGTGGCAGGCTCTATATAAAAAAGCAGTGCTGTACAATTTCACAGAATTGTCACTTCTTTTACAAAGACAGGGCAATGAAAAGGTGGCACGCTGTGGCAGACTCTATGTACAAAAAAAAAAGAGTGTCCTGCAATTTCACAAAATTTGTAACTCCTTTTACACAGAGTCTGTTCTGGACAGAAACCACTTCCTATAATCTTCCCCTATATGTGTTTGTCTAAATTAATTGAATCTAATCTACTTTCTGCTCACTCTCCACTATTTCCTATCTGTATTTTCTGTGCAATTTTTCTACATTTTTGCACTGTCCCTGCTTGTTGAGGTCTGTTCCTGCTCTGTTTCTGCTTTCTTTTCCACTCTCTGGGTATTCTCCTATATAGTACCTATGACATCATCAGTGACCTCTGCACCCATGGCCCCTGCTAATTGGATGAGAGGCTGATGGAAAGACCAAACTTTTGTGAATTTCAGGTCAAATGTGCTTTGTCGTGAACCGGTTCATCCATCTCTAATAACTATCTATATTTTAAAAAAAAAAATCTACTAATTCCTCAAATAATACACTGACACTTGTCAATTCTGTAGGGGTTTTCATTGTATCCACTCCTGATAATAGATGATATCATAGATTATCTACTGCCCTTCCTTGCAGAAAGCACGGCAAGAAAATTCTTCCATAGACCTCAGTGAGTTTGTTCCAGTCTATTACTGTCTATTGCCATGAGGTTGTTGTAAAGTATCACCAAATGCTGTTAGCTGAGTAGTGGAGAAGCTCAGGCAAGATGGCAACCCCATAATCATAAAAACATGTTAGAAAAAAGTGATTTATTTCACTGTTTGGTTTTAATAAGTAAATGAAAAATTTGGTGATATATTCCCTTTAATTCAGTTGCAAAAACACCCAAAACATAAGTGCTAAAAGAGTATGAAAAAGAAAATAGAACACGATAAGCTAAAAGATGGTTTTAAAAAACAGTTGGCCAGCATATTAGAGAATACCTTGTTGACATAAATCAATAGGCCTATTGTTTGAAAGAAAGAATCTGGTCCTTCTCTGGTTTTGGTAGAACACTGGCGTGGGCCTCTACAGATTGTTACATGAACGGAGCATCATTAGATGCTAAGGAAAGGTGATGTCAGCCTTATATTGGTCAACACACTTAGTCAATGCAGTGTGGCCGTTTCTCCCAACCATCCCTGAATGGAGTAAAGTTGGGAGTGAAAGGACCAAAATACCTCTAATATCTGGATAAGGTGGCCTCTATGGGGGGTCTGAGGATCGTCTACCACATTTATCGTACTGAATATCGTAATATCTCCTGTAAAGGTCCTTGAAGCTATAGTATTTATGGTCTAGAAGGGCCCAAAGGACCTCTTGGACCTTGGCCAGTCCTGTCAATGAGGGACACATTCTGTTTGTGCACCAAGTCCAAAGAGTCAATCTTAATGAGCAGTTTTGAGATAGTGAAAATCAGATCTTTATTTAATCTGTTACCATGTTTAATAAGTGTTCCTCTAAGAACACACTTTAAAGTTTCTGACTGAGTAGGGGTAGTAGGATTAGAAACATGTGTCCTTGAGGAGATTGCTGTCAACCTCCAGGTCCAAGACTGCTGAGCCCCAACAGGTTGAGAGGTAAAAACATCTTATAACTTTTCAATATCAATTTTAGATTTCTAATCACATCAGAAAGAAATAGTATTATTTAAAGCACTGTTTAAAACTGGTGGTCTCCCAGTGTGAAACTCTCAACATTATCTTACATCCTAAGGTTCCTTCTATTTTGAGCCAAAGTTATGCTTTTTTTTACCCAGAGAAAAGTTTTTGTTCAGTGCCCTAACTTTGTATCTAAATATCCTTCTAAAAATAAATGACTTATGTCCTTGGCACCAAGCCACTTGGGTGCATGCACCATCCCATCCCCTCCACAGATGGTGCTGATCTGTCCTATTACTGGGCGTGCATGTGCTCAGAGAAATTAATAATTTCCTTATTGGAGTTTCCCTGCTGAACACCAGATAGCCCTGCATTATTTTTGGGGGAATGAACACTCATCAATTGCCTAATATATTCAGATAAACTTAATGTATGACTACAGCAAAGACAAGGAAATTCCCCCAGCAATATCCTGCAAATCCAGCAGTAGACTGCAGACTTTAATGAGGTTGTCCAGTTTAGAAAACCTGTTTCTTCACACCCTATTAGGAAATTTTAATTTTATAGAGAATGAAACTCAGTATTTATTGACCAAGCCAAGGCATTAGACTTGGTGAAATGGTGATACCTGTGTGAAGTCATGTCTTATTTTGCTTTCATACCAACCTTCCCATACCAATATGCATATGTCTGGTTGCTTTCCACTGGATAGGCACACACGTCAGGACTGTCTCTTTGCCATTGCTATTGAGCCCCTTGCAATCCAGGTGCACTCCACCTTATTGATAACTAACTTCAGATTTGGACACCATGATGTGTGTATAGGATTATATGCAGATGATACCATCCTTTTCTTTTACGACCCGGGCTCCTCCTTGACTACTGTCCTGTCCATATTTGATCACTTCAGATGCCACTCTGACATTAAAGGGTTGCCCTATTATGGACACTATCCAATATCAGAGGACAGAGGGTAAGTATCCAATCACTGGGGTCTGATCGCCAGGTTTCTAGTAATCAGGAGGGAGGGGGACCGAAAATTTCCTTAAAGGCTCCTTGTGAATGGAGAGCCAGTACATATTCTCTTCAACCCATCTCTACATGGCTGTTCTCTGACCCCTATCCTAGAATTTCATCCAGGCTGTATTTTTTGCAATCCCATGTGTCCTTATCTGTACTAGTGTCAGTCTTTTGATGCTCAGTGATTTTATGGTAGTTCCCTTGTCAGTGTATTTGTAACTACATAGCCCAGTCTCCTCATGTGTCACAGTTTGTTGATTAATTGGTTAACCACTTAAATTAGTGCTAGTTTTGAAGCTCTGCATCCCTATATAAGTAGATACAGCTTATGGGGGAAGCATTTCCAATGCAGGGGGGCATTTCCTAAGGCAGAATCCATCTTAACCGAAGTTCAGATTAACCAAAGTGCACTTATACATGGCACTTAGACAGGGCACAAGACAGGCCAGCCATGGAAGACCACCAGGTAAACTTAAAACCAAAACAACAAGCTTTATCACATGGTATGATATAGCTGCACTGTCACTTACTATGTTAGCAATTGTCTTCCTGCAGAGCTCTCCTACATCTTTACCACCAGTGCACACTATCCATATCAGTCCTTCTCTTCTGCCTTTTCCCATGTACAGCTCTCACACACTTTTCACTCTCTTCAACTACCCTAATCCCTATACTGCTTTTAGCAGTCAAACCAAATATAAGCATCCACATAAATCACTGAACCACCTTCTGTCTCTGTCCATTTTGCTCCTCCTAACTGCTGGGGACATCTCTCCAAACCCTGGTCCTCCTTCTCTCCAAAATTTTTCCTCTTCTTACACACACAGGAATCCTACAAACCTAATCAATATTTGCCGTGTTCCCTCTCCTTATCTTTCACCTGTCTCTTTTAATTGTTCTCTCTGGAACGCCCGCTCAGTGTGTAACAAACTAGAATATATTCCTCAGCAAATCTCTCAACATGCTTGCCCTTACTGAAACCTGGATCCAGCAGTCTGATACTGCCTCCCCTGCTGCTCTGTCTAATGGTAGCCTACAATTCTCACACACCTCTAGGCCTGACAACAGGAAGGGTGGAGGGGTTGGGTTACTTCTGTCACCGCAGTGCACTTTTCAGGCCATACCACCAGTACCCTCACTCACATTCCCCTCATTTGAAGTACATGCTATCAGACTTTTCCGCCCACTCTCCTTACATGTAGCTGTGATCTACCGTCCACCGGGTTCACCCTACCAATTTCTGGATCACTTCGCTTCTTGGCTTCCCCTCTTTTTATCCATTGAAATTCCTACCCTCATCATGGGTGACTTTAACATCCCCACTGACACCCCTGTCTCCCCAGCTGCCTCACAGTTTCTCTCAATAACCAAGTCTTTTGGTCTTTCACAACTTTCCTCTTCTGCCACACATGTAGATGGCAACACCATTGATCTTGTCTTCCATCGACTCCTCACAGTTTCTAAATTTAGTAACTCTTCTCTGCCACTCTCTGACCATAACCTTCTCTCACCATCAGTGCTTTCTCTCCTTGACAGGACACACCTACTCATCATACATATAGGAATTTACGTGCTATTAACACCCAGCACCTCTCAGATACTCTACAGTCCTCTCTGTCCCCCATCTCTTCACTCTCCTGTCCCAATCTGGCCACCAGTCACTATAATGAAAGCCTTAAGAGTGCATTGGATGAGGCGGCTCCCCCCTCCACTCGAAAGGTTAGACGCAGGATGCAGCCTGCGTCTAACCTTTCGAGTGGAGGGGCGCCTCATCCAATGCACTCTTAAGGCTTTCATTATAGTGACTGGTGGCCAGTCACTATAATGAAAGCCTTAAGAGTGCATTGGATGAGGCGGCTCCCCCCTCCACTCGAAAGGTTAGACGCAGGATGCAGCAACCCTGGCACACGCCACAGACACGTTTTCTTCAGCGGTGCTTTAGGTGTGCTGAACATCTGTGGAGAAAATCATATACACCTGCAGACTTCTTCCACTTTAAATTTATGCTTAAAACCTATAATTCTGCCCTTCACCTAGCCAAACAAGGCTATTTCACCACTCTCATCTCTTCTCTCTCCTGTAACCCTAAAAGGCTATTTGAAACTTTTCATTCCTTACTTACCCCTAAGGTGCAGATGCCATTCACAGACCTTAGCGCAGATGACCTGGCCTCTTATTTCCATGATAAAATTGATAAGATCCGTCAGGAAATAACTGCCCAATCCCCAGGTGGCATTGACCCCCTCACCAGCCGCACTTCAGACTGTTCATTCTCATCTTTTGAACCTGTTACAGAGGAGGAAGTATCTCAGCTACTTTCCTCTTCTCGCCCTATGACCTGCAGTAGTGACCCTTTCCCCTCACACCTTCTCCAGTCTCTGTCGCCTGCCGTCATGACTTACCTTACTAAAATATTTAACCTCTCTCTCTCTTCTGGAATTTTCCCATCCTCTTTCAAACATGCTGTCATAACCCCACTACTGAAGAAATCCTCCCTTGACCCGTCCTGTGCTGCTAACTATCGACCTGTCTCTAACCTTCCTTTTATCTCCAAGATCTTGGAACGCTTGGTCTATTCTCATTTAATCCACTATCTTTCTGCTAACTCTCTTCTTGACCCCTTACAATCTGGCTTCCGCACTCTGCACTCTACTGAAACGGCCCTCACAAAAGTCTCCAATGATCTCCTGACAGCTAAATCCAAAGGTGACTTCTCTCTTCTTATTCTTCTAGATCTCTCAGCAGCATTTGACACTGTTGACCATCAACTCCTTCTCACTATGCTCCACTCTGTCGGCATCACAGACACCACTCTCTCCTGGTTCTCCTCTTATCTCTCTGACCGCACTTTCTGTGTATTATTTGCGGGCTCTGTTTCTTCCCCTCTTCCCCTTGCCGTTGGGGTTCCTCAGGGCTCGGTGCTAGGTCCCCTGCTCTTCTCCCTCTACACAGCCCCCATTGATTTGGCTTCCGGTACCATCTTTATGCTGATGACACCCAATTATATACGTCATCCCGTGACATCACCCCTGCACTAATACAAAACACCAGTGACTGTCTCTCTGCTGTCTCAAATATCATGTCTTCGCTCTATCTGAAACTGAATCTCTCAAAGACTGAACTATTGCTGTTTCCACCATCTAATAGATCTGTCCCTGATATCGCCATTGCAGTCTCTGGCCTTACCATAACTCCCAGGCAGTATGCCCGCTGCCTCGGGGTTTTGTTTGACTCAGACCTTTCCTTCACCCCCCCCATATCCAATCACTTGCACGCTCATGTCATCTCCACCTCAAAAACATGTCCAGAATCCGCCCTTTCCTTACCACAGATACACTAAAGACACTTATTGTTGCAATGAATCACTCTCGCCTTGACTACTGTAACTCCTTACTAATCGGTCTTCCCCTTACTAAACTCTCCCCTCTACAATCTATTCTGAATGCGGCGGCCAGGCTCATCTATCAGTCTAGACGCTACAGTGATGCCTCCGGTCTGTGCCGGTCACTATATTGGCTGCCTATTCAATACTGAATACAATATAAACTATCGCCCAACTCAATGACCTAAGACTAACATCCTCTATTATCAGAACCTCCCACGCTCGTATACAAGACTTCTCCCGAGTTTCACCACTTCTCTGGAATGCTCTATCCCAGACTATCAGATTAACCCCCAATTTCCACAGCTTCAAGCGTAAACTAAAGACATATCTTTTCAGATAGGCCTATCACAACTCCTAATGTAAACCCTTCCGTAGTTAGAATCCCTAAAACGTACCCTCTGTTTATGCTTCAACATTACCTCACAGGATATGATGCTGTATCAGACTAGCTTTATATGTCCAGGTACCATGTGCATGTTAAAGGACACGACTGGTGACGGCTCATACAGCTTTATATATGTGTAATGACAGTAACCTCTATTACAAAATTGTCTGACCATTGTATAAACAATGCTACGTCTGTTGCCGCCCCTGCTACCTCCTGTGTCACCCCCTCTACCTCATAGATTGTAAGCTCTTGCGAGCAGGGCACTCAGTCCCAGTGTGTGAATTGACTACTTCTTTGTAATGTATCTTTTTTGTCAGTACTTGAACCCTACAAATTGTACAGTGCTGTGGAATATGTTGGCGCTATATAAATAAAATGTATTATTATTATTAGTGCGGTTGCGTAACTGAGGCTCCTTTCACCTTTATAGGGCTGCCGGGATTGTACTGCAACCTACCTGGGTATACTCATTACACAATAACATCTAAACAGACAACTTCTCAGTTTGACTAAAACTGTGGCACATTAACCCCTTAAGGACCCAGGCAAAAGTGTGTTAAGGACCAGGCCTCGTTTTTGAAAACTGACATGTGTCACTTTATATGTCAATAACTTTGAGATGCTTTAATTTACACAAGTGATTTTGAGATTGTTTTTTTGTGACACATTGTACTTCATGTTAGTGGGAAACACTAATCAATATTTTTGCATTTATTTATTAAAAAAAATTTGGAAATTTGGAAAAAAAATATTGCAATTTTCAAAATGTGAAATTCTCTGCTTTTCAGACAGATAGTCATACCACCCAAATACATTAATACATATTATATACCATATCTCAGCTATATATTGGCATCATCTTTTAATCGTCCTGTAATTTATTTTGGATGTTAGAAGGCTAACAGCGATTTTCCAGATTTACAAGAAAATTTCCCAAACTAATTTTTTAGGGACCACTTCAGTTCTGAAAGGGATTATATAGGCCTATATATTAGAAACCCCCATAAATCACCACATTTTCAAAACTGCACAGCTCAAATAATTCAAAACAGTATTTGTGAAGTTTGTTAACCCTAAAACAATATGTAGGTGAAATTTAGACATTTACATTTTTCCACTAATCCCTTAATTTAGCCCTAAAATTAACACATTCACAAAGGGTTAAAGGAGAAAATGCATCTCACAGTTTGTTATGCAATTTCTCCAGAGCACAGAAATACCCCACATGTGGGTATAAACTGATGTTTGGGCACACAGCAGCGCACGGAAGGGAAGGCACGACACTGGACGTTTGAAAAGCAGATTTTGCTGGAATAGTTTTCAGGTGCCATGTCTCATTTGCAAAGCCCCTAGAGTACCAATACAAAGGAAACCCCAAAAAAGTGACCCGATTTTGGAAACTACACCCCTCACAGAATTCATCAAGGGGTATAGAATCATTCAATATTTTTTTTTAAACTATAGTTTTTATTGAAATTTTTATAAGTAACATAACAACAATATGGGAGGTGAAATCAAGATAAACAGAAAAAAAAAAAATGTATACATGGTAAATCGTCCAATAACAACACAAAGAACACAGGCAGGAGGGGGAGGGTAACGACAAGGGAAAGAGGGGAAGGGAAGAAGAAGGAAGGGGAGGAGTCAGAGACCATGTAGAATACAATACACGGCCCAGGATGACCACACAGCAGTAAAGGATTCCATTGTATGATTAAGAGAAGCCGTCAAATACTCCATACTACGGACATCTTTCACTCGAGCAATAAGCTCTGGACCAGTGGGAGGATAAGTCTTCCTCCAATGGAGAGCAATGAGGGTTTTAGCGGCAGTACATAAGTATAGAAACAATTTAGAGGTCTGCTTACCCAGGTGCCTGGTGGGAAGATTAAGGAAATAGGTAAAGGGATCCAGGGGAACACCTTGAATAAAAAGGGCATCAGTGAGGTATCTAATCTCTGTCCAGAAGGGGTGTATCCCCGGACATTCCCATAAAATGTGGCATAACGTACCCACCCCCGCCTGGCAGCGTCAACAAATGGAAGGAGTGCTAGGATTAAGAGAATGGAGCAAGGCGGGGGTGTGGTACCAATGCATGCAAGTATCTTATATTGGATCTCGCAGAAAGTAATACAGGTAGAGGACTTATCTGCACGAGACCAAATAATCTGCCATTGCCCGGGTGAGATTTGCCCATTCAGAGCCCCAGACCACTTAATCATATACTTATGGGAGACAGGGTCCTGTCTCTCCGGAGAGGAAAGGAGCCTATAGATGCCCGATATCAGACCTGCCGTGGAGATACCTGCTCGGCAAACATTTTCAAAGGCAGTGTGGACTGAGACCTTCGGAGAACCAAACTGGGAGGTCACAAAGTGGATAATTTGCTGGTAGTGGAACCACTCAGAAGTAGGCAAATGCAGCACAGAGGTAAAATAGACAAAAGGCATGAGCTCCAAGGTCGACGGATCCACCAGGTCAGCAATGTGAAAGAGGCCCAGTTTACTCCAGGGCCGTACCATAGTCGCCGTGAGTCCGCCCCCCCCCCCCAGGAGGAGAGGGTTGTACAAGAAGGAAATATGAAAATGAAATTTTTCCATAGATACGCCATTTTAGTGCCCAATATGTTGTGCCCAGCTTATGTCTGCAGAGACATACACTCCAAAAACTGTTAAGCGGGTATCCTGGGCACAACAGGTTTTGGAGCATTAGTCTCTGATACAAGTCGGGCACAACATATTATGCATTGAAATGACGTATTCCTGGGAAAATTGTCATTTTCACCATTCACAATAAGCTGTGTATTCATTTATGGATAATAAATTATAGCAACACTTGGGGGTTAAAAATGCTCACTGTTCCCCTAGATAAATTCCTTCAGGGGTTTAGTTTCCAAAATGGGGTGACATGTCAGGGGATTCCACTTTACTGGCGTTTCAGCTCTGCAAAAGTGCAATGGCGTCCAAAAAACAAACCATCCAAGTCTGTGCTCCAAAAACCAAATAGCGCTACTTCCCTTCTGTGCCCGGCTGTGCCCAAACAGAAGTTTATAGCCACATATGACATTAAGTATGTTATCCTGGGTACACCAGTGTCATACATGTGGGCATAAACTGCAGTTTGGGCACACAGCAGGGCACAGAAGGGAAGGAGCGCTATGTGGCTTTTGGAGCGCAGATTCAGATGTTTGGTATCTGGATACCATGTCATGTTTGCAGAGCCTCTAAGGTACCAGTAAAGTGGAATCCCCTAGGGAATGACCCCATTTTGAAAAATGCACCCCTCAAAGAATTTACAAGGGGTGTAGTGAGCATTAGTATCCCAGATGTGAATGCACAGCTGGGGAAAAGTGAATATGTAAGCTGTGTGGAGTGCATTGGGTACACTAAATTCCCTACTAGTTCCCCAGTAGCTCCTATTATTAGGGGGGGGGGTTCATTCTGGGGGTCACTTCTGGTTTATTATCCCTCGTAAGGTCTAAATCTGGTTTGTACCCTGAAATACGCTTGCACAGCTTATACATTCCCTTCCTGACGCCACCAGATGTGGCCATGTTCTAATGATTTTGCGATTTTTGGGGTTTTTGTCTTCACATTCTTCAAGCTATATTTTCTTTATTTTTTTGTTAATATAGCCATATGAGGGCTTGTTGTTTGCAGTATGAGATGTATTTTGTAATGATTTTATTTTTGGGCGCCTACAACTTATTAAATAAATTTTATTAACTCTTTCTTGGTGGATTTAAAAAACCCCATCAATTCTGGCATTAAAAAACCCATCAATTCTGGCATTACGTTTTACCTTTTAAATTTTTCGCCATGCAGTGTACAGCATAAGTAACATGTTACCTTTATTCTGGGGGTCGGTATGATTACGGCGATATTTCATTTAGATTGTTTTTTTATGCGATACTAATTTTGCAAAACAAAAACCCATTTGGGGAAAGAAATCAATTAATTTAACATCGCCATCTTGCGTAACATTTTTATTTTGCGGTTTACAGAGTTGGTTGCGGACTTATTTTTTGCAGGACAATCTGTGCTTTTTATTGGTATTTTTTTGGGTAGATATGACTTTTTGATAACTTTTTATGGCATATTTAGTAAGGTGAGATGGCGAAAAATCATTACTTCCGGCGTTTTTTTTCCATTTGTTTTTCCTGACGTTCACCATGTACATTAAATATTGTGTCAGTTTTATTGTACAGGTTGTTATGGACGCGGCGATACCAAATATGTATTGTTTTTATTAATTTTTATATAATTCATTTTATATAGGAAAAGGGAAATTTTGGGGCTTTATTCTTTTATTAATTTTTTTCACACACTTTATTTTTTTTGTTCACTTTTTTTTACTTTTCAATGTGTCCCTTTAGGACACCTGAAACAAAGACATTTTTGAAAGCAGTGAAACACAAATGTTGACTTTGAGTCAGAGTTCTGTGTGTTCCTCCTCTGTAGTAACTTGTAATTTACTAATGTTGTTTTTCTGTACGGTCAACCATGTCTTCACTGACACAGATTCCATTCTTTAGAAGCCATGTGGCATCTGCTGAGAAAGATATTTCTCATAGCCCAAGACTTTCTCTTCTTCCTCTGCTTTTTGTTGAGTTGGAGGAGAACTGCCATTCTTTTTTTTAAAGTAGAAGAGGTAGAGGAGAAAGACAGTGTGTTGGAGGAGGTAGTAGTGGCAGGGGGTGACATCACAGAAAGAGGGTAGTGGCGAATGCAATAATTCCACCCAAAACATGCAGCCCCTACATCCAAAAGACCTACCTGGGGTGAATCAAAGGCAAGCTTGAGTGGTGATGGCACTAGCAGACACATTTCTGGGTTTGGCGGAAGCAGCTTAGTGCGGTCATCTCTCATATGGGAATTTTTTTGTACATTACCAAACGACAAATTGATGACAAGCTGAAAGAAGATAATGAGCCATGGGCATGCAGGCACTAAGTCTCTCCATACACAAATAAAATGACATCACCAGCATATTTGGCAAAATGTAATTAGCAGTGTCACCAAGTGAGCAAAACTGTTCTATTCCTTCTCCCCATGATCTTCTTTATAGACAGACCTCATCCATTCCACATCTAGCACATGGTCATCGCCACATTATCATTCATCACCATCTGCTTCTCTTACATGCAATATGCACTCAGTCATCCGACTGTTCTGCAACTTTAACTCTCACCCAGTCAAGTTACTGGCAGGGCAATTGCTGCTGTGCCACCTCCAGGATTTAAAGTATAAGCAAACCCCTCCCCACTTTCCTATTGGTAAGGGCCTATCATATTATGCCCTGCTACATTGCCCCTCATGTTGCCACGGCTGCCTATCACCACTGCCGTCAGTACGGCATATTAAGCCCTGCCGCATTGTCACACATGTTTCAATAGCTGCCACCACTCAGACAGACATGCCCTGTGGCCTAGTCCATCATTTTACACCCTGCAGCACTGCCACACAAGTTGCCACAGATGCCACCATTCAGGCAGACATGTTCTGTGGCCTGGTCCATCATATTAGGCCCTGCCACACATGTTGCCACAGTGACCACCACTGCCAGACATGTCTCTGCTGCATTATACAGCAGAGACCCAGCGCTAATGCTCACACTGATCACGGGCATTAACCCCCCCCCCCCCCCGCCTCGGTCAAAACTCCGTCAGAGCGAGATCTGGAGCCGGAGTCCCATTGTCATGACAGCCGGGAGCCTATTGAAGGCTCCCAGACTTGTCTGCCATTTACTTCTATTGCAGACTGGACTATGCAGCCTGCAATAGAAGTGCTGATATTCATTAGCATTGTAATGCATTGCATTAGTGATCAGACCCCCTGGGGTTAAAGACCCCCTAGGGGGTTTAATTAATGCAAGATATTTTTTTGTAAATATATATATATACATCTACAGTGGGGGAAAAAAGTATTTAGTCAGCCACCAATTAGTTCTCCCACTTAAAAAGATGAGAGAGGCCTGTAATTGACATCATAGGTAGACCTCAACTATGAGAGACAAAATAAGAAAACAAATCCAGAAAATCACATTGTCTGATTTTTAAAGAATTTATTTGCAAATTATGGTGGAAAATAAGTATTTGGTCAATAACAAAAGTTCATCTCATTACTTTGTTATATATTCTTTGTTGGCAATGACAGAGGTCAAATATTTTCTGTAAGTCTTCACAAGGTTGGCACACACTGTTGCTGGTATGTTGGCCCATTCCTCCATGCAGATCTCCTGTAGAGCAGTGATGTTTTGGGGCTGTTGCTGGGCAACACAGACTTTCAACTCCCTCCAAAGGTTTTCTATGGGGTTGAGATCTGGAGACTGGCTAGGCCACTCCAGGACCTTGAAATGCTTCTTACGAAGCCACTCCTTCGTTGCCCTGGCGGTGTGCTTGGGATCATTGTCATGCTGAAAGACCCAGCCACGTTTCATCTTCAATGCCCTTGCTGATGGAAGGAGGTTTGCACTCAAAATCGCACGATATATGGCCCCATTCATTCTTTCATGTACACGGATCAGTCGTCCTGGTCCCTTTGCAGAGAAACAGCCCCAAAGCATGATATTGCCACTCCCATGCTTCACAGTAGGTATGGTGTTCTTTGGATGCAGCTCAGCATTCATTCTCCTCCAAACACGACGAGTTGTGTTTCTACCAAATAGTTCTACTTTGGTTTTATCTGACCATATGACATTCTCCCAATACTCTTCTGGGACATCCAAATGCTCTCTAGCAAACTTCAGACGGGCCCGGATATGTACTAGCTTAAGCAAGGGGACACGTCTAGCACTGCAGGATCTGAGTCCCTGCCGGCGAAGTGTTACTGAAGGTAGCCTTTGTTACATTAGTCTCAGCTTTCTGCAGGTCATTCACTAGGTCCCCCGTGTGGTTCTGGGATTTTTGCTCACCGTTCTTGTGATCATTTTGACCCCACAGGGTGAGATCTTGCTTGGAGTCCCTGATCGAGGGAGATTATCAGTGGTCTTATATGTCTTCCATTTTCTAATTATTGCTCCCACAGTTGATTTCTTCACACCAAGCTGCTTGCCTATTGTAGATTCAGTCTTCCCAGCCTGGTGCAGGTCTACAATTTTGTTTCTGGTGTCCTTCCACAGCTATTTGGTCTTCACCATAGTGGAGTTTGGAGTGTGACTGTTTGAGGTTGTGGACAGGTGTCTTTTATACTGATAACAATTTCAAACAGCTGCCATTACTACAGGTAATGAGTGGAGGACAGAGTAGCCTCTTAAAGAAGAAGTTACAGGTCAGTGAGAGCCAGAAATCTTGCTTGTTTGTAGGTGACCAAATACTTATTTTCCACCATAATTTGCAAATAAATTCTTTAAAAAATCAGACAATGTGATTTTTTAGATATGTTTTCTTATTTTGTCTCTCATAGTTGAGGTCTACCTATGATATCAATTACAGGCCTCTCTCATCTTTTTAAGTGGGAGAACTTGCACAATTGGTGGCTGACTAAATACTTTTTTTCCCCACTGTATATTGGGGCACTATGGAAAATAATGAATAAATAAAAAGAAATTCAGAGTGCTTCTTTAAAAGGGTTGGCCATTTTTTCTGTAAAACTTGAAAAATTACTACCAAACACTTACTGAAACCCCACAAATGTCCCTGCACATAACCTTTTTTTACACTTACATAGTGTAATAATTTACACCCACCTGTAAACGGCCGCAAAGAGCACAAAAAAACTTGTCACGTCCATTTGTAATGTTTCAATCTTTTTAATAGTGCATATTATAATCTATTGTATCTCATAGACATAAATCAAAACAAAAATAGAGATAAAGTGACTAGTGCTTTAGTATATAATCGATATTTTGGTGCATATACCAGAAAAAAGGAACAAAGCTACTCCAGGATAATAGCATATTTATAAGGGTCCACAGGAAAATATATGGACCATATAATAAACAATACAGTATCTTGCAAGTAGATCAACAATAGATTTCAGGCTAAAGGACAGGAGCCCAGCTTTCTAATACATGGAGAACATGGCTGTAATAAAATAGACATAAGTTTACATAATGCCTATACAATCTTACAGGATATATGAGAAAACAGGAGCAGAATAAGCCATAATGGTAAGGAGCAAGTGGAAAAGGCCAGCCAGGCCCAGGAGTATGGTGCATCATGGCTGTACAACTCAGTTATATAGAAGGCAAGGAAGTCGGCATCCATGTGACCGGAAGTGACGTAATTCTAGAAGTGATGTCACACTTGGTTCGAGACTCCCATTATGGTAAACTTAATAGACAAGATGTAAGGGAATTGCCAGTTGAGCAATTCCCCAGTGCTGCTGCAGAACCCTGGGGGGAGGGGCACAACAAGACAGTGAGCCCTAAGATGACCCCCCTCCCCCCCCCCCCACTGTCCCTGGCTAACTTGCCTATCTGTCCTAGGCGATAGCAGTAACTGGTCGACAGACCCTACCTAATATACTGTAGGTGACAACACAGAACGTAGACAGGACAAACAACAAACAAAGGGAGGTCAGCTAGCCAAGGGGTCGGTAACAGTCGAGCAATGCAGTACAAAATCACAATCCAAGAGAATAGTCAGAGACAAAACCAGAGGTCAGGAATAGAAATAAAGGAAATAGCAGAATTGGAGATAGCAGGGAGAAGTCACAAGACAGAATCAATAGCCAGCGAGCAAGTGAGGGCTGACAACCTGTTTATAGAAAGTCAGGACCTGCCCCAGATTGGATTGGTAGACAGACTGTCAATCACACAGACAAGGCTGAGATTAACTATTAGAAGAGCAGAGAGAAACAAAGATGCAGGAGACGGGTGTGGCAGAAATTCAATTACAGACAGGAGGTATTAGGACAGTGTTCAGACTGAGCAACAAGAAACCTACGCAAGGAATCAAACTGAACACGCCTCCTTCACCGCAGAGTGCGAGCAGAGGGTGGCGCAGAGTCCCGAACAGACAGAGACGTTACAGTACCCCCCCCCCTTATGAGGGGCCACCAGACGCTCACCAGAAAAACTAGTTTTAGAAGGACCCAGTATTTTCTCTGCCTTAAATTTCAGATCTCCCTGAACAACAAGAGGTGCTGGTGGACCAGGCAAACGTTTTTTATTCGCCTGGCGTTTCCAACTCTTAGTAGCCGAGACCGTCTCCTCACTGACACAATCTAAGGTGTACAAACCAATACAGTGGGATGAGCACTGATCTCCCCATTTTACTAACTCCCTTTTACCCCAATCAAAAATAGGGTTATGGAGGTTCAACCAGGGAAGTCCCAAAACAATATCAGAAGACAGATGCTCCATAACAAAGAAGCTTATGACCTCAGAATGTGCAGAACCCACTTGCAATGTGATTAAGGGGGTCTTGCAATGGACCTTACCCCTAGCCAGTGGGGTAAAATCCGCTCCAGTATTCTCCAGAGGAGTATCAAGCGGCAAGAGCTTAATGCCTAAAGCTGAGACAAACAAAAGTTTGACAAAGTTTGCTGCAGACCCAGAGTCAGCTAGGGCCTGGCCAGAAACAGATCTGTCCCCAGAGGACAGAGACACAGATAACAACATCTTATTGTTATTTCCGGCAAAAACCTGGTTGCCTGAGTGGTTCTTCCGACTACCACTCAGGCACTGAAGCTTTTCCCCTGGTGTGCGGGGTGTGATGGAGCAGTCTTGAATTATATGACCTGATGTACCACAGTACAGGCAGAGGATATTCCGGAGACGATGCTCTCGTCAAGTCTAGTAGTATAATGTTGTACCGTGTTAGCCATTGAAAGTAGTGGAAGAGTGAAGAAATCAGGTGATACCTTTTAGAGGCTAACTGAGTATATTTATAAGTAAGCTTTCAGGAGTAGATTGCCTTTTTTTTAAGGACTCTAAAATGCTTTGAAAACCATGTGTATAAAAATCTGTGAATTTTCAGTTCTTGTATCACACCATGTCTGATGAAGGGAGCTAGCTAGTACTCCTGAAAGCTTACTTATAAATATACTCAGTTAGCCTCTAAAAGGTATCGCCTGATTTCTTCACTCGTCAAGTCTTGGCATCCATAGCTCCCAGTTGCATGGGTTCCTCACCAGGAGTGATGGGAGAAAAAGTGGGTTTATCAGGAGAGAGAGAGAGAGAGGAAGAGACCGAAAATCTGGAGGAAACAGACCCTACTCCCTCTTTAACATTTTCCCGGATTCTACGGTCAATACGGACGACCAAAGTCATGGCCTGCTCAATAGTAGGGGGATCTGGGTGACCAACCGAGACCTCCTTAACACAGTCATACAGGCCTTTAGAGCTGACTCACACCAACCTGCAGTTACACTGCACTTGCGGAATTCTGAGGAGTACTCCTCAGCAGAGTGTTTGCCCTGCCGCATGGTGAGGAGTTGAGATTCCACAAGCCCAATGTGGTCTGGCTCAGCATAGATAGACCCCAGAGACAAAAAAAATTTTTCAAAATCAGTCCACTCCTCAGCCTCAGGAGGGAGTTTAAGGGCTCAAGTTTATGGATCCCCCTGTAGGAGGGATATAACTACTCCCACCTTTTGGGCCTGGAATAGATAAGGGTTAATCCGAAAATATAGGCGATAAGACTCCTGGAAAGTCTCAAATTTTTCTCGGTCCCCCAAGATCCGGGAGTAGCATCTTAACCCTGAAAGGGGCAGAAACAACCGGGGAAGCTGCAGCTGCAGCAGCATCAGTAAGGGTCTACCAGGCTTGCCAAATCCTCCATCTTGGCTGCAAGGCCCTGAATAGGATCCATGCTGATCCGGAGGGAAGCAATGGCAGAAGGTAATTTTTTTTTTTTTTTGAGCTGGCTATTCTGTAAGGGAATTGTCAGTTGAGCAATTCCCCAATGCTGCTGCAGAACCCTGGGGGGAGGGGCACAACAAGACATTGAGCCCTAAGCTGAACCCCCCCCCCCACTGTCCCTCTCTAACTTGCCTATCTGTCCTAGACGATAGCAGCAACTGGTCGACAGGCCCTACCTAATATAGGTGACAACACAGAACGCAAACAGGACAAACAACAAACAAAGGGACATCAGCTAGCCAAGGGGTCGGTAACAGTCGAGCAATGCAGTACAAAATCACAATCCAAGAGAATAGTCAGAGACAAAACCAGAGGTCAGGAATAGGAATACAGGAAATAGCAGAATTGGAGCTAGCAGGGACAAGTCACAAGACAGAATCAATAGCCAGCGAGCAAGTGAGGGCTGACAACCTGTTTATAGAAAGTCAGGACCTGCCCCAGATTGGATTGGTAGACAGACTGTCAATCACACAGGCAAGGCTGAGATTAACTATTAGAGGAGCAGAGAGAAACAAAGATGCAGGAGAAGGGTGTGGCAGAAATTCAATTACAGACAGGAGGTATTAGGACAGTGTTCAGACCGAGCAACAAGAAACCTACACAAGGAATCAAACTGAACACGGCCCCTTCGCCACAGTGTGCGAGCGGATGGTGGCACAGAGACCCAAACAGGCAGAGACGTTACAAAAGACATGTGGATCCCTAGAGGAAATAAAGTGCTCCCTCAAAGAGAACAAGTAGAAAATAAAAGTGAGAGCATACAAAAAGTAGAAAAAGTCATGCCAGAAGTGACGTCATTAGAGAATCCACCTCCAGCCCAGCGCGAAAACGGAAGTGGTACAGAATTGTGGGCAAAAGTAATGGCAACCTCCAAATTGTCAGTAGCGGAAAAAGGAAGTAGCAAATAGCAGGGAAATAATGGATAAAATGTAGATCGTGGATAGTGATGCAAGAAACTAAGAATAAATTATAAAAGAAATATAAAATAGTAGGGGGAAGTCTATAAAGGGGGGGCACCAAAATGAGTGGTAATACAAAATCAGGAAGGGAATAAAGGAAATTGGATAGGATAAAGGAAAATTATATAAGGGGAAAAAAGGGGGAGAAAAGGCAAATAGGGGAGGAAGGGGGAAAAAGAAAAAGGTAAGGAGAAAGAGGGAGGGAGAAGAGGATTGAGAGGAAACTAGGGAGGATAAGTAAAGTAGAAAAGGAATAGAAAGTTATGCACAAGAAGAGAAGTAAAGAAAAACCTGTAGAACATTTGACTGGGCACTACGTACCTTCTAGGATTTTAGCAAATCTGGCCTTGAATTCCTTAATTGAGGACAAGGGTGGGGCCATTGTAGTATGGGATAAAACAGCCTATATTGATGAAATCAGGTCGCAACTGGCAAACACCAAAGTATATTGGATGGTGTCAAATAATCCAACATCTATGATTCTTAACAAGATCAAAGGAATGGCAGACTCATATCTACAGAAAGGAGTCTTCTATAATAAAACACGAGTTCCTGATTGAAGAGAATCCAATAATAGCAGTATTTTACATATTACAGAAAATTCACAAGTGGTTACAGAACCCACCCAGGAGGCCTATTGTAGCCTCTACACATTCTGCTCTCTCCCTTCTATCAATATTGTTGGAGAAAATTCTCACACCATCAATTACAAATGCAAAGTCCTTCCTACTGGATACAGGAGACTTTTTCAACCAGATCAAAGGGTTGCCTCCACTTAAGGGCGACTACAGGTTAGTCACCTTTGATGTGAATAGCCTATATACTATAGTACACAAAAAAGGCTTAATTGCTACACGGGCTCTTCTTCTCGCAGCTGAAAAACTAACCACCACTATTGACTTCAGCATGGATGTTTTGGAACTATTTATAACTCACAATTACTTTATGTTTCAGGACGATTTCCTAATGCAAATACAGGGGACTGCTATGGGTTCCAATGTGGCCCGCCCATGCAAATACGTTCAGTGGGTACGGAAAGTATTCAGACCCCTTTAAATTTTTCACTCTTTGTTTCATTGCAGTCATTTTCTAAAAGTAAAAAAGTTCATTTTATTTCTCATTAATGTACACTCAGCACCCCATCTTGACAGAAAAAAAACAGAAATGTAGATATTTTTGCAAATTTATTAAAAAAGAAAAACTGAAATATCACATGGTCATAAATATTTAGACCCTTTGCTCAGTATTGAGTAGAAGCCCCCTTTTGAGCTAGTACAGCCATGAGTCTTCTTGAGAATGATGCAACAAGTTTTTCACATCTGGATTTGGGGATCCTCTGCCATTCTTCTTTGCAGATCCTTTCCAGTTCCGTGAGGTTGGATGGTGAACGTTGGTGGACGGCCATTTTCAGGTCTCTCCGGAGATGCTCAATTCGGTTGAGGTCAGGGCCCTGGCTGGGCCAATCAAGAATGGTCACAGAGTTGTTTCGAAGCCACTCCTTTGTTATTTTAGCTGTGTGCTTAGGGTCATTGTCTTGTTGGAAGGTGAACCTTTGGCCTAGTCTGAGGTCCAGAGCATTCTGGAAGAGGTTTTCTTCCAGGATATTTCTGTACTTGGCCGCATTCATCTTTCCTTCAATTGCAACCAGTCGTCCTGTCCCTGTAGCTGAAAAACACCCCCATAGCATGATGCTGCCACCACCATGTGTCACTGTTGGGATTGTATTGGGCAGGTGATGAGCAGTGTCTGGTTTTCTCCACACATACCGCTTAGAATTAACGCCAAAAAGTTCAATTTTCGTCTCATCAGACCAGAGAATCTTATTTCTCATAGTCTGGGAGTCCTTCATGTGTTTTTTGGCAAACTCTATGTGGGCTTTCATATGTCTTGCACTGAGGAGAGGCTTCCTTCGGGCCACTCTGCCATAAAGCCCCCACTGGTGGAGGGCCACAGTGATAGTTGACTTTGTGGAACTTTCTCCCATCTCCCTACTGCATCTCTGGAGCTCAGCCACAGTGATCTTTGGGATCTTCTTTACCTCTCTCGCCAAGGCTCTTCTCCCACGATTGCTCAGTTTGGCTGGACGGCCAGGTCTAGGAAGAGTTCTGGTCGTCCCAAACTTCTTCCATTTAAGGATTATGGAGGCCACTGTGCTCTTAGGAACCTTGAGTGCTGCAGAAATTCTTTTGTAACCTTGGCCAGATCTGTGCTTTGCCACAATTCTGTCTCTGAGCTCCTTGGGCAGTTCCTTTGACCTCATGATTCTCATTTGCTCTGACATGCACTGTGAGCTGTGAGGTCTTATATAGACAGGTGTGTGCCTTTCCTAATCAAGTCCAATCAGTTTAATTAAACACAGCTGGACTCCAATGAAGGAGTAGAACCATCTCAAGGAGGATCAGTAAATGGACAGCATGTGAATTAAATATGAGTGTCACAGCAAAGGGTCTGAATACTTATGACCATGTGATATTTCAATTTTTCTTTTTTAACAAATTAGCAAAAATATCTACATTTCTGTTTTTTTCTGTCAAGATGGGGTGCTGAGTGTACTTTAATGAGAAATAAAATGAACTTTTTTGCTTTTAGCAAATGGCTGCAATGAAACAAAGAGTGAAAAATTTAAAGGGGTCTGAATACTTTCCATACCCACTGTATATAGTACATTTTGAGGAAGTATACATATACAGACGTGGACAAAATTGTTGGTACCCCTCGTTTAATGAAAGAAAAACCCACAATGGTTACAGAAATAACTTTAATCTGACAAAACTGGAATTTGCCAAACTACATGTTGACAAGCCACAAAGCTTCTGGGAGATGACCTATGGACAGATGAGACAAAAATAGAAATTTTTGGCAAGGCACATCAGCTCTATGTTCACAAACGGAAAAATGAAGCATATCTTGAAAAGAACACTGTCCCTACTGTGAAACATGGAAGAGGCTCTGTTAATTTCTGGGGCTGCTTTGCTGCATCTCTCTAGAGAGAAATGTGCTGCCCAGTGTCAGAAAGCTTGGTCTCAGTCGCAGGTCATGGGTCTTCCAACAGGATAATGACCCAAAACACACAGCTAAAAACACCCAAGAATGGCTAAGAGGAAAACATTGGACTATTCTGAAGTGGCCATCTATGAGCCCTGACCTAAATCCTATTGAGCATCTTTGGAAGGAGCTGAAACATGCCATCTGAAAAAGCACCCTTCAAACCCGAGACAACTGTAGTAGTTTGCTCATGAGGAGCCAAAATACCTGTTGAGAGGTGCAGAAGTCTCATTGACAGTTACAGGAATCGTTTGATTGCAGTGATTGCCTCAAAAGGTTGTGCAACAAAATATTAAGTTAAGGGTCCCATCATTTCTGTCCAGGCCTGTTTCATGAGTTTTCTTTTTTAAAAAATTCTGTTGAAGCATGGTTGAAAAGCAATGTCTGACTTTCATTTGTTCATTTTCATAGAATTTTTATATATTACTTTTGTCAGATTCAAGTTATTTCTGTGACCATTGTGGGTTTTTCTTTCATTAAACGATGGGTACCAACAATTTTGTTCACGTGTGTATAGCAATACGTTATTCTGCAACCACTCCATATTTTGTAAACATTACATAGACAACATATTTGCATGGGGGGCCTCAATTTGGACTCCTTGAACCAATTTCCCATATTTATGGGTTTATATACTTACCTATTCACTTCAACTCCCCTACATAGGATGACCTCATATATTTTTGGATTTTCATATGTTTCTACCTATTACAAGTCACCTACACAAGATGGTTTATTTCTGGTACTGTCTAATATGAAGGTATATGTAATTCATTATTCTCCTTATTCCTGCAGCCTGATGCGTTTTATATCTCCATTAGCCTTGGGGTTGTGTTGAATAGCACTCACAGTAGCCATTCATGTATGTCTAATGTCTGGACCTTGATTGTGCGAAGGGATTAGCACTGCTAGTCTATTTTGGATTTTGCAGGGTTAAATATTCAATCCTCGTATTGATGATCCTGTCAGTCAAATGGTGAAAAATTTGTGATTTTTCACTCTTGAGCCCATTCTTTTGTATTCTATTTGTTTTGTGTCTGGGTTTGGCTCCTTTAATTATTCCCTTCACAGCGTGTCACCCCAATATCTATTGTAGCCGTCTGATCTTCTTACCTGACTTTTTTATGCTTCCGCCAATAGATTGTTACTGGGTAACTAGGGACGCTCTTGATGTCAGTCCTTATCTCCCCTTGGGTGTCATGGAGGAGTGTAGTGTTGTCCTGTGTGTCACAGCGATGTGGCGCTACATGCCGCAATTACATTAAAGCAGTGATTGTACTATGCAACTTCATTATAATGTGAAACACAACCAAATGAATTTCTAATACCATACCACCTTCTGTCCTGTGCTATACTGACCATTGGATATAACATACGGTTCCCTTTGTGGTGAAATAATGAGGATAACCGATAACATTGGTCGCGTAGTTGTCACTGATAATGTGGGTATGATATGAGAAGTCCATTCATATTATCCTGACCACACAGTCCGACATAAATGCGACTTATTTTGTCGTTTGTTACAGTAGGGGTTATATTGTATTATAAGGGCCCTCTTCATGTTCACCACAGTGTGAGGAACATTCTACCCCACTCTTACAATTTCTAAGACATTAGTCCGGGTATTTTTTGTGAGTGGGTGCGGTGACTTTCAAGTATATCACTGACCGCATTGTCCAGTAGTCTATGGTGAAACCTTATAAGAATTTTGGTTACACACTGCCCCCCCTTTATCAATGGTGAACCTAGCCTCTTTGCTGCCTGAGGCGGACTATAGAAATACGCCCCCCCCCAAAAAAAAAAAAAAAAAATTGAGTTTCCATACTACTAGCTTCACACACTGTTATCGTCGCACAATATACACAATACACAAACTTATAAAACAGTTTTTAAGAATTCTTCCGTATTACTTCAGTATCAGATCAACAACATGGCATTAACAATGAAAGTAACTTCACATATCTTCTGCTTGGTGGATGGACGAGCCCACGTGGCCCCCATTCTCTATAATATGAGCGCCGCAAATAGCTGAGTACTGGACTTCGGCTATCTTTGGCACTCCCACTGAAGTGAATGAGAGCCACACAGGTTCATCCATCCACCAAGTGACACGTCTATATATGGCTGCGGTCAGGCTGAATTCCCACCCAGTGGGGGGAAAAAAACAATTCTCAGGCTCAGTGGGGGTCTCAGCAGACAGACCCCCATCAATCAGGTATTTATCCTCTATCATTTAGGTGAATACAGGGCAGTAACATTTTGTGACTTACAGGTGATGTCTCTGACTAATCAGTCACATTTTCCTTCTCTTCCCTTTGGACCGCCATGACCACTTCTTCCAGCTGTGACTTGTCTCTGTAAAGTTTGCAACACAGACATCTTTGGCTCCTCACTTTTCCAGGCATCCGACCCACATTGTCCTCACCTGCACACCCATCCTGCTGCTACCCAATTATAAAATATATGATATAACCCCCCATAATGAATAATACTCCCAAGTGCATCTTTATATTAATAATGTCTGTGTGTACCCTGTATAAATAGTGCCCCTTTTAAATAATGCCCCAGGTGTTAACTAATTAAAAGGTTTTCCAGGTCATTAATAAACTAATTAGTGGGGCTCAAAAACCCAGGACCCCTACTGATCAGCTGTGTGAATGGTGCCTGTGTAAGCGCCGTGACCGCTATGAGTGTCATTCATCTCATAGCGGCCATGTAATGTAACTACAGCCTCGTCCTATACATGTCTATGTGACAAGGCTGGAATTACATCACACGGCCACTATAAACAGACAGCGTATGATATAAACAGGCACCATAGCCCCTGTTTATAACGCCCCATTTACACACACTATAATGTTCCACAGCAGCCCCTGCACACTGTATTATGCCTCGCAGTGGCCCCTGCACACTGTATTATGCCTCGCAGCGGCCCCTGCACGCGGTATTATGCTCCATAGTGGCCCCTGCACACGGTATTATGTTCCACAGCAACCCCTGCACACAGTTTTATGCTCCCTAGTGGCCCCTGCACACGGTATTATGCCCCATATTGGCCCCTGCACACGGTATTATGCTCCATAGTGGCCCCTGCACACGGTGTTATGTTCCACAGCAACCCCTGCACACAGTTTTATGCTCCCTAGTGGCCCCTGCACACGGTATTATGCCCCATATTGGCCCCTGCACACGGTATTATGCTCCATATTCGCCCCTGCACATGGTATTGTGCTCCACAGTGGCCCCTGCACACGGTATTATGCTCCATAGTGACCCCTGCACTGGTGTTATACTCCTTAGTGGCCTCTGCACTGGTATTATGCTCCATAGTGGCCCCTGTACGGGTATTATGCTCCATAGTGGCCCCTGCACTTGTATTATGCTCCAAAGTGGCCCCTGCTCAGGGTATTATGCTCTATAGTGGCCCCTGCACTGGTATTATACTCCTTAGTGACCCCTGCACTGGTATTATGCTCCATAGTGGCCCCTGTACTGGTATTATGCTCCATAGTGGCCCCTGCACTTGTATTATGCTCCCTAGTGGCCCCTGCACATGGTATTATGCCCCATATTGGCCCCTGCACACAGTATTATGCTCCATATTGGCCCCTGCACACGATGTTATGCTCCATAGTGGCCCCTTCACTGGTATTATACTCCTTAGTAGCACCTGCACTGGTATTATGCTCCATAGTGGCCCCTGTTCTGACTCAATAGCTTGGCTGCAAGTGTGAGGTTGTGAGAGTGTCCTGTAGTCTCTATGCTAACCAGCAATTTACACCAAGATATTTATCAGATAGTGTTCAACTCAACTGAGGAGGCGTAGATAAGATTCCAGATGCTTTAATCCAGGTAAATCTTGTAGAACCGCATACAGCAGTAGGTGAAAAATGATGAAATACCAGGAGCTGAGCAGACATGTTGCTTACAAAGAAGTGAAACTAAACTGAGGGGGAGAGAGGAGGAGCTACAGCATCACAGCTAAGGATAGAGAGAGAGAAAAGGGACAAACTACAAAGACAAACAGTATCACAGATATATGTCAGTGAATTAAACCAAGTCCTGGAACATGACACTCCCCGCCTGAAATCTTTAGATTTCAATGAAAACAAACATTAATAATGTCCTGAAATGTCCATAAAGTCCTCTTCAAACCTGAAAAACAAAAAAGAAACATGCACAACAAACAATAATCAACAGTTAGTCCAAATAAACCAATCTTCAGATCGGGAAGCCGCAATTTGCCAACACCTCTACCGACCCACACTGTAATCCACAAGAACACGGTTTTAGTTCATGGAAGGAAGCTCCCCGCCATGAGCTGTGAATGGTGTCCTTATCTTCTTTTATGTGACGTCTCCTCTTGGAAGAAGAAGCACCAGTTCATTAATTGGGCGGAAGAAAACTCGCACTGAGCCTCCCTTGGTTACCTTGACCTCCACTTTCCGAGTCTTCCCATCATCACTAGGGACAACTTTAGTGATGAGACCCATAGGCCATTCATTCCGATGGACTTCTTTATCCCTTAGAAGGACGAGGTCACCCACCTGGAGATTAGGTTTTGAGGTCTGCCATTTGTGACGGCTCTGTAGCATGTGGAGGTACTCTGTTTTCCAGCGGTGCCAGAACACATTGGACAGGTGTTGAACTTGTTTCCATTGGCGTCTGTAAATGTCACTGTGATCTAAGGTACGTGGAGAGGTAGCAGCAGTACCAATTTTCTGAGTAAGAAGCGTTGCTGGGGTTAAGATAATTGGAGATTCAGGGTCTGAAGATACTGGGACAAGTGGCCTTGCATTGATTATCGCAGACACTTCAGCAAGAAAGGTTATTAACGTCTCATGGGTAAGCAGTGTCGACTTGTGGTCCATCAACATAGAGTCAAGGATTCTGCGTGTGATCCCAATCATACGTTCCCAGGAACCTCCCATATGGGATGAATGTGGAGGGTTAAACGTCCAAGTGCACCCATTGTTGGATAAGAAGTTGTCTAACTGCAGTTCTTTGCAGGCTCCAACGAAGTTAGTGCCACAGTCAGACCTCAGTTGTTTCTCAGCAGGCAGTGGAGTGTCCCAGTCCATGTTCTCAGTGGTAAGCTGTCTTAGTAGTAGCTTGCCTTGAATGGTGATGGGAGCAATGAAACCAAGAGGATCATAAATGCTGTTCACAACAGATAAAACTCCTCGTTTGGTGAAAGGTTTGTCACAAGAAGACACTTGGAATGTGAATGTGTCTTGTTCAGTGTTCCATAGCAATCCTAGGCTGCGTTGCATAGGAGGAGCATCAGAACTGAGATCAAGATCCTTCAAGTTGATTGCATGATCATCAGAGGGAAATGCCTTCATTACCTCCATATTGTTGGAGATGATCTTGTGAAGTCTGAGGTTAGCTACAGACAGCATTTCCTGTGTTCTAGAGAGGAGATCAATCACTTCTTCACATGCAGGTAAGGATTTAAGACCATCATCAACATAGAAGTTCCTCTCAACAAACTGACGAGCATCAGAGCCATACTCTTTCTCACCTTCATGGGCGGTCCTTCTCAGTCCATAGATCGCTACTGCAGGAGATGGGCTATTGCCAAAGACATGTACCTTCATCCGGTAATCTATGACTTCATTGTTGACATCATTGTCCTTATGCCATAGGAACCTGAGATAGTTTCTGTCATCATCCTTAACAATGAAGCAATGAAACATCTGTTGGATGTCGGCCATCACTGCAACTGGTTCCTGTCTGAAACGGATTAAGACTCCTATGAGGCTGTTGTTTAGGTTAGGACCAGTGAGGAGCAGGTTGTTGAGAGAGACGCCTTCATACTGAGCACTAGAATCGAACACGACCCTGATTTGGTCAGGTTTGCGAGGGTGATACACGCCAAATGATGGAAGATACCAGCATTCTTCTCCTTCCTTTAGTGGAGGTGCAGGTTCTGCATGATCTCTCTCAAATACCTTCTGCATGAAACCTACAAAGTGTTTCTCCATCTCTGGTTTCCTCTTGAGGGTATGTTTTAAAGAGGAAAATCTAGAAACTGCTTGCTTCAGATTGTTTGGTAGTTTTGATCTCGGGGAGCGGAAAGGTAAAGGTGCTACCCAGCTGTTGGAGTCATCTTGAATGAATTCCTTGTCCATAAGTTTGAGAAATTCTTTATCAGCTATTGCCGGTGCCAGCTTGTTGTCATCACTTGTTGTATTGAACACTGTTAATCCAAGGGTGTCGTCCCCAGGCAGGAAAGTATTCACGTTGTCTCGGTGATTATGCAACCACTTACTGTTTCTTATCTTCTCTTTCACTTGGTAGTGATGTGGACATGGCAGAAAACAAGTGCTGCGACCATTTGGTAACATATGCGTCTTAAATTAAGAAATATTGGTGGGCCTTTTCATCCTACCTATGCAGACGTTGCCAATGATTACCCATCCTAGATCGAGGCGCTGGGCAAATGGTGCATCATGCGGTCCATTAATTTGCTGGCGTATTTTGTGCAGTCTGAGAATGTCTCTACCTAGCAGAACTAGAATGTCTGCATTTTTGTCAAGGGATGGTATTTCACTGGCTATAGCCCTTAGATGAGGGTGCTGGAAAGCCGCCTCTGGTGTGGGTATCTCTTCTCTGTTTGATGGTATCTGGTTGCACTCAACAAGTGTGGGCAAAGGTATCTCCAAATTGCCCTTGAGAGAAGCTATTACGAGACCACTGGCCCTTCTTCCAGAAACCTCTGATATGCCACTACAAGTACCCAAGGTATACGGATAAGTATCACCCTTTAAGTTAAACAGATCAAAGAGTTCTGACCTTGCAAGTGAGTGGTTGCTCTGGTCGTCCAAGATGGCGTACACCCTCAGAGCCCTTTCTGGTTGGCCCTTGGGGTATATATTGACTAGGCATATCCTTGCACAGGACTTGTCACAAAGGTCTTCTCCGCAGAC
The DNA here is from genome assembly GCA_947044405.1 of Leptodactylus fallax. Classification (NCBI taxonomy): domain Eukaryota; kingdom Metazoa; phylum Chordata; class Amphibia; order Anura; family Leptodactylidae; genus Leptodactylus; species Leptodactylus fallax. The sequence continues at coordinate 531,236 of CAMRHE010000294.1, read as the reverse complement.
TTCTGTACATGAGGAAGATACTGTGGTAGTATTTGCTGCTTGATCTGTGTTCTCCCTGCCATGCTTAGTTGGGGGAGAGGAACCTCTAGGTGGTGTGGCACTAGGCTGGGATGGATGAAGAGCTTGTACATGGTTCTCACTGCCACACTCTATACACTTAATAGCAATTTTACAGTCTCTAGCAACATGTTCAGTAGAGGCACAACATTTGAAACATATCCCTAGTTTCTTAAGAAGCTCTCTACGTTCCTGGATTGGTTTCCTCCTGAAGCCAATACACTTCTTGAGGGGATGAGGCTTCTTGTGAATAGGACACAGACGGTTAGGATTTTCTACCTTTTCATCTTGGTTGTTGTTGCAACTGCTTTCTTCTGGTGCTGATGTAGGTATAGGAAGAATATTATTCTTTTTCACTGAAACTGGGCCTCTGCGGTTTCTGTAGTTAGAATGTGAGCTGTCATACTTAATAGGAGGTGAACCAGGAACACTGGGATCCCCATAGGAAAAGCTTGGGTCATTCTTGGATTCTGCAATGTTCTTGATAAACTCACAGAAGTAGGAAAATGGAGGAAAGGAGACTTGATTCTCATTTTTGTATCTTGACCCAACTGTGGTCCACCTTTCTTGAATATTATATGGCAACTTGGAGACTATCGGGTTTACCCCACGAGCAGTGTCCAGGTAACTGAGGCCCGGTAGGAGAGTGTCCGCCTTAGCCAGTAGGAGCTCCATGAGTAGGTCACTAAGTTCTTGAAATTTCTGATGATCCTTACCAGATATCTTTGGAAACCCTTGCAACCGTTTGAACAGAGCATTCTCTATTGCTTCAGGACTGCCATAGGTTTTCTCCAGTCTTTCCCAAGCAGCGGTAAGGCCTGCTATGGGGTTGTAAATGTGGACGGATCTGAGTCTTTTAGCACGTTCTGTGGACTGTGGGCCAAGCCACCGGATAAGCAAATCTAATTCTTCAGCTGCAGTAACGCCAAGGTCACTAATTGCAGTTTTGAAGGCACATTTCCAGCCTCTGTAGTTCTCAGGTTGGTCATCGAACCTTGTGAGTCCAGTCTTAGTAAGCTCATGGCGAACCATGTACCTTGCAAACTCTGACATGTCTGTTCTCTCTGACTTTAAATATTGAGTTGCTGGCTGAGTAGCGGTGATTACGTTGTTAGTGGGGTTCTGGTTAACAGAGGTAGGTAGTGTAGGGGCTGCGTAGGCATTCAGCCTAGGAGCTAGCTTAAAGTCCATAGGTTTAGCCACATATGGATGTGAGACTGGACGGTTGTTTGCAGTCTGGTAGTATGGTGTCACATTGGTGTTTACCTGAGTATCAGTATATTGCATTTGCTGAGGTGCAAGGCTTTGGGAATCCATGAAGGAAGAAGAAACTGGATGCTGGACAGGCAGGGCATTGTACTGACCTTGAATGCGGTGTGCTGCAGAAGATACTGTGCCCTGTTGCTCTGGAGAAATGTTGTCCCTGACAGGAACATTTGTGGCAAATAGGGATTCACTGCTTTGGCTTAGTACATAGTCTCTTGTGCGCTTGAGGGGATCCTCTGTTTCCACATCACACAAACTGGTGCTGTCTCTTTCACTTCCACTGATGGCTTGTTCTAAAATGCTTAACCTTGCCATGGCTGCAGCATGCTCATACTGTTTCTCTAGAGCCTCTAGTTCTGCCCTTTTTTGAGCTGCCTTAGCTTCCATCTCTGCTTTCTGTTGAGCTACCTTAGCTTCCATTTCTGCTTTCTGTTGAGCTACCTTAGCTTCCATTTCTGCTTTCTGTTGTGCAAAGGCTGCCTGTATCTTAGTAGCTTCCGCCTCTGCACGTGCTTTTATAAGTTGCTCACTGAGTGTGGAAGATTTTGAGGAACGTGACTTAGATGTACGCTTTGAACGCTTGGTAGACTCAGAAACATGGGATGCCATTTCCTGCAGTTGCGCAATTCTTGCCTCTGTCCTTAACTTAGTTTCATGTACTAAGCTGTCTCGTTCTGAATTGAGATGCTGGAAGCTTTGCAATTCAACTAAGGAATCGTCTGTATGAAGTTTCCTCAATATGCTTTCATACTCCTCAGCTTTCATTTTATAATGTCCATGCATAGAACAAAGCTGTCGCAGAGCTCCCTCTAGTGGTGATATACAGTCATATGAAAAAGTTTGGGCACCCCTATTAATCTTAATCATTTTTAGTTCTAAATATTTGGGTGTTTGCAACAGCCATTTCAATTTGATATATCTAATAACTGATGGACACAGTAATATTTCAGGATTGAAATGAGGTTTATTGTACTAACAGAAAATGTGCAATATGCATTAAACCAAAATTTGACCGGTGCAAAAGTATGGGCACCTCAACAGAAAAGTGACATTAATATTTAGTAGATCCTCCTTTTGCAAAAATAACAGCCTCTAGTCGCTTCCTGTAGCTTTTAATCAGTTCCTGGATCCTGGATGAAGGTATTTTTGACCATTCCTCTTTACAAAACAATTCCAGTTCAGTTAAGTTTGATGGTCGCCGAGCATGGACAGCCCGCTTCAAATTATCCCACAGATGTTCAATGATATTCAGGTCTGGGGACTGGGATGGCCATTCCAGAACATTGTAATTGTTACTCTGCATGAATGCCTGAGTAGATTTGGAGCTGTGTTTTGGATCATTGTCTTGCTGAAATATCCATCCCTGGCGTAACTTCAAATTCGTCACTGATTCTTGTACATTATTCTCAAGAATCTGCTGATACTGAGTTGAATCCATGCGACCCTCAACTTTAACAAGATTCCCGGTACCGGCATTGGCCACACAGCCCCAAAGCATGATGGAACCTCCACCAAATTTTACAGTGGGTAGTAAGTGTTTTTCTTGGAATGCTGTGTTTTTTGGACGCCATGCATAACGCCTTTTTGTATGACCAAACAACTCAATCTTTGTTTCATCAGTCCACAGGACCTTCTTCCAAAATGAAGCTGGCTTGTCCAAATGTGCTTTTGCATACCTCAGGCGACTCTGTTTGTGGCGTGCTTTCAGAAACGGCTTCTTTCGCATCACTCTCCCATACAGCTTCTCCTTGTGCAAAGTGTGCTGTATTGTTGACCGATGCACAGTGACACCATCTGCAGCAAGATGATGCTGCAGCTCTTTGGAGGTGGTCTGTGGATTGTCCTTGACTGTTCTCACCATTCTTCTTCTCTGCCTTTCTGATATTTTTCTTGGCCTGCCACTTCTGGGCTTAACAAGAACTTTCCCGGTGGTCTTCCATTTCCTTACTATGTTCCTCACAGTGGAAACTGACAGGTTAAATCTCTGAGACAACTTTTTGTATCCTTCCCCTGAACAACTATGTTGAACAATCTTTGTTTTCAGATCATTTGAGAGTTGTTTTGAGGAGCCCATGATGCCACTCTTCAGAGGAGATTCAAATAGGAGAACAACTTGCAATTGGCCACCTTAAATACCTTTTCTCATGATTGGATACACCTGGCTATGAAGTTCAAAGCTCAGTGAGGTTACAAAACCAATTTTGTGCTTCAGTAAGTTAGTAAAAAGTAGTTAGGAATATTCAAATCAATAAAATGATAAGGGTACCCAAATTTTTGCATCGGTCAAATTTTGGTTTAATGCATATTGCACATTTTCTGTTAGTACAATAAACCTCATTTCAATCCTGAAATATTACTGTGTCCATCATTTATTAGATATATCAAATTGAAATGGCTGTTGCAAACACCCAAATATTTAGAACTAAAAATGATTAAGATTAATAGGGGTGCCCAAACTTTTTCATATGACTGTATGGTATGCAGGCAAGCACATGGCAGATATCTTAGTCTGTATTTCCTGCCACCATTTTGAGAGTTCACAGGAAAGTTCATGCTTTAAACCTTCTAGATTGTCTCTAACCTGTTTAATTGAGCGTCTAGCCTTCTCACTGGGCTGCAGACTGAGGTCCATGCTACCTTGTGCTTCAGGGTGCCCTTCAGCCATGATGCAACACAAACAGGATAAATATAACTTTGCTGGAGTAAGATGGCTGCTTGATAGAATCTTCTTATGCTGAGGGAGTCTGAGCTGCAAATGCAACTTACACAATGCTGATTCCTTCTGGCTTCAGGTAACTTGCTGTGACTGACTGTATGTCAGAAGTTGGTGAACTGTCTTACAGCCGTATCTGGCAGTCTTTATGCATCATTTTTCACTGTTCTGACTCAATAGCTTGGCTGCAAGTGTGAGGTTGTGAGAGTGTCCTGTAGTCTCTATGCTAACCAGCAATTTACTCCAAGATATTTATCAGATAGTGTTCAACTCAACTGAGGAGGCGTAGATAAGATTCCAGATGCTTTAATCCAGGTAAATCTTGTAGAACCTCATACAGCAGTAGGTGAAAAATGATGAAATACCAGGAGCTGAGCAGACATGTTGCTTACAAAGAAGTGAAACTAAACTGAGGGGGAGAGAGGAGGAGCTACAGCATCACAGCTAAGGATACAGAGAGAGAAAAGGGACAAACTACAAAGACAAACAGTATCACAGATATATGTCAGTGAATTAAACCAAGTCCTGGGACATGACAGCCCCTGTACTGGTAGTATGCTCCACAGTGGCCCCTGCACACGGTATTATGCTCCACAGTGGCCCCTGCACTGGTATTATGCTCCACAGTAGCCCCTGCACTGGTATTATGCTCCACAGTGGCCCCTGCACACGGTGTTATGCATAGTTGCCCACCCATGAACTATTATTATACTCTGGGGTCTTTTCAGACCCCCGAGTATAATGATCGGAGACCCAGGGGAGGTGACAAACATAAAAACCAGTGTTACTTACCTATCCTGGACACCGGTGCACTCCCCGCAGTTTTAGGCCCTGTTTAATTGAGCACACACGTCACGTGATCAGGCCGGCGACGCGACCTGATGATGTCACCAGAGGCCCCAAGCCTGCTCGGAGTAACACCGAGTGCTGGAGAGGTGAGTAACACTGTTTTTTATGTTTATCACCTCCCCCTGGGTGTCCGATTATTATACTCCGGGGTCTGAAAAGACCCTGGAGTATAATAGTAGTATTTGTGGCCCGCGGCCTCACTTACCGATGCCCATGGCCGCTCACAGTGGCATCCACTTCCCCATCTGTGTCCCATAGCAGAAGGGGAAGTGGAGGCGGCCACAAGCAGACGCGGGGTAGGTAAATAAATAGGCCGTTACCTTCTGGGGATACTCCAGCAGGTTACGGCCTATTTATATATATATAAAAAGTTATCCTCCTACCTGCGAAGCCTTGATGGAGCTGCAGCCTCTTCTTGTCCGCGATGTCTGTGTCTCAGCGCACAAGAAGAGGCGGCGTCTCGTAAACCAGCCCAGGACAGGCCCCGCTCAGCTCTGTTTTTTTTTTTTTAAAGCGGCCTGTCCTGAGCTAGTTTATATTAAATAAATAGTAAAAATGCCGACCCCCAGACAGTGACGGACAGTGGCGCCTGAGGCGACCGCCTCGCCTCGCCTCATTAGCAGTGCGCCCCTGCCCTTTATGATCCACCTCTTATTGGTGGTTTTTACAATTGACATATACCAATGGGATGGTTTTAATAATTTTGATTAAAAGTTATATTTTATTAGTGTAATTCTTCATTTTGTCTTGCTTTCAATTTCATATGTGCCTGAACTCAATCTGGGATGAACTGTAATTTACCATACATAGGGAAAAATTGTTTTAGACGATGCACAAAAAGAGCTTAGACTCCATGAGATGCATTTGAAATTCACACAAAGAGGGTACCCTACACAAAACTACAAACAAGTAGGCAACTTACAGTAAGGAACAACAGAGACACGAAGAGAGATATCCCTTCATTTAAACATATCATCCAGTCACATATAAGACACACAGGATCATACACAAACATTGGCCTTTAGTTCATAAGGGTTACCCTACAATTGCTTCTTTTGCCAAACCTTTTCTACCTTGCTTCAGGAGGGCAGACAATCTGAAGAAGAAATTAGTAAAAGCAGACTTGGGTTCAAATCACACTCTACCACAACAGTTTTTTCTCAGCCCTAAGAGAAATGGGATTTTCCCATGCCTTATTATCCCCAATGCAATAATATCCAGAAATGTGACACTATCGCACATCCACATACAGGCAAAAGATTTCCTATCAAATATTACTACACCTGCAATACAAATTATGTGGTCTACATAGTCAAATATCCATGCGGATTGGCATACATTGGCGAAACTACTTAGGCAATTCACGATAGGAACTAAAAAGCACAAATCCACTATAGGCACAGGAAACCTGTTGTTACCCATACCTTTTAATTTCAGGCCAAACATTCCATTTCACAATTAAAGTATCAGATTATTGAACACATCCAGAGACCGAGACGAGGTGGCGACCATGTTAAAAAACTCAAACACAAAGAGGCCTTCTGGATCCACAAATTCCAATTCTTAGAACCCAGAGGCCTCAATAGGGAGTACGATATCAAGAGTTTTTGTTAAGTCTTTCTTGGTGTAATATGTAACTATTAATCATGGTCCTTTATCGCTTTACAGATTCACTAAAATCCTAGGAGGTACGTGGTGCTCAGTCAATTGTTCTACCGATTTTTTCTTTTCTTGTCTTCTTGTTTATTACTATCTATTCCTTTTCTTCTTATCATCCCTAGTTTCTTCTCCTCCTCTTCTCCCTCCCCCTTTCTCCTTCCATTTTTCTTTTTCCTCCCCCCCCCCTTCCTTCCCTATTTGCCTCCACCCTCCTTTCTTCACCCCTTATATAATTTTTCTTTATCCTATCCAATTTTCTTTATACCTCTTCTCTTCTTACTAAGTCCGGGCTTATGTGTTTTTTTTTCCCCCTTCTCAATTTTGTATTACCACTCACTCCCCTTTTATTTTGTGCCGCTGCCCTTTTTAGATTTCCACTAGTATTTTATGGTTCTTTTATAGTTTATTCTTTGTTTCCGGCATCTCTATCCACTATCTACATTTTATCCATCATTTCCATGCTGTTTATTACGTCTTTTCTCCACTACTGACAATTTTGAAGGTTGCCATTACTTTTGCTCACAATTCTGTACCACTTCTGATTTTGCGCTGTGTGTGACTGGAAGTGGATTCTCTTATGATGTCACTTCTGGCGCACCACCCGACGCAACCGGCAGTGACTTGTTCAGTACTTTTTCTATGCTCTCACTTGTTAGAGTAATTTAAATAGTTAACCTCAGATATATATATATATATATATATATATATACAGTATATATATACAGTACAGACCAAAAGTTTAGACACACCTTCTCATTCCAAGAGTTTTCTGTATTTTCATGACTATAAAAATTGTAGATTCACACTGAAGGCATCAAAACTATGAATTAACACATGTGGAATTATATACTTAACAAAAAAGTGTGAAACTACTGAAAATATGTCTTATATTCTAGGTTCTTCAAAGTAGCCACCTTTTGCTTTGATTACTGCTTTGCACAATCTTGGCATTCTCTTGATGAGCTTCAAAAGATAGTCACCTGAAATGGTTTTCACTTCACAGACCTGTTGGAGTCTGCAAAAGACCTGAGACTGGGACGGAGATTTATCTTCCAACAAGACAATGATCCCAAACATAAAGCAAAATCTACAATGGAATGGTTCACAAATAAACGTATCCAGGTGTTAGAATGACCAAGTCAAGGTCCAGACCTGAGTCCAATCGAGAATCTGTGGAAAGAGCTGAAAACTGCTGTTCACGAACGCTCTCCATCCAACCTCACTGAACTCGAGCTGTTTTCCAAGGAAGAATGGGCAAGAATTTCAGTCTTTCGATGTGCAAAACTGATAGAGACATACCCCAAGCGACTTGCAGCTGTAATCGCAGCAAAAGGTGGCGCTACAAAGTATTAACATTTCAGTTTTTAAATTTTTACAAAAGTTTAAAATAACCAATAAATTTCGTTCCACTTCACAATTGTGTCCCACTTGTTGTTGATTCTTCACCAAAAAATTAAAATTTTATATCCTTATGTTTGAAGCCTGAAATGTAGCAAAAGGTTGAAAAGTTCAAGGGGGCCGAATCAAGGGGTGCAATCAACTTAGTTCTAGGTAAACTATACAAAAAAGGTGATTCTCTTTTTTTATTTGAAGTCATAGCAATTGGAGGACATTCGTAAATTATTATTTATTTACCTCCACAGCTTTTTCGGCAGCGCTTTTTTTGCTGCGGCCCGCGACATGAGGCCTTAGTCTAAATTGGGTGTTTTTTGCTGAGGCAGACCTATGAGTATAGACTGTAATACAGAGGAAGAGAAGTAGATAGAACTGTATACACATGTGGACAAAATTGTTGGTACCCCTAATTATGAAAGAAAAACTCACAATGGTCACAGAAATAACTTGAATCTGACAAAAGCAATAATATATAAAAATTCTATGAAAATGAACAAATGAAAGTCAGACATTGCTTTTCAACCATGCTTCAATAGAATTTTTTAAAACAGAAAACTCATGAAACAGGCTTGGACAGAAATGATGGTTCCCTTAACTTAATATTTTGTTGCACAACCTTTTGAGGCAATCACTGCAATCAAACGATTCCTGTAACTGTCAATGAGACTTCTGCACCTCTCAACAGGTATTTTGGCCCACTCCTCATGAGCAAACTGTTCCAGTTGTCTCGGCTTTGAAGGGTGCCTTTTCCAGACGGCATATTTTAGCTCTTTTCAAAGATGTTCAATAGGATTTAGGTCAGGGCTCATAGAAGGCCACTTCAGAATAGTCCAATGTTTTCTTCTTAGCCATTCTTGGATGTTTTTAGCTGTGTTTTGGGTCATTATGAAGTTGCAAGAACCTTGACCTGCGACTGAGACCAAGCTGGCTGACACTGGGCAGCACATTTCTCTCTAGATCTCTTGATAGTCTTGAGATGTCATTGTACCCTGTACAGATTCAAGACACCCTGTGCCAGATGCAGCAAAGCAGCCCCAGAACATAACAGAGCCTCCTCCATGTCTCACAGTAGGGACGGTGTTCTTTTCAAGATATGCTTCATTTTTCCATCTGTAAACATAGAGCTGATGTGCCTTGCCAAAAATTTCGATTTGTGTCTCATCTGTCCATAGAACATTCTCCCAGAAGCTTTGTGGCTTGTCAACATGTAGTTTGGCAAATTCCAGTCTGTCAGATTCAAGTTATTTCTGTGACCAGTGTGGGTTTTTCTTTCATTAAACGAGGGGTACTAACAATTTTGTCTACATGTGTATGTGTAATACAGAGGCAATTTATATGTGTTAGGCCCTGTTCAGACATATTCAAATGAATGGGCCTAATCGTCGGGGGAGTCTGGAGCCGCAGATGCCGCAGGATGTTTTTTCAGTACCCCCAGCTTATTTTTTCCTTCTCCAATCTCTGCCTCCCATTGAAAACAAAGGGAGACAGAATGAGGGTTGAATGTGCTACTGATTTTTAAGCGAAATCTGACGCAAATTCAGCACCAGATTCCAAAGTATGAGCAGAATCTAATACGGTTAACAGTGCAATGAACTCTTTATTCTGTATTGATGGAAGTGCTCATTGTAGATACTGAGTTGGCCCCAACAGATGCTGTATATATCTATTGATATATATATATATATATATATATATAGTAAGAAGGTGACAGGCAGGGTCCTAGGGCCACGCTATATCTTCCCAAGGGTCCTCAGCTATGCCTGGTTACCTGGTGATGGTGTGCTCCTGTGCAGCTAGGGAGCTGTGCTGGCTGGGCTCTTCACTGGCCCATAAGATGCTGCAGGATTTTCAGTTCAGGCCAGATCCTGGGAGATCCAGATCCCACCAATTGCGCTTGAGAGTAGACTTCTTTTTGGTTTCTGGCCCCACTCTTATGCAAACTCAGTCCACATGAATTGCAGTCATTACGTGGTTGGACCATGCTCCAATTTCACTCATACTCAGGGAACGCTTTTCCTCTCTCCTCCCATCGCAATTGAAAGTTAACGACTTTATCCTAACCTCCAACCATCAAACAATTCTATCAGAATTCAATGAATTTTTTGAGATTAATACTGGGTCGTGTTGAATCTGCTTATTTTGCGGAATTCACACAAAACATACATTAGAGGAGTCCTCATTAAATTAGACTCTCAACTCAAGCATAAAAGTAAACATGATTTTCATGTACAGTGCCTTGCGAAAGTATTCGGCTCCCTTGAACTTTTCAACCTTTTGCCACATTTCAGGCTTCAAACATAAAGATAAAAAATTTTAATTTTTTTGGTGAAGAATCAACAAGAAGTGGGACACAATTGTGAAGTGGAACGAAATTTATTGATTATTTTAAACTTTTGTAAAAAATAAAAAACTGAAAAGTGGGGCGTGTAATATTATTCGGCCCCTTTACTTTCAGTGCAGCAAACTCACTCAGTGAGGATCTCTGAATAATCCAATGTTGTCCTAAATGACTGATGATGATAAATATAATCCACCTGTGTGTAATCAAGTCTCAGTATAAATGCACCTGCTCTGTGATAGTCTCAGGGTTCTGTTTAAAGCGCAAAGAGCATCATGAAGACCAAGGAACACACCAGGCAGCTCCGTGATACTGTTGTGGAGAAGTTTAAAGCCGGATTTGGATACAAAAAGATTTCCCAAACTTTAAACATCCCAAGGAGCACTGTGCAAGCGATCATATTGAAATGGAAGGAGTATCAGACCACTGCAAATCTACCAAGACCCGGCCATCCCTCTAAACTTTCATCTCAAACAAGGAGAAGACTGATCAGAGATGCAGCCAAGAGGCCCATGATCACTCTGGATGAACTGCAGAGATGTACAGCTGAGGTGGGAGAGTCTGTCCATAGGACAACAATCAGTCGTACACTGCACAAATCTGGCCTTTATGGAAGAGTGGCAAGAAGAAAGCCATTTCTCAAAGATTGTGTTAATAGATGGTATGAATCTCTAAATGGGATAGTTCCTCCATTTATCAACTTGGAATATTTTCCTGAGCAGGTGGGGACCGGGGATCGGGGGAGGGGGGGATGGGAGAGTCAGAGGCCCAGTAAAGGGGAATGTGGGCTTTTGTGATTGAAAGTAACTGAAGCCGTAGGTGTTTTGGAAATCCTTTAGGGAATGTAGGCCAGAGATTGAGAAAAATGATAGATGGTGAGAGACATATATTGTGGCTGTAGATCAGATCGAAGATATGTTGGACTTGAGTCCAGTAGGTCTTGATTTCCCCGCTTTCCCACCAAATATGAAGGTATGTGCCAGTGTGTTTATGGCAGAGCCAGAATATGGGTGAAGCTTCTGGAGAGTATTTATGTATCAATGACGGTGTCCTATACCATTTTTTTTTACTTTTTTTTTACTTTTTTGATTTCCCTTGTTCTAGTAGCAAGTTGGCATAAAACAAGCATAGAAGTTTTTAGGCTTGCATTTTTGGAGAAGGAGGTTTTCCAGCCATATTACTGATTGTTCAGTGGTTTCTGACTTCAGTGCTCCTAGGTAAATGCCCCTGATGGACTGGTACATTAAAAAGTGCATGGACACAAATTCAGGTCTACATTTCAACTCAAAGTAGGAGGGTAAGGCTTGGTCTATTAGTATGGCATCATATGGCAGGTTCTTATGAGAGTCAAGGGATGTAATTGTGGAAAACATGAGATCCTGAATGGGCATGATTGGGGAATAAACCCAGGGAAAGAGGTAACATTTAACCCACTGCCAGGTACTATAAACTGCTGAAGTCAGGGGATTTGGCTGTTTTTGCATTAGCCATATAATAGCGGTCAGGAGTAAGCCCATGGTAGACTTCTCCACCGACACATACAGTTTGGGTGATTGGCGATTGAACCAGTCTAGGACTCTAGAGAGTTAATTTTTGTAGTAGTAGGTTTCAATGTCTGGAAGACCTGTGCCACCAGACTTCTTGGGTAAAGTTTTGCCAGATGTATTTAGAGAAAAGTTTCTTTGAGGGGGCAGAAAAGGACATGGAGATTGGTATAGAGAGAGTTTGAAAAAGATATAGGATTTTTGGAAGACTTAACATTTTTAAAAGATTAGACCCACCTATGCATGAAATATATTTTATCTGCCAGGAGGCTATATGAGTCTCAATTTGTGTTAAGAGAGAGATGTAATTACAGTCATACCAGAAAGTTAAACCTAAGTATCTGATGAAGTCTGTACTGAGTAGGAACAGTGGTGAACCTAGCCTGTTTTCTGCCTGAGGCGGACTATAGAAAGGTGCCCCCCCTCCTCCAAAAAAAAAAAATTGAGTTTCCATGCTACTAGCTTCACACGCTGTTATCATCGCCCAATATACACAATACACAAAGTTATAAAACAGTTTTTAAGAATTCTTCTTACTGTATTACCTCAGTATCATATCAACAACACAGCATTAACAATGAAAGTAACTTCACACATCTTCTGCTTGGTGGATGGGCAAGCTCGCATGGCCCCCATTTTCTATAATAGGAGTGCCGCAGATAGCTGAGTACTGTACTTCGGCTATCTTTGGCACTCCCATTGAAGTGAATGAGAGCCACGCAAGTTTGTCGATCCACCAAGCGACACGCCTATATTCAGACTGGCTGTGGCCAAGCTGAATTCCCACCCAGTGGGGGAAAAAAAAACAATTCTCAGGCTCAATGGGGGTCTCAGCAGACAGCCCCCATCAATCAGGTATTTATCCTCTATCATTTAGGTGAATACAGGGCAGTAACATTTTGTGACTTATAGGTGACGTCTCTGACTAATCCTTCACATTTCCCTTCTCTTCCCTTTGGACCGCCATGACCACTTCTTCCAGCTGTGACTTGTCTCTGTAAAGTTTGCAACACAGATATCTTTGGCTCCTCACTTTTCCAGGCACCTGTCACACATTGTTCTCACCTGCACACCCATCCTGCTGCTACCCCAATTATAAAATATATGATATAACCCCCCATAATGAATAATACTCCTAAGTGCATCTTTATATTAATAATGTCCGTGTGTATTCTGTATAAATAGTGCCCCTTATTAATAATGCCCCAGATGTTAACTAATTAAAAGGTTTTCCAGGTCATTAATAAACTAATCAGTGGGGCTCAAAAACCCAGGACCCCTACTGATCAGCTGTGTGAATGGTACCTGTGTAAGCGCCATGACTGCTTCTCTTTTTACATAGTGTCATTCATCTCATAGCGGCCATGTAATGTACAGTGCCTTGCAAAAGTATTCATACCCTTGAACTTTTTCACATTTTGTCACCTTACCACAAACTTAAATGTATTTTCTTGAGATTTTAAGTGATAGACCAACACAAAGTAGCAGATAATTGTGAAGTGGAACAAAAATGATACATGATTTTCAAAATTTTAATCAAACAAAAATCTGAAAAGTGTGATGTGCAAAAGTATTAAGCCCCCTGTACTCTGATACCCCTAAATAAAATCTAGTGCAATCTTTGCCTTCAGAAGTCACTTAATTAATCAACAGAGTCCAGCTGTGTGTAATTTAGTCACAGTATAAATACACCTGTTCTGTGAAGGCCTCAGTGGTTTGTTAGAGAACACTAGTGAACAAACAGCATAATGAAGACCAAGGAACCCACCAGAAAGATCAGAGATAAAGTTGTGGAGAAGTTTAAAGCAAGGTTAGATTATAAAAACATCCCAAGCTTTGAGCATCCCAAGAAGTACTGTTCAATCCATCAGCCAAAAATGGAAAAAGTATTATACAACTGCAAAGCTACCAAGACATGACTGTCCCTCTAAACTGACAGATCAAGCAAGGAGAACACTGGTCAGAGAAGCAGCCAAGAGGCCCATGGTCACTCTGGAGGAGCTACAGAAATATACAGCTCAGGTGGGAGAATCTGTCCACAGGACAACTATAAGTCGTACACTCTACAAATCTGGCCTTTATGGAAGAGTGGCAAGAAGAAAACCATTGTTGAAAGAAAGACATAAGAAGTGCCGTTTGCAGTTTGCCACAAGCCATATAGGGGACACAGCAAACATGTGGAAGAAGGTGCTCTGGTCAGATGAGTCCAAAGTTGAACTTTTTGGCCTAAATGCAAAGGGCTATGTGTGGCAGAAAAGTAACACTGCTCATAACTCTGAAAACACCATCCCCACTGTGAAACATGGTGGTGGCAGCATCATGCTGTGGGGAGGCTTTTCTTCAGTAGGGACAGGGAAGCTGCTCAGAGTTGATGGGAAGATAGATGGAGCTAAATACAGGGCAATGCTGAAGAAAACCTGTTGGAAGTTGCAAAAGACTTGAGACTGGGAGATTCACCTTCCAGCAAGACAATGATCCTAAACATACAGCCAGAGCTACAGTGGAATGGTTTAAATCAAAGAATATTCATGTGTTAGAATGGCCCAAAGTCCAGACCTAAATCCCATTGTGCATCTGTGGCAAGACATGAAAATTGCTGTTCACAGACGCTCTCCATCCAATCTGGCTGAGCTTGAGCTATTTTGCAATGAAGAATGGGCAAAAATCTCAGTCTCTACAAGATGTGCAAATCTGGTAGAGACATACAGTATCGGACTGGGATGTCTAGGGCCCACCAGTGGAATTGTTTCTAGGGGCCCACCATCAGGACCCCTGCAGATCAGCGGTACCGAGACAGGGCGGCTAAAGGTAATAACATGCCGGGAGCCATGCTGCTCACCCACTATACCGTGTGCACCACTGCACTACCTAAACCTACTGCTACACCTTGTATGGCAAGTGAACAGCGTGGCTCCAAGAATTGTTACCTTTACCTGTAGACGCACTGTCCTGGAAAAGCTGATCTGCAGAGGTCCTGGCTGTTGTATCATTGCAGATGTAATATTGATGGCCTATCCTAAGGACAGGCCATCAATATTAGAAATATGGATAAATCCTTTAAAGAGGTTGTCCAGGAATTGGAGCAACCCATGTGGCTGGCGGGAGGTGTAAAGTAAAAAATAAGTAAATTAAAATGCATACTCACACCTGTCCCCGGTGCTCCGTTGTCTGCTGCCAGTGTCCATTCAGTCTCATGCCGGCGACTCCTTGCTGGGAGTCCTGCACCTCATGTAATCGCTAAAACCAATTAGGTACAGGATTTCCAGAAATGAGGCGCCACCATGAGACTAAACAGACACAGGCAGGGGACAACGGGGTGTATTTTTACACCTCCCTGGCGGCCGACACAGTGGTCGCTCCAGTTTATGGACAACCTCTTTTAAGGGGTTGTCTGGGCCAAATTTTTCTATGGTCACTTCACTGGTCCCCCCACATAGTGGCCTCTTCACTGGTCCCCCATACTGTATGTGGAACAGTGATGGGGTCATTATATTGTGTGAGAGAAGTGATGGGGCTAACATCCTGTGGCGGGGACATTAAACTGTGTGGGGCATATTAAAGGGGTTGTCCAGGGTTTACCTTTTTTATGGCCTATGCTCAGGATAGGCCATAAATACCTGATCGGTAGGGGGCTGACACACGGCCCCATCGGAGCCACTTGCGGAGCCCGTTCTGTACACAACACAGGGCCGGAAGCAGAAAGCTCCATCCGCTGTATAGGTGAATCCCCCCCTACCCCCCCAAAAAAAATAAACATACTAAACATACTCACCTGTCTCCGGTGCTCCGGTGACCTCCCAGCACAGTCCAGTCCTGCCGGAATTCCTCACTGGCTGTGACGTCCCAGGTCCCTTCCCTTAGGCCGCTGATTGGCCTCAGGGGTCACGTGACGTCACGTGCAGAGGGAACTTCAGCTTGAAGAAAACAACAGAACTGCAGGACCGAACTGCGCTAGGAGACACTGGGGACAGGATTTTTTGTTTTGTTTTGTTTTTTTCACCTGCCTCAGAGTAATTAAAAAAAAAAATGAAGGAGCCACTGTATAGAGTATAAGTTCCACAGTGGCCCCCACCCAGTATTATAAGCTCCACAGTGGCCCCCACACAGTATTATATGCGGCCAATAGTCCCCTCACTTCCTCAGACCCCAGAGTATAATAATCAGAGGCCCAGGGGAAGTGATTAAAAATAACAAACTCTCATACTCACCTTGCCTTACCTTTCCTTGGCATCCTCGCTCCATCCTGTCGTCTTCAGCGTCTTCAGGCCCTTTTCCGACGTCGCTGCTGAGGCCTGTGATTGGGCCTCAGCGGTTACGCGGGGGCCATTACGCGGCCGCGCTCCATGTGACCGTTGGGGCCTAATCACAGGCCTCAGTCACATGACGGAGGAGCGCCGGAGCGAACGCTGTGCCCCGGAGAGTTGAGAATATGTATTATTTTCAGTCACCTCCCCTATGTGCCCTGCCCTGCCATCTATTGGAAAGGGGCCTGCAATATGCCAGGGTCCCTTTCCAATAACAGTATGTATAGCGGTCGGGGAACCAGGCTTTCCCCGACCGCTATCATAGTGGTCCGGAGCCCCGGCCATCTCCAGCTGACCACGGACACCATACCCCGCCGAGCCTGGTCGCACCCCCTGTGACCGCGATCGTTACGCCACTGGTCAGGGGCCCGATCGGGATGGTCAGGATCCCGATCGGGCCCCCATGACATGAGGACTAATACCCTGGAGACATACCTCAAAAGACTTGCAGCTGTAATTGCAAAAGGTGGCTGTACAAAGTATTGGGGGCTGAATACTTTTGCACGTTACCCTTTTCAGCTTTTTTATTTGGTTAAAATTTTGAAAACCATGTATCATTTTCCTTCCACTTCACAATTATCTGCTACTTTGTGTTGGTCTACCACTTAAAATCTCAAGAAAATACATTTAAATTTGTAGTTGTAAGGTGACAAAATGTGAAAAAATTCAAGGAGTATGAATACTTTTGCAAGGCACTGTATCTACAGCCTCGTCCTATACATGTCTATGTGACAAGGCTGTAATGACATCACACGGTCACTATAAACAGACAGCGTATGATACAAACAAGCGCCATAGCCCCTGTTTATAGCACCCCATTTACACATACTATAATGTTCCACAGCAGCCCCTGCAAACGGTATTACGACCTGCAGTGGCCCCTACACATGGTATTACGGCCCACAACGGCCCCTGCACATGATATTACGGCTCGCAGCGGCCCCTTCACACTGTATTATGGCCCGCAGCGGCCCCTGTACACTGTATTATGCTCCATAGTGGCCCCTGCACACAGTATTATGCTCCATAGTGGCTCCTGCACACGGTATTATACTCCATAGTGGCCCCTGAACACGGTATTATGCTCCATAGTGGCCTCTGCACACAGTATTATTCCCCATAGTGGCCCACCCATGAACTATTGTTATACTCTGGGGTCTTTTCAGCTGACCTCCCCTACTCTGCCTCTCCCCCAGGTTTGTAGCACCTTGAAGCACAAGAGACATCAGCTTCCTTCCCCTGGATCCATGGCCCAGAGGCCTCGGGTGGAACCTCCACCTTCCTGACTTCCTCGGAGTTTAACTTCTCTTTTTCTCCTTTTAGGTCCCTGAGTTGCTGTTGATGTAGACTTTTTAAATACTGACTATGTTATATGTCCCGTTGATTACAGTCTCATTTTGAAGTCCCTATACTGTATTCACTACCTCGAGTAGCTTCCATGAGCATAGTAAGTAGGGTAGGTGGTCCCACTCTCCACCACCTGCTTTTCCTGATCTATTCAACCTCTCCGTTGTTCTCAGCGGTTTTGGTTTACCTCTCGATCGAGGCCACCTCCCACCTCCACTACCCGGGAGGGGGGGCGTTTCCCAGCTATGTGTCCATGATGTGGACCCACCTGGTAGTTGGGCCTGTTATTACCTGGATTCCTGCCCTCTGCCCCTGGCCAGGGGATCTAGCCCTGACCTTGATGCAATTTTTTATAGTTTGTATGTTCTATCTGGCGTGCTTTGTTTTCTTGTTTGTCTTTCCTACCCCCCTCTTTTCTTTTTTCCCCCAGGTCTGGAGATCTCTAGATCTGAATGCCTTATGCTGGTGCTGAACATGTCGTCTCCTCCTGTTTTGAATTGTCCTTGGGACTTAACATCTAGAGTGAGATCTGCTCCCTCATTAGCTCCTCAACTACTATTGCCCGCTCATGGCTAAGTGTGTCACCTTAAACGTTAAGGGTCTGGGCTCCAACACTAAATAGTGTATGGTTTTACATGAGCTTCGGTCCCTCTGGGCAGATGTTGCATTCTTCCAGGAAACTCACTACAACCACACAGGTACCTTTAATTTTGACAAACATTACTACCCTACAGTCTACTCAGCATATCATACCCGCCGGAAGGCTGTTGTAGCTATTTTGTTATCCTGCTCCTGTCCCATCACTGTCACTGCTTCTCACCTGGACCCCCAGGACTGGTTCATCATTCTGGAGGGCCTTCTGAATGGACAGCCTATCATGCTTTGCAATATCTATGCCCCTAACTCCTCACAACTTTCTTTCCTTCGAAGGGTCTTGGGACGTCTGAAGGAATTCGCTGGCGCGGCCTGGCTGCTGGGCGGGGACTTTAATATGTTCTTTTTTGAAACTGCAGACAGATTGTCCTTTGGTGACAAGTCTCAAGTGACTCAGTCTCACCTTGCCAGGGAATTCCGACGCTTGCTTCGGTCCTTAGTCCTCTATGATCTGTGTGGCTGGTTAATAACCCCACCACCAGATCTTTTACTTTTTTTCTCTCATCCCCACAACACTCACAGTAGAATAGATTATTTTTTTGGCAATGCTCTGACTCTCCGCTTGCCCCCTGATTCAGATATAGGATCTATCTCCTGGTTGAATCATGCCCCGATCACTGTCTCCCTTTCCTCTGCCCCTACCCCGACTAGGTGGTGTCACTGGCGCCTTAATGATTCTCTCCTACACTCAGAGTGTACACATACTATACTGAATTCAAAACTCCTTGATTACTTTAGCACTAATGTGAACCCTGTCTCCTCTATTTCCACCCTCTGGGAGGCACATAAAGCGGTTATGCATGGCCACTGCATCGCTCACTCAACGCAGCTTAAGAAGCATAGGAAGGCTAGGGAGGCCACCCTAATAGCTAAAATAAAAACTCTTACGGACCTTCTACTATTGGGCTGCCCACCTACGATGTATCCCGTTTTGGGCGGTGCCTCAAGCTTACACTAAGTGGGTAGAAATTGAGAAGCTCTGGTTGGCTCCTAATACATTTTTGTGGTCTCGATCTCCCCTCCAGCCTTCCACCCCCTTTCTGGGTCCCATTAGGTTCACTAGGAATATCTAGATTACATGTCACAAACTCTTTCCACTGGCCTCACAAAACACTTCCATGGTTTCCTTTCTCTTTAGTCCACTCCTCCTGGCGGGGGCTGACAGCTGCTGTGGTGCACCCATGGAGTAGACTAGGTCTGTTCCATGTAGCTGATCTGATTGACCTGTTGACCTTAGAGCTTAGACCCTTTGACTACCTCACCTCTACCCTGGGCTTGCCTCGATCATAGTGGTTTCATTATCAACCGTTAGTCCATTTTATTGACTGTCTTGGGAATTGCTGTTTTTGTGTCTTTTCCTTTAGAAAACAAAGAATGAAAATTTATCACAAATTGTTAAGTACCCTAAAAAAAAAAGAAATCCTTATAACGCCCTATCAAACAAATATGACTCTCAAAATGTGGTGGCACTTTATTATGTAAATCATTCTTTCTTTCGGGACAGATATAAATGATTGCATCTACTGATAAATATGTAAAAAGAATTTCTTTTTTTTCAACAAGGTGAAACATCTAGTGATATCATCAGGGATTTACCTGGGTGTGTAGAAGGCATGTAATTTCTAATGGTAATGTGCTGTATTTACATTCCTGTTCCTGAAAGCAGGTAAGGAAACTTGATGAAACCTGAACATTAGGTACCCACAGGAAACAACTGCTATTGGATCCAGATTATGTCATATACATCATTACTGGTAATGTGGTACACCTGGTAAATGCTCCTCTGGATAGAAAAATATAACATCAAAATAACGTGAATATGTATCTTTCTCCTTTGCTTTTGACTGTTCAGGCAATGCCACTGTGACTATGGGAATTTTCTTTTTTGTTCAAGCAAGATATGATTTTTCTAGACACTATATTGTACCAGAGGTAAAATTTTACTTTAGACTAATAATCACTATATTCATCAAACCAGCACAAAGCAATTGAGGAATATAATAAGCACTGGCATCTGGAATCTGGCATAGCTTTTTGCCACTTTTCCACATAGAGATTTTTACTTTTTAATATTTTTTTTTTTTTTTTTTTTTTAACGTGGGAAAAAAAAAATCTGCAAAGGAGACCTAAGAAACATATTTTATTGGCAGGTAGCAGATATATTATACTTGGGAACAAAATTATTTGTTGAGTTTAATCTAAATTATTGATATTTCCCAAACAAGGGATAAAATTGTATCAAGAATTCCTAAGCAGCCTAAAATAAACAATCCCTGATAACTCTTTTTTTTTTTTTTTTTTTTTTTTTTTACGTGTTTATATTGTAGCAAAATGCAAAAATATAGAAACTGGAAAAACAAATTGCTATTTTTACATTCACGTCATTGCAATATTGCCGCTAAGAAAATAAACTTTTAATCTGTATGCAAATTAGCTGTTCTGTACACCTGGGGGCATGGCCACACCTCCCAGAGCACCCATTTTCACCTGTGGTCACCTACACATTGACAGGCTCAATGTACAGTGAGCAACCAAATCTAAAATCGGATAGTTGAGCAAACATGACCATGCCTCAAGTGGGCCATACAGCTG
The DNA here is from genome assembly GCA_947044405.1 of Leptodactylus fallax. NCBI lineage: Eukaryota > Metazoa > Chordata > Amphibia > Anura > Leptodactylidae > Leptodactylus > Leptodactylus fallax. Next base: position 510,518 of record CAMRHE010000294.1, on the reverse strand, counting down.
ATTTGCATATGGATTAATGGACTAAGTTAATTTTCTCTGCAGCAAAATTGCACTTTGATAAACAAAAGGTATGTTCACAATGTCACTAACTGTCCCTACAACTGTATACACGTGGTGTAGAAGAGAGTGGAGTGGTGATAGACTCCCTTTAGGCTCGGGGCACCATGTGGCACAAACGCTGCGGTTTGCCTACGGAAACGCCTCATTTGTTTTATAGTCACAGCAAAGTGGATGGGATTCTAGTAAATCCCATCCCCACTTTGCGGGAAAATACGTGCAGCGGACACGCTGTGATTTCCAAAACCTCTGCGAACTTTCTGTGAAAAGTGATGCGGGAAAAACTGCTATGCGTTGCCACCGTGGTTTTTTCCGCAGTGATTTTTTGCTGCAGGACGCCACGTGGGGCCTTAGCCTTAAAGTGTTCTCTTGCTGTCGCAAGTACTTTGTGCTGTCATCTTGAGTTCGTATTTCAGCTCAGTCAACATGGGGAGAAAAAAAATTCATAGTAATGTAAAACTTTGGTCTATTCATTACTGCAGCCTCGCTTTTTTATTTTTTTTTATTTTACACATAAAAATAACAATTTCACCTACAGAATCCCTGCTTTTAAATGCCACATGATAACAAAAGCCATTTTTCTCAGTTTAAAGAGATTTAAATTCTGTTTTTTTATTAAAGGACTATTCTCAGCATAGGTCATCAATAACAGATCAGCGGTATTTGAGCAATGTGACCCCTTCGTTGTTTACATCGTCTTCACTTTTATGGGACCAGGCTGTAATTACATTGATCAATTACATTGATCAGCCAGTATGAAACAGGTGGTGTGCAAGAGCTGGACAGCCCCTTTAAGGGTCATGGGTGACCAAGGTTTATAAATGTACATGGTGTATCTGGGGAACAAAGATTAGCCTATCTATTAAGGTCCCCCAAAAGAACTACTGTAGTACAATGAGCTGAAATAGTTAATACTACACGATAGTAAGGTTCAGAACAGGATGCATCACAGCTTGCAGTATATGGGGCTAGGTGGCATATAGTACACTATTTTAGTTTCAAAGGTATTTATTCAATGAAACACAAAGGAGAGGAACAGCGTACAAAATAAAAAGACTCAGAGTAACAGAATATGATAGCATCACTGTCAATATGAATGAACTATTAGAGGTATGAATACATTGCAAACCTAACTGTAATATGTTTACCATGAAAATGCCTATTACTACGATAACAAGGATTGTAGGTTTAAAAAGGTATGTAACCAGTGGTTAACTAGGAAGGAAGTGAGGATAGCACTGTAGCCAGGATTATATGACATCAGGAACTTACAATTGAAGACAATAGGACAAGCCTGGGACATTGGCCCTATTCATCCAAGGAGACCACACTTTATCGAAATATCAGAATATCAGAAATGATAGCATTAATCTTCTCACGAATCATAATGGAATCAACTTGTCACGTGAATAGTACACTATTTTAGCTAATGAAACATGTGTATAATGATCTCATATCTCATATATTTTACTGAATTGTGTGTTCATTTGCATGATACATTTGTGTATTGCCTCAGACAAACTTTCTCAGAAAATGAAACTTCAGATTTAACCTAGGTTGAGATGATGTAATCAAACCTGTATGCATCACTTCCTACAATTGTTGGAAGTATTTTCCATAAGTGAATCATCACTGAGGATGCCCCAGGCAGTCCTTTACAACAGCACAACCAGTCAGGTAGCATATTTTAATGCTTGTTTATAGCATATTTTAACAAAGAAGAATTTTTTTATCTTATTGTTTTTAGTATTACACTATCTCGCTCTCACTCTCTCTAAACACAGATGTAGCACTAGTTAACATGACATTAGTGTGACCTGCCACTGAAGTTGTGTTCCAACAAATTTGCCAGGCTGTTCTTTCCTCCTAACTTCTCCTGCCCCCTTTCTGTGGTCTACAATAAAAAAAAACAAAAAAACATTGGCAGCAGTGTGAGGAGCATAGAATCATAGTGGAGCCGTCTCCAATTCTATTAGCTACTGTGGCGCCCTATGATCTATCCATGTGCTGTGACACTATGATATCATAGTACAGGAAGGGTAATAAAAACATTGGTGGCAGTGGTTAAAAAATAAAAAAAATTATATTGCTGGCAGTAGCCCCAGTATGAATCGGCCCTTTTGCCTTTTGAATTTAGTGTCAAAGCTCCTGCTTTAATGTCCCCCTCTAGATGCTCCCAGTTTAACTGGGGCATCTGGAGGAGGACATTAAATTATGGAGCAGCTGGAGGGAGACATTAAACTGGGGGCAGCTGGAGGAGACATTAAACTGAGGCTGCTTGAGGGGGACATTTAACTATGTGGCTCCTGGAGGGTGACACTAAACTGGGGGAGTTGGAGGGTGACAATAAACTGGGGGCAGCTGGAGGGGGACAGGTGGCAGGTGGGCTTCATACTGTTTGATCAAATGTGTTGTGGTAAAGCTTATGGTAAAGTGCTGGATGGGGTGTATATCTCGCCTGGTTTCCTCAGCCAGATGTGGTAATGGAGATCCAGGAAGGTACCTGTTGCCTTAGCAGAACTTAGTCTGCTGGATTTTCTGAACTGGAGGACAGATTGGTAGTGGGAGTCCTCCCGTCCACACCCCCTGGTCCACTATGGGATTTTCCCCTACTCCCAGATGCTCTCAGCTGAGGCTTCTTGTGAGTGATTACTGAGTAAGGAAGCCTGGCAAAAGGAGGGCTGACAAGTCCCAGGTTGGGAGAGAGACAGAACACTCCTGGAGTGGAGGTTTGCAGACTTTACACTGTGTTTGCGGATATGTATTTGCCTGCACTAGGCTAGTGAGGGGCATAATACTCTTTAGTTAGAGCCAGACAGGCTTAGGCTTTTTGTTTTGTTTTGTGATATAATCTTGTGCCGGAACGCCTAAATAAAGGACCCTTGGAGTTTTAAAACCCTCTGCCTCTGTGAAATTCGTCATTGCCGACCCCACCGTGTGAGCTGTTCCCTACAGTGTATAACGAAGAACCTCCAACTATGGAGGGAACCACCCCCCTCTTTGTAATACACAAAAGAAAATTTAGACAGCACATCTCAGTGTTAACAGGTGCTAACCACTATGGCAATACACAAATACAAAAACTGCAGCAGTTTGGAATAGAGTATACAGTGAAGCAAATAAGTATTTGAACCCTTGCTGATTTTGTAAGTTTGCCCACTGACAAAGACATGAACAGTCTATAATTTTAAGGGTAGGTTCATTTTAACAGTGAGAGATAGAATATCAAAAATAAAATCCAGAAAATCACATTGTCAGTGGGCAAACTTACAAAATCAGCAAAGGATCAAATACTTATTTCCTTCACTGTCAGGGGCGCACCGCTAATGAGGCGAAGTGAGGTGGCCGCCTCAGGCGGCACTGTCCGTCACTGTCTCAGGGGTGGCATTTTTTACTTTCTATTTACCGTAAACCAGCCCAGGACAGGCCGCTTAAAAAAAGAAAAAGAAAAAAAGAAAGCTGTGCGATACCTGTCCTGGGCTGGTTTACGAGATCTCCGCGTCTCATCGCAATGACGTAATCGCGCCTCCTACACTGAGACGCGGACGCGGGTGAAGAAGAGGAGGTGGCGGCTCCATCAAGGGATCGCAAGTAGGTTTAGATACCTTTTTTCTATATATATATATTTATAAATAGGCCGTTACCTACTGGAATAACCCCGGAAGGTAACGGCCTACTTACTTATCGATCCACGATCCTGATGTGGCTGCCCCCGCTTCCCCTTCTGCTATCGGACGCAGAAGGGGGAATCAGAAGCAGCTGTGCGCAGCCGCGGGAATTGGTAAGTGAGGCCTAATACTACTATTATTATAATAATTATTATAATAATCGGAGAACCAGGGGAGGTGATAAACATAAAAACCAATGTTACTCACCTCTCTGGTGATCCGATGTTACTCCAAGCCGGCTTCGACCTTCTTTGGTGACGTCCCAGGCGTCACGTGGGCGTCATTATGTGGCGACTCCGGTCTGTGCGACATTGAAGAGGGCCGAAAGCAGGGAGTGCAGGGAAGTAAGTAACACTGGACTTTATGTTTGTCACCACAAACCCCAGATTATAATAATAGTTCATGGGTGGGTTACTATGGAGCAGAATACTGTGTGCAGGGGCCACTATGGGGCATAATTATGTGTGCAGGGGCCACTATGGAGTATAATACTGAGTGCAGGGGCTACTAAGGAGCATAATACTGTGTGCAGGGGCTACTATGGAGCATAATATCGTGTGCAGGGGCCACTATGGAGCATAAAACCGTGTGCAGGGGCCCCTCAGGGCATAATACCGTGTGCAGGGGTCACTATGGAGCATAATACTGTGTGCAGGGGCCGCTGTGGGGCATAATACTGTATGCAGGGCCACTATGGGGCATAATACCATGTGCAGGGCCACTATGGAGCATAATATCGAGTGCAGGGGCCACTATGGAGCATAATACCATGTGCAGGGGCCACTATGGGTCATAATACCGTGTGCTGGGGCCACTATGAGGCATAATACCATGTGCAGGGGCCACTATGGAGCATAATACCGTGTGCAGGGGCCGCTGTGGGGCATAATACCATGTGCAGGGGCCACTATAGAGCATAATACCATGTGCAGCAGCCGCTGCGGGGCATAATACCCTGTGCAGGGGCCGCTGCGGGGCATAATACCCTGTGCAGGGGTCGCTGAGGGGCATAATACTGTGTGCAGGGGCCCTGCGGGGCTTAATACCGTGTGCAGGTGCTGCTGTGGGCCATAATACCATGTAATACTGTATTTAAAAAAAAAAAAACATACTCACCTGTCCCTTGTGCTCCGATGTTTCCCACCGCAGTCTGGTTCTGCTGCTTCGGTGTTTCCTTATGGCGGAAGTCCCCACCGCACATGACCACTGAGGTCACTGATATGGGACATCACAGTGCTGTGGGGAAGAAAACACCGGAGCAGCAGGACTGGAACGCACTGGAAGACACCGGAGCACCTTCCCCAGCCTCATATTAAAAAAGTGATTATCCTGGACAACCCCTTTAAGGTGGCACTTGGGCTTTATTAAAGGGTCTTTCCAGCTCATTTTTATTGATGTTCTATCCTTAGGACAGATTATCAATAAGAGATCATTGGACCCCTCCTCTGATCAGCTGTATGAAGGGGCTATGGCGCCTGTTTATATCACACGCTGTCTGTTTATAGTAACCGTGTGATGTAATTCCAGCCTTGTCACATAGACATGTATAGGACGAGGCTGTAGTTACATTATATGGCCGCTATGAGATGAATGACACTATGTAAACAGAGAATCGGTCACGGCACTTACACAGGTACCACAGTTCATTCCAAATAGCTGATCAGTAGGGGTCCTGGGTTTTTGAGTCTCACTGATTAGTTTATTAATGACCTGGAAAACCTTTTAATTAGTTAACACCTGGGGCATTATTAATAAGGGGCACAATTTATACAGGGTACACATGGACATTATTAATATAAAGATGCACTTGGCAGTATTATTCATTATGGGGGGGTTATATCATATATTTTATAATTGGGGTAGCAGCAGGATGGGTGTGCAGGTGAGGACAATGTGGGTGTGATGCCTGGAAAAGTGAGGAGCCAAAGATGTCTGTGTTGTAAACTTTACAGAGACAAGTCACAGCTGGAAGAAGTGGTCATGGCGGTCCAAAGGGAAGAGAAGGGAAATGTGAAGGATTAGTCAGAGACGTCACCTGTAAGTCACAAAATTTTACTGCCCTGTATTCACCTAAATGATAGAGGATAAATACCTGAGTGATGGGGATCTGTCTGCTGAGACCCCCACTGGGCCAGAGAATTGGGTTTTTCCCCCCACTGGGTGGGAATTCAGCCTGACCGCAGCCATGTATATAGGTGTGTCGCTTGGTGGATGGACGAACCCGCGTGGCTCTCATTCACTTCGATGGGAGTGCCAAAGATACCCGAAGTCCAGTACTCAGCTATCTGTGGCGCTCCCATTATAGAGAATGGGGGCCATGCGGGCTCATCCATCCACCAAGCAGAAGATGTGTGAAGTTACTTTCATTGTTAATGCCGTGTTGTTGATCTGATACTGAAGTAATACAGGAAGAAGAATTCTTAAAAACTGTCTCATAAGTTTGTGTATGTTTATTGTACGACAATAACAGCTTGTGACGCTAACAGCATGTAAACGCAATTTTATATTTTTTTTTTTTGGGGGGGGGGGCATCTTGCAATAGTCCGCCTCAGGCAGCAAATAGGCTAGGTTCACCACTGTTCACTGTATATAGTTTTCACTCCCCCATCTGCCTTAGGCTATTTTAAAATGGAGTAGACCTATTCTGGGTCCAAAAGAGGCATGTTTATTTAGTGTAGGATCCCATCTGAGTGAGGTGGCCTTGTTGTGGCAGGTGGGCTTTATACCGTTTGAACAAATGTGTATAACGAAGAACTTCTAATTTATAAGTGTAGTTTATAGATCATATTAGTTGATGCCGTTTGGAATTCTATTTCCATGTGCCATGGTGCTGTGCGCAGAGTGCAGCTGCAGTTTTTGTATTTATCTAAAGGTATATGTATGAGTATACATGGTATACAAATGTATAAGTGTGACTAAATACAATGTTTATATGTGTCCCTGAGAATATATACAGTGCTGGCCAAAAGTATTGGCACCCCTGCAATTCTGTCAGATAATACTCAATTTCTTCCAGAAAATGATTGCAATCACAAATGCTTTGGTAATAATATCTTCATTTAATTTGTCGTCAATGGAAAACCACAAAAAGAATTGTCAAAAAGCCAAATTGGATATAATTCCACATCAAACATAAAAAAGGGGCATGGAGAAAAGAAAGAAGACCAAAGAACTGTCTGAGGACTTGAGAAGCAAAATTGTGAGGAAGCATGACCAATCTCAAGGCTACAAGTCCATCTCCAAAGACCTGAATGTTCCTGTGTCTACCGTGCGCAGTGTCATCAAGAAGTTTAAAGCCCATGGCACTGTGGCTAACCTCCCTAGATGTGGACGGAAAAGAAAAATTGACGAGAGATTTCAACGAAAGATTGTGCGGATGGTGGCTAAAGAACCTCGACTAACATCCAAAGAAGTTCTAGTTGCCCTGCAGTCCGAGGGTACAACAGTGTCAACCCGTACTATCCGTCGTCGTCTGAATGAAAAGGGACTCTAAGGTAGGATACCCAGGAAGACCCCACTTCTGACCCAGAGACATAAAAAAGCCAGGCTGGAGTTTGCCAAAACTTACCTGAGAAAGCCAAAAACTTTTTGGAAGAATGTTCTCTGGTCAGATGAAACAAAAGTAGAGCTTTTTGGGAAAAGGCATCAACATAGAGTTTACAGGAAAAAAAAGAGGCCTTCAAAGAAAAGAACACGGTCCCTACAGTCAAACATGGCGGAGGTTCCCTGATGTTTTGGGGTTGCTTTGCTGCCTCTGGCACTGGACTGCTTGACCGTGTGCATGGCATTATGAAGTCTGAAGACTACCAACAAATTTGCAGCTAATGTGGGCCCAGTGTGAGAAATCTGGGTCTCCCTCAGAGGTCATGGGTATTCCAGCAGGACAATGACCCAAAACACACTTCAAAAAGCACTAGAAAATGGTTTGAGAGAAAGCACTGGAGACTTCTAAAGTGGCCAGCAATGAGTCCAGACCTGAATCCCATAGAACACCTGTGGAGAGATCTCAAAATGGCAGTTTGGAGAAGGCACCCTTCAAATCTCAGGGACCTGGAGAAATTGGCCAAAGAAGAATGGTCTAAAATTCCAGCAGAGCATTGTAAGAAAATCATTGATGGTTACCGGAAGCGGTTGTTCGCAGTTATTTTGTCTAAAGGTTGTGCTACCAAGTATTAGGCGGAGGGTGCCAATACTTTTGTCCGGCCCATTTTTGGAGTTTTGTGTAAAATGATCAATGATTTGACTTTTTTTTTCATTCTCTTTTGTGTTTTTTCATTGCAAGCAAAATAAATGAAGATCTTATTACCAAAGCATTTGTGATTGCAATCATTTTCTGGAAGAAATTGAGTATTATCTGACAGAATTGCAGGGGTGCCAATACTTTTGGCCAGCACTGTAGTATATGAATGTATATGTGAAAGTATATATGTATAGTATATGTATGTGTGTGTATGTATATATGGTATATAAATGTATATGTGTGAGTATATAGTGTATGGTATATGTGTGAGTATATACAGAATAACAAATTCTATGTTTTCTTATGTACATATGTACTGTTATGCACACCAGAATTGTGTTTTATCGTGTGATGTACAGTATTTTGAGATGATGAAGGATTAGGCCCAACAGTGAAATGGAGCGAAATAAAAAAAAACACTGGAAAAAAAAGCAGTGAAAACACACAGTTTTTTTCCACAGCCTTTTTCATTGAGTTTTTGATGAATTTTTCACTGGACTTTCTTCCCAGATTAAATATATGTGGAAAAGCTAGCGATTCTGCAGCTAAAATTAACATGACGTGTTTTTTCAAAAACGCACGCATATTTGAATTTGCAGCTTATCCACATCTTTTTTTTTTCTGTAATGTGTTGATGAGATTAAATGATTAGATTTCATTCACTTTGCCGGTACTGTAAAACGCTGCCTTTCTGCAGCAGCCAAAAATGATGTGCTTCTGCAATGTAGGACCTTAGCCTACGGCTAAAGCCCCACATTACGGAAAAGCAGCATGAACGCCAATGCATTCAGACAGGAGAACATGGGAACTTGTGTTTGTGATTGATGAAAGTCATAGTACCTCCAGACACATATCACTACTTCTGAGGACAGATAGATATGGTTATAGTAAAGCCCCTTTCAGAGTAAGGATAGATTCACACGAAGAGGTGCAAAACGGGCGGTAAAAAACAGCCATTTTTCAAAAAACAGAAATAAAAAAAAATAAACTGTAAAAATAAATATGGGTAGCCTTACCTTTTGCCATCTCATTTTGACAAATTTACTGTTATAAAGGACATCTTTTTATTTGCTATTGTTATTTGCTATTTGTTATTGATGGTTTGTTGACTGAACATCCTGTGGTTCCGACTTTTTACCCAGTGTTCATAAACATAAATTCAGTCCCCACGGATGACCAATCGTGTCAGGAAGAGAGGATTCTGTGAATCAGTTTCGAAATTCATTGGGGTTTTTTCTTGCCTAAAACCCCTTGTCCTCACTCTCCCCTCTTATACTAAAGACTTGATTAAGGCACTGCAATGAACTGACGGTATGATTTTAGGGGAAGATATGTATTTGGTCAGCACAGATATGGAGTAACTCTATACATCCATTGAACATCGGCATGGACTAATAGTGACTTCATTCTTTCTTCACAGTAGTGGAATGGATACTGATCAGATATAACTGATACTTGTACTTCTTGAGTATGTATTAACTCACAATTTCTTCCTTTGTAAGAATGCTCCTTTCTCCAGAGCCAGGGTGTGGCTATGGGGAAAGCTTTTGCACCCTCATATGCCAAACTATTTCTGGGATACTGGGAGAGAGAGGTGGTCAAATTTTCACTTACTGCAGGAGGACAGGTACTAATATAGATGAGGTTCATTGACGATGTCCTGTTTATTTGGCAGGGCACATGCCATCAGTTGGATTCATTTCTCACTCAACTAAATGACAACAACATGAACATTCGTTTGACACATACATTACTCAACAAGAACTTCCTGGACACCAAAATCAAAGTGGATCTACAAGGCATGCTACATATAACGGTGCAACTTAAAGCAACTAGTGTGAATTCACTTCTGCTTATGACCTTCACCCATCCGAAACATGTCATCACAAAATGGGGTTACTCTCCATGCAATAGTTGGTTCACTTGTGAATACATGGTGAGAACTGACGTATTCTATGACTCTCAACAACAAGATTGTTCACTCCTTAACCACTCCCATACTAGATGCTTTACCCCCCTTCTAGACCAAACTCATTTTCGGGTTTTTTGTATGTGCAGTTTTGAGGGCTGTAACATTTTTATCATATGCGTTACTCAACTAATTTCTGTATCGTTTTTCGGTCACACATAGGGCTTTATTTTTATGATGTTTGTATTTTTGCATGTGTTTTAATTTTTTTATATCCTGGAAAATATAAACAAAAGAGGAGGGAAAATGCGTCTGTTTTTCACTTTTCATTTTTTTTAATTTAATAACACAAAGTGCTACTAAAAAACTTTATAAAATAGTTTTTACCCTCCATTATGGTAATTTTTATTTTTTATGGTGTAGTCGGGGGTGGGGCTATAACCTGTAATAAGGGCATTTTATTGGTGTATTATTTTATTTATTTTGCAGAACTAGACAACCACCCCTTGGACGTATATAGTTAATCTATCGAACTGAAGGGGTTATTTACTTTGCTGAATGTCCATGTGGTCTGATTTATATAGGACTTACCTCCCGAGAATTGAGGACTAGGATTCTGGAGCATCTCAAAGAGACATCAAAAAGGCACTTGACTCCTCCACTGAATGATTCACACTAAACAGAGAACCCATTGTTCTGGCTGCCATCCTGATATCTACTGCGCATGTGGGTTATTGTTTGTATTTATTTGATTAAGATATTCATTCTAGGTTATTTTTTGTATTTGTGGGGTACCTTTAAATTATATTTTTAGTATATAGAAAAGTATAGGTTTGTTAATCTGTACAAAAGAGTAGGTACAGAGTAGGCAGTTTACTAATATATGCTCTCTAAAAGTTCAATCACTTTGTCAAGCACCAATCATTGGCAGCCTGAAAATGGCCCCTAACCAAGGGTCATGTGATTCTGCAGTTCCCACCATCACATCCTATTTAAATGCACTTGCAGTATCCCAGTGGACACTGCTTATATGTATTTATTTTCTTATGTTTCTGCCACTGTATATATAGTTTGTGTATATGTTATTGTTTTATGTCTTTACCCTTTTTAAATTATATGTTTGTAGTTTCCCATTTGTTTGTGTTCCCCTTGGTTTTTTCCACTATATTTGGCTACCCGACTGTATTAGGGGACTTGGAACAGCCCTGGCCAATCACTGGACACTGGGTTAGGGTGTAGACTGTAAGTCTCAAGGGAACTGTTAGGGAGTATGTAGTGTGTCATTAGTCAAGTGAGACCTATTATGTGTCCTCTGCAGCCCCTTACGGAGTAGAAGTTATCTGTACCCGTAAAGCAGCCATATCCAGCTCTGAGACAGGGAAGAATCTGCTGTCAGCTTCATTGTCGAGAAAGTGCCTATTTTTGGAGGAAGTGGTGGTTCATAGAACCTATCTTCTAGGACCCTTGTATCACCAGGTATCTGGAACCTGGGACTTCATGAAACTCAGTTCCCATAGCCATATTGGGTGAGACTGAGAATTGTACGTTTATTTGGAGTGGAGCAAGGCATCATATGCCACCATCTTATAGTGGAAATCCCCCGTTCCAAGTCCTGAGATCTAGAGCCAGTACAATGAAAACTACAACACTCAACAGGAAGCAGTATGAGTTGTAAGTTTCTCCTAGTAAAGTTTCATCTTGGTTCAACTGCACCACAACCTCCTGAGTTCTTCCTGCGCTTACCATCAGGGCCTTTCTGAACACCACCATACGGTTAAGAGAGGAGGCCTCTCCAAATGGAAGCTCTCTGGGGGAACAACTACCACCACCATAAGGTACCACGCAGGCCCCCCTTGTCAGTGTCCAGCCTGGGAGGTGGGCTGGAGGAATTTTGTTGAGTATCCTCGCCAAACCTGTGACATCACCACCATAACTATTATTCCCATCCTCTGGTTTCACCTGCATCAGTCTCTTGGTTATCCAGGATCGTTGTCCATCCAGGAAAGAGGCAGAGGTGCAGTGTATGTCACTGGAAGGCACTGGAGCTCACAGGTGGTTAGTACATAGTTTATAGGAACAAGCTGCTAGCTGCAGCATACTATTACAGTGCAGGACAGGAAGAGGTTAATTCCTGGCTGGCATTATGAGGGGAGCATTTGCAAATAAAAGAGGGTTAATTGTGTTCTCAATATGGGGAACTGAGGAAACTAATAGTAGTGAAGTGGTTGACTTTATAAGTGGAAGATTATACAATAAAAGCAGCTACACACGTGAACAAAATTGTTGGTACCCCTCATTTAATGAAAGAAAAACCCACAATGGTCACAGAAATAACTTGAATCTGACAAAAGTAATTTGCCAAACTACATGTTGACAAGCCACAAAGCTTCTGGGAGAATGTTCTATGGACAGATGAGACAAAAATCGAAATTTTTGGCAAGGCACATCAGCTCTAAGTTCACAGAAGGAAAAATGAAGTATATCTTGAAAAGAACACTGTCCCTACTGGGAAGCATGGAGGAGGCTCTGTTATGTTCTGAGGCTGCTTTGCTGCATCTGGCACAGGGTGTCTTGAATCTGTGCAGGGTACAATGAAATCTCAAAACTATCAAGGGATTCTAGAGAGAAATGTGCTGCCCAGTGTCAGAAAGCTTGGTCTCAGTCGCAGGTCATGGGTCTTGCAACAGGATAATGACCCAAAACACAGCTAAAAACACCCAAGCCGAGACAACTGGAGCAGTTTGCTCATGAGGAGTGGGCCAAAATACCTATTGAGAGGTGCAGAAGTCTCATTGACAGTTACAGGAATCGTTTGATTGCAGTGATTGCCTCAAAAGGTTGTGCAACAAAATATTAAGTTAAGGGTACCATCATTTCTGTCCAGGCCTGTTTCATGAGTTTTCTGTTTTAAAAAATTCTGTTGAAGCATGGTTGAAAAGCAATGTCTGACTTTCATTTGTTCATGTTCATACAATTTTTATATATTATTACTTTTGTCAGATTCAAGTTATTTCTTTGACCATTGTGGGTTTTTCTTTCATTAAACGAGGGGTACCAACAATTTTGTCCATGTGTGTATTTGTGAATTATAATATGAGGTTAGAGGGGAATCTGTCAGTAAGTGGTTGACATAACAGTATTTACTCCTGGTACAACGGTCCTATTTAATAACTCTGTATATATATAAATATTTTTTGTGTGTAGGGAAAAGCATATGCCTTATTGCTTGTGCACCTGATCTTTAAAAATAAGGGTCACAAGGAACTAGTTTGACTACAGAAAAAAAAAAAAAAATTATATACATATGAAAAAACTCCTTTAAAGACCTTAGGAATACCCCTGTAAGTACCAGTGACTGGCACTGCAGCACATCGAATTATCAGAATGTGACTATGATGTAGGTGCAATCTTTCAGCATTTGGGTCCACTTTTAGCCCCTTAACAACCAATGACATACTTGTATGTCATTCGTCGCATGGGGATATATGGACAGGACTCAGGAGCTGCCTCTCCATTCATGGTGGATGCTGGCTGTATAATACAGCCAGCACCCGCTGCTAGCAGCTGTGATTAGTGCTGACACCGATTGCATCTGTTAACACGTTAGATGCCGCGGGTAAACGCGACCGCAGCATCTAAAGTGCGCAGGCACCGCCATCTTTAAACGATTGCTGCCCTCCAGAACGTCAGGATCCCAGGCTTGTCATTACATTAGTTCTATTCCACGCGGGACAGTTCTATTCTATACCATAGGCCATAGTCTGAAAATAAAAGTAAAAGAAAAAATAAAAAGCTTTTAAAAATATAAAAAAAAAACACACAAAACAAAAAAGTTCAAATCGCCCCCTTTCCCTAGATCACATATATAAATAAACAATAATAAACATAAACGCTTTAGGGATCCCTGCGCTCCAAAAAGTCCGAACTATTAAAATATCAAAATAATTATCTCATACGGTGAACGGTGTAGCAGGAAAAAAAAATCAAAATGGCCAAATGGCTGTTTTTTCAACGCTTTGCCGCTTATATAAAAAAATGGAATAAAAAGAGATCAAAGCATCAGACCTTCCCCAAAATGGTATCAATGAAAACGCCATCTTGTACCGCATAAATATAAAAAAGCTACAGGTGTCCCAATATGGCGAATTTATTTTCTATTTTGCAAAGTTTTAATTATTTTAAAAAAGTATCAAAACATTACAAATACTATATAAATTTGGTATCGCCGTGATCGTACGGACGAACAGAATACAGGTAATGTGTCATTTTTACCACACAGTGAATGCCGTAAAAATTAAACCCATGTGAAATTAGCGCAATTTTTTTCCAGCTTCCCTGTACATTGTACAGGATATTAAATGGTGCCATTACAAAGTACAATTTGTCCCGCAAGCAATAAGCCAGCATGTGAATCTTGGACGGTGGGGAGGAAAAAACAGATATGTAAAAACTGTCTTTAAGGGGTTAATTTTAATTTTGCCCAGGGCCCCACTTTATTTAAAACCGGCTCTGAGGAGAATGATAGCTCCCAGTTTTCAATTTATTCATTACCTTCTAGGGCTAATAACAGAGGAATAACAAAATGTTGTGTTCCAAAAAAATGCGTTCCAGGCTTCTTATTTAATGGGAAATACTAATATTTGAATTTATTGTCTATTTTTAGCAATTAAATGTTATTGTTTGTATAATGAGCCGTGTACATGTGTGTCCATCATATGACCATGGACTGATCTGTATCTATAAATAATTAAAAGCCCTATAATAAGCAGCAAGCTAGCTTCCTCTAGTGGTGGCTGCAGGTAAATGCTATCTTACTGCATGTTTTAAATCTATACCTATGTAGGGGAATGAAAAACAGGCTCCAAGGTATATAGAAAAGAACAGTGCATAATTTTGAAGCTATTTAAATCCGTGAAAACAAAAACTATATTAAGATGGACATTGACTTTAAAGTGTACCTGTAAAGAGATTTTTCAAAGCAAGCTGTTGTGTGTACATGAGGAGTAGCACTATTACTGTCCATTATATTTTTTGTATAGCATTTTATCAGCAGTTTTACCCTCTGCAGGTCTGTCTCTGTCAGTTTTTCCTGAGCTAGAGGCTACACGCCACTATGATATATTCTATACCTTGCGAGCTCGTGCCCTCCTGTGTCTTTGGAGCACACCCTGATACTTGAGTTGACGGTCTGTCTTTGCAATAAATAAGTGAGTGAACAGTTTAGGTAAGGGGAATGGAGAAAAGTTGAATGATAAATGGAAAAAGAGGCACTTTTTTGCATTGATTTAAGATAATGCATATTTAAGGAAAAAAATTGTAGACCAGTTATAATACACAATGTGACAAACTGTATAAGTCATAAGGCTGCTTTATCCAGTCATAGCTAAGCTTTTTTAACCAAGGCAAAGAGGTCACTGGCATTGCCCTATATCTAAATAGCCTGGTCAAGAAAGCAAGGCTTAATAGCCCTTTCTGTGACAGAATAGTGAGAATAGTGAGAATAACTAATAATAATAATAAGAATAATAATAATAATAATAATAGTGAGAATAATAGTGAGAATAACTCAATTACCATTGCATTTAACCCCTTCCCGTCGGAGGAATTTTTCGATTTTCGTTTTTCATTTTTAACCCCTCCCCCCTTGTAAACCCCATAACCTTTTTATTTTTCCGTTCTCAGAGCCATATTTTGCATTGCAAAATAACCACACTGCTATTGCAGGCTGCTCTATGCTCTAGAGCTTCGGTCCCCAACCTTTTTTTCTCCACGGCCCGAAAGGGGGGTCGGGCAGGGAGCGGGTGGTGAGGCGGACGGTTTAGGAAAGGGGGCTTGATCATATGGGGGCAGGGTTATACAGTAAACAGCACTTTAGACCAGGTTTACAACGCTGTACACTGAGGTCCCGCCCCATTAGCTATGCTAGGAGCCACAACACTGTGGCCAGATCGCCGACCCATCCCACATAATGTGTCAAGCAGCCTTTACCGAGGCCAGCCCGCCGCCCCACGGACCGGCAAAAGTCCCCCTACGGACCGGTGGTTGGGGACCTCTGCTCTAGAGGATAATGAGAGACAGGCCTGGGAGCCTTCAAAAGGCTCCCGGCTGTCATAGTAACAGGACACCGGCCCCAGAACTTGCTCTGGGTGTTGGTGATCCCTGGCAAAATGGCGCCTTGGTCAGCTTTGACTGATACGCCAGGGGGTTAATGCCCACAATCAGTGCGGGCACTGATTGCGGGCATTAGCGCCGGGTGTCTGCTGTATAATACAGCAGAAACCCAGCGGCCATGGCGGCCGCTCAGCTCCCAAGCAGCTGCCATATTTAAATACCCGACATCCGCTGTACTATTACGGCGGATGTTGGGAAGGGGTTAATTTAAAGGGGTTTTCCGGGCAAAAAATTATTTTTCAGAATGTTCTGTTAGTGCTATTAATAGGTTAATAAGTAATAGGTTAATAAGTAACCAAATACCTTTAGCAGTGTTTTGAGTGATTTTCTTGGTTTCTCTGTGAGTTCCTGCCATCTTCTGCATTTATTTTCATGGGTAGCTTCCTATTCTGTTTTCTTCAACTACCATGATGCCTTGCGCTTCACTCAGAGCTGACTCCCTCCACCTCCCTCTCTCACTCCCTTCTCCTCCCTTTCTCACTCACACCCCCCTCCCTATTTCCCTAGCTAGCCCGCCCACTACTAGCCCTTCCTAACTAACTTAATCCCCACCCCATCATACTTCCCTGTCTTCCAGGCAGGATCTTCTTGGCATGTGACATCACTTGTTCTTGGCATGCACAGCATGCACAAATTGGGTGGGGGAGGGTTAGTATTGGCGACATTCAGTTTGGTTCCGGAAACAGGGAAACCGAACGTTACAGGAAAATCAGAAAATGTGGCGATCTAGGTAAATATAGATTTTTAGTAACCTAAGTAATTTAGAAGGTAGGCGGGGGGGGGGGGGGGGTTATGGTATAAAAATGTGGTTTGAAGTAGTAATGTACATTTAGGAAAATAAATAAAAATGGCCTATTTTATAAATTGCCTGTGTTAGTATTATTTGTATTTTATGTCAATGACTGAATTTATACATGGTACTTCTTATCAAAATATTTTTTGGATTATTTCTACATATGTTTATTTTTCATTTATTTGTATTAGAAATTCAACAATCTTTTCGAAAAATGTCCCATCCTCATGAAGATCCAAAAGCAACAGGGTAAAAATGTTAATCTAAATACGTAGTATAAGCTTCTAACTATACTGTTTTCCGAAATTTATAAGTATAAAATTAAAGCAAAACTTCAGCAGTTTTTACGTGAGGTGGTCATCAAAATGGATTAAAAATCTACTATAGCTGATGCAGTCACACATGTCTTCCACCTGTACTCATGTCTACTAATTGTACATGTCTTTTAAATGTTTCAGAGAAAGTAAGGTGGCATGGTGATCAAACTGTGAGCAAGGGGAAAGTATGGGCAGCAAGTGAAACATCAGGGCTATAGGGAGAAGATCATGTGAGAGGCAGAGGAGGAGCAGTGAGGAATTTTCACAGAAGAGTTAGGGCAGAAAAACAGGGTACGGGACTTTGAGAAATCTGAGGTCACATGGTAGATCTCAATAATATCTGCAGGCAGCTGAGAGAGACCTCCTGCTTGCACAGTAATCCATGCTAAGAAAAAGGGTCACACTGTGATCAGGTGACTTATAATAGAAGGTGAATATAGAATATGTGAAGATGCTGAGAGCAGACAACTATTACTATTGGGGAATGGTCTTCAGACAATATTACTAGAGTTTCCCTTCAAATATAAGTGGAGTTTAAGGGAAAGGAGTTCTGCACTGTTTCTTTACTGGTAATAGTAGTGAGTAATTTCACTAGTTCTTCTTAAAGGGAATGCATCACCATTTACTTATTTATTTATTACTGAAATATATTACTTTTATCTAATTTGTTTTTATTTTCTGACTGTAGATTTTTTTTTATTCTAGTTTCGGAATGCAAATATGGGGCTGCCATCTTGCCTGACACTAGGTGCACACCTGCACTCCGGTTTCTGTTCTTCGGGTCCACTTGGAGATCCAAAAAACGGAAACCCAATCTGTTTAAAAAGTGGTTACTTGCAGAAACCCACAGACCCCATAGACTATGATGGGGTCCGCCAGATTTCCGCCCGAAAAATGCAGAGAGAAAAGTCCTGCTTACAGGACTTTTCTCTCCGCATTTTTCAAGAGGAATGGGGGATGGAATGCCCGAATGGGATGCAAACGCAGGTGTGAATCCAGCCTTAGCTTCTCCTCTGCTCTGCTCCAGCATTTAGTTATATGCTTTACAAAAGCCTTATAGCTGAAGGCAGCAATAGCATGGCGCTGACTCAATGAGGTCAATAGGAACATTTTTTGGACATGCTCTGAGCAGGAAGGGGAAATCGATAAGCTATGACATCACCTAATGTCAATAGTGAATGCAATCATGGGTCATTGGTGTTATCTATAGAGTTGTTAACTTCTATTAGAATCCCATCTGTGTTGTCTGTGATGTAAATGAGGTGACTACTGCATGAAAAATATAGATAGTGACATTAAAAATAAAATCATCAAAATTCTTAAAAAATATGTTAAACATAAAATTTGGTTTAATAAATAGGTAATTTTCTGGTGAAAGATTTCCTTTAAGAACACAGAATTTCCTCAGAGAGGATTTCCAATAAATTACTTCTTAAAATGTTCAGCGATATTGTCTCAAGTTTCCTTAATGCAGACTGTCCATCCAGTTTAGAAGAATGTCAAGCTCTCCCATTGCTTTTAATATTGCTTTGTTATGTGGCAACTGTAATAATAAAAAAATTATATCAATTTTATGAAACATTTTATACATAAGGAATATATAAATCTAAAGGATTTTCTGCAGAACTGCAATACTTTAATATTTAAAGGGGTTGTTCAGCAGGAAAGAATTTTCACTGTACATGAAATGTAAAATGATTGTATTTACTAATATGCAGTACGTACTTGATATATTAATCAAAGGTCTATTCACCTTTTTTTATCAGACCACTTCCAATAGTAGGTCCACTTCAAAAGATAGCCTTCTCCCTTTGTGGCAACTATATTAAGTTCCTAAACACTCACATACTGTAGTTTCCCATAGGGTGAAAAAGGGAAATAGCTATGAATCTGTTTTCTGTTTCTGATTATTTCTTGCTCTTTCTTTCCAACAAATGTCTAGATATTTACTTTCTGTAAAAGGGTTGCCCTCCATAGACATTGGTGGTATATTGCTAGGATATTATTTATGTCTACTCAGCAGGAGTCCCATTGATGTGACCATATAAAACTGAGAGATAAAGCTGGAAGCACTGCTAGGAAAATGCAATATGTCCCCTTTTTCGATTTTGGCTATTTCTATGATGTGCCCTCCAGAGAAAGCTGAATAGAGTCATCAGAGAACATGGCATGGTACTTCCCTAGTGCCAACTTCCAGCTGGTGAGTCACATTAGATGAACCCATGTTAATTGCACAGTGAAGGCATATCAAGCAAAACTGGCACATATCTCTATATTGAAACAACTGTAAGATTGATTCTTGTGAAAAGTGAAAGCAAGTGGTTACCTGTACTGAAACTGCTATTAGCAAACCTTTAAGAGACTAGAATGGCATTGAATATACCATATTTTTATGTGTCTTAACAACATTTTAAATGATAGATACAGGTGAACATATACTTTAAACCAATATGTCTATGTGATAATATTATAGCGTGTCCCTAGGATGTACCATAAGATTATGATTGATAAATATCTAACCATGTTTTTTTTCCTCCACTGTAGCGCTCCCATTCTTTCACTTTGGATGAAACTGCCATATGCCATTCAAGAACAGAAAATAGAGCAGAATATAAGTATAAAACAATTTTTTTTCATTATTTTTTAAAGTAAGTATAATAATCTTACCTTTTTAAAATTGGTTTCAATTGCTCCCAGGTTAAGCATTGTAACGTCTTTACAGGTATAGGTGAATTCCACCTGATACAAAACAAGCAGACATATTTATTAAAAACTGCAATAAAATTATTATGGTTTCTATCTATTATGGCAATGTACAACTTTCTTTTATAATTTTGGAATATTTGTCACTTAATATCAATTCCTAAAATCTGTACAATATGTTACATAGAATGTACATTGGAAACCAGGGGTATACAGTACTAGTCTGAATTGATTTGAATTACTTGTACTGACAAACAACACCATGAAGCGCTTTCTGTTAGTTTGTTTGCAATAGTTATTTATAGGGGTTGTCCAGCCACACCAAGTTACCCGCTATCCACAGGATAGGTGGTAACTTCCTGATCAGTGGGTGTGCCCATTTGAATGGCGACTGCAAGAGTTAAAACAGCAAGCAATCGGTTATTTCTGAGGGTCCCTATTCTATGAATAAAGCAGCACACACTGTCCAACAAGTGGATCCATTCAAAACTGGTGTGCACAACACCCCAATTCTTGAGATCTAGGCAGGGTTTAAACAGTGGAACACCCACCATTTAGCAAGTTACCCCCAAAATTCAAGATAAACATTCCAACAACAAAAGTTTCTAGAACTTACACAAGCTCTTGGAGATCTAAAAAGTTCACAGAAGGAGTTTGCAATTTGGCTTATAGTTTTGACGTGCTCTGTAACCAGCAAATCATAATGTCTGAAGACTTTATCCATATAAAAATGTATGATGTGTTCCACAAAACAGCATCTGTCTGATGGCTGAAAGCAAACATAAGATATAATATTATAGAGCTACAGCAATACTGTATATACAGTAAAGAGATAGAGAAATATAGTACACATAAAAGTGAAAAATATAAGTGTGTGAATAAAAAAGTCACCTTGTGCACATACTTATGGATCCTTTACAACCCTGTCTAGCATCACTTATTTGAGAGCCTCTGATAGCTTTCTGTGGAACTCACACAGAAGTCAGAAGTGATGTTTTCCTTCCTAAGTAAAGGGCACACATTAATGTTTTTATGTAGTTTTTGAAGCAAAAACCAGAGCTATAGTAAGTAGTAAGTAAGAAAAACCAGAGAAGTCCCCAGATCAATACTTTAAGCTGTTAGTGGACTAACCAATTACAGTTTCACATATTTTATTTTATTGCATCAAAAAACTAAATATGCGTCTATCTATTACCCCAATACTGCTTATGAGTCATGTCTTACTCAAATGCTTCAGAATCTGGAAAAGGCTTTGCCAAGAGTTTCCCTTAAAAGTAAACCTATCATTGTTTTTTGGTGTGGTGATGGTATATTACTTTAGGGCAATTTGTGTAAAATATAACTTTTTCATTTTTAGTGTCTCCTGGTGTAATTTTTATTAGTAAATTTAACTTTGAAAAGAGTCTAAAGGGTTAGCTTTTGTCTAAATATGCCTAAAAATTTTCCATTTTAGTGTTTCTTTGTGTTATTTTTCCCTAACAGCTTCCTCCACGGTAACGTATTATTACATAAGCGGCGAGAACCTTTTCCCACAAACTGATGTAAGAGCGTAAGACGTCATGAAGATTACACCTACTCAGGAGCTGTGACAGGGTCATCAGGAGAAGATGTCAGCTATCAAAAACAATGTTCACAACTGTTTAACTCGTTAGATGCCACAAATATATTGTATGTTTTCCGCAACACAGTGTGCCAGGGATTTCTAGCAGTATAATTATCTATGATACTAGGAGTCCCTTCCTCACAGCAACATATTGTCCTGTACTGATTATAGCACAGAACAGTATGTCGCTAGGAGGCATGGACTATACTGCAAGGAGTCCCTCTCTCGTCACAATGTTCAGGCTGGTAAATCCAGCCAACACACGGACCCAGATTCACGGCTGAAACTTGGTCATATGAATAGAGGGTTACTGTTTCCTCTCCTGTTCTGTCAGGATATACTCTGCTTCCTATCCTATTCCAAATTATATAAACTTAATTATCATACAATTCAGCTTCACCACTTATTATATAGCTCTGACAGACATCCTACAACATGTTCACACTGTGTGTCCCTTTGGCTGTAATCACACATGCAGTTTTTGTGACCTTCTTTTAAGTCAAACACAGGAAAAGATATGACACAGATAAGTATTAGTCTTTCCTTTATACTCTTTCCTTCTGTTTTTATCCATTCTGGCTGAAAACACTGCCTCAAAATCTTCCAGAAAACTGCATGTATGATTACTTTATTCTACTATCCTATTATTATCCTACTCACAGAAATAAGTCCCTAAAATTTTAGTTACAATAAGTAAGGCTATGTACCATAATGGCTGTAAATAGAATAGGTTAAGACGTTGTAATTTCTATTTATATTATTTATAGGACATGAATTAGAATCTAGATAAACTTGCCAAATGTTCAATCATTTAAACAACATGTAAGTTTAACAGCATGCAATATTGAAACCATATATTACAAAGAGGGAGGATCTCACAGGGGTACTTACAGGAACGCTTTGTATGAATGAGGTTTGCAGAATTCGAAAATGTATGTAACTGTCTTGATTTTGCTGGAAAACAGATTAACAAGCTACATTATACACAGTCATATGAATTTGTTCTTGTGTGAGATTTATGTTCTTGCTGATACTTACAACTGTGGGACTAATTGTAAAGAATTTCAGTCTAATGTCCATAATCTGATTCCTTGATGCTGACATGTGACATGTAGGCAGTACTCCAGATATTGCAGTATTCAAAGTCATAGCAAAAATGGTAGCAGCACCAAAAATATAGTTCTTCATTTTTTGCTTGCTTCTGTCTATTATCTGGAGCCAAAGCAAAATAAATTATTATTAGT
Source organism: Leptodactylus fallax (assembly GCA_947044405.1). Classification (NCBI taxonomy): domain Eukaryota; kingdom Metazoa; phylum Chordata; class Amphibia; order Anura; family Leptodactylidae; genus Leptodactylus; species Leptodactylus fallax. The sequence continues at coordinate 487,813 of CAMRHE010000294.1, read as the reverse complement.
GAAGACCAATATTTTTAATATTATATATATATATATATATATATATATATATATATATATATAAAGTATATGATATAACATTTATGTATGCAGTATATAATATATGTATATATATCTGAAACAGACTTACCTTTGGAATAGCCAGTAATGTATAGTTGCTGAAATTTGGGCATATTTATATATATCACACCAAAATGAATGCAGGTGTGTCTTTATAGTTATTTTGTGGGGGTTATTCTCATCCTGTGTTCCTAGAATTGAAACAAAATTGACTTTCAGTTTCTTTTATATACCAACTTTACAGTATATCTGTAAGCAGGTAACATTTCATTCTTTTCCACACTCTGACTCACAGTATTCCTGAAGTCCCACGCCTGCAAAGTTTCTAAATTGTTTATAAATTGGAATAACTTAAATGATGTTTAATACATCTAATTCTTTGTCCTTTAAATAGTGAAAAATTAAGAAACAAACCAATTAAGAACAGTTAAAGGGAAATATATCCCATTGTTATAATAGGAAATCAAGTAATAGTTACTAATTAGTTACTAAATTAATAGTTATCTAATAATAATAATAATAATAATAATAATCAACTAGTTGAAAACCTCTCCATTTTCCCTGGGTCAGGACCAGGCACATTTTCAGGTTTTTCAGTACATGTGGTTTTGAAAGCAATTACGTTTTTTTTTTAATTCAGGTAATATACTATTTGTTCTTGTAGTACTATAAAAGGGAAAAACGTAAAAAAATAAGCGGAAATAGCGTCTGTTTTTCCTAATTGCATAAAGTTCCACTAACATCCTTTTTAAAATTGTTTCTACTATCCTTTCGGGTAAGGCCCCACATTGCAAGCCGCAGGCAAAAAAATGCTGCAGAAAACACTGCAGCAGAAATGTATTGCATTTTTTGTCGAATAGTTTTTCACAGAAAGTCCACAGTGTTTTCCTCTGCAGACTTTCTTCCCCCATTACATCTATATGGTGAACACCAACATTTCCATATGTATCATTGACATGCTGCAATTTACAAAAACGCACGCATTTTTCAAATCGCAAATTTTCTGCTGTGAATTTTTTTGGACAATGTGTGGATGGGATTATCCAGAATCCTGTCCACTTTGAGGACAATGTAAAATGCAGCATTTTTTGCTGTGGCATTTCCGCCACAGCCAAAACGCTGCATTTTCACAGTGTAAGCCTTACAGTCATTTTAGGGTACACAAAGTTGTGTGTCGCTGGGAGCTAGATACTGATGTAGCACTAGTGGTAGTATTTATTTCCTAATTAAGTCCTACCAGAAAGTGAACCTAATAGAGATTTGCTGAACTGTACAATACACTGCAAAACAGAGCTATTGCAGTATATTGTGTAGACTGTAAAAAATTATATTAAAAAAAGTGTTTAAAATTTTTAAAATAAGTAAATAAAAATATATCAACCTCGCATTTTTTATTTATTACCCCTTTAAGCTACATTGATATTCTGATTTTGTATTTCGTTTTTTCCCTCTCCACTCTCCAAAAGCTAAAAACTTTATGAGTTCACTGTGCAGTAAAAACGACACATTACCTATATTCTGTGAGTCTGTAGGATCACAGTGATACCAAATTTATATAGTTTTTATGTTTTAACATCTTTACAAAAATTGCAAACTTTCTCCATCGCCATATTGACACCTGTAAATTTTTTATATTTCCATGTACATTACTGTGTAAGGGCTCTTTTTTGAATGGTATGATGTTTTGATCACTATTTATTCAATATTTTGTGGGAGGGAAAACAAAAAAATGGCAGTAGAGATCTGAGTGGCAAGAGCAGTGCTCTGGGAAGATGAAGGCCTTACCCCAGTGCACAAACAGCCTTATTTACATAAGACTCATTAAATCTCCAAGTGACATACATAAAGGTATGTTCTTCATCACTGTAATGTGCTCTGTAACATGGTGGTAGATATGCAGCTGATTATGCTTGGGGGGAGGTGATAGACTCACTTTAAACAAAACACTTCAGAAAAATCCTGAAATCTATAAATCTGAAAAATCTAGCAGTTTGTGTTATACCACCTTTAGGCTAAGGCCCTACATTCCAGAAAACCAAGCCAAAACCAAGAGTGGCTTCAACAGGAATAAGGAAGGACTCATACATCTCCCTTCTGCTAAATTCAGGCTTTGGCTCAAATAACCACAGCAATATCTGCAACAAAAAAAGTTGTGTGTAAGGCTAAGACATGGTGTCTTAGCCTTACACACAGTGTAACTGCATTTAAAGCTATCAAAATGTATGAAGAATTTAACAAAAAATACCATCTAACATGTCAGACCATATAAATCACCTACCTAATTCAGATGACCGAGGTGCAAAACGGCTGTGAAATATGGTCTTGCACCTGAGGGTACCTGTTTTCACAACATTTCAGTGTATGGAGGGATCTGTGAAAACAAAGTCATGTGAATAGCCCCTATTCACTGATATTAAATTTAATGCTGACATGTGACATTCAGGTGAAAAAACACACATTATTCACTTTCCTGTAAATTAAGCTTTAATGTGCTCTAAAAAGGTACAAGCTGTGTTTTCAAAATCAACTGTACATTATCTGTCTTTTTACCGCTAATTTTATCATGCTCCTGATAAAGAGCCTGATAAAAAAAAGTATTGTCCTGTTATTGAAAATAACAGTGAAGTAGGCTTACCTAATTCAACCTTTAGTCACAATTATCTGCAGTGCCAAAAAGATCTTGTTCTTCGCCTTCCTATGTTTCATTGTCGTGCACTTAGCGTGTCATAGGAGACCAATCGGGCTAAGGGATGAAAGGTGGAGAAGCACCTCCAGTAAAGTGTTTCTCGAAGTTGTACCTTATTACCTATAGGTGAATGTAAGAATATTGATTGCCTCTTGGTGCATGCACATTTTTTTCCTTCCACTTGTATGTGTCTTCTCTCTTCTTTTTCTATTTATCTACACAAAAAAAGAATATGGCATTTTTTCACTTACTTAACAAGTGGTAAAACAACAAAACTTAAATAAATATGGAATCACTATAATCTTAATGACCTGATAAAACAGCTACTATTTCATTTTTAATGCTGAGTCAATGTAATAAAAATGAAAATTAATGATGGAATTGCTGTTTTTTTGGGGGGTTTTTTACCTAATACCTCCAAAAGCATTAATAAAAAAGTAAATAAAACATTATAGGTAGCCTGGGATGTAAAAATTAAAGTCAACATGGAAAAAATTAAAAAGTTATGGCTTTTGAAATGCAAAGATGAAAAAACCAAAAAGTCACCAGAGTCGGGGCCCCACGTTGCGAAAACACAGTGTTTTCACAGGGGCATAAAGTCCACATAGGAAAACTGTGCGAAATCGCAATGAAAAACTTTGAGGAAAATAAAGTGATGCTTTTACATACCATTTTTTTTGCAGCGTTTCGCTATGTGGTCGGGATGTAGCAGCAGCAATTCTCATTTTGGCACCAATTTACCGAGGTGGAAATAACCCATTAAAGCCCAAACTATAGTGTGTTCTTAATTTACTACTACTGGTGTACTCCTGACTGTTATGCCCATATGGTAATTTAAGTGTAAACTGAGGAATATGAATGAAATAGACAAATATGGTGTTAATTGTGAAAGTCATTTTTGTAAAATGTATTTGTACCAGACAACTGTTGTAATTGCATTAATAAATTGAAGATAAGACATCCTTCCCACCACTTTGTCATTTCACATACTTAAAACTAAACATTCTAAATTTAAAGCAAAAATGAAATTTATAATCAAATGTAGCTAAACTGTGCTTGATAAAAAACAAACATATTTTTTCAGTTTGTAGATTGATGCATAGATAGACAGGTAGAGGAGTGGGTAGGTAGGAGTAGATTACCAGCTTTCTGATCGGAAACTATTTGCCCTTACATGAAAACCTAGCCAGCAGGGACACATCCACAAAGGTGTGTACTGTAAAATAAGGTGATTTTTCTTCATCCAGTAAATCTCCTAAATTTCCTGCTCAACATCACTTTTACATGTACTGAAGAAATAAAAATATTACTTACAATATCTGGCAGCTGGAGCTCAATGGAACTAAATTATTTAAATATATGAATTACTTGAATGTATTAAATATGTCTGTCTTAGTTTTATCTTTCTATAATGGAGATCTAGATAACTATACTGGCAGTGTGTCACAGTACAGTATATTAGAATGAATTACAGTGTTAGAATTCTTTGCTAGAAGGAAGACACTGTCTCTCCACTTTTATTTCTTTTCAAGAAGAACTATTTAGTAAATATTTCCATGAAAGCATTGCCTTGAAGTTAAAACTTATTCACAGATATCTCTGGTGTATCTATAGGATAGCTCAGATGTCTGACAATCTGGCAATCGAAAGTGGGCTACAGATGTCTTAAATGTGTAACATAGGCTCCTTAAAATCTAATGGAGTAATGGAATCAGCCAAATGCTATTAATATCTACGGTGAAATACCCCTTTAAGATGTATTTTTACAAACAATTCTAGTTACTTATTTGGCTGTAAATGTCTATTCTGTAAATAATAGGTTCTTTCTATATCTGCACTGAACTGTTGGATTCTTACTTGAAGTAAACCTGTCATCTGACTATATTGCCCTATCACACACATAGTGCAGCATAGTCTGGTGCCAGATCCACTTTCAGAAGAGCTGGAGATCAGTGTTGTAGCTCTTGACCAATATAATGTCTCCCTCGTGTTGCATTCCCTTCCTTCTCACACCAGAAGTTCTGAAAAGGTAATGAAAAAAAAATAGAGAGAGACTAGAGCATCACTTTCCAGAGGTTGCATTTATAACGGGTTCTGTTGCCTAAGAGGACCCCCAGACAGAATCAGTACTTTAATTGAATATGTTAGAAAAAAATATTGTGGCAGATATTCAGACCACTACTATTGACAGTAGTGGTCTGACTATGGGGTTTTCTGGTTAACCTGGTAATTACGTGCAATGGTAGTAAAGTGATTGACAGACCTACTTCATATGCAAGATTTGATTTCCCATATCCTGTCCCCTATCAGAGAACAGTATGGTAGTCTGTTCCCTGGATCTTCACTAACTATGTACACATGCGTAGTAAATGTGGTTTGATGGTTAGCACTGTTGCCTTGCAGTGCTGGAGTCCTAGGTTCGAATCCAATGAAGGACAACTCCGGTTTCCTCCCACCCTGTAAAGACAAACTGGCCGAGAATTTAGCTTTTGAACCCTATATGGGACAGTGTTGACAATATCTGTAAAGCACTGTTGGAATATGATGGTGCTATATAAGAAAATAAGTTTAATGAATGTCTTTGTTTAAGTGTTTCCTGTTATAACTCCCTACTACATTATTTAGTGTATGTTATTAATTGCCTCATGGAAATATTAGTGCCATTATTGTATATGCTATGCTTCTCTTCCTACTTTCACTAGAACTTACACACCAGCTCTCTACTACCTATTTATGTGAAACCATGGTATTTAAAGTCAAGTGCAGTAGTGTTAAAGGAATGATTTCTCTTTTAAAGAGTTCGCTACTAGGGGAAGAAATAAAATCTTACAACAAAGATATTGCATGTTTTCAAGAGACACACATGACATTGTTTGGGCTCAAGCATGTCCATTTATTTTCTCATCCCCTGCGATGAGGAAGCAAGGCAGAATATCTATTATAATAAGCATTATATTGCTTCTAATTTACTAAAGTAAATTGCTGACACCAATGGTTGTTTTGTTATATTGCTTTGTTCTACCGATAATCTTCTGGACCCTTAGTTTCTTTAACTCAGATCAAACTAGGTTTATTAAGAAAGTAATATCCAGAATGGACAAGTTAAGATGGGTCCTTGATCGTAGTGGGTGAATTTAATAGAACGATACAACCTTCTATGCATTCCACCTCCACCTCATCCTATTGCACTTCTGTTTTAATACTCTTAGTCACAATATTTCATGCTCACCAGTTATTTGATGTTTTGATCCAACATCCCAACTAGCGTGATTACACTTTCTTTTCCAACACACATAAAATATACACTAAAATATTACCTCCTTGTGGATAAATCTCTGCTCCCTATATTCAGGCAACCTCAACAGGCAACTTGATGTGGACCACACTTCTGTTATTATAGTAGTTCAGGAAAACTATAATTATAACCCTGCCTCAGTGTGGTGATTGAATATATTCAATACCTATGTGCAGTAACATCCTAAGTATGCCCCCCCCAAACTGCCCACAAAATAGCATACTATTTTTGCTTTTAATGATAATGGTCAAATCAGTAATGTAATCAGTAATTTTATTAAACAATCATGCCCTGCAAGAAAGGTGATTGTGACAGCACAGACAGTATGAGAATTATTCATACTTTAACAATTGAGCACACTGCATAGATTGAATAAAGCACAGTGTTCTAATAATCCAAACTGTACAACATAATTGCACCATGGAGCATCTAGTGGCCTGACACTTAGACAAGTTGGAAGCTCTTAAAACTAAGCGGAAGAAATGGCTCTGATTTCATAAGTACGAATATTAGGGTCCATTCAGATCATGTTTCTCACATCTGTTTAGAAGATACATTTAATGGATGCAAAAAAGGACACAAATGGCCATCTATTTACATAGAGATTAATTTAAAAAAAAAAACTGATCCATTTCTGTCAGTTTTTTTGGCCGGATACAGAAGTATGGTATGCTACGTTTTTGTGTCTATCCAAAAAGTTGAAAGAAACTGATCATTTTTTTAAATCATTGATTACTATGTAAATAGATGCCCATCAGTTTGCATCTGATTGTGTCTGTTTTTTGCATCTGTTAAATGGATGTAAAAAATGTGATCTGAATGGAGCCTTTGTCTACTGCTAGAGGTGTAACTCGAAGCTCCTGGGTCCCAATGCAAAATCTGTAATGTGTCCCTTACCTATCCTATGTCATTTAGAATAGTGGCACTGTGTTACTATTATTGATTACACTTGTATATACAGTAAGTCATGCACTGATCTCATTAGGTTATATTTATGTTTACTTGCCATTACTATTCATGTAGGTTCTCTTTAGGTTTAGTTTGACTTAGTTCAGTTTGCATACATATAGGAATTTACGTGCTATTAACACCCAGCACCTCTCAGATACTCTACAGTCCTCTCTGTCCCCCATCTCTTCACTCTCTTGTCGTAATCTGGCCACCAGTCACTATAATGAAACCCTTCAGAGTGCATTGGATGAGACGGCTCCCCCCTCCACTCGAAAAGTTAGACACAATGCTACACCTCCCTACATTTCCTCCCTCATCTCTGTCTATCGCCCAACCCGTGCTCACCATTCACTCAATGACCTAAGACTAACGTCCTCTATTATCAGAACCTCCCACGCTCATATACAAGACATCTCCTCAGTTGCACCACTTCTCTGGAATGCTCTATCCCAGACTATGAGATTAACCCCCAATTTCCACAGCTTCAAGCGTAAACTTGTGAACCGAGAGCAAGGCAGGTGGTTTGGTCTCCGCAACCAGAAATGAACGCACACGCGGTAGTTCAAGAAAAGAATATATATTTACTATAAGTTAATAAAGGCTATTTGAAGGTAAAATGACAGGGATAAAGACAAGCAAAATATACAATATAGCATGAACAATTTCAAGGCAAATTCTGCAATGGTTTCTACTTTTACTCTGTCCAATTCTGCAGTATGGACACTGAATGAACAATATACTCAAAACTATCCCTAACTGACCCTGACATCACATTTGGGTGCACCCCCTTTTCCCCAGTGGTCCAGGTGGACCGCTTACAGTCTGTAGAAGCGCGCGGTGGGGCCCAAAGTCGTTCCTTTCTTTTATAGTGAAACGTCCTCTCCTCACTGTTATCAGGATCTTGGGAGAAATGAAGTCCTCTTTAACAGGGAAACCCAATGAATGCAATGTAATCCAACAGCAGATTCCACTCAGCACACTGACAGTCCTGCCGAATCCATACACTGAGCTGGGATGTAAGCCGGGGTTTAGCAGGTGCTGTCCAGTACATCAACAGCACTGCGAGTCTCTATCTGTGGTATCCATATACACAGTCACAATGTCAGTCTCACTGATCAGCCACTGAGTACAGTTCCTTTCACGTGGACTCACTAGTCCTGTTGTCTCTTTACACTCTGTTTGTCTCTGGACCAAGATACAGCTTAGCTGTACAGAAAAATCTCCACACCAGTTCAATACAACACTTGCTAAGATGGCTGCTGCTCTCTATCTCGTCACTTCCTGCTTCTCTGCTCACATTCTGTCTGCAGAACAGGCAAGCTGACATAAAAGGGGGTGAGTCACTCCAGCATCATGTCACAATTACAATGGCTGCTGTCTTAAAGGAACAGAATCACAGAAATACATTCAACATTAACAGTTTATACAGACAAATAAAGCTTAGGACAACATTGGCTGTCTCTTACATATTCCCCCCCCACTTTAAGATTGGCAGTCCCTGCCTATGACTGTATATCCAGAGGGTTGTACTTTTATGCACAGGGTGGTAGTATACCGATGTATGGCAGGCCAAACAAACTCATCCTGCGCATACCGAACAGGGGGAATACCAGCATTTGGCCTAGTGGTCCGTCTGAGGACCGGTGGTATATTATGGGGTGCTGCAGCTATGGGCTGAGAAGGACCAGCGGATTCCGCACCAGAGGGGGCACAGGCCGGAGATACAGTAGTCACAGGTGGAACATCCCGAGGAGCAGGGATCGGCCAACAATCATCCTCCTCGTCTGAGGCCCATTCCGCACCTCCATTCTCTGACTGGGGGAGCTCATTCACATTGGCAAGCCCATCATGATTTGTCCCTTCAGAATGACACAGGCGCAACATATTTCGGTGAAGTACTCGAACACAATCAGTTCCTTCTTTCTGGACCTGGTACACTGGCCCATTCGCATACTTGCGGCCAACAACACGATACGGCAAAGCCTCCCATCGGCTTTCCAATTTCCCTTGGGGTTTCTTGACACGAACTAGCACCAGGTCGCCTGGTTGCAATGGTGCTTCTTGCACTGGGGTCTTATCAGGATGGGGATGTTCTTGCAGGCGCTGCCGCACCAATCGATGGATCGTCTCAAGTCTCTGCCGGTGCGCCCGCACCCAAGAGGTTGGATCCCTCGGAGGGAACCCATCCACATCATCCAACTGTAATTCTCCTACACTTCGCCCAGACCGCCCAAAGAGAAGTGTATAAGGAGAGTACCCCGTTGTAGAATGGACCTGATTGTTATAGGCCCACACCATTTCAGACAAGAACTGAGGCCACTGTAACTTCTTGTCTTCCTCCAGAGTCCGCAGCATCTGTAGCAGAGTTCTGTTGAATCTTTCACAGGCCCCATTTCCCTGAGGGTGGTATGGAGTCGTGTGCGACTTCTTTATCCCGTAGATACGTTGAACTTCTTTCATTACGTGTCCCTCAAAGCAGGCACCCTGGTCGGAGTGGATGCGTTTAGGGCACCCATATACTCGAATGAAATCTTGGCACAGAGCACGAGCTGCTGACTCAGCTGTCTGGTCCTTGGTGGCGGTTACCACCGCAAATTTGGTGAAGTGATCCACCATTACGAGGCAATACTGGTGTCCGCTATTGGATGGGCCCACCATTAGATAGTCTATCATGACGATTTCTAAAGGTTCCTGGGTCACGATGGTTTGCAGGGGAGCTCTCTGTTCTATTGCCTTATGGATCTCACAAGTTCGACAGCTGCGGCATACTTCTTCGACCATTTGACGAAGACCAGGGCAGTAAATCAGTCGCTGTAACCAACGAAAGGTCTTCTCATGACCAAAATGTCCATTCTTATTATGAGCCTCAACTGCCAACGAGCGAGCCAGTTCACTAGGCACCACAATTTGGTATCGAATGTCGATCTCAGAATGTAAATAGACCTTTCGGCATAGCACTCCATTTTTCATCTCCAACTTTTCCCACTGACTCAGAACAGATAATATCTCACGTGTCAGTCGTTCTCTTTCCTCTCTACAGGGCTTCTGGCCTTTCTCAACACACTTGATCATCTGTGCCAGCCCCTCATGGGTCTGTTGTATCTGTGCCCATTCCTGTCGTGAGGGACCAAAGAAAGGAGCCGTTTCAGTCCCCTCCATCTCAAACTGATTAGCGGCGGCCAAGGCCTGTGAAAATCTGCTGAAGTCGGGCACCTCCACATGCTCCAACTCATGATCCACGTCTACTGTGGGGGTCTGGGCGGTTACCCTAGAAAGCCCGTCAGCATTCTGGTTCTCTGTCTTGGACCGATACTTAATGCGGTAATTGAACTTAGTCATTCGGGCTATCCACCTCTGCTCTAACGCCCCGAGCTTGGCATTTTCCAGGTGAGCTAGTGGGTTGTTGTCAGTCAGTACTAAAACTTCAGCACCGGTCAAATATTCAGAGAATTTCTCGGTCATGGCCCATACCAGTGCCAACAGCTCCAACTTAAATGAACTATAATTCTCGGGGTTTCTTTCAGAATCTCTCAAAGACCGGCTGCCATACGCTATGACCCTCTCCTGGCCATCCTGAAGCTGGGAAAGCACTGCTCCAAGACCATACAGGCTTGCATCCGTATACAGCTGGAACGGCAAGTGGTAATCAGCATATGCCAAGATTGGGGCTGTTGTCAGTGCATCCTTTAATGCCTGGAAGGCTTGTTCCTGTTCAGGTCCCCACTTCACGGACCGGTTCTTTGGACCACCGGATGTGCCTCGTAGGAGAGCATTAAGTGGTGCTGCTACCTTGGCGAAATCCTTAATAAACCGTCGATAGTAATCGGCTACTCCAAGGAACGCCCTCACTTCTCGCAGGGTAGTCGGTATTGGCCAATCTTGAACAGCCGCTATCTTGTCTCTTGATGGTCTCACCCCTTCTCCTGATACGCGGTGACCCAAGTAATCAATTTCAGATTGGAACAACCGACATTTACTGGGTTTCAATTTGAGCCCATGTTCCCGCAATCTTCGAAATACTTGCCCCAACTGGTGGAGATGGTCTTCAAAGGTCGCAGAATACACTATAATGTCATCCAAGTAGATGAGAGTGAACTCAAAGTTGAAGTCACCGAGACATTTCTCCATCAACCGCTGAAACGTTCCGGGTGCATTTGTCAACCCGAAGGGCATCCGGTTAAATTCGTATAGTCCCATGGGCAAGATGAATGCCGTCTTCTCCTTGTCTTTTGTGGCCATCGGCACCTGCCAATACCCACTAGCCAGATCTAGTGAGGAGAAGTACCGGGCTCTCCCCAGCGCTGAGAGGGACTCCTCAATCCGTGGCAAGGGGTAGGAATCTCGTACGGTGCAAGCGTTTAACTTCCGATAGTCTACGCAAAATCGGATGGACCCATCTTTTTTTCTTACTAACACCACAGGAGCTGCCCAGGGACTCTGGATTTCTTGGATGATCCCACCCTGTAGCATCTTAGCTAACAGTTCTTTTACTTCCTGATACAACTGTGGAGGAATTTGTCGGTAGCGCTCTCTAATTGGAGGGGTGTCTCCTGTGGGAATCTCATGGTAGATCCCTGTGGTACATCCAAAATCTTCAGCATACCGTGAAAAGGCGGCTCGGTTCTCCCACAACAGTTCATCTACCTTCTGCACACATTCCAGAGAACATGAACTTGCATCCATCTTCATCTGTTCTCGAATTGCACGGCCATTCCATTCAGAGGTGAGTTCCTCATCTTCTCCCATGGACACAGTTACGGTCCACTCATCCCTTTCAGTCGGCTTCAGCTGCATTGGAGTTACTTTCCTTACTTCCTCCGGAGTCACATAGATGTTAGCCAGCTGCCTCCCTGGGGTCAGGTCCACACTCTGGTCCTGAGTGTTTACACATCGAAGTGGTACTCTTCCATTGCGAACTATTGCCAAGGAATGGGCCACTAGCGGATCAACACCTCCTTCGGCTGCCTGCAGTGGTTCTACCAACACAGCTATGCCCTCTAGTTTCCGACAGGTGCCTACGGGCATAGACACTATTGTCTCCCGACTGGGTGGCAGTGTAACTTTTGTATGCAAAGGAACTGAAATTCGAGCCAGAGGACGCTGCGCATCCGAACTTTTCTGTAAGCCACATGTCCGGATCAGCCGCTGGAAAGCTGTTTGAGTAGGCCGATGGGTGGTGGTTTCTTTCCAATAACCGTGACCTTTCTTTTCAAAGAGGATCTGATCTAATTCTTTTAACACATTCATCCCCAAAATGACAGGGACCTTTACTTCATGTGACTCCTGTACCACCACAATGCCTTTCCTACCCAGATCTTGGCCACATACCCGGACATTCATCCAGGCCACTCCCACGACTGGAACTGGTAACTGGTTAGCTGCGACCACTCGTACGAATGTATGGGGATCATATTTCACATGTTGCTGGAAGTACCGTTCATAACAGTCTCTACTCAAGGTCGTTACTTGGGAACCCGTGTCAATCATCCCGGTAACCGGAATACCCTCCATTTCCACCTGTATAACAGGACTTGCAGCGATCAGGTCATCATTAGGGCATTCTCCCCACATAGTCTCCTTGTCAGTCTCCCCTACTACACGCCCTACAGCAGCAGGGGACTTCAGTTTAACGGCGGTCTCTCATAAGTTTGTCGCTGCTCTGGACATCTAGCAGCAACGTGGCCCATCCGTCCACACTCCCAGCAGCGTATCTCCCGTCGTTCTGGCCATCTGTTTGGGCCCCTTCGGTAAGCCCCTTCGATTTCTCCTGAGCACTGCATTAACTGATTTGGACCCCTTCGGTAGGTCCTATCCTCATCCCTCCAGCGGGGTGGTGGGTGATTCTGATTTTCTGGGTATGGACGGCTCACCCTTTCACCTCCAGTTTTCTGGAAGTCTGCAATTTTCATAGAATGTTCATCACAACGGGTGTGCAAGTGTTCCATTTGCTCTTGCAGTTTCTGCATTACTGTGAGAATTTCTTTAACCGTCCCCTTTTCTACTGTCTCTGAGCCAGAACTAGCCCCCTGTGACAAAGTAACTCCAACTGCGGTCTGGGGCTTCGGGAACATACTATTGGCACGGGAGATGGCCTCTACCTGTACATCATGGAATTTAGCATCAGTCTCTCGTCGTATAAAATCCTGCATAGTCACAGTTAAACTGCCGTCACGTATCCCCAGGACAAACTGGTCACGGAGAGTCCGATCAGGGTTACAGAAGGCTGGCGAGCCCCCTCTTTCCTTCACTTGAATATCTCGGAGCAGTTCTTGTAGGGCATTTGCATATTGGGGAAGGCTTTCATTCTCCTGTTGTACCCTCTGGAAGAACCGAGCCTGCAGAGACCCCAGCAATGCAGTTTCTCCATAAATGGTTTCTAGAATCTGGACTACTTGCTCAAATGTCTGCCTTTGTTCAAATGGCCTCAATATCACCGTGGTCTTAGCATCCCCTTGTAATGTCAATATTGCTAGCTCTACTAGTACTTCTGGTGCGGTCTGGTACATTCGCTGTATCATTCGTATCTGTTCCACCCACATACTCACTGACATATTATTGCCATCAAATTTAGCTAACTGACTCATTATAGCCCCTGCTGGCATTCTTCCTCCAGCACCATTCTCCCGAACGGGTGCGTCACCGTCCATTCTGGTAAGCGGATCCTGCCGACTACGCCAATTTGTGAACCGAGAGCAAGGCAGGTGGTTTGGTCTCCGCAACCAGAAATGAACGCACACGCGGTAGTTCAAGAAAAGAATATATATTTACTATAAGTTAATAAAGGCTATTTGAAGGTAAAATGACAGGGATAAAGACAAGCAAAATATACAATATAGCATGAACAATTTCAAGGCAAATTCTGCAATGGTTTCTACTTTTACTCTGTCCAATTCTGCAGTATGGACACTGAATGAACAATATACTCAAAACTATCCCTAACTGACCCTGACATCACATTTGGGTGCACCCCCTTTTCCCCAGTGGTCCAGGTGGACCGCTTACAGTCTGTAGAAGCGCGCGGTGGGGCCCAAAGTCGTTCCTTTCTTTTATAGTGAAACGTCCTCTCCTCACTGTTATCAGGATCTTGGGAGAAATGAAGTCCTCTTTAACAGGGAAACCCAATGAATGCAATGTAATCCAACAGCAGATTCCACTCAGCACACTGACAGTCCTGCCGAATCCATACACTGAGCTGGGATGTAAGCCGGGGTTTAGCAGGTGCTGTCCAGTACATCAACAGCACTGCGAGTCTCTATCTGTGGTATCCATATACACAGTCACAATGTCAGTCTCACTGATCAGCCACTGAGTACAGTTCCTTTCACGTGGACTCACTAGTCCTGTTGTCTCTTTACACTCTGTTTGTCTCTGGACCAAGATACAGCTTAGCTGTACAGAAAAATCTCCACACCAGTTCAATACAACACTTGCTAAGATGGCTGCTGCTCTCTGTCTCGTCACTTCCTGCTTCTCTGCTCACATTCTGTCTGCAGAACAGGCAAGCTGACATAAAAGGGGGGTGAGTCACTCCAGCATCATGTCACAATTACAATGGCTGCTGTCTTAAAGGAACAGAATCACAGAAATACATTCAACATTAACAGTTTATACAGACAAATAAAGCTTAGGACAACATTGGCTGTCTCTTACAAACTAAAGACACATCTTTTCAGACAGGCCTATCATTACTCCTAATGTAAACCCTTCCGTAGTTAGAATCCCTAAAACGTACCCTCCTCTGTTTATGCTCCAACATTACCTCACAGGATATGATGCCGTATCAGACTAACTCTATATGTCCAGGTACCATTTGCACGTTAGGACACGACTGGTGACGGCTCATACAGCTTTATATATGTGTAATGACAGTAACCTCTATTACAGAATAGTCTGACCATTGTACAAGCAATGTTACGTCTGTTGCCGCCCCTGCTACCTCTTGTGTCACCCCCTCTACCTCATAGATTGTAAGCTCTTGCAAACAGGGCCCTCAGTCCCAGTGTGTGAATTGACTATTTCTTTGTAATGTATCTTTTTTGTCAGTACTTGAACCCTACAAGTTTAACAGTGCTGCGGAATATGTTGGTGCTATATAAATAAAAATTATTATTATTATTAGTAGTATATTTGTATTCTTTACACCCTCCTTTCCTGTCCTGTCCTCCTTGTCATTCACTTCCACTCTCTAATCTAAATTTTCCATCACTCACCCCCTTCTCATCTCTTTCCATACCTACCTACCTACCTACTCTTTCCCCACCACCTTCTGATTTCTTTCATTTCCCCTTTAGCTTCTTTTTGTTTCTCACAGTCCATGGATGTTGGAATTTTATCAATGGAATCTACAATGTTTCCAACTTTGTGGACACTGATTCTCAAGTTATCTCTATACTTTGGATGGAGGCCCATAAGATGTTCTTTCTCAGTATGATTAGACCAGTACTTTAAATGATACATTATATTTGGAGGGCGTGGTATAGATTTTACATTGGGGCCCAGCAGTAAGTCAGGGAAGTTTTCTGATGGCTCAGTCTGTAGCTTTTATCTCTGTTCTCCTGAGTTCCTTTTCCTGAATTATGGTCATTTTGATTAGAGTGCTGAACATGCCACATTCCAGGATGGGACAGTCTGTTCTTTCCCTGATTGATTGGCTTTTCATCATTACTGGCCTCACAGTTTTACTGGTCCATAATCAGTTAGTGTTTTCACTTACTTAAGAGCCAAGGTTCAAGGTGCATTTACATCTGCAATAACAGGTCAGTCAGTGTTCATTTGCTTCACCTATTTACACAGGCCAATGAAATGTGAATAGACAAGCAATGATTGATTCTGCAATTGTTCCTCCTCCATTCAGCTGCAATGATTACAGGCAGCACATCTCTGATTTCACAAGGCAATGATCTGACCTGCGAATATTTGTTGGAATTATACAATTGAAATTGCAATTAAACAGAGTCATAACTAAGAATGAGCTTTTCTAGTAATGCTTGGCCCTTATAATTGCCCTGATTATAGCATTGTGTAAAGGTGCCCTTACACAATGTCCCAGTATTACTATTGTGGTTGTGACTAGACACTGGCATAAACATCTTTGGAGATCTTGGTGCATCCAGTTTGGGCTAAAATTTTCAACTTGTTAGACATGTGGGTGTGGATTTTCAGAAAAAGGGGGCAAAGTTTAAATGTGCCATAATGCACTAAAAATACACTAAAATTGTGTTGTAAAATTCTGGCTCAGAATAAGCCAACTAAAAGGTAGTTTTAACGTAGACACTACAGTGTAAAGATAAGCAAATTTATTATCAACCACTGTAATAAATATGGCGTGTTTTTATACGTTTGCACTGTTTAGATATCGATCGATCTGGGCCAATGCATCTTTCAGGTGCTTTTAAAAACACTGAAAAATGTATGTGTTTTTTTTTAAAAAGGGCACAGGGGTTTTTCATTTTTTCAAAGATAGTTGATTAATAAAGCATTTTTGATGCATTTGTAGTCACACCTAAAAAATAGGTTTTGACTACAGGCACCCTCAAAACTCTGTAAGGCCGCGGCCTCACGTTGCCAAAATACAGCGTTTTGACCATGGCAGAAATGGCGCAGCAAAAAACACTGTGTTTTACAGTACCTGCAAAGTGGATGGGATCCTGGCTAATCCCATCCACACACTGCAGCAAAAAAATCCGCAACGGTAAAGCTGCGTTTTCAAAAACACTTGTGTTCTTGAAAATTGCAGCATGTCAATTATACCTACAGAAATGCTGGCGTTCTCGTATAGGTGTAATAGGGGCAGAAAGTCCGCAGAGGAAAACTCTGCAGACTGTGTTAAAAAACGCTACAGAAAAAAAAAGCAATCTGTTTCCACCACGGTATTTTCCACAGCGTTTTTTTGCTGTGGCTTGCTACGTGGGGCCTTAGCCTAAATAAGGTCTTATGACACTCAGGAGAACAGAGAGACAAATCTTTTGGAAATGGGAGCTGAGTAGTGTGCAAGAGAAACTGCAAGTTGTAGAGGAATGAGTAAGAAAAACAAGTTGTAAAAGACAACCTAAGCAAACTATTAAAACTGTGACAAAATGTTTAAATAAATTAATAAATAACAAGTAGAAATTAATTTTATCAGAACAATATTAGAATTATTTTATTGAAGTTATTTTTAGTGCATTTCAGAACAAAATCTTTGATAATTAATGGGGTTATCCACCTTTAAAAATTGATGGTCTGACTAGTGACAGAGCACACTTTCTGGAAATAGGACACTGTTGCAGTACCCATAATTACTATTACTTAAAATACAGTGAGTGTCAGCCCAGGATAGGCCATCAATTTGTAAAAGGTGGATAACCCCTGTAAGGGTGATTTAGGAGGTAATAATATAACATTATATTTGTGAATGTGCACTTACAGTAATTAACTATTTATAACTGTAGGTGTCACTGTTGTTTTGACTAAATATTCTATAAAGTTCTAATGGCAGTATTGCAAGAATAAAAAAGAGAAGCGAATTATTACACATTATAAACAAAAAGAGAAACAGTTGAATAATTAAAAATTAAATACAGTAAATATTGCAACAATAGTATTACTGATATTGGTGTTATTTTGCCTTCCAGAGCAAAAATCCCCCACTGTATGCTGATAGGAAATAAAAAAATATATATAACCTATTTCTCAGAACATGTATTTGCATATTTTTTGTAATTGATGCCATCATTGTATTTTGGTTTTCTTTAGTTGTGTTATTTTTCTAGAAAAAAAAGTTAAACTTGACTCTTGAGTTTCAAACTGAATAAGGCCAGGGCTACACTGTGTGTTTTATTTCAGCTTCCCAGTACATCGTATTGAATATTAAATGGTACCATTAGGAAGCAAATTTATCCCATATGGCTCTGTGAGTGGAAAAATATATAGGTTATTTCTTTTGGAAGGTAAGTAGTAAAAATGAAAATGCAAAAATGAAAATTGTTATCATCAAGAAGGGGGTTATTTTTTTTTTTTTATTTTACTACCACCCCTGGTCAGTTTTTAACTGGATAATACAAAAAATTAGATCTATAACAATGTGAGTAATAAATGTAAGGAGTTTACCTTGATTTCCATGAAGGGAATACAAGGCGAGCCTAGGAAATGTAATACCTTAGAAGAAAGTGGTTGCATGTACTCATTACATTAACTTAAAGAGATTGTTCAGGCTAAAATATTATTTTTTAATAATAATAATAATGGGCACGCACGGTGGGGACTGCCGCCAAAAGAAAACAATGAAGCTGCAGGACTGGACCGAGGTGGAAGGCACCGGAGCGCCGAGGACAGGTGAGTATGTTTTTTAGATTTTTTTTTCCATCTCCCCCGGCCTAATTAAAAATTTAAATTTTAGCCTGGACAACCTCTCTGATTCTAAAATCCAGGTTCTTTTACCACAAATATTGGGCATGTATCCAAACCAATGCATTTATAGCTCTGGTAATCTTTTATGTGACCACATGGTTCTCATCCTTCTCTTAAGATGGTATCAAAGTGAGTTGATTATAAGTGATCCTGTCTGCAGTCCCATGACCCTTTTGGGAAGGAAACTTTACCTATAGTAGCATCAAACTCCTTGAAGAATACTTGGAAAGACATAACAGTGTTAAAAAAGCTTGGCAAACTTCTCCTAATGATGACTAATGAATTAATCACTCAATCAACGCTGAATGAATTAATGAACTCATGCTGCTACCATTATTAAAATCAGATTTTTTTTTTTGGCGTTTGTTAAGATATTTCACTGTTTGGGAACCTGCAAACTATAGGAAGTGCTGGAGGTATTTAGACTGTCTCTTCATTTAAATTGACTTGCGTTTGATGTCTATGTTTTTGGTTGCTGATACAGTATATTTCAGAAAAAAATCCTGATTAAGGCTGAGGCCCCATGTTGCAGAAACACAGCTTTTTTCGTTGCAGATTTTGCTGCGTATTTTTGAGCCAAAGCCAAGAGTAGCTACAAAAGGAATGGGAAATATATATCAAGTACTTATAATTTTACTTTCCGCTTAATCCACTCCTGGCTTTGGCTCAAATAACCTCAGCAAAATCTGCAACAAAAAAAGTTGTGTTTCCTTAGCCTAAAGGGGATGTCACAAGAAAATATTAAGTGAAAAACCAGAATAAAATCTGAGATAGTTGGTTGCTGAAGGAGCTCAGACCTAGAGGTAGTGGATGTTGAAACAAATTAGGCAAAAATTTATTGACATACTAACATGTTCATCAGACTAGAATTCCTAAAAAAATATATCCATACAAAACTAAGACTGGGTTCAAATCTGTGCCAGATGAAAAAGTGCTGCAATTTTTTCCATTTCCGGTTTCAGTTTAAAATAACAGATCCTATTATAGTTAAGGGGGTCATTTGGGCTCTGTTGGTGTCCACTGTTTTAGTGGGCTGTGTTTCCAGTGTTCTGGTCCTTTGAAGGTCTTGAATAATGGACACTACAGCACAGATGTGAACATAGCATAATATACAAATCCAAATAAGGAAGAAAACATAATAGCAGTAGTTAAAGTGGTGCATGTAATCTCACACACGTAGTGTCCTGATGGGGAAAAGAACTAAAACCATATATCATAAAAAAACTCATGAAAAAACAATATATAAACAAATGCAGCAGATATTGATAAATGTATTCATATCATACAAAACATGGCATTTTTAAAATTGAACTCTATGTTAAAATGTTCCTGTGTCTAGATAATTCTGTCCTATGCTTGCCTACTAGTATTCTTTGATTCTCTCACAGGATGTCCATCCAATGTTTGGTAATTCAGTCCCATTATCTTGATTTAGTTGCATATTATACATAGTGATTATTGCTATTGTGCAGGCCTGCCAATAAGAATCAGCATTTAATACTATAGGTATATGGACAGGGGCAAAACTAGAAAGATTTGAATTTGTCCCCCTTTCAACCCCACGCAGTGTAATATGCCCTTTCTTGGCCTCCACATGGTATAACACCTCCTTTACTGGCAACCCACAAGTATAGCACCCCAGTATATTACCCCCTTTACTGACTGTCCATACAGTATAATATCCCTTTTAATGAATCTCCACATAGTATAATGCTTCCTTTACTGACCACCCACATGTTATATCACAACCTTTACTGACCCTTCACATGATATATTGCCCCATTATTGGCCCACACAGTATATTGCCCTTTTATTGTCCCTTACAGGGGTGTAGCTGGAGGGGGCAACCACGGGATATGTGGGATTCTGGTTGTTGCCAACAAGCCACTTATATATTTAGGTTTAGATCCATTTTAATGTCCCCCTCCAGCTGCTTCCACAGTTTAATGTCCTTCTCCATCTGCCACAGTTTAATGTCCCCCTCCATCCGCCCCAGTTTAATGTTCCCCTCCAGTTGCCCCCAATTTAATGTCCCCCTTCAGTTGCTCCCAGTTTAATGTTTATGGTCTAAGGATAGGCCATAAATAAAATAAGCCTGGAAAACTCCTTTAAACATAGGTTATTTGAGGCATTGCAGATGCTGCTGTCCTTCTGCAATAACTGTATACCCAATAGGATACCAATAAGTAGTTCTGGGGTAGATTTATTACTGAAAATTCACCAGAATTCTGGCATAATATCAGAAAGTGTTTTAACATTATCTGATAGAGATAATGCCTAAAATTAATACATGAACTCTCCAAATCTTTTGACAAATTAATATAATTCATAGTGCCTGTACCCAAGTTTACTGAAAAAGGTTATCCACTGTGATGATCAAAACATATATATGCCAAAGTCAGTGTCTAGACAAAGCCATAAAGACAACACCAATCACTGTTTTAATATTAATAATATTATATTTTAAGATTAATATTCACAATGCAGTAACCACTGGCACATTGTTTTGTATGGCCAACATCTAACAGAAAGCTTACCAAAAAAAATTTGTCAAGCAGAAAATGTCTGCTTCAGGAATTTGAAGCAGATTTTTCTGCTTGACGAAAACAGATGCAAAATTTGACACGGATTTTGAAGAGGAATTTGGGGAAGAGTACCACTGTATTTAGCCTATTTTGCTTTTCTTGGGGAGGGCCAAATTCCACAAGCGGAATTTCTCATAGTGTGTTTTGTGCCTCTCATTCATTTCAATGGGAGTTCTCAGACGGAGTCTGCCTCAACGAGCAGGATGCTTATTTTTTCTGCTAGCTGAAAAAAAATCAGCTACTGCATCCCATTGAAATGAATGGGAGGCTGATTTTAGGAAGATATTCAAACCGATTTTGAGGTGGAATCCACCCTCTAATACACTGTGGTATATTTCTTTGCAGAAGTAACTTTATTATCAGCACAGGCAGAATTAGAATGACAGGAATTATCTATATTTAGATAACATAAAGACCACCATGCACGACAGGTCATGCACACAGCTTAGAAAATTAGCCTAGAACATTCTTCCATAAACCTCATTCAACATTACCAGACTATTGTGTCTATGGTCCATGTGGCTGCTGTAAAGCATATCTGTAAATGCTGCTATCAGTAGCTCAGGCAAGATGTCAGCCCCATAAATATGTACAGAAACGAATGCAAATATATGTACAGTCAAAAAGATTAGGAAAGGCAATGAGCTTTATCAGGTTCTAATTATTTTTTAAGAGAGTGACACATTCCCTTTAAGAATAATGACACATAAGAGTCATTGTTCCTATTGCCAAGAGTAGTTTTCAGTATAATAAATCAAAGTGTCAGTGTTGCTACATGATAGAACACACCCAAAGAAAGTTTAAGCCTTAAATTACTAAAGTGAAAGTTGACATCAAATTTGTAATCAACTGCAGTTACGCCTGTTTTATAAATGCGGCCAAATATTTTGAGAACTATCCCTACATTTTTTTCCTACCAGGTGCATATATTGAGCCAAATGAGCAATATTTTTTAGTTCACATAATTATTTTTTTTTTTACTAGTAAATTTAATTTTGCGTCATTAATACTCTGTATGTTGTAAAAATTATCATATTTCTCATTTAGTAATCAGATCATTTTATTACTTTCTCTCTAGTTTACTATATAGTATAACAGCGACTTTTTTAAACACCCAGTGTTTTTTCCTCAGTTACTGTTACATATACACTCCAAAGTGTTTTTTTTAAACATGAGAACAAGGGGGGCACAATTTAAAATTAGCTGGGAGGGAAAACTGAAATCAACGTCAGGAATAAAGATAAACAAACCTCGCAAAATTCGCTCTGCAAATATTGTCTTGTTTGAAGTCAATGGGAACAGAACTGCAGTAAAAGTAAGGCCTGCCACTGTATAAGGCATGGAACCATCTGCTTCTGGCTCTGTGCACTGTAGAGTACCTCCAAACAGCTGATCCATGCGGTACAGTAGCCTGATCCCTCTAGTCTTCATTTCAGGTACACTACCAGCTCAATGTTAAATTAATTTTTAAGTGTCCCAGGAGCTATTTTTTGACAGGACAATGCCAGGCTGCATGTTGTTTATTCTACTGTGAGCAGCCTACATGGCCTACATGTGCTATCATTCCCTGCAAAGTTATGGAATTTGTCTCCCATCAAGCACAAATAGGATGTTATTCGTCGGCAACTGCAAATTTTGATGATTTGTGTGCCCAAGCGCATTCAGTGTGGCATAACATCCCGCAGACAATCTCATTGATAGCATGCTAATGCGTGTAAGAATGTGTACTTCTGTTTGTGGGCTTCATATTCAATATGAAATAAATCAAGAAGTTTTTAAATTTTGTTTCCATTTTTTTAATCATTTCCATATCACTAATATGTCTACTGATCCTGTGATTTCATTAATTCCAAGAGTTTTCATTATTGGTGTTGCAATTCCAACTGTACATATTAGCCTCTTTCCCTCTGCGCCGTACTATTACGTAGCACTGAGCATGTAGTTATTGCTCAGCGCCATAATAGTACAGGAGTTTTGTCTGCGGCATTACTTCTGATTCAGTTGTGTTACACAGTCGAAGCCTGGGACTAGCCGCCAGAGTCAAAACATACTCTGACTGCAGCTGATTAACTGTCTGGATACCATGATCAATAAAATTGCCCCGCTGCCCTCAGATCCTCTGCAATAAGATTGCGGTGTCCTAGGGGTTACCATGGCAGCCAGGAGGTCGAGCAATGGCTTTCTGACTACCTGCACACATTCCACATAGTGAGTGCATGTGTGGTGTTCTGCAATGCTATGTTTTGCAGTACATTGCACTGATGATCCCAGGTTCAAGTCTCCTTGTAAGACAGAGAAAAATTAAAAACAAAGTAAAAAATAAACAAAGAAAATGTTCAAAAAACCCTCCTTTATATTTAAAAAACACATAACATACACAAGAAAATAAAAAACATGTTAGGTTAGGTTGCATATAAGTCCTCACTGTAAAAAAATATATACCACAATGCACAAAATAACATATTTTGGTCACCCTTGCTTTCCCCAAAAATAATTTTTTTTTAGCAATAAAAAGTGATCAAAAGGTCATACGTACCAAACATTGGTACCAATAAAAAGTACAACTTTTCCCGTAAATAAAGTGCTGTTACTTATCTCTGTCAACAAAACAGTAAAAAAGTTATAGTTGTCAGAATACAATGACCCTAGGAAAATAGTTCATTTTTTAAAAAGTGACTTTTTTTTTCTAAAAGCGGCAAAACATATATAAAATAAAACCAATATAAATATGGTACCACCCCAAAAATATGTTAATAAAAGCTAATCAAAACATTATATTTACCCCAAATGAAAGTAAAACTCGTCATGCAAAGAATAAGCTCTCACATAGCTATGTTGACAGAAAAATAAAAAAAGTTTTGGAAGGCGGGGAGGGAAAATATGAAAAAAGTTGCCAAGCCTTAACATATAAACTACCCTGTGCCCTTAAAGAGTTTAAAAAAAAAAAATAGCTAGTCAAGAGGTTGCAGCAATCCATATCATAGTCCTGGAAAACCCCTATTATTTTCATCAGTAATGTCTGGTTTCCAGTAGAAGGTTAGGAATACATTTCTAAATTTCAGGAGGGAATTGATAGAGTAGAAAATAATAAAACTTCACTTTTATCTCTTATATATAAATAAAAATAAATATAAAATCGTATTAGAAAGACGAGACTCACTAGTGCTCCCAAGTGCTACCGTGTGATTAGTGAAAAAAAAAGATCACATAAATTGCATATATAGAGTGCACTAATATTTATAGATGCCCAAAGCAGATATTAGCCCTGCTATTTTATTTTCTAATGACCATAATAATGATAGGAACATGAGTCATATAATTAATAGCATTAGTGTCATTTAAAGGGATCGTAAGAAGGGTAGCTAAAAAAACAAACAGGGAGGGGTTAAACAAACAAAGTAGGGAGCTAAGACAAACAGACAGGGAGGGGTTAGTTTAGTATTCAGCAAAAGTCTGCATATTGCTTCTCATAACAGCTGAGACAGCTTCTACTCTGCCTGAGGTATAAGTACAGTCTGGTGCCTCAAATAAAGCCTCAAATGTATATGGACACACAGTCAGTCAGAACTGTGTGTCACCTGGCACTGAGGATTCACCAGATACACTCCACTGGCAGGTTATAGTGGAATACACCCTCAATAGGGTAATTTTGTCAGCACCCCACAGCCTCCCAGCACCCTTTCCACATACACCTCTATCTGACACCTATAGCACACATTTAAAAGTCTCTCCCTAAGTGTTAAAGAGTTAAAATAAAAAAAAGCCCTACGCGTTTCACCAGCCATTGCTGGATCATCAGGGGACTAAATAAGTATAAACTCTCAGTCTGAGAGTGAAATAGCAATGGCGCCAGAGTCTCAAGAAAGCCTTCCTTAAAACGGAACTAAGCCCCGCCCACAGGGCGTGTCACATGATGTCACGTCCAATCATAATGCGGGGGAGGCGGAGCCATAGCCGATGCTCCTCCCCTCACCTTATTCGTCATCCGAGGTGCTCCTCCCAGGGGCAGGGAAGCTGTCAGTGTCGTCATGGAGACATAGAAGCGTGTCTCCTATGTTTACATCGTGCTGTCATCTCTCTGATCCTAATTGTAGGCAGTTGGAGCAGGAAACACAGAAGTCAGATTATCAAGAAATTCATGTGTATTGTCTAATATTATGCTTAAACACATAAGATGCTTGATCTATACTGCACCAGCACTTCTCAATTCAGCAGTACATATAAATGTTGAAGCACAACAGATATCTCATCCGGATGGTACATTGCATCAATAGAGATATACAGGGTCCGTATTCACCTCTACAGTGAACAATAATTTCCCAACTGAGCTTACACTTATCAAGGTGCCATCTATGTTACATATCCTCATTAAACTCCATAAGAGCCATGAATCATAGATCACCGTACTAATACTAGAGTGAAAGTCACTCTGCATTAATCTGAATATTATGTTCACTATATAGTGAATTGCCCATATATGAGATACAATACTTTCCCATTACCCAAGGGAAATATATATATCACACAAATATACCAGAAAAATGGATAAGAGGATTCCTAATAATGTCATCAGATTTAGGGTATGTGCCATAGTAGATATAATAAATATACTCAAAGAGATATGTCGGGGGGGGGGGTTACACTTTTATTCCCTCACCCCCTAAAGACGTGTTTCATGTGGACAGTATCATAATGCATCCATCCTGAGTAGATATATTCCCTGACTCCAAAATATTACAGGGAATTATAAAAATGGAGCGAAGGACAAGCATTCGTTAATCCCTCCCGGGGATGTCGATTTAAAACGGTGAATCCATCTGCATTCGTGTTGCAACAGAAGTCTATCCCAATTGCCACCCCTTCCTGGTGGTCGGATCAGTTGCAATCCTATGAATCTGAAGGATTCAGGTTGTCCGTCATGGTGGCTATGCGCATGTTTAGCTATTGGTGTGTCCCGATTGTTGAGAATATCATTAAAGTGCTCCCTTATCCTTATCCTAAATTCACGTTTAGTCTTACCTATGTAATCTTTCGGACAGGGGCACTGTGCTAGATAGATCACTCCTTTACTACGACAGTTGATAAAGTCGTTAATTTGGCAGACCTCACCAGTAATTGCACATGTTGCTGTTTTAGTTTTTTGCACCTGTCCACATGCGATACAGTTGCCACATCTGAAGGTGCCATTAGGTTTCTGGCTAAGCCAATTCACCGTTGATTCAGGGGCAATGTAATGACTCCTAACCGTCCTTTAAACTCTTCCCACGTTTATAAGTGATCTGGGGGGTGGATCCTAAAATCTCTTTCAGATCATCGTCCTGGAGTAATATCCCCCAATATTTACCAAGTATTTCCCTAGTCTCTTGATGCATATTATCAAAAGTTCCAACAATTCTAGTTACATTATCAGATTTTATGTTCTGACTATGTCTCTTTGGGATCAAAAGCTCTCTTCGATCACATGTTATAGCGTGTTGGAAAGCTCCCTTTAGTGTGTTATCCGGGTATCCGCGGTCCCTAAATCTGAGCCTCAAGTCATCTGCCTGCTGTTTAAAAGTTGACAAGTTTGAACAGTTTCTCCTTAGGCGGAGACATTGGCCCTTGGGAATACCCCTTTTGAAGGCCACAGGATGGGCACTCTCCCACCTAAGGAGACTGTTTGTCGCAGTCTCTTTCCTGTAGACCTTAGTTTGAATTGCTCCTGAATGATCTCTAGTAATAAGAACATCCAGAAATGGTAGATCACTCGTACTCCAGGTAGATGTAAACCTTAGGTCCAGAAGGTTAGAATTCAAACATTCCACAAACTCCACGAATGACGTGTGATCCTCACGCCACAGGATAAAGATATCATCGATGTACCTCAGCCAGAGGCAGATATGGTCCTGCCACCGGCTGAGGTCATCGGCACCCACGATGGCCGCCTCCCACCAGCCCAGGAGCAAGTTTGCATAACTTGGCGCACAGGGACTACCCATAGCGGTGCCCCTGAGCTGGTGGTAAATGCGGCCATCAAAGGTGAAAAAGTTATTATTCAGGCAGAAACTCAATAGGTCAATGACAAACCGATTATGTGGTCTCAATCTAATGTCCCTCATCTGAAGATAATATGCCACTGCTCTGATCCCCTGTTCATGATGGATGGACGTGTATAATGCTTCTACATCAATCGATGCAAGAATCATATCATGCCCTAAAGTAATACCATCTAGTTTCAGCAGGAGATCAGAGGTGTCTCGGATGTATAAGGGAAGGGATTCCACAAAGGGCCTCAAGATCTGATCAATATAGCTTCCCAAATTTCGTGTGAGGCCACCAATACCTGATACAATTGGTCTTCCTTTCACAGGATTGGTCCCTTTGTGGACCTTAGGGAGGGCATAAAAGGTAGGCATCACCGGGAATTTTGGATACATAAAATCCATCTCATCCTTGTCTATCAGTCCTTCCTCATAAGCCCTCTGTAACAGTGACTGTAAAGCTGTCAAACAGGCCTGTGTCGGGTTAGTGCTCATAATCCCATAAAAAGTTGTGTCAGACAAAAGCGTCAAACACATCTCCCTATAGTGCGGTGAGTCCATCACTATATGTTCCCCCCTTTATCGGAGGGTTTTATCGTAATATTAGTGTCCAGTTCAAGATCTCTCAATGCCCCTCTTTCTTCAATGCTCAAATTATGCCCCCTACATCTATCATTAAATTGTGCCAACTGTTCAAGTTTCATATTGACCATAGACGAAAAAATTTCTATGTGGGCATTATCACTTGGAGGTGGCATTTTGGAGCTTTTAGGTTTTACATTGCTATGTGGGGCCCTTAGGTGACCAAAGTCATTATCATCCATTAGGCCAGCCAATACCTGCACAGCCCCCAAATCCTCCAATTCCAAGTTAAGTTCGGCGCATTGTCTTTTCTTAATGGCGGTATGGTACTTATGCCACTGTAGCTTTCTAATAAATAGTGCAATATCTTTGGTCCAATTAAATAAGTCAAATTTTACTGACGGGACAAAAGATAAACCCCTTGAAAGGACATCTTTCTCCGCTTTTGTCAATCTTTTACAAGATAGATTAATTATCTGCATCTTACTCATGTCGCTCTCTGGGTTCGATTTCTGAGGGGATATTGGCCCTGGGCTTGTGCAATTCCCTGAGATAAAAAACCACTCCCTATGTTTGTAGTTGGAGAGGATTGAAATGAGCTTCTACTATTCACAACCCCTCTCTTGCTGGTTCTGTTTCTACCCCTAGGGCCCCTAAAGCGTCCTACTCCCCTTTCAAAAAATGATGTCTCCGTCTCACTCCCAGAGAGATCAGCTTCAGATGAGCAGAAATCACCGTCAGGTTTATTATTTCTAAGATCTTTTTTAAGGAAGCTATAGGCCCTATTCTCCTTGAAATCTTGCAGGTCTCTTATGAACTGTTGGTGTTTCCTATCACTAAGATTGGTTTGAAATCTCTCAATCTGTAGTTGAAGGTTAGATTCCTTCTGCTGAAATAAAGGGTCAGTTTTTAATTTAAGAACCTGTTCCCTCAGTTCATTTAATTTCTTATTTTTGGATTCAAAGGCCAACTTCTCTTCTTCCAAAAGTAATTTCATAAACCTAATGGAGCTCTCTGTTGCTTCTTTTTCCCACTTAATCATAAGAGATGAATTTCGAATTCTATCAGCAGGACTAATATTAATTCTTAAGCCCTTCGGTACTATATCATGTTTGATGTAACTCTCAAGAGATTGCACCTCCCACCAAGACACTATATAGTCCTTATATACATGTGTTAATTCCTTGAATGCTACCCTAACATTAGTTGTTAATAATTGTTGTGATAGTTCTTTCTCTGAAAAGACTGTCTGTGCTACTGTACTCCACTTAGCTAGATCAGGCGTATCACAGAGAAAGCCCGCCATAATTTGCTGCAATACTTTTATAAATATAATGTTAAAGACCAGTTAGTCTGAATACAGGAGGTCCAACCCTGCCTATAGCTCTATCAGGATTTATATATCTAAATTTCAGGAGGGAATTGATAGAGTAGAAAATAATAAAACTTCACTTTTATTTCTTATATATAAATAAAAATAAATATAAAATCGTATTAGAAAGACGAGACTCACTAGTGCTCCCAAGTGGTACCATGTGATTAGTGAAAAAGAAGGGATGAGATCACATAAATTGCATATATAGTGTGCACTAATATTTATAGATGCCCAAAGCAGATATTAGCCCTGCTATTTTATTTTCTAATGACCATAATAATGATAGGAACATGAGTCATATAATTAATAGCATTAGTGTCATATAGAGCTATAGGCAGGGTTGGACCTCCTGTATTCAGACTAACTGGTCTTTAACATTATATTTATAAAAGTATTGCAGCGAATTATGGCGGGCTTTCTCTCTGATACGCCTGATCTAGCTAAGTGGAGTACAGTAGCACAGACAGTCTTTTCAGAGAAAGAACTATCACAACAATTATTAACAACTAATGTTAGGGTAGCATTCAAGGAATTAACACGTGTATATAAGGACTATATAGTGTCTTGGTGGGAGGTGCAATCTCTTGAGAGTTACATCAAACATGATATAGTACCGAAGGGCTTAAGAATTAATATTAGTCCTGCTGATAGAATTCGAAATTCATCTCTTATGATTAAGTGGGAAAAAGAAGCAACAGAGAGCTCCATTAGGTTTATGAAATTACTTTTGGAAGAAGAGAAGTTGGCCTTTGAATCCAAAAATAAGAAATTAAACGAACTGAGGGAACAGGTTCTTAAATTAAAAACTGACCCTTTATTTCAGCAGAAGGAATCTAACCTTCAACTACAGATTGAGAGATTTAAACCAATCTTAGTGATAGGAAACACCAACAGTTCGTAAGAGACCTGCAAGATTTCAAGGAGAATAGGGCCTATAGCTTCCTTAAAAAAGATCTTAGAAATAATAAACCTGACGGTGATTTCTCCTCCTCTGAAGCTGATCTCTCTGGGAGTGAGACGGAGACATCATTTTTTGAAAGGGGAGTAGGACGCTTTAGGGGCCCTAGGGGTAGAAACAGAACCAGCAAGAGAGGGGTTGTGAATAGTAGAAGCTCATTTCAATCCTCTCCAACTACAAACACAGGGAGTGGTTTTTTATCTCAGGGAATTGCACAAGCCCAGGGCCAATATCCCCTCAGAAATCGAACCCAGAGAGCGACATGAGTAAGATGCAGATAATTAATCTATCTTGTAAAAGATTGACAAAAGCGGAGAAAGATGTCCTTTCAAGGGGTTTATCTTTTGTCCCGTCAGTAAAATTTGACTTATTTAATTGGACCAAAGATATTGCACTATTTATTAGAAAGCTACAGTGGCATAAGTACCATATCGCCATTAAGAAAAGACAATGCGCCGAACTTAACTTGGAATTGGAGGATTTGGGGGCTGTGCAGGTATTGGCTGGCCTAATGGATGATAATGACTTTGGTCACCTAAGGGCCCCACATAGCAATGTAAAACCTAAAAGCTCCAAAATGCCACCTCCAAGTGATAATGCCCACATAGAAATTTTTTCGTCTATGGTCAATATGAAACTTGAACAGTTGGCACAATTTAATGATAGATGTAGGGGGCATAATTTGAGCATTGAAGAAAGAGGGGCATTGAGAGATCTTGAACTGGACACTAATATTACGATAAAACCCTCCGATAAAGGGGGGAACATAGTAGTGATGGACTCACCGCACTATAGGGAGATGTGTTTGACGCTTTTGTCTGACACAACTTTTTATGGGATTATGAGCACTAACCCGACACAGGCCTGTTTGACAGCTTTACAGTCACTGTTACAGAGGGCTTATGAGGAAGGACTGATAGACAAGGATGAGATGGATTTTATGTATCCAAAATTCCCGGTGATGCCTACCTTTTATGCCCTCCCTAAGGTCCACAAAGGGACCAATCCTGTGAAAGGAAGACCAATTGTATCAGGTATTGGTGGCCTCACACGAAATTTGGGAAGCTATATTGATCAGATCTTGAGGCCCTTTGTGGAATCCCTTCCCTCATACATCCGAGACACCTCTGATCTCCTGCTGAAACTAGATGGTATTACTTTAGGGCATGATATGATTCTTGCATCGATTGATGTAGAAGCATTATACACGTCCATCCATCATGAACAGGGGATCAGAGCAGTGGAATATTGTCTTCAGATGAGGGACATTAGATTGAGACCACATAATCGGTTTGTCATTGACCTATTGAGTTTCTGCCTGAATAATAACTTTTTCACCTTTGATGACCGCATTTACCACCAGCTCAGGGGCACCGCTATGGGTAGCCCTGGTGCCAAGTATGCAAACTTGCTCCTGGGCTGGTGGGAGGCGGCCATCGTGGGTGCCGATGACCTCAGCCGGTGGCAGGACCATATCTGCCTCTGGCTGAGGTACATCGATGATATCTTTATCCTGTGGCGTGGGGATCACACGTCATTCGAGGAGTTTGTGGAATGTTTGAATTCTAACCCTCTGGACCTAAGGTTTACATCTACCTGGAGTACGAGTGATCTACCATTTCTGGATGTTCTTATTACTAGAGATAATTCAGGAGCAATTCAAACTAAGGTCTACAGGAAAGAGACTGCGACAAACAGTCTCCTTAGGTGGGAGAGTGCCCATCCTGTGGCCCTCAAAAGGGGTATTCCCAAGGGCCAATATCTCCGCCTAAGGAGAAACTGTTCAAACTTGTCAACTTTTAAACAGCAGGCAGATGACTTGAGGCTCAGATTTAGGGACCGCGGATACCCGGATAACACACTAAAGGGAGCTTTCCAACACGCTATAACATGTGATCGAAGAGAGCTTTTGATCCCAAAGAGACATAGTCAGAACATAAAATCTGATAATGTAACTAGAATTGTTGGAACTTTTGATAATATGCATCAAGAGACTAGGGAAATACTTGGTAAATATTGGGGGATATTACTCCAGGACGATGATCTGAAAGAGATTTTAGGATCCACCCCCCAGATCACTTATAAACGTGGGAAGAGTTTAAAGGACGGTTAGGAGTCATTACATTGCCCCTGAATCAACGGTGAATTGGCTTAGCCAGAAACCTAATGGCACCTTCAGATGTGGCAACTGTATCGCATGTGGACAGGTGCAAAAAACTAAAACAGCAACATGTGCAATTACTGGTGAGGTCTGCCAAATTAACGACTTTATCAACTGTCGTAGTAAAGGAGTGATCTATCTAGCACAGTGCTCCTGTCCGAAAGATTACATAGGTAAGACTAAACGTGAATTTAGGATAAGGATAAGGGAGCACTTTAATGATATTCTCAACAATCGGGACACACCAATAGCTAAACATGCGCATAGCCACCATGACGGACAACCTGAATCCTTCAGATTCATAGGATTGCAACTGATCCGACCACCAGGAAGGGGTGGCAATTGGGATAGACTTCTGTTGCAACACGAATGCAGATGGATTCACCGTTTTAAATCGACATCCCCGGGAGGGATTAACGAATGCTTGTCCTTCGCTCCATTTTTATAATTCCCTGTAATATTTTGGAGTCAGGGAATATATCTACTCAGGATGGATGCATTATGATACTGTCCACATGAAACACGTCTTTAGGGGGTGAGGGAATAAAAGTGTAACCCCACCCCCCCACCCCCCGACATATCTCTTTGAGTATATTTATTATATCTACTATGGCACATACCCTAAATCTGATGACATTATTAGGAATCCTCTTATCCATTTTTCTGGTATATTTGTGTGATATATATATTTCCCTTGGGTAATGGGAAAGTATTGTATCTCATATATGGGCAATTCACTATATAGTGAACATAATATTCAGATTAATGCAGAGTGACTTTCACTCTAGTATTAGTACGGTGATCTATGATTCATGGCTCTTATGGAGTTTAATGAGGATATGTAACATAGATGGCACCTTGATAAGTGTAAGCTCAGTTGGGAAATTATTGTTCACTGTAGAGGTGAATACGGACCCTGTATATCTCTATTGATGCAATGTACTATCCGGATGTGATATCTGTTGTGCTTCAACATTTATATGTACTGCTGAATTGAGAAGTGCTGGTGCAGTATAGATCAAGCATCTTATGTGTTTAAGCATAATATTAGACAATACATGTGAATTTCTTGATAATCTGACTTCTGTGTTTCCTGCTCCAACTGCCTACAATTAGGATCAGAGAGATGACAGCACGATGTAAACATAGGAGACACACTTCTATGTCTCCATGACGACACTGACAGCTTCCCTGCCCCTGGGAGGAGCACCTCGGATGACGAATAAGGTGAGGGGAGGAGCATCGGCTATGGCTCCGCCTCCCCCGCATTATGATTGCACGTGACGTCATATGACACACCCTGTGGGCGGGGCTTAGTTCCGTTTTAAGGAAGGCTTTCTTGAGACTCTGGCGCCATTGCTATTTCACTCTCAGACTGAGAGTTTATACTTATTTAGTCCCCTGATGATCCAACAATGGCTGGTGAAACGCGTAGGGCTTTTTTTTATTTTAACTCTTTAACACTTAGGGAGAGACTTTTAAATGTGTGCTATAGGTGTCAGATAGAGGTGTATGTGGAAAGGGTGCTGGGAGGCTGTGGGGTGCTGACAAAATTACCCTATTGAGGGTGTATTCCACTATAACCTGCCAGTGGAGTGTATCTGGTGAATCCTCAGTGCCAGGTGACACACAGTTCTGACTGACTGTGTGTCCATATACATTTGAGGCTTTATTTGAGGCACCAGACTGTACTTATACCTCAGGCAGAGTAGAAGCTGTCTCAGCTGTTATGAGAAGCAATATGCAGACTTTTGCTGAATACTAAACTAACCCCTCCCTGTCTGTTTGTCTTAGCTCCCTACTTTGTTTGTTTAACCCCTCCCTGTTTGTTTTTTTAGCTACCCTTCTTACGATCC
The DNA here is from genome assembly GCA_947044405.1 of Leptodactylus fallax. Classification (NCBI taxonomy): domain Eukaryota; kingdom Metazoa; phylum Chordata; class Amphibia; order Anura; family Leptodactylidae; genus Leptodactylus; species Leptodactylus fallax. The sequence goes on along the minus strand of CAMRHE010000294.1, from coordinate 453,896 downwards.
CTTTAAATGACACTAATGCTATTAATTATATGACTCATGTTCCTATCATTATTATGGTCATTAGAAAATAAAATAGCAGGGCTAATATCTGCTTTGGGCATCTATAAATATTAGTGCACTCTATATATGCAATTTATGTGATCTTTTTTTTTCACTAATCACACGGTAGCACTTGGGAGCACTAGTGAGTCTCGTCTTTCTAATACGATTTTATATTTATTTTTATTTATATATAAGAAATAAAAGTGAAGTTTTATTATTTTCTACTCTATCAATTCCCTCCTGAAATTTAGATATATAAATCCTGATAGAGCTATAGGCAGGGTTGGACCTCCTGTATTCAGACTAACTGGTCTTTAACATTATAGGAATACATTTCCCCTGGACTATGCTTTCCACTGTGCTTTGGTGTGTCATTCTTAGTCTAACATCATCAAATTTTCATATTAAATGGTATTTAGATGCTTATCATGGATCATTGATTGTTTAGTACATAGACTTTTCACTGCTGTGATGGTTTGTATTACTTTATATTGCTCCATTTTCTCAATTATGAAACATTATGTAAAATTCAGGATCCTGTTTGGCAATTCTCTATGGAAAATTATGTAAATAATCTTCTTCAAAGGAAAAAGGAACTAACTATATACATTGCTATGATTCAAGACTTGCCTTTAGGGATTTTTACAGCTTGACTTGGTCATAAGGAGTTTACCTTTTTCAACAAAGCTTATTTGCATGTTCAAAGGGAGAATTGCTTAGGGCTGTCCTTTGTTCCTTAGTTTAGATAGTGTGTATAGTATATACAGCAACTTAAATTGTAATATTCTACAATGTGTCAATTTTTACATTATCCCTTCATCTTTATATGCCAACAAGTACGTGTTATGTCTTGTGGAAACCTGTGGGTGTAGAATTGACATCATAGTCATGCATCTTGCATTTCCTTGAAAGTCCCTGATGTAGAAAGTGAAAATACACTTTTCATCAATGTCAGTAATAGAGATTTGTACTATGCAGATTGTCCCCTTTCATTTGTATGTATACCTTACCTAGAATGGAGTGCATATTATGAGGCTTCAGAATAAGGGACAATTAAGATGGTGTGAGAGCCAACTGCTGCTTGGCTGAACTGAATTTATTGCATCATAGTGATTTCTTTTGCTGTGGGCTACTACCCTATACTCTCAATGTCATGGGAGTAGGGGATAGTAGACATATATACATAAATGACTGTGATGTAGTGAGTTCATATCAGTCTAGCCATGGTCGGAATGGAAAATGTGACCATCACACTGACAATGTTTCCTGGACTGCACATGTCTGAATTATCCCTAAGGCAAAAACGTTTTCTTGAAAACATAATTTTTACTAACTTCATTCAGACTGGGACTTCTTGAAGAGGTATTCCCATGAATCCAACCATATTTAAATTTGTAGGCAACCGAACGGTAAACATTTTTGCAACTAAATAATTAAAAGATTTGCAGAGTTTTATAGATTTTGTTTCTTACTATCTTAGTGGTGACTATCCTTTGTCTTGATTGGTTGCCAGTGGATATGAACAAGAAGACAGGAAGGTCTGGGACACAGAAACCTAGCCATGATTTCTTCATTGTAGACATATTCAGGCAGGGAGACTACATGAATGAGAAGAAAACCAGGTCACAATAAGGACACTATAGCTGGGTTTCTGATAAGTCCCAGATCATAGAAAGTTCTTACATTTATGGTCGTATCCATTGGCAACTGAACGAGATAAAAGACTGTCATTACTAAGATAGTTAAAGAAAATCTGTAAAACTCTTCAATGTTTTTAATTATTTGTATTTGCAAAAATATTGCTGGGAGTTTCTAAAGACTTGCTCTACAGTTCACCTTGGAGCATAGATCAGTTAACCTGAAATGGGTGTCCTAATAAGCCCTACTAAAATAGACTAACATAATTAATCTGGTCACACAAAAGCTCACATGTGGTAAGGGAAGCAAATGGTGCCACCAGCCTGTCATCAATTTCTTGGTACCCTAACCAATGGTGGCATGAAACAGTTTTCAGGCTTCTTCTTTACAAATAAGTGTTGTACACTGAAACACTGTAGCATTTCAGAGAAGGTAAACTTCTATAAAGTGGTGACCGCAAGTAGAAGCATCCACTGGATAGCTTCCCTCTGGCTTCTCTTCACCTGATTCATACTGTTTTAGACTCAAACATATGCAGTATATAGATTTCTGAAACTATCTAAAAGAAGATCTTTCTTTATTACCCAGGGCAACCAAAGGGTTACAGTTTTATTTTATATTTTGCTTTTGAAAAATAAAAGTTGTACTGTGACCTGCCCCATAGTTCTTTAGTTCAATAGTCTTTGTAATGATGGTGCCTGTCACAGGTTGTGCATTCCCCATGGGTTATTTCAGGAAAAACTGAAAAAAAACGACTTTTAACATGAGTACAGTTGTGCTAAAAAGTTTACATACCAAAGCAGATTTTTTGGTTTTTTTGGCCTTTTTTCAGAGATTATGAATGATAACACAAAAACTTTTTCTCCACTCATGGTTAGTGGTTGGTTGAAGCCATTTATTGTCAAACTTCTGTGTTTTCTCTTTTTAAATCATAATGACAACCAAAAACATCAAAATCACCCTGTTCAAAAGTTCACATACCCTGGTGATTTTGGCCTGATAACATGTCAAGAAACCAAACCACGGTCAGGTAGACCAACCAAAATTTCGGCCACAACTGCCCGGAAAATTGTTCGAGATACAAAGAAAAACCCACACATAACATCAGCTGAAATACAGGACTCTGAAAATTATCGGTGTGGCTGTTTCCAGATGCACAATAAGGAGGCGCTTGATGAAAAATGGGCTGCATGGTCGAGTTGCCAGAAGAAAGCCATTACTGCGCAAATGCCACAAAGAATCTCACCTTCAATACGCCAAACAGCACAGAGACAAACCTCAAAACTTCTGGAACAAGGTAATTTGGAGTGATGAGACAAAAATTGAACATTTTGGCCACAACCATAAACGTTATATTTGGAGAGGTGTCAACAAGGCCTATGATGAAAGGAACACCATTCCTACTGTAAAGCACGGCGGTGGATCACTGGTGATGTGGGGATGTGTGAGCTTCAAAGGCACAGGAAACTTGGTCAAAGTTGAAGGAAAGATGAATGCAGCACATTATCAGCAAATACTGGAGGCAAATTTGCACTCATCAGCCAGGAAGCTGCACATGGGACGTACTTGGACGTTCCAACATGACAACTATCCAAAACACAAGGCCAAGTCGACCTGTCATTGGCTACAGCAGAAGAAAGTGAAGGTTCTGGAGTGGCCATCTGTCTCCTGACCTCAATATCATTGAGCCACTCTGGGGAGATCTCAAGCGCGCAGTACATGCAAGACAGCCCAGGAATTTACAGGAACTGGAGACTTTTTGCCAAGAAGAATGGGCAGTTTTACAATCTGAGACTATAAAGAGCCTCATTCACAACTACCACAAAAGACTTCAAGCTGTCATTGATGTTATAGGGGGCAATACACGGTATTAAGAACTGGGGTATGTGAACTTTTGAACAGGGTCATTTTGATGTTTTTGGTTGTCATTATGATTTAAAAAGAGAAAACACAGAAGTCTGACAATAAATGGCTTCAACAAATCACTATCCATGAGTGGAGAAAAAGTTTTTGTGCTATCATTCATATTCTCTGAAAAAAGGCCAAAAAAACAAAAAATCTGCCGGGGTATGTAAACTTTTTAGCACAACTGTATATTGACACAATCACAATCATTATTTAGCCCAGACTAAACATTGACTGAAAAGTGTATGTGAATAGTATGAAAATGGTGATGACAGTACAAGTTTAATGATTTTCTGTTTACTGTAGTAGAATTATTGAAAATGTTGTGATTCTTTTTAACTTCTTAATTTTTACCTTTATATGCAGCAATTATAGTTTAAAAAGGCAACAATATGAAATTTGATACAAACTGCAAAATTGTAAACCTTAATTTTTGGGGTGAGATTCAGTGCTTTAGCAAAGAGACTACAAAGTCTTGTAACTTGATCCCAAAATATTCATATCTTTAGGCATCAGAAAAGCGTTTAAAATCAAGACTCAGAATGTTTAAATAGCATAAAATTTTACTATTGGGAGTTAATTAATTAGAGTATTTTTGGGGCAATAAGATGTGTCTTACTATACGATGCCCCCCAGGCTAAAATATCACAGGCTAAAGAACAGAAGAAACCACACATTTCATAGACAAATAGTAAAATATCTGGTGGGGAGAGCACATGGACTCATCCAGTAATACATATCAAAATGTAAACCAAAAACAATTAATTGATAATTGTACAACAGTATGAGGGACCAAAAATATGAATACAAAATATGCTAAAGCCTAATGCCCAGACAACCACTCATGTTGGCCCAAACATAAATATAGCGCAGTAAAAATTCAAGATGCAAATAAATAAGATGCCAATAAAGATGACAAAAGTAGTTGTCACAAGGCTGTTCCCATCATGCACTCCGGGAGTCACAGGTTAACAGTAGGGGTTATTAGCTAACATTTAATGAACACATACACAAAAAACCTCATTAGTGGCCTCTGCATGGTATCATGGGGCATTATACTGTGTGGGAGGCACTAACAGAGCATTATACTATGTGCAAGAAACATAAGCAGTTATAAGTACACCCAAGTCCTTCTGTACCACTAACTCTCCCAGCTTCATTCCCACTATGACATATGTTGCATGCATATTATTTTTACCCAGATGCATAACTTTACCTTTATCCACATTGAATCTCATTTCCCAAACACTCAGCCTGTCCAAGTTTGCTTGTAACCTACACACATTCTAACTAGACTGCATTCTACTACATAGCTTGGTGTCATCTGCAAAAATAGAGACAGTGCTATTCATCCCTTCTTCTATATCATTAATAAATAAGTTAAATAACAGCGAACCCCGGCACTGAATCTTGGGGTACACCACTTATTAAAGAGGCCCAGTCTAAGTAGCAGTCATTGACCTCTCTGGTTATGATTCTATAACCAGTTTTCAATCCTATTACAAAGTATATTTTTCAAGCCAATGGACCTGATTTTACCCATAAAACGTCTTTAAGGGACAGTGTCAAATGCCTATGCAAAGTCCAGGGACACTATACCCACAGCCTCCCCATTATCCAAGTTTCTACTCACTTCTTTATAAAAATAAACATAAAGAAAAAATATCCACACTAATATAAAATTTATAAATATTTATTAGTAGCCAATAAAAACACATATACGGACACTACAATAACATAACATAATAATGACAGCACATGTGATAGGGATAAGACTTGTAGAGTCAAATAAAGTACCAGTTATACCAGATAAATTGCATAGTACAGTATATAGAGAGTTTGAACATAAATAACCAGATATCAAAAATGAAAATAAATAAATTAAGCACAAGGGTATATCAAAAATAGGATCCAAGAAACACAGTTTCTATGGAGAAAACTTGGAACAAATTACCCAAAATTTAAAAAACACCTATAAATGCTAAACATAGCAAAGAATAGGCCATAGAATAGACATGATAATCGGGTTGTTACAAATAACTTTTAGCTACCGACCATGCAAACGCCCCCTCACTTCTTTATTAAAACAAATCGGGTTCAAGTTCAAAGAGGGCCTGGATGCCTTTCTCAAACAGAAAAATATTACAAGTTATATGTTTTAGATTATGGTAAGGACAAATTGATCCAGGGATTGAATTTTTCACCTGACATGGGTCAATTGGCACAAGCCTCGTGGATTTTTTTTGTCTTCCTGTGGATTAACACTGTAGGGGTTATACAGAGGGTACGGAAAGTATTCAGACCTCTTTAAATTTTTCACTCTTTGTTTCATTGCATCCATTTGCTAAAAGCAAAAAAGTCCATTTTATTTCTCATTAATGTACACTCAGCACCCCATCTTGACAGAAAAAAACAGAAATGTAGATATTTTTGTAAATTTATTAAAGAAAAACTGAAATATGACATGGTCATAAGCAGAGGCGTAGCTAGCGGGGGGGGGAGGGAGGGGGCGGCTGCCCCGGGCCCACTGACATTGTAGAGCCCACCCTGGGGCCACCATTAATACATCTTTTACTTTTAACTAGATCAGTGTCTGCAGACACCGATCTAGTTAAAACGCTTCCTGCCACTTGCTGTCTTGTAAACCGGAAGCCACTTCAGGCCTGCGGTTTACATGACAACGAAAACACAGTCATCAGCACAGGCGGCGCGATGACGTCACAACATCGAACCTCCTACGCTGAGTCGCTGACTTCCTGTGCGTGGACCCTGCGCACAGAGCGCGGTTCAAGAAGAGAAAGTGGCGTCTCCGTTCGTCATGGTCACTGGTAGGTGAGTATAACTTATATTTGTTTTGTTTTAGCTTAGTTGTGGGTATTTTCATAGTATAAGGGGTTGTTAGGAGGGGGGAATTATAACTATAAGGGAGGGGGCATTATGAATATAAGGGGGCGTCATTTATATAAGGGTTATTACGGGGTACAAGGGGGGGAGGTTATTTATATTAAGAGGTATTATGAGCATAAGGGGGCGTCATTTATATAAGGGTTATTACGGGGTACAAGGGGGGAGGTTTAATTAGGAGGTATTATGAACATAAGGGGGTGGTCATTGATATAAGAGGTCATTAGGGGTGCAGTATTTATGTCAGGGGGAATCAGGGGCAAAATATGAGGGGGCAATTAATTTAATAAAAGTGACACTTGGGCTTTATTAAGACTAAAGCCCCACGTAGCGGGGTGCAGCAAAAAAGCGCTGCAGGAAAAACCGCGGCAGTAACATTGTGGTATTTCCTGCAGCGCTTTTCAGAGAAGGGCCACAGATTTTTCCTCTGCAGACTTTCTGCTTCCATTATACCTATAGGGAAACCGCCAGTGTTTCCGTAGGTATAATTGACATGCTGCGATTTCCAAAACCGCAACGGTTTTGGAAATCACAGAGTGTCCGTGGCACGCATTTTTCCACAATGTGTGGATGGGATTTGCTAGAATCCCATCCACTTTGCAGGAACTGTAAAATGCCGCATTTATTTTCCCGTGGCGTTTTTGCCACGTGGGGCTCCATTCCATCCCCACTTTGTGGTAAAATATGCACAGTGGACATGCTGCGATTTCCAAAACAGTCGTGGTTTTGGAAATCGCAGCATTCCTATGGAAACGCTCCCGGTTTCCCTGTAGATATAATTGAAGCAGAAAGTCCGCAGAGGAAACCTCTGCGAACTTTCTGTGCAAAGCGCAGCAGGAAGAACAGCGCTTTTTTGCTGCGGGACGCCACGTGGGGCCTTAGGCTTAAAGAGTTTTCCAGCTCATTTTTAATTGATGATCTATTCTCAGAATAGATCATCAATAAAAGATAAGTGACTCCCCACTGATCAGCTGTATAAAGGGGCTGTGGCGCCTGTTTATATCACACGCTGTCTGTTTATAGTGACTGTGTGATGTAATTCCAGCCTTGTCACATAGACGTGTATAGGACGAGGCTGTAGTTACAAGACATGGCCTCTATGAGATGAATGACACTATGTAAACAGAGAATGGGTCACGGCACTTACACAGGTACCACGGTTCATTCAAACGGCTGATCCTGGGGGGTCCCGATTATTGGAACCCCATTAATTATTTTTACCTTTTGTTTATTTTTTAATTAGGAAACACCTGGGGCATTATTAATAAGGGGCACTATTTAAAGTGGGTACACAGGGAAGTTATTAATTTAAAGATGCAGTTGCGGGTATTATTATGGGGGGGGTTATATTATATATTTTACAATTGGGGTAACAGCAGGATGGGTGTGCAGGTGAGGACAATGTGGGTCAGGTGCCTGGAAAAGTGAGGAGCCAAAAATGTCTGTGCTGCAAACTTTACAGAGACTGGAAGAAATGGTCATGGTGGTTCAGATGAAAGAGATGGGGAATGTGAAGGATTAGTCAGAGATGTCACCGGTAAGTCACTAAATGTTACTGCCCTGTATTCACCTAAATCGTCTGCAGATCCCTGTGTAGATCCGATATATACCACTATACGGTCACCGTATAGTGATAATATCGGTATACCTAAGTTGGGGGCCCACTTGGACATGTTTGCCCCCCCTGTGCTGAACCCCTAGCTACGCCTCTGGTAATAAGTATTCAGACCCTTTGCTGTGACACTCATATTTAACTCACATGCTGTCCATTTCCTTCTGATCCTCCTTGAGATGGTTCTACTCCTTCATTGGAGTCCAGCTGTGTTTAATTAAACTGATTGGACTTGATTAGGAAAGACACACACCTGTCTATATAAGACCTCACAGCTCACAATTCATGTCAGAGCAAATGAGAATCATGAGGTCAAAGGAACTGCCCAAGGAGCTCAGAAACAGAATTGTGGCAAGGCACAGATCTGGCCAGAGTTACAAAAGAATTTCTGCGGCACTCAAGGTTCATAAGAGCACAGTGGACTCCATAATCCTTAAATGGAAGAAGTTTGGGACAACCGGAATTCTTCTTAGACCTGGCTATCTAGCCATACTGAGCAATCATGGGAGAAGAGCCTTGGTGAGAAAGGTAAAGAAGATCCCAAAGATCACTGTGGCTGAGCTCTAGAGATGCAGTAGGGAGATGGGAGAAAGTTAAACAAAGTCAACTATCACTGCAGCCCTCCACCAGTCGGGGCTTTATGGCAGAGTGGCCCAAAGGAAGCCTCTCCTCAGTGCAAGACATATGAAAGCCCGCATAGAGTTTGCCAAAAACACATGAAGGACTCCCAGACTATGAGAAATAAGATTCTCTGGAATGATGAGACGAAGATTGAACTTTTTGGCGTTAATTCTAAGTGGTATGTGTGGAGAAAACCAGGCATTGCTCATCACCTGCCCAATACAATCCCAACAGTGAAACATGGTGGTGGCAGCATCATGCTATGGGGGTGTTTTTCAGCTGCAGGGACAGGACGACTGGTTGCAATTGAAGGAAAGATGAATGCGACCAAGTACAGAGATATTCTGGAAGAAAACCTCTTCAAGAGTGCTCTGGACCTCAGACTGGGCCGAAGGTTCATCTTCCAACAAGACAATGACCCTAAGCACACAGCTAAAATAACAAAGGAGTGGCTTCAGAACAACTCTGTGACCATTCTTGACTGGCCCAGCCAGAGCCCTGACCTCAACCCAATTGAGCATCTCTGGAGAGACTTGAAAATGGCTGTCCACCAACGTTCGCCATCCAGACTGATGAAACTGTAGAGGATCTGCAAGGAAGAACAGCAGGGGATCCCCAAATCCAAAAACTTGTTGCATCATTCCCAAGAAGACTCATGGCTGTACTAGCTCAAAAGGGTGCTTCTACTCAATACTGAGCAAAGGGTCTGAATACTTATGACCATGTGATATTTCAGTTTTTCTTTTTTAATAAATTTGCAAAAATATCTACATTTCAGTTTTTTTTCTGTCAAGATGGTGTGCTGAGTGTACATTAATGAGAAATTAAATGAACTTTTTTGCTTTTAGCAAATGGCTGCAATGAAACAAAGAGTGAAAAATTTAAAGGGGTCTGAATACTTTGCGTACCCACTGTAGGTTGGACTTGATGGACCTGTGTCTTCATCGAACCTCATCTACTATGTAACTATGTAGGTTAGTCTGACAACTTCTGTTCTTAGTTAAACTGTATTGTCTGTCATTTTAATGTCACAATAATATTATGTACAGTCACATATTCCTGTATATAGTCTCTTAAAAAGGACTTCCTGACCCATAGTATAAAGGTGACATGTAATTTTGGCTGCACAGTGAACACCGGAAAAACGAAGCCTGTCAGAAAGTCACGCAAATGCAGTTTCTGTCTAATTCCACCCCATTTAAAAAAATTTTGCAGCTTCCCAGTACATCGTACAGCATATTAAATAGTACCAATATGAAGTACAATTTGTCTCACAAAAATGAAGCCCTCTTACAGCAGTGTAAATGGAAAACATTTTTAAAAATATGGCTTTTGTTAAGCAGGGGAGCAAAAAATTAAAATCGAAAAATGGCTGCAGTGGGAAGAGGTTAAATAATTTTTGGGGTTTATTCTGCTTTCCTTAGCCACCTATCTTTCATTATGTATTTTAGATGATTTTATTTCCCTTTTAGAGATTTTATTAAATGCTTTGTAATTGTCAAAGGCTACAGATGACCCTTCAGATTTACTGTATATTTTTTAAATGCCCATTTTTTTATTGTTTATTGCTCTTTTAACCATAGCTGTAAACTGTAAGCCATCTTTAGATTGCAATGGACAGCAAGTTGAGGACCGACTCTGTCACCATACTAGTTGAGCTTAGGCCCACTCCTAAAGGGCATTGTCTAAGTGGTCCTCCTGGTTTTCACCCTTTATTCCCCATGTGGGTATCTGGACTTACTAGGTCAGGAGCTATAGTGCAAAGTCCAATGTTAGGGTTGGCAGCACAGACTCAATAGACAGGAAAAAGCTGTGGTCAATACTGTACCAGGAGATCAGTAGTAGTGGCAGCAGGCAGGGACAAGGTCATGGAAGAAGCTGAGGTCAAACACAGTTATATAAAGCAGTACACAGAAAACATGTTGCAGAAACACAGCTTTTTTTGTTGCAGATTTTGCTGCAGTTTTTTGAGCCAAAGCCAAGAATGGATACAAAAGAAATGAGAAATATATAGGAAGTACTGATACTTCTACCTTCCATGCAATTCACTAATGGCTTTGGCTCTAAAAACCGCAGCAAAATCTGCAACAAAAAAAAGCTGTGTTTCCTCAACATTGGACCTCAGCCTTACAGGGAATCTATTAAGCTAGATGCCTAATTGCTAAAGCAGGGTGTGGCAGGTAAACCAGACATCATATCTACAGACTGAGATAGATAGAACTGGGAAAAATGTATTGGCTTGCGCCCTGGTCCTTTAGGTAACAAGAAGGATGCCTACACACCCCTCCTTCCAAATATATTTTTGCTGTTGGGAAGAAAATGGAAGAAAATTTTCAATACAGGGAAAATAGTAGTGATTGATATATTTGGTATAATGTTTCAAATTTGAGATACTTAAATGTACTATGTTTTATTATAAATGGTTTATTTCTTTCTAAAACTGGCTTCCTGTATATAATATTTTCACAGGTATTGTTCACTAGGTTCATGTGAAACTGTCAGTGCAATGAGGAACAAACACTGTAGTATTTACCATATTGCTTATGTTTTCTCCTCAGACAGACCAATAATGATAAATCTTGAGCCATATTAAGTTTCATTCTTACTGACATACAAGTGTGAAGCTCTCTTAAAGAGCTAAGACATTTCTTTCCAGTAAAGATTTGACCAGATGTTTACAAGAAAAACTGTTCTGATCAGTGGTTGTAACACAAGATAACAGTAGTAAACCTCAAGATTGTTCGTGGTTATATATTATTAATAGCTTTAATGCTTGAGAATGTTTAAAATGACATGCTTGACAAAACTCAAGTATATGAATATAAAGTTAGAGCAAGCCATATAAAGATAGAAGATAATGCAAACAAATATAAATGAATAAACATCAATCAACAAAGAGAACCAACAAAATGATCAAATAAAAAACAGACGACCACCTTGACCAACCATCATGTGGTTGAGCATGTATGATTTCCCAGATGGTATATGTATTATTTTTCTCTCCCTTAAAAGATTTCATATTTTATTTTTAATCATTAGTATAGAAAGGTTTTGGTGTCTTAAAAAAAGTATTCCAACTTTGGTAGATAAAGATTAGTCTTTGCATAAGAAAAAGTTCAACACATTTCAAATGTATATTCTATATGAACTTCTTAAAGAGGTTGTCCAGGCACATTTTTTATATTTTTAATATGCTGGGGGGAGGTTAAAAAAAAAAAAGAAAAAAAAAATCATACTCTTTCCGCGGTGCTCCGGAGTCCTCCTAGAGTGGTCTGGTTCTTCTGCTCCGGCGTCTTCTCAAAGTGTCCTTCAGACACTGATACAGTTGAAAAAATTGCAAGTGTTTATTGCGGCCCCGGTACCATAATGGTACCATTATGAAGATTAATCTGTCCCACAAACAATAATCCATCATGCAGCTCTGTGAACCAAAAAATAAAAAAGTTGTGGTTTTTGGAAGGCTAGGAGCCAAAAAGAAAATTGAAAATCAAAAAATGCCTGTGGTGGTAAGGGGTTAAAGATAAACTTTGTTTTTCTCCCACCTTTTTGAAAATGAGTCTGTGTATAGTATGATGTCACTAAACAACTGATAGCTTAAGGATAGGTTCACATCATGTTTTTATTATAAATTTCATGCTTCCATTCTGAAAAAAAAAGTGGATGCATAGAAATGCCTTAGAAAGAGTTAATGTGTGATGCTGCCATCTAGGTCTTAAGGCAAACCACTGTACTATTGCGGCAGAAGCGTTCCGCTCACTCAGACACTGAGGAGGAGACCAATGGAGTGCTGTTACAGCTAACACCCTGCTCTACCACCCAAGTAGGAGCTGAGCAATGATTGCAGGTGATAGCCCCCTTTGATGCCACATCCTTACCCCTGCAGCTTTTTCAGTGACCCTGGGTCGGCATGTGCCACTTACCTGGTTGATCCTGCCTATACAAGAATAATTCTGCATAGGCTAAATTCCTGTGTACAGTGCAATATATGTGTACTGCAGTGTATACTACAGAACAAGCGATCAGAAGATCACTGGGTCAAGTCCCCTAGTGGGACAACAAAATAATGTAAATAAAGATCAAAAGTGTTTAAAAATAAATGAAAAAATTAATTAAGTCCCAAAAATGTACTGTTCATAAAAAATTATTTATTTGTAAAAAAAAAAAAAAACAATAACATAAATAAAAACTATATATATTTGCTAACGCCGTGTCTGTACAATAAAACTGAAATACAGTGTATGGTGAACATTATAAAAAATGACAGATGTAATGATTTTTCACCATCTTGCCTCCAAAAATTTGGTATAAAAAGTGATCAAAAAGTCATATGTACCCCAAAACAGTACTAATAAAATGCACAGCTGGTCCTGCAAAAAATAAACCCTCAACCAGCTCTGACAGCACAAAAATCAAAAGATGACAATGCAAAAACAATTGAATTATTTCTGTTTATTTGTTTTACAAAATTAGTAATGCATAAGAAAAAAAAACAATATGAATTAAGTATCGTTGTAATCATACCAACGACACAAGGAATAAGGGTATAACGTTACTTATGCTGTATGCTGCAAGGAAAAAATTTTAAATGTAAAAAGCAATGCCAGAATTGATGGTATTGTGGCGACAAAAAAACTAAAAAATCCCCACATCTTTAGGACAAAACTGGCTGCATCAGAAAGAGATTGTAAAAGCATTTATTAACATTATTAATATTTATCAGGGTACACACCAGATTTAGAGCTAGAATTGACCACCAAAGAGACCCCCAATCATTGGAACTAATGGGAAAATAATACCCAATGTACTCCACACAGTTTTCTCTGCAGATCTTTTCACAGAAAGTCTGCAGAGGAAAACTTTCTGCTTCAGTTATACCTATACGGAAACCACCTGCGACATAATTGAAATGCTGTGATTTCTAAAAACATCAATTTTGGAAATCATAGCATTTACGTTGAGGTTATTTTTCTGCAATGTGTGGATGGGATTCACTAGAAACCACAGCATTTACGCAATGTGAGGCTTCAGCCTAAAAGTTTTAGGATTGTGTGTCTCTGTTAACACAAAGTGCACACAACATATTGGGCATTGAAATGCCATATTTCTTTAAAAATTTCAATTTTCACTTGCATATTAATTTTTGGGACGCACTCTTGGGTTCAAAATGATAACAATAAAATATTGGGGTCATATGGGGGTGAATTATTAATTTTATCTCAGGGCCTTTGCAAATGCCTGCTAATGCTGTGTAAGGGTAAATTCACACGTAGGAATTTGGCACTCAATTTGATGTATATTTTGACACGGAATCCTCCTCAAATTCCACCTGAAATCTGCCTCAATTCATTTCAAAGGAAGGCAAAAGCAGATTTTCTCTTCTAGATGATTTTTTTTTTTCAGCTAGCAGAAAAATAAGCATCCTGCTCGTTGTTCAGGCGGATTTCACCTGAGAAGTCCAATTGAAATGAATGGGAGATGGAAAATATACTTTTTCCATCATTGAGAAATTTGACACAGAATTTGTTAAAATCTGCCTGCCAGATGAAGGCAGAATACAGTGGTACTTTTCTCCAAATTCAAAAATGGGGTCATTTTTTGGGGATTTCCATAGTACTGGTACTTTAGGGACTCTGCAAATGTGACATGGCACCCAAAAACTATTCCAGAACAATCTGCTCTCCAAAAGCCAAATAATGCTCTTTCCATTTTGAGCCCACCATATACCCATGCAACATTTTATGACCACATATAAGGTATTGCTGTGTTCAGAAAGAAATTGTGTAACAAAGCGTGGTGTACATTTTCTCCTTTAACCTCTTGTGAAAATGTAAAACTTGGGGCTAAACCCCCTATGTTTATAGGAAAAAAAAATTGTTCATTTTCATGTGCCAATGTTAAAAAAAGTCTGTGAAATACCTATAGGGTCAAAATGCTCACTATACCCCTTGATAAATTCCCTGAGCGGGTTTACTTTCCAAAATGGGGTCCTTTTTGGGGGATTTCCATCGTTCTGGCACTTCAGGGGCTCTACAGATGCATCATGGTGCCTAAAACCCATTCCAGAAAAATCTACCCTTTAAAAGTTCAATGGCGTTCCTTCTGTTCGGTATACTACTGTGTGCTAATACAGCAGTTTACATCCACATGTGAGGTATTTCTGTAGTTGGGAGAAATTGCTTAACAAATATCCCTTGTAAAAATACAAAAATTGTGATTAAAGCAACATTTTATAAGTAAAAATTTTATTTTCCATTTTCACAGCCCAGTTTTGTGATACATATGTAAGGCCAAAGCACTCACTATAAACCCTTGATAAATTCCTTTATTGGACTAGTATCCAAAATGCGGTCACATTTTGCAGTTTCCACTGTTCTGGAACCTCAGGGGCTCTGCCAATGGGACATGGCTTCTGAAAACTGTTCCAGCAAAATCTGCCTTTCAAAAGCCAATTAGTGCTACAGTTTTCCACCACATATGGGATATTGCTGTGTTCAGGAGAAGTAGCATAAAAAAATTTTGCGTGCATTTTCTCCTTTCTTTAACCCCTTGTGAAAATGAAAAATTTCCAATGTTTATTGGAAAAAAAAGTAGTTTTTGATTTTCATTTTATGGTACCAAATTCTGTGATACACCTATAGGATCAAAATCGTTGATTGTAATGTCAATCTGTATTCCCTTAGTCCAGACAGCAGCACAATATGGGGGGGTATCTCTTCCCCTGTGTGTTGTTTAGGACAGGTGGAACCTTTAATTAGCACCAAAAAGGTGCCTCCTACTAGCCCTATAAGAGGGCACAAGAGACCTCCCTCCACTGTGTAGATTATAAAGTAACAGGAAACAAGCTTCTAGGGAGGGAAGCCTTGTGCTGCTGTCTGGACTAAGGGAATACAGATTGACATTACAATCAACGATTCCCCTTACGTCCGACAGCAGCACAATATGGGGAGATAGCAAGTAATTCCCCTAGGGAGGGTTTCCTCGCCTTACAACGTCAAGGACTGACTGACCAAAGGCAGTTGTCTGAAAACTGCGGATGTCCAATGATAATGTTTAACAAAAGGTCAACTGAGATGACTATGATGCAGCCGCACAAATCTGGTCCAATGGTAAGGACCGATACTCAGCCAAAGAAGTCGACAACCCAGGTCGAGTGGCCGTAGAAAAACTAGAGGGAATAACTCCTGAATAAGAAAGGAAGACTTAATTGTCTCCTTGATCCATGTGGATTGAGTAGGCTTGGAAGCCTTGAGGCCTCTGTTTTTACCCTGCATATCAATTAGTAGGCTTTCGGCCTTCTTAAGCGGTTGAGTGTGGAATAGGTAAATCCACAGACACCTTACCACATCTAAGGTGTTGAGCTTTTCTTCCTCCTCAGAGGTTGGAGAGGGGAAAAACACAGGTAACGAAATTAGCTGATTGCTATTATAGTATGAGGGGACCTTAGGGATAAACCCAGGTAAACCTAAGGTGCACCCTATCTGCAAAAACAAAATGTACGGTTCTCTAGAAGAGAGGGCCTGGAGCACCCCTACTCTTTGGCAGATATAATAGCCAACAAAAAAGTGGTTTTGTAGGCTAAATATTTTATCTCCGTAGTCTCCAAGGGTCCAAATGGAGGACCGCACAGGCCTGTAATGACTACCGCAAGGTCCCACTGGGGATGATACTGAGGGCTTTAGCCTCATTGCCCCTTTAAGGAACCTTGCAACCAGAGGATCCTGAGACAGACGTCTGTTCAAATGAGCGGAGAGGGCCGCAATCTGCACTTTCAAAGTGGCAGGGGCAAGGCCCTTATCCAAACCGTCCTGAAGAAAATATCAGCCGTTGAAGGTTCTAGATTATTAATACCCTTCTTGGAGCACCACTCCATGAAAATCTTGGCTGTCCTCTGGTAGTTCTTATTGGTAGATTCTGCTCTTGCAGAATAAAGGGTCTTCAGGACGGCCTCTGACAGTCCTCTATCCTGCTGTAGGGACTGCTCAACCTCCAGGCTGTCAGGTTGAATCTCCAGAGATCCTGGCACTTCAGAGATCCTTGGGAAACCAGGTTCTGGATGGGGGGAAGCCTCCAATATATCCCTCGACTCATCTCCATGAGTTGGAAAAAAACCAAGCTCTTTTTGGCCAGAATGGAATGATGGCTATCACAGAGACTTGGTCCTGTCTGATTTTCATTAATACCTTTGGTATTATTGGAATTGGAGGGAAGATGTATGCCAGCCTGGACCTCCAAGGGATGGACAGGGCATCCACTGCCAAGGGATTGTCCTCCTGGTAAAGGGAACAGAACTTCTCCACCTTGGCGTTGAGTCGGGTTGCCATGAGGTCTATTTCTGGAAGACCCCTGTTCAGGGTAATCTGATGAAAGACTTCTGGATTGAGTGACCATTCTCCTGATACGGCATAACCCCGACTCAACCGATCCGCTACTATGTTCAGGGAGCACTTGATGTGAACTGCGGATAAATGGGTTAGATTTTTCTCTGCCCATGTAAATATCAGATCTGCCTCTCTAAGGAGGGTTGGTGATCTGGTGCCTCCCTGTCTGTTCACGTACAGCACTGTGGTCATGTTGTCTGACCGGATTTTGACTGCTCTTCCCCTGGGAAGAGGCAAGCAATAGAGTAAGGCACGATATACGGCTCTGAGCTCCTTCCAGTTGGACAAGGTCCTTTTTTCAGGAGCGCTCCAGACTCCCTTTATGGAGTTTTCGTCCAATGGGCTCCCCATCCCGAGAGGGATGCATTTGTAGTCAACAGGGTCCAAGAAGGTTGGACCGTGGGCCTTCCGTCTTTCAGGTGCAACCACCACTTGAGGGAAAGACGGGTCCTGGGGGAGAGTCGAATCTTCTTGCTGAATGTAAGAAGGGAGCGATCCCAAGCCTCTAGTAACTCCTTCTGGAGGGGACGTAAGTGCCACAAGGCCCATGGGACTGCCTCCACTGAGGAAGACATCAAGCCCAGGATCTTCATCAATGTTCTGATGGAGGCTATCGGCTTTTTGAAGAGGTGCCGGACTTCCGCAACCAGCTTCTCCTTCCTTGCTGGTGTCAAGGAGATTTGCAGGCGGACTGAATCTAGGAAGTAGTTTTCTCAGAGGAACTTCCTTCGAGTTGAAGGGATCGTTTTTGACTTCTCCCAATTTATAAGCCATCACAGACTCTGAAGGCTGTCTGTAGGTACTGGAGCAGAACAGACTCTGACTGGGCCTTTATCAACCAGTCGTCTAGATAAGGCACCAAGAATATCCCCTGAAGCCTGAGGGCGGCCATTATGGGGGCCACTACCTTTGTAAAGGTGTGGGAAGCAGAGGAGATCCCGAAGGGTAGTGCTGTGAATTGAAAGTGCTTCCAGTGGCCGGAAACTACTACGGCAATCCTTAGAAAAAAACCTTCTGTGTGGAGGTAAATAGAAATATGCAAATGGGCGTCTTTTATATCCAAAGTCACAAAAAACATCGCCTTAGAGGAGAAAGGTGGTGACAGACTTTATGGTTTCCCTACGGAAGTGCTTCTTTTTGATGAAGCGGTTGAGGTACCTTAAGTCTATGATCATTCTCCACTTGTCTGCCGGTTTTGGCATCAGGAAGACGGGAGAATAGACACTGGATCCTTCTTCTAGAGAAGGGACTTCCACCAGGGCTCCCTTGTGAATGTACTCTCGGATGGAGCATTCCAATGTAGTCTGCTGCATTGTAGGGAGGCTGCGAGTTAACACAAACCGATCCTGAGGAGGACGGAGGAAGCTGATTGCATAACCTCTTTGGATTACCTACCGGACCCATGGGTCTCGAATTTTTCCCTGCCCGCAGTTGAGAAAGTGGGAGACGCGACCTCCGACAAGAATCTCGGCCACAGGAAAACTGCTTCTGATGTCAAAAGCTAGGCTTGACTTTTTTATCATCAGACTTCGGAATCTCCGGCTGGCGTCTCTAGGAATAACTAGAGCCTCTCTGGACTGCCTTCCACGACGAGGCGGATAGCCTCTACCACGGCCAGAGCCAGACCTACCTCTGAAGGCCTGGGGTAAAGTTTTACCCTTCTTGTCGGCCAAGCCCTCTAGGATCTCGTCTAGGGCACAGCCAAAGACTCTACCCGGCTCAAAGGGTAATGCGTACAAATTATACTTTGAGGGGAACACAGCTCTCCAAGGTTTTAACCATAGAGGTCTTCCTGCTGCAGTGTTCTTGGTAAGTGCCAGGGATTTGGCCGCCAGCCTTAATTGATGGTGGGAGGCTTCCGTTAAATATTCAGCTGCTAGGGAAACTGAGCCTAGAAACCCTAGCAGCTCGTCTCTGGAGACTTCCAGAGTCGGTCACTTTCGAGGTGGACCAGGTCAGTACATAATTTGGCTGACTCTTCACAGGACGCAACCGCCACAGCGGTCTTGGGCGAGGCAGCTGAATAAGCCTTCTTGAAGGTATTGTTGAAGCGCCTGCCATGGCGTCGTGCAGCTTTGCTCCATCATCTGATCATCTTAGTGCGGCAGGACAGTTTAACCACTGCCATATCCACCTTGGGAGGAGGACCCCATTGATCCCATTGAGCAACTGGGAATAAAGCGCCGAACCTCCTAGGAACCACAAGAGGTTTTTCAGGACTTCTCCACTCTGAGGACATTAATTTTTGTAATGTCTGGTCCACTTGGAAGACCCTAGGCCCTCTATAGGTGGACGCGGAGGCTTCCCCGTCAACATCACGATCCTTAGACCGGATGGACTTCAGCAGCCGGCTTAATTTTTCGAGTGGAAGCACGGCCTGCTGGGATCTTCAGTGGAATCGTCAGATGAGAGTGTCTCGTCCACTATTTGATAATCTTCATCAGAGATCCGTAAGGAAGATTGTGTCTCAATCTGCGGTCTCTTGGCAATCTGGGCGATGGAAGAACGAATCTCCTTTAAGAGACTCCTCATATAGTCCTTAACCCAAGTAACAACCTCTTATAGAAGGTACTTCCGGCGGAGGTCCGCGACACTGGTGACAGCGGGTAAAATCATAGCCGTCAGGTAAAGGGGTATTGCAATCCAAACACATTAGGTGTTTCAAGTTTAGAGGAATTTTTCCTCCTAAGTGCATCGCCATTACGTGATGCAGAAGATGACATCTGAAACATCAAACAGCCACGTGACACTGAAACAGGGAAGATCGCCAAGCATCGCATAAAAACCCAAGGGGTACCTTTTTTTTTTTTTTTTTTTTTGAATCGGTCACTTGAAGAGAGAAAAAAACCGTCAGAAAAAATCCAGCCACCGCAACCCGCAGCAGAGGAGCTAGAAACCACTCACTCAACAAATAAAGGACTGCATTCAGACCTTTTAAATGTAATCCAGCAGCGAGGGGAGGAAGCCAACAAAGAAACATTTATACAGCACCAAAACAAGTCAAACGCCATAATGGAACATAGAGGAGCATAAGCCTAAGCCAGAGGCTCAAAATACAAGCAGCAAAAATCAATTCTATATTTCGCCTTTAAATTTTAAATTTCCAAACTTACCGCACTTTTTCCGAGAAAACCGGAAGTAGGGCGCGGTGGTGCGCAAAGGCTTCCTTCCCCTGGAACACGGGCCGAGGAGGTTTCCCGCTTACTTCCGGGATCGCGCTGCCTGCAGATGGATGCCGGATAACGCTGCGCTGCGGTGCGAAGGCCCGAAGGACCGGAGGTTTTTTCTTTGGGACCGAGGTACCCCAAAAAGGTAAGCCAGGAGTAAATAAAACCCCTAGCAACGGGAGGTCATAAGAGACCTCCGTCTACCTGCTCCACACAGGACAGAAAAAAACACAGTGGAGGGAGGTCTCTTGTGCCCTCTTATAGGGCTAGTAGGAGGCACCTTTTTGGTGCTAATTAAAGGTTCCACCTGTCCTAAACAACACACAGGGGCAGAGATACCCCCCCCATATTGTGCTGCTGTCGGACGTAAGGGGAATACTCATTATACCCTTTGATAAATTCCTTGAGGGGTCTAATTTCCAAATTGTCACTTCTTGGGGGTTTGTACTGTTGTGGTACCTCAGGGGCTCTGCAAACGCAGCTTGCCAGCTGAAAATGATCCCAGTAATATATCTCCTCCAAAATCCCAATAGCGCGCCTTCCCTTCTGAGTCTTGCTGTGTGCCCTTACATTAGTTTACATCCACATGTGGGGTATTTCTGTGCTCAAGAGAAATTGCATAACAAATTGTGTGATGCATTTTCTCCTTTAACTCCTCTTCAATGTGTAAATTCTAGGGCTAATTGAATGTATGAGTGGAAGAAATTGAAATGTGTAAAGCTTACCTCCATTTTATTTTAATTCCTGTGAAATGCTGAAAGGGTTAAAAAAAAACTTCCTAAATGCTATTTTGAATTATTAGCAGGAATGTACTTTTGAGAATGGGGTGATTCATGGGGGTTCTTTTACTGAGACCTTTCAAAGCTCCTTTAGAACTGAACTGGTCCCTTGAAAAATGTTCTTGAAAATTTGCTGTTTGAGTTATAAGCCTTATAATTTCCGAAAAAAAATGAAAAGTAATTAAAGTTTGATGCCAACATAAAGCAGAGATATGGTAAATTATATTTATGAAGTAATTTGAATAGGGTGACAATCTATATGAAATACATGTAGTTTCAAAGTTTGAAAATGCCATTTTTTCTCCAAATTTTAACTAAATTTCCTACTTTTTCATAATTAAAAACAAAACATATCAGCCAAAATTTACCAGTAACACAAAGTACCATGTGTCACAAAAATCATTCTCAGAATCACTTTGATAGTTAAAGTGTTCCAAAGTTATTACCACATAAAGTGACATATATCAGATTTGAAAAATGAGGCCTGGTCCTTAAGGCTGGGGCCCCATGTGGAGTTTAGCCTCGGTTTAGCCTCGGTGGAAAAACTGTGGCATAAAACCATTTTACAGTCACTGCAAAGTGGATGGGATTGTAGTGAATCCCATCCACACATTGCAGAAAAATATGTGCAGTGGAAACTCTGCGATTTCCAAAACCGTTGCAGCATGTCAATTATACCTACAGAAAAGCCAGCAGTTTCCCTATATGTATAATGGAAGCAGAAAGTCTGCAGAGGAAACCTCTGCAGACTTTCTGTGAAAAGTGTTGTGGGAAAAAACGCTATTCGTTTCTGCTGTGGTTTTTCCCAAAGCGCTTTTTCCTGCGGCGCGCTACGTGGGGCCTAAGGTGGTTTTAGTCTGTGGCTTTAAGGGATTAAGAGGGAGCAGGAAGTAAAGACCTGTATTACAGTAGGTAATAGACTCTCATAGTAAAACACATATAACTTCACACTGTATCCAAAATCTCATTACATTAAAATTACATTTCTATATTATATAGGTATGTAATAGGGCTGCATGGCTCTGGGAAAGTGAGCATTAATTTCGGTGAGGGTTGTTGCTGACTTGTTGCAGTGATATTTGTTCTGTATCTCCCACATCTGGGAGAGCAGTAATAAAAGTTGATTTCCTGAATGAGGAGTTATGATTGACCTGTGTTCCCAGAAGAAGCAAGTAACAGTAAGTTAGAAGTCTATTAGTAAACCAGGCAGCTGCTAGTTAAAATGGATTTTACCACCAAATACCCACTGAGAGCAATAAAGTTAGGTGAAATCCCTTTTTATTGCAGGGGGAAATGCATGCAATGCAATGCATGCATGGGGAATAGTGTGCATTTTGACCCTATAGGTATTTCACAGACTTTTTTACCATTGGCACATGCAATGCAATTGGGGGTGGTAGCAATTTGATATTGCATGCATTTGATATTACGGCATCCCAGAGGCTGCTGCTTTTATGTGTTTGTTACTGTGCCTCTGGGTTATGTTGGTATGTTCTGTCTTCTATGTTAAGTGTTTTATGTTATGTGTTATGCAGCTTTTTCCTCGGCATATTTCCCCCTGCAGTGTCCAAAACCTTGCCGTGGTTCAGCCCTGGCCTATCACAGGCCACTGGGCGGGGTTGTAGGGAGGTCTTATCTCCCCAGCGATGGTTGGTCTTCAGATCAGTGCATGCAGTAGACTAGACAAGGTGTGCAGAGCTGAGCTGTCACCAGCCTCTGGACTGAAGGCCAACCGCCGCTTTCGCAGCCTCAGGAGGGATATCACCAGCCCCAGGCTCATCTGAAGACAGCCCAGAGCAAGGGAGAAGTGCTGTCAGCATTCTTGGACTTATTTGGTGCCGTGCCAGGAGGAGCAGGATAGGATCCTGACAGGAGAAACTCGTTCAGGCCTAGCACACAGGTAACCAGATCCCTGTCAGGACTCCCTGTAACTCCATCGCCAGTGTACCTGGCTGGGAGAGGCAGAGAGGAGGAGTAGTGGAGAACTATACTGCAGAGTCTGTATCATCCCTGGGCACCCTCCTAGAACCAAGGCTGGGGGTTGGACACTGTAGGACTACTAACCCCATTTGAAAGCTGCTGTTGCCTTGCTGTTTCTGTTGCCAAATAAACGGCTGTTTGGTTTACCTGCACCGCTGACTCCTGAGTCGTGTCTGCTTTACCATCAGGGCTCTTCCGAACAACACCACACCGGCTCAGATAGGAGAGGTTCCCTCTTCAACTGGAAGTTCCCCGGGGGAAAGAACTACTACCACTACCATCCGGTAGTGCTGCAGGACCCCCCCTCGACTTTGTCCGGCCTAGGATGGGACTGGAGTGGTTGGTGAGTGTGCTCGGCCTGCTAGGTGGCACAGCATTCACCAATACTACTCTCATCCTCCGGTCTCCTCCATCTGGGTTGCAGCAATATAATAGCAACAAATATCTTGTTCTAGGGTCACTGACATTGTTAATATACAAATATCTCTAGATTTCATGGGGATATCTTTTCAGCTGGACCCCTAATGTGGTATATAGTTCAGCACACTGTTTATCTATTATCAACATGTCCAATACACTGAGTTTACCTGCCTTTGTGTTAGGGACTCATATACAGTGGCTTGCAAAAATATTCATACTCCTTGAACTTTTTAAAATTTTGTCACCTTACAACCACAAACTTAAATGTCTTTTATTGAGATTTTCAGTGACAGACCAACACAAAGTAGCACATACCGTATTTTTCGGACTATAAGACGCACTTTTTTCCCCTCAAATTTGGGAGGAAAATGGGGGGTGCGTCTTATAGTCCAAATGCATCACCCCAATCCTGCCGCCTACGGCTTCATTCTGCGGGGCTTCCTGTAGCTGCAGGAGTGGGTGATGCTGTGGGCCCTGGGCTTGTAGGAGAGGGTGTTCCCGGCGACGCAAATCCATCTATGTCGGGTCTGTAAAGATGATGGCGGCCGCTCTGCTCCCAGTAATGTACAGCGGAGACCGGGAGCTAATGGAGTGGACTCTGATCGCAGGCATTACTACCTGTAAGCCCCCCTAAACTTTTAATCAAATAAAAATCCGAAAAGCGTGACGTGCAAAAGTATTCAGCCCCCCTATATCAATACTTTGCACAGCCACCTTTTTTTGCACGTTCTTCTTTGCAAAATAGCTCAAGCCCAGCCAGATTGGATGGAGAGCGTCTGTGAACAGCAATTTTCATGTTTTGCCACAGATGCTCACTGGGATTTAAAGGGAATCTGTCAGGTCAATCTGAGACACTCAACCACCCACAGGTCCTTATAGACCTGGGGTTTAGTTTCCCAGATCGCGCTTTCTTTAATCCGCAGGCGCATTGAAAATAAAAAACCTTTATACTTACTTAGCTAAGGGTCCGATCGATGCTGTTTGGTGAGATCAGTCCGGCTTATTTATGAGGCACACCTCCCGGCGCCTGCGCTGTTCTTCAGTGAAGCCAAAGATGGACACCCCGGCTTCACTGCGTATTTGTGGAGCATGCGCACTGAAGCCGAGGTGTACTCCACTGGCTTCATTGAAGAACTGCACAGGCGCGGGGAGTACAGCGGCCGGGTGAGTATAAAGCTTTTTTATTTTTAATGCGGCCATGGATTGCGTTATAATAAGGCGATTTGGGACACTAAACCCCAGGTCCATATGGACGTGTGGGTAGTTTAGTGTCCCAAATTGCCCTGACATATTCCCTTTAAGTCTGGACTTTGACTGGGCCAGTCTAGCACATGAATATTCTTTGATCTAAACCATTCCACTGTAGCTCTGGCTGTATGTTTAGGGTCATTGTGTTTCTTGTTAATCTCCTTCCCAGTCTCAAGTCTTTTTCAGTCTCCAACAGGTTTTCTTCCAGGATTTCCCTGTACTTAGCTCCATCCATCTTTCCATCAACTCTGACCAGATTCCCTGTCCCTGCTGAAGAAAAGCATCCCCACAGCATGATGCTGCCACCACCATGTTTCACAGTGGGGATGGTGTGTTCAGGGTGATGAGCATTGTTACTTTACTCCACACATAGCGCTTTGCATTTAAGCAAAAAGTTCAACTTTGGTCTCATCTGACCAAAGCACCTTCTTCCAGATGTTTGCTGTGTCCCCTATATGGCTTGTGGTAAACTGCAAACGGCTTTTCTTATGTCTTTCTTTCAACAATGGTTTTCTTCTTGCCACTCTTCCATAAAGGCCAGATTTGTGAAGTGCACGACTTATAGTTGTCCTTTGGACAGATTCTGCCATCTGAGCTATGGATTTCTGCAGCTCCTCCAGAGTGACCATGGGCCTCTTGGCTGCTTCTCTGACCAGTGCTAGATCTGTTAGTTTAGGTGGACAGCCATGTCTTGAATCACTTCCCTTGGGCCTCTGATTATTATACTCTGGGTTCTGAGGGAAGGATTGAAGCAGCGATATTCTGATCGCTGCTTCAATAAGTACACACTGCAACACACGTGTATTGCAATGTATAGGAGGCTGTCAGCCTCCATTCAATAATAATAATAGTCCTTTAATAGTCCCACAATGGGGAAATTCAGTGTGTTACAGCAGCAAAGATAAGCAGATACAAATACAAATACAACATGTACAGGAATGTTCCAAGGTAAGAGGCATTACTTTGATAGCCGACAGACAGATAGGAAGTAGCGGGGGGGGGGGGGGGGGGTTAACAGGCAGAGAGATATTTCAGTTCTCTGTGTGTAATGATCTCCGCTTATTTCGGTGTTGGTTGTACAGCCTAACCGCGGTGGGGAGGAAAGACTTCCGATAGCGCTCCTTCTCACACCTAGGGTGGAGCAGTCGGTCACTGACAGTACTGCTCAGCGCGATCACAGTCTCATGCATGGGATGGGACTTCTTCTTGTGCATGGAGCGCACCACGGACAGTATCCTTTTGTCACCCACCACCTGCACTGGGTCCAGTGGGCTCCCCAGGACAGAGCTGGCCTTTCTAATCAGCTTGTCAAGTTTATTTCTGTCCCTGGTTGATATACTGCTCCCCCAGCAGGCCACTCCAAAGAAGATGGCTGATGCCACTACCGAGTTGAAGAAAGTTCTAAGAAGTGCCCCCCGGATTCCAAAGGCTCTCAGCTTCCTAAGCAGGTAGAGCCTGCTGTGGCCCTTCCTGTACAGGGTCTCCATATGATCTGCCCAGTCCAGCTTAGTATTAAGGAGCAAACCCAGGTACTTATAGGTGTTCACAATCTCGATGTCCGTCCCCAGGATGTCCACTGGTTTAGGAGGGCATCTGCCTTTACGGAAGTCCACCACCATCTCCTTGGTCTTCCCCGCGTTAATCTTCAGGTGGTTCCGGTGGCACCAGTCCACAAAATCCTGGTTCAGTTCTCTGTACTCCCTGTCATCATCGTCTGTGATGAGGCCTACTATTGCAGAGTCGTCAGAATACTTCTGTAGGTAGCAGCTGAATGAGTTGCACCTAAAATCTGCAGTGTACAGTGTGAAGAGGAAAGGGGCGAGAACCGTACCCTGAGGTGCCCCCGTATTACAGATCACGGTACCTGAAACACAGTCTTGGGCTCTCACTTATTGAGGTCGATTTGTGAGGTAGTCTAGGATCCAGTTGGAGAGGTAGTGGTCCACTCCAGCAAGGCCCAGCTTGTCCCTCAATAACCTGGGCTGTATGGTGTTAAAAGCACTGGAGAAATCAAAGAACATTATTCTCACTGTGTTCCCTGGTTTCTCCAGGTGAGACAGAGCCCTGTGCAGAAGATGGATGATGGCATCATCTACCCCAATGCCCGGCCGATAAGCAAACTGGAGGGGGTCCATAGCGGGGCTCACTAGAGGGCGGAGATGTGTGAGAACCAATCTCTCTAAGATCTTCATCAGGTGGGATGTCAGTGCTACAGGTCTGTAGTCATTGAGGTCCATAGGGTGGGGTTTCTTTGGAACTGGTACCACACAAGAAGATTTCCATAATTCAGGGACTATTTCCTGCCTCATGCTCATATTATACATATATGTAATTATACCACACAGCTGGTCCCCGCAAGTCTTAATTAGCCTTGCACTGATGTCATCTGGCCCTGCGGCTTTCCTCGCCTTTATCTTTTTCATCTCCTTCCTCACCTGGGCCCGTGTGAAGGTCAGACTGTGGTCAGATAAAGACGGATTTCTGGATTTACTGGTCTGTTGGGAAGTGGCCGCATGGGGTGAAGTCATTGTGGTGGGGGGAACTGAAGGACATACTGGGGTGGGAGGAGCTGGTGTGTGATCAATTGTGTTGAAGAATAGGTTTAGTTTATTAAGCCAATTAACATCTGCCTGACAGACTGTTTATGACCCGAAATTGACTTAAGCCCCTCCCAGACCCCCCCTTATGTCTTTTCTTTCCATTTGCTTTTCCATTTTTTCTTTATAACTGGCTTTTCCCTGCCTGATTTGATGCCTCAGCTCCTTTTGTACTTCCCTCAACCCCTCCTTATCTCTTGTCCTAAATGCCATCTTTTTCTCCTTAAGTAGTGTTTTTATATCAGAGTTAATCCATGGGTTGTTATTGGAGAAGCACCTCACCACTTTTGTGGGTACTGTGTTGTCCACACAAAAATTAATGTAGTCCGTTATGCAGTGTGTGAGTCCTTCTATATCTTCTCCATAAGAATCCTGCAGAACTTCCCATGCGGTTGTGTCAAAACAATCCCTCAGAGCCTCATCACTCTCCTCGGACCATATCCTCACTGTGCGGGTGACAGCTGGTTCTCTACGTACAAGTGGCTTGTACACAGGTCGGAGATGTACTAGGTTGTGATCCGATCTCCCCAGGGGCAGTAGGGCTGATGAGTTATATGCCTCCCTCGCGTTGGCAAAGAACAAGTCCAGTGTTTTGTTGTCTCTTGTGTGGCAGGATCAACCAGGTATGTGGAGGTACAGTTATGTGGCAGACCCCGGCTGCCGAATAGGAGCAGCGGCACCACCAGACCGCGGGTGTTAGAGGACAGTGTCAGCCATTACATACGGCTGACACCCACAAAGCAGGGTGCGCACACAGTTTCTGTGTGCGCACCATGCTTCCACCGTGGTTTGCAGGAAGTCCCTCCCGGCAGTGCCTTACTATTAGGGCAGATGTCAGGAAGAGGTTAACGCGATTCGCTGAGAATTAATTCGGATCGAATCGAATTGTTTTGGAAACTTCAGAGAATCGGTCGAATTGAATTTTTACAAAATTTGCTTATCTCTACTTGGGATATGTTTTTATAACATAACCCTGCTTTTGAAAAAGTTCAAGGAGTATGGATACTTTTGCAAGGCACTGTAAGTCCTTTTGCTATAGGTGTTCAGTGATCTAGGGAATTTCTGTGTAAGGGAATTGCTAGAGGAGCAATTCCCCAGTAGCTGCTGGTGAACCCTGGGGCGGAGGGGCATGACAAGACAGTGAGTCCTAAGCTGAACCCCCTCTGTCCCTGCCTACTTGCCTGAACTGTCCTAGGCGACAGAAGACAACTGGATGTCAAACCCTACTTAAGATATAAGTGATGACACAGAGCGCAGATCAGACAAACAACAACAAAAGGGAGGTCAGCTAGCCAAGGGGTCAGTAACAGTCGAGCAACGCAGTACAGAATCAAAATCCGAGAGAATAGTTAAAGGTAAAGACAGAGGTCAGGAATATGAATACAGGTAACAAAACAGCAAGAGTAAATAGCCAGCACGCACGAGGCAATAGCAAGTACCAATGTGAAAGAGAGCAAACAATAAATATGAAGGAAGAACCTGCCCCAGACTTGATAGGAGGATAGACTGTCAATCACACAGGTAAAGCTAAAATTAACTATTAGAGGAGCAGAGGGAAACCAAGGTGAAGGAGATGGGTGTGGTGGAAAATCAATTGCAGAGGTGAGGGAATAGGACAGTGTTCAGACAATACCTGTAGAACCTAAAACAAGGAATCCTAGCTGGACACGCCTCTTGCTCCGCAGCATGCGGCCAGAGGATGGCGCCAAAGCCCGGACGGGCAAGGATGTTACATTATGTCTCTCTCCTACTCAGAAGCTGAGATTAATAATAATAATAAATTTTATTTATATAGCGCCAACATATTTCGCAGCACTGTACAATTTATAGGGTTCAAGTACTGACAAAAAAGATACATTACACAGAAATAGTCAATTCACACACTGGGACTGAGGGCCCTGCTCACAAGAGCTTACAATCTGAGGTAGAGGGGGTGACACAAGAGGTAGCAGGGGCGGCAACAGACGTAGCATTGCTTGTACAATGGTCAGACAATTTTGTAATAGAGGTTACTGTCATTACACATATATAAAGCTGTATGAGCCGTCACCAGTCGTGTCCTTTAACGTGCAGATGGTGCTGGACATATAAAGTTAGTCTGATACGGCATCATATCCTGTGAGGTAATGCGGGAGCGTGAACAGAGGAGGGTATGTTTTAGGGATTTTAACTATGGAAGGATTTACATTAGGAGTTGTGATAGGCCTGTCTGAAAAGATATGTCTTTAGTTCACGCTTGAAGCTGTGGAAGTTGGGGGTTAATCTAATAGTCCGGGATAGAGCATTCCTGAGAAGTGGTGCAACTTGGGAGAAGTCTTGCATATGAGTGTGGGAGGTTCTGATAATAGAGGATGTTAGTCTTAGGTCATTGAGTGAACGGAGAGTACGGGTTGGACGATAGACAGAGATGAGGGAGGAAATGTAGGGAGGTGCAGCATTATGGAGAGCCTTGTGGATGAGGGTGATAAGTTTATATTGTATTCTGTATTGAATAGGCAGCCAATGTAGTGACCGGCACAGACCAGAGGCATCGCTATAGTGTCTAGACTGATAGATGAGCCTGGCCGCCGCATTCATAATAGATTGTAGAGGGGAGAATTTAGTAAGGGGGAGACCGATTAGTAAGGAGTTACAGTAGTCAAGGCGAGAGTGAATCAGGGCAACAATAAGTGTCTTTAGTGTATTTGTGGTAAGGAAAGGGCGGATTCTGGAGATGTTTTTGAGGTGGAGATGACATGAGCGTGCGAGTGATTGGATATGGGGGGTGAAGGAGATTGGACACGAGTTGAGCAGTCTGCTAGTATAATCAGTCATCTTCCTATGTGGACTCCTAAATACAAATTGGTCGCACCACAATAATTATTGAGGGGAAACGAAAAATTTCTGCTGACATTTACTCCTATGTGGGTTCTAATAATATGAATTGGATGCACCACGATAATCATTAAAGGGGAAAGAAAAAATTCTGGTGATATTATATTTGTACGAGTGATATTATTATCACAGCTATTGTTTTTAAACATTTGATGGTACCTGACTTAGGTCTTATAAATATTAATAATACCTAATAAAAGTTATATTATATATTTTTCCTTTCCCTGTGTTCTCTTTGATAGACAAACATCCACTGAGAGGTATAAGGGCCAACCCTGCTTAATGCTAAAGCCCCACGCTGTGAAAACACAGTGTTTTTTGTTGCAGATTTTGCTGCGGGTGGAAAACATAAAGGAAGCTCTTAGATGTTTCCCTACTGTTAATTACACTCATGACTTTGGCTCAAAAAAAACGACAGCAATAACTGCAATAAAAAATGCTGCGTTTCCGCATCATGGGGCTTTAGCCATTTTTACTAAGTGCCATGGCGAGAAGCCATATATAAACTGTTACAGCCCAAACCCAGAATCTATGTGTTTGTCATTTTTGCATATCCACTTTATAGATCAGCATCTTACAATTGTACAAATGTGGTATCATAATCACAAAGTTTGGGGTAAACACAAAACTGATGAAATCAAATATTAAGAAATGCAACGTTTTTAAAAGGTCATTCTACACTGTGCTAGGTCCCGCTGCTACCAGCTGGTTGGTATGGATGCTGGGTGTCCGCCACTTAACTGATACTGCCAATGGATGATATAACCACCTTGGTCTTCAAAACACCATCAGTTCTTCTAGGTACACTTGCATACAGCTGTTGGAGGAACTCGGCAGGGAGGTTGGTCCAAAGATCTTGGAGAACTACCCACAGAATTTCTGTCTATATAGGCTTGCTCAAATTCTTCTGTATTTTCATGTAATCCCAGACAGACTAGATGATGTTGGGCTCTGTGGTTGCCATGACATCACTTCCAGGACTCCTCCTGGAAACACTGGTCATACCAAATATTGAATTGATTTTAGATTTTAGATTGATTTTTAGATTTTTTCAAATGAAATAAAGAAATGTCTAATTTTCAACCTCTGATATGTGTTCTATGTTCTA
The DNA here is from genome assembly GCA_947044405.1 of Leptodactylus fallax. Lineage (NCBI taxonomy): Eukaryota > Metazoa > Chordata > Amphibia > Anura > Leptodactylidae > Leptodactylus > Leptodactylus fallax. The sequence continues at coordinate 422,623 of CAMRHE010000294.1, read as the reverse complement.
TTGTGAATAAAATAGAGTTATATGAGATTTCCAAATCATTGCATTCTTGTTTCCTTTACATTTTATACTGCATCCCAACTTTTTTGCAATTAGGTCTGTAAATTTTGTTCACTTCACCTGTACCATATTTACTATAAATATGAATGAAAGTTTACTTAAACTTTAAATTATGTAATCTTAAAATCTGGAACCTTGCTGTACTAGAGAAGCACAAAATAATGTGATCTGTATAAACTGATGCATCACTTGCCAAGAGACAACTTGTTGCTCAGTACAAAGTATACACTTAAATCTGAGGCATACATACACACATGCACATGCAAACACACTCAAATCATACGTATTCATTTTTACTGGCTACAGAAAGAGGTGATCCTTGTAATAAATGACTGCTCTTCAATATTTGGAGGAAAGGAGTGATAGGAAATACAGTGCATGCCCTGCTCCTCCTATTGTACTACCTCCATGGTACTGGAGCTACTCATGTGATATAATCCAGTGTCTGCTACCTCCAATAGCTGAAAAAAAAGGGGAAATGTGCAAAGCAGTGGTCAGAACATAACAAAACTGTACCTATTCAAAACCATTTGGGTACCAAATAAAATGCATCCTGTGTAGGTGCATATACCTTAGGTCAGCCAATTGCTTACATAATTAAAGTAAGGAAAAAGTAAGTACAGTAAGTATATTATGTAGAAAAAACAAACCTTGAAATTCCTAAATGCAATATCCAGATTGTGAAATAGTCCCATATGAAAATGAAAGGCTTTGCCATTATACCTCTGCACTTTCCAATTATAGAACTACTAGATGCCTTTACTTATATAAAAGTACCTCTTTTATATGCATTTGTCCCCGACATAAGCATACATACAATAATGCAGTCACTTACAAGTCTGTTTTACATTCTGAATTCCTGGCTATGCAAAACAGTTTACCGTTATTATACACCCACTGATATTTATTTTGCAATGGAGCAAAAATGCACTTGTATTGGGAGAACATACATTTCCTGCATTGTAATGTGGGGAACAAATCTCTTACTGTAAATGCCGTATTCAGAAGATTCTGGACAGTGGTAAAGAGTATTTAGAGTTCAAATAAAAGACCCTTACCATGGAGTTGTGTTCCTGATGAAAAAGATGATGAGAAAGGTGATACCAATTACGAAACCAAAGCTTGTAGAAACATGTAGGTGTAATGATTTAAGATTTCCTATTTATTTTTTTTTTTTTTTTTAGAAAGATACTACAATGTTTAGGGGTGAGGTCCTTCTGAGTAAAAGTGATGATGTAATAATACTGAATAAGGCATAAAAGTAGTATCTGGGTGAAGCTTTATTACCACTGTGCAGGTGTAAAATACATGTTTTTGATTATTCACTTTATATAACTTTTTGTAGTATGCTTAAGATATGGTAGTGACCCTGTTTGTCCACTTTTTCATTTTGCAAATTGCATGGGCATTACGAAAAGCTGTTAGTTATTCAGTATATAAGCAGCATTTGAACAGCTTTTACCTCCACCAACCAGAACTTCTGAAATAGTGTATGCACACAACCATAACCAAGTGTGCCAAGGTTGCTAAAAGTAAGCTTGTGTGGTCAGGGTTTTTCCTCCTCATAAAGGTATAGCATTTGTTATGTGACAGGCATCTTCTTCTTGTCCTCCTTCTGTCCTCCTAGACAACAAGCAGGTCACCTTTATCTTCTAGAACCTTCTGCAGATTGGGCATCTGATTCCCCAAGGGAAACCAGTTCAGGTAGGTTAGCTTCTTCTCTATCTTCTAATGTTAGAATCTGAGCAAAAACAATGAACTTTATGAATGACACTAATCCAATGGATTTTTTTAAAGGCTTGCAGAGATCATATGATCATACATAATGTTGTGCAAAAGTTTTAGGCAGATGGGGGTAAAAAATTCTGCAACGTAAGAATGCTTTCAACAATAGAACTGTTAGGCCCACATGCTGGGCCTAATTACAATTTTAGATATATCTAGATATACAGTTGAAACAGAAGTTTACATACACTATATAAAAAGACACATATGCATGTGTTTCTCACTATCTGACATGAAATCAGAATTAATATTTCCTGTTTTAGGTCAATTAGGATTACCAAAATTATTTATATTTGCCAAATGCCAGAATAATGAGAGAGAATTTTTTAAGGCATTTTTATTACTTTCTGTAAAGTCAAAAGTTTACATACATTTCATTAGTATTTGGTACCATTGCCCTTAAACTGTATGAATTGGGTCAAACGTTTTGGATATCCTTCCACAAGCTTCCCACAATATTTGGTAGGAATTTGGGCCCATTCCTCCTGACAGAACTGGTGTAACCGAGCCATGTTTGTAGGACGCCTTGCTCGCACCTGCCTTTTCAGCTTTGCCCATAAATTTTCAATAGGATTGAGATCAGGGCTTTGTGATGCCCCCTCCAAAACATTGACATTGTTATCCTTAAGCTATTTTGTAACCAGTTTGGCAGTATGCTTCAGGTCATTGTCCATTTGGAGGACCCATTTGTGCCCAATCTTTAACTTCCTGGCTGATGTCTTGAGATGTTGCTTCAGTATTGCCACAAAATGTTCTTTGCTCATGATGCCATCTATTTTGTGAAGTGCACCATTCCCTCCTGGGCCTGGTGCACTTCAGCTGAATTTATGTCAAAGTGAAAGTGACATGTTTGTCTATGGAAAACTGGATGGTAAGCAGTGAATACAATCTCCTAGTTTAACCATACACTGCGCTGCCACTCACGCATTTTAACTTTAAAAGATCCAAAAATTACCCTTTTTGGGGGGAAATGTTCTTGCCCATGGTTTTTGGACACACATGGCAATTTTATTGCAAAAACCAATGACTTTATAGAAAAATTGGCCTAGGAGAAGGAATAGAATAGACTTGCTTACTTGGTGCCATTGCCAATTTTATTTTGCCAAATGAACTGGTGATGCCATTTCATGTGAGTACAGAGAGACCTAGTTCCTACACATGTTCCTGAACATCCATGGCTAATTTTTGGCAATATTGCACCTTTAGCATGGATTTGTCATTTGGTAATGTACAAAAATCTGTCACTATGTATATCTTTTATTTGTTTTTTTACAAAAAATATTTTAAAAGGGTTATCCAGCTTCCAAAAATTATCTGTAAATACATCCACAGCAGTACTAAATACTCACTGTGTTTCCTTGTGCAGCCTTTTCTTGGCTTTATTTTATGTGAGACTCCTTGCATGTCTGGTTATTTGCATGCAGTGAATATGTGAACAAAACTACATTTACCATGATTCATCACTCTCTGTGTACCTCTCCCTTCTCCACTCCCCCCTGTAATGAAATCACAGGTAATAAATCACTCTCACCTCTGAGATCACATTCTGCTGTGATGTTTTGTTTGGATGCTCACTCCCCCCTCCCTCCTGTGAGCAGCAAACACAGGAAGTGAGAGCAGGCAGATGAATTATGGGAACTGTAGTTTCTTCACAGAGTCACTGCATGTAAATAACAAGATACAAGAAGTCTCAAGTAAAATAAAGCCAAGAAAAGTCTGCACAAGGAAACAGTGAGTATTTAGCACTGCTGTGGATGTATTTGCACATAAGTTTTGGAAGCTGGATAACCCCTTTAAGAAAAATAGCAAAGCACTGAAAGGGTGGCCTTGTCAATGAGTATTAGACTAGAACTGTTTCAGTCAGCTTGTTTTTTGATTTTTTACGTAACAATTGTGACAGTTTGTTTGTATAAGATTGTCCCCCACAGTCACAAGCTTCAAGAAGGCCCTGAAGACTCACCTATTCAGGAAGACCTACAACCTCCAATGACACTACTGTCACCACACCACCACCTGTACAGCCTCTACCCTCACCTACTGTCTCCATCCCTCTTCCCTCATAGATTGTAAGCCTTTAAAGGCAGGGCCCTCTATCCCACTGTGCCAGTTTCTCACTGTTAGTATTGTATTTGTTTTATATATCTTGTGTATCGTATGTAAATCCTCAAATGTAAGGCACCATGAAATTAATGGTATTTTATAAATAAACAATAATAATAATAATATTGGGTAACCAAAAAAAAAAAACTCCAGAGATATTTCAGATTAGCAGAGTGTGTCACTGATTATTGGGTGAGAAAAAATAAACCTCTTTGACAAATGGAGCTCTTTCAGATTAGCACAGGCTGCTAGACAGTTTATTGGGTGAGTAAAAAAAAAGAAAAACCTTAACAAATGGAGATTTTTCAGTTTTACAGGCTGTGTCACACTGTTTATTGAGTGAGCAAAATAAAAAAAAAACCCTTAACAAATAGGGATTTTTCATATTAGCATGGAATCAGTGTTTTGCCTTTAGAATGGCAGTTTTTATGTATTTAACTAAAGAAAATTAAACTCTTGCCAAAAAAAGCCCCACGTTGCAGAATTGCAGCTTTTTTTTTTTTTTTAAACCAAAGGCAAGAGGAATGGGAAATATCTAGGAAGCACTTATACTTCTACTTTCTGCTCAATCCATCCCTGACTTTGGCTCAAAGATCCACAGCAAAATCTGCAACATAAAAAGCTGTATTTCTGCAACGTGGGGCCTCAGCCTAAGAAAAGATTTTTCACTAACAGGACTGACTTGTCAGTAAAAACAGACACTCTGTGGACAGTCACAGATCAAACTGCTCTATTGCAAAACAGGCTTAGACAAAATTAAATTATTGGCAATAAAAGGGTTAACTGGCCTTTGTCTATATTATTGCAGCAGTCTGGCTCACAACACAGATATTCTTTATCACTCCTATGACTTCTATAGCTATCTGCCTGTAATTGATTAATCACAAGGCATTATGGGAAAGGAGCTGGGGAGCTCATGCGCCCTCTATTGGATGTAACAGATCCTCAATTTGCTTTTGACTCACTGAGCCTTGAGACAGCAAAAGGGATCTTAGCCAAGCCAATTTCACTTATCTGCATACAGCGCTGTTTCCGGATTGTTGTCCTTCATCAGTACAGAGCAAAGTGAATTGGCTGGCTTAGTGGGAGGCAATGAGTGGGTTAGGGACAAGAATCTCTCACATTGAGGAGAGCACCAGTGAAGGTGTGTAGAGATTTTAATTGCCTTTTGCCCTCTACTTAGCATCTACATATCACAAGGCATTATGGGAAAGGAGCTGGGGAGCTCATGCGCCCTCTATTGGATGTAACAGATCCTCAATTTGCTTTTGACTCACTGAGCCTTGAAACAGCAAAAGGGATCTTAGCCAAGCCAATTTCACTTATCTGCATACAGCGCTGTTTCCGGATTGTTGTCCTTCATCAGTACAGAGCAAAGTGAATTGGCTAGCTTAGTGGGAGGCAATGAGTGGGCTAAGATCCCTTTTGCTGTCTCAAGGCTCAGTGAGTCAAAAGCAAATTGAGGATCTGTTACATCCAATAGAGGGCGCATGAGCTCCCCAGCTCCTTTCCCATAATGCCTTGTGATATGTAGATGCTAAGTAGAGGGCAAAAGGCAATTAAAAGCTCTACACACCTTCACTGGTGCTCTCCTCAATGTAATTGATTAAATCTGACTAAACTTTGTTCCCTTTCTCTTACTTCTATGATTCTCAAGCTCCATTGCAAGTTTTGCTGTTGTTAGTGTAGTGTATCACAGAAGAAAATACCTGTATATAAATCACTGGTACGGCCACACATAGACTATTTTTTGCAATTTTGGACCCAAGAGTAGAAGAAGTGTCAGTGTCAGTCTCTCTGTATACTGACACTGTTATACACTTGAAAAAAGGGGTATTGCCCCGAAACGCCAATCCCGGCGTCGTGTGTTTTTTATTCGTGTCTGGATTAAAGAGTGATTTTGACGTACCATCTGTGGTGAAGCGCTGTGTCTTTCTACAAGCCTTCCTGTTCCTTGTTCCTTGGTGTGGGTTCGGATACAGGTCCGCTACTGGTATCCCTCTATCTCATCTCGGATGTCGCCTAGGTGACGTGCGGTTGTGACTCTAGTTGCTTCTACCCTCTCCGACTTGGTTGAGAAGGTACTGTATGGATAGAGGCTGTTGACAACCATTGCACAGCCTAAGAAAGTGAGGAGGATTCCATCTACAGTCATGGCCAAAAGTTTTGAGAATGATACAAATATTAATTTTTACAAAGTCTACTGCTTCAGTTTTTCTAATGGCAATTTGCATATACTCCAGAATGTTATAAAGAGTGATCAGCTTAACAGCCATTACTTGCAAAGTCAATATTTGCCTAGAAAATGAACTTTATCCCCCAAAACACATTTCAACATCATTGCAGCCCTGCCTTAAAAGGACCACCTAACATCGTTTCAGTGATTGCTCCATTAACACAGGTGTGGGTGTTGATGAGGACAGGGCTGGAGATCAATCTGCCATGATTAAGTAAGAATGACACCACTGGACACTTTAAAAGGAGGCTGGTGCTTGCCATCATTGTTTCTCTTCTGTTAACCATGGTTATCTCTAAAGAAACACGTGCAGTCATCATTGCACTGCACAAAAATGGCCTAACTGGGAAGAGTATTGCAGCTAGAAAGATTGCACCTCAGTCAACAATCTATCGCATCATCAAGAACTTCAAGGAGAGAGGTTCCATTGGTGCCAAAAAGGCTCCAGGGCGCCCAAGAAAGACCAGCAAGTGGCAGGACCGTCTCTTAAAAGTGTTTCAGCTGCGGGATCGGGCTACCAGCAGTGCAGAGATTGCTGAGGAATGGCAGCAGGCAGGTGTGAGTGCATCTGCATGCACTGTGAGGCGGAGACTCTTGGAGCAAGGCCTGGTCTCAAGGAGGGCAGCAAAGAACCCACTTCTCTCCAGAAAAAACATCAGGGACAGACTGATATTCTGCAAAAGGTACAGGGAGTGGACTGCTGAGGACTGGGGTAAAGTCATTTTCTCTGATGAATCCCCTTTTCTATTGTTTGGCACATCTGGAAAACAGCTTATTCGGAGAAGAAGAGGTGAGCGCTACCACCAGTCTTGTCTCATGCCAACTGTAAAGCATCCTGAAACCATTCATGTGTGGGGTTGCTTCTCAGCCAAGGGAATCGGCTCTCTCACAGTCTTGCCTAAAAACACAGCCATGAATAAAGAATGGTACCAGAATGTCCTCCAAGAGCAACTTCTCCCAACTGTTCAAGAGCAGTTTGGCACTCAACAATGCCTTTTCCAGCATGATGGAGCACCTTGCCATAAAGCAAAGGTGATAACTAAATGGCTCAGGGAACAAAACATAGAGATTTTGGGTCCATGGCCTGGAAACTCCCCAGATCTTAATCCCATTGAGAACTTGTGGTCAATCATCAAGAGACGGGTGGACAAACAAAAACCAACAAATTCAGACAAAATTAAAGCATTGATTCTGCAAGAATGGACTGCTATCAGTCAGGATTTGGTCCAGAAGTTGATTGAGAGCATGCCAGGGAGAATTGCAGAGGTCCTGAAGAAGAAGGGTCAACACTGCAAATATTGACTTGCTGCATTAACTCATTCTAACTGTCAATATAAGCTTCTGTTACTCATAATATGAATGCAATTATATTTCTGTATGTGATAAAAACATCTGACAAACACACATAAAAACCAGAGGGCAGCAGATCATGTGAAAATAGAATATTTGTGTCATTCTCAAAACTTTTGGCCATGACTGTATATACCTCCGGACTTTATTGGACTATACCTCAGTGTGGGCAGCTCGGTGCCACCCCCATATTCTTTCTTTGCATAACGGAATTAGAGAGATTGTAGAGAAGAGCAATCAAGATTATTAGTGGAATGAGTGGATTGAAGTATAGAGACAGATTAACAAACTTGGGTTATTCCATTTAGGATTAAGACGTCTATGGGGAGACCTAATAACAATGTACAAATACATGAAGAGACAGCACAAAGAACTTTCTAATGATCTTTTTACTCCAAGGTGTGTGACAGTGACAAGGGGACATCCTATATGCTTAAAGGAAAGAACATTTCACCAGCAACATAGACAAGATATTCTTCACTGTAAGAGCAGTGAGAATGTGGAACTTACTGCCACAGGATGTTGTGATGGTGGATTCATTGTGCAAGTTCAAGAAGAGCCTGGATGCCTTTCTTAAACAGAAAAATATTACAGGTCACAGGTTTTAGATTTTTGGCAAAGACAAGTTGATTCAGGGCTTGATGCTCACCCATAGTTTTTGATCTTTTAAAGCAAATGTCAAAATACCTATAGCATTACAGCAGGTTGCATGGCAAAAACTACCCAATTTGGGTTGTTTTCTGCTTTGGATCCTTTTTGAGGAAAACACTGCTGCCACATAAATTGTGCCCTTAAGAAACCCACTGAGGCTCAGTCACCTAAGGGCCCACAAAAACCTGGAGCCGGCCCTGGAACTTAGGGTGTGGGCAGTTGACCATTGTGTCCAGCGTCTAGTAAATAAACTACAAGCAACAGGGTAGGTTGTTGTATGTATGTGTGCATATGTGCCATAAAAATTGTGCATGTGTATTGTGTTTGTGTGTGTATAACTGCTCAAGTTTCATGAAGTCTTATTTTGAAAGGTTTAAAGCAAAATGTGAAGGTGAACACTAGAACAGTAAAAACAAAGTATCTATGAGTTATCAAGTAGATACATAGATATTACTAATCTTGTTTAGACTACATAATTCTACGTTTATTAATGTTTTGTATGACATATAACATTATTATTTAATTTACTCATTTACTTAGCACATTCATATTTCACAGCACTTTTTATATGTGAAGATGAACACTAGATGGCACTGCACTCAAACATATCCAAAGTAAAATGTTCACCTCTGCTAGTTATTAAAACGTAGTGTAGGGAACTGCCATTTCTACTAGTATATAATGTATCTGGCTTCTTTGCCCCTGCAGTTTGGCTTCAGAGACCCCAGGCATTCAGTGCAAGTTTTGTTTTGTAAATACAGTGAGTCAGACACATGTGAGGCAGAGCTGCTGGGGGGAGAGATGTGAGCAGAGCTGCTGAGACAGACATGTTATGTCTGGGGGAGTCTAAGAGCCACTTGTTCCTCTTTACTTCACAGTATATAGTTAGGTATGTGTTACCCCCTATATACTCACAGGACCTAGCTAGTAACCGTAGTTAGGGATCAATATATATATAGTTCAGGGCAGTGATAGGTTAGGCTTCCGAAGGCCAACTAGCTAGTTAGAGGCCCGGTGGCACTAGTAGTTTAGCTGGCAGGTTAAGGACTCAGTGTTAGGGTAGTCAGGCCTGCATCTACTGCCGTCACCGTCGCCCTGTTTGCTGCCTGTGAAGAATCTCACCATCATCATCATCATCTCCTGATCGGCTGTCTGTCATCTCCTGGAAGAATCCGAGGATCCACATTTACCAGAGGCCTGGAATCAGCGTCTGACACAGAAGTTGTCTGAATTATCGGAAGTGTTCTCCATGGATGATATGGATGTAGGTTGTGCTAAAAGTGCTCAACACACTTTCCGATTGACCGATTCTACTCCCTTCCGGGAGCGACCACAGAGAGTTGCTCCAAAGGATGTTGATGAGTTAAGACAGACTCTACAGCAAATGAAAGGTCAGGGAATCTTTGTGGACAGTAAGAGCCCCTATGCCTCACCTATTGTGGTGGTAAGAAAAAAATCTGGAGCAATTCGCCTATGTGTGGATTACAGAACTCTGAACCGGAGAACCTTACCTGATCAGTATACACTGCCGAGAATTGAAGAAGCTCTGGAAGCTCTGAATGGAAACTGTTGGTTCACAGTGCTGGACCTAAGATTGGGATACTATCAAGTCCCAATGGCACCTGAGGATCAGGAAAAGGCAGCCTTCATATGCCCCTTGGGTTTCTTTCAGTTCACTCGTATGCCGCAAGGTACAAAAGGTGCGCCAGCAACGTTCCAAAGGTTGATGGAAAGAGTGTTAGGTGATTTAGTGCCCCGGGAATGCCTTGTATATCTTGACGACATTATTGTGTTTGGAAAGACGTTGGAAGAACATGAAGAACAACTCATGAGAGTACTCCAACGCTTAAAAGAAGAGGGGCTGAAGTTGTTGGCTGACAAATGCAAATTTTGTAGATCTTCGGTCACTTATGTAGGTCATATTGTTTCTGCTGAAGGAGTTGCTACCGATCCTGGTAAGATTGAAGCTGTGGTGAATTGGCCCCGACTGCAAAATATTACGGAGTTGCAATCTTTCTTGGGGTTTTGTGGATTCTATCGACGATTTGTGGAAGGATATTCAAAAATTGCTCGAGCCCTCCTCGACCTGTTGAAGAGTGATGCAGGAGATCCGGGAAAGAAGAAAGGGTCTTCCAAAAGCCTTTTTGGCGATAGGTGGACTGCGGATTGTGAAGAAGCATTTAAGTTGTTGAAGAAGAAATTGACAGAAGCTCCCGTTCTGGCTTATGCTGATGCACAGAAGCCATATGTGCTACATGTAGATGCCAGCTTTGAAGGATTAGGTGGCGTGCTGCACCAAGAATACCCGGCCGGGTTACGGCCCATAGCTTTCATAAGTCGAAGTCTTTCTCCCAGCGAGAAAAATTATCCAGTACATAAATTGGAGTTTTTGGCGCTCAAGTGGGCCATTGTTGATAAATTACATGACTATTTATACGGAGCCACATTTGAAGTAAGAACAGACAACAATCCACTGACATACGTTTTGTCAACCGCTAAACTCGATGCTACAGGACATCGCTGGTTGGCGGCTTTATCCAACTACCAATTCACACTCAAGTATAAATCGGGGCCTAAGAACATTGGGGCAGATGCTCTATCAAGACGGCCTGGATTACCTAGTCCGGAAGTAGTGGATGAATGGGAAGAAGTGCCAAGTCCTGGAATAGGAGCTTTGTGTGCCATGGCTGCTGTAGTTGAAGACCGAGTAGCCTTTTCTGAAACTCGGCTTATTGACTCTATTGGGGGAGGTCCCGAAGCTGTACCAGACATGTTTGCCTACCCTGCCGCTTTAGGATCCTTTGAGAGTTGTTCTATATCTTCAAAGCGAATGATCTGGAGTCAAAAGACTGATCCTTTAATTGGACCTCTTTATCAAGCAGTGAGTTCTCAAGACAGAGAAATGTTAAAGACATCCCTACCCTCTGAATGCAGTCAACTTCTACGAGATTGGGAGAAGTTTGAAATAGACAATGGCCTACTTTATCGTGTGGTGCTGTATCATGATCACCCTGGAAGGCGCCAACTAGTTATTCCAAGCTGCTTTCAGAAGATGATTTTCCGAAGTCTGCATGATTATCATGGTCATTTGGGACCTGAGAAGACTTATGGCCTAATACAAGACCGATTCTACTGGCCCAAAATGAGAGATACCGTGACTCGTCTGTGTAGGTGCTGTCGCAGATGTTTGCAGAGGAAGACTGTCCCGGTTCGAGCGGCCTTCATGGGACACTTGAAGAGTTCGGGCCCCATGGATCTTGTCTGCATAGACTTCCTTTGTATTGACAACGACTCCAGAGGATTTGGAAATGTATTGGTGGTGACTGATCACTTCACACGATATGCTCAAGCCTTTCCGACTAAGGATCAAAAAGCAGTCACTGTTGCAAGAGTGCTTTGGGAAAAGTATTTTATCCATTATGGCTTACCACACCGGTTGCATTCTGATCAAGGCCGGGATTTTGAGAGTAACCTGATCAAAGAGTTACTTCAGTTGTTGAACATCCGCAAAAGTCGGACGACGCCTTACCATCCAGAGGGAGATGCCCTTCCTGAAAGATTTAACAGGACTTTACTTGATATGCTTGGTACCTTACGAATTGAGGATAAGCGATCCTGGAGTCGAAAAGTGGAGGCTATGGTGCATGCCTATAATAGTACAAGGCACGAGAGCACAGGATATTCACCATACTTTCTGATGTTTGGAAGAGAGTCTAGGCTACCTATTGACATCTTGTTGGGAGTCTCTACCGTTGGTATCAGTCATCGAGATCATTACCAATATGTGGTACGTTTGAAAGAAACGCTTAAGAGTGCTTATGAGCTGGCTGAGGAAAATGTGGCCAAAGTGAATGACGGAAATAAAAGGAGATTTGATCTTCGAGTAAGATACCGAGAATTGAACCCTGGGGACCATGTTCTGCTACGGAATTTGGGAGCATCTGCAAAACATAAGCTGGCTGATCGATGGCGGAGTGAACTCTTTACAGTGGTAGATCGGTTGCCTGGAATACCAGTCTACAAGATAAAAGGACGGGGCGGGAGGATCAGGACTTGGCATAGAAATCATTTGTTGCCTGTACCTCAGATTGATGGTATGGATATCTCCAATGATGGCTCGGCCTGCGATTCTCCACAGTCCTTAGCCGATATTCCACCTGACCTTCCTGAAACTCCTGAGAGTGATTGGACTGTGGCTCCTGAAGTTCCTAGATCACCAGTATCTTCTCCTTCAGGGAGACCTATGAACCCTCAAACTCCAGAATTCGTACCTAGATCTGTGTCTACAGATGAGCAGGGATCTAGCTCTCCTACGCCACCAGCACCATCCCCTCCCATGGCAGACAACCCTAGTTTAGAGCCTGGACATGCTAGTTTACCTCAGAGAGAGGTACGGAGAGGAGAGAGAATTAGACACCCTCCACCTATGCTGACATATGATAGTTTGGGGGACCCCAGATTTACTACTCAGCCTCATTTATACCATGCTTGGGTGGGTGCAGTGTCCACTTTGGTCAATATGTTACCAATTTTCGCTCCTGCTGGCATGTATACCTATTAACCTGTTGTGACTCTGTAAATGCAAAAGCAACCATATTGATATTGTCATTGGTAATGTTGACTGTATACTATGACTTTGTATGTCTTTGACGTGACGTAAAGATTTCACCAGAGGGAGAGTGTAGGGAACTGCCATTTCTACTAGTATATAATGTATCTGGCTTCTTTGCCCCTGCAGTTTGGCTTCAGAGACCCCAGGCATTCAGTGCAAGTTTTGTTTTGTAAATACAGTGAGTCAGACACATGTGAGACAGAGCTGCTGGGGGGAGAGATGTGAGCAGAGCTGCTGAGACAAACATGTTATGTCTGGGGGAGTCTAAGAGCCACTTGTTCCTCTTTACTTCACAGTATATAGTTAGGTATGTGTTACCCCCTATATACTCACAGGACCTAGCTAGTAACCGTAGTTAGGGATCAATATATATATAGTTCAGGGCAGTGATAGGTTAGGCTTCCGAAGGCCAACTAGCTAGTTAGAGGCCCGGTGGCACTAGTAGTTTAGCTGGCAGGTTAAGGACTCAGTGTTAGGGTAGTCAGGCCTGCATCTACTGCCGTCACCGTCGCCCTGTTTGCTGCCTGTGAAGAATCTCACCATCATCATCATCATCTCCTGATCGGCTGTCTGTCATCTCCTGGAAGAATCCGAGGATCCACAGTCATCCACAGGGGCCCCTGCATCTCTTCTGTTGCCTGGAGGTATTGTGCACTGGACTCTTGCTATATATCTATATATATACCCGGGTATATAACCTAAGACGGTTGAGGACTTGCTGGTTGTTGTAGTATTGCTGTGTTCTGAGTATATTTTATGTATTATTACCCTGTTGATTCTTATAAAGCTACTGTTATAACCTTATGTGGTATCTGTATGTATTCTTCAGACTGTGAGATTAGTACAGTGATCCTTGTTAAGGCTACTAACTGTACCTCATGGGTAAGTCCCAGGAAGAGATCCTCCCTGTAATACAGAGGCTCTATCCTGGGTGGAGGCACTGATATATTTCATATATGTTCCCACTCTTCCCTTCAGCGAAGGCTTCAGGTCCCATTATACACACAGGTCAGCGCCAGAGTCTGTTGCGGGAGGGATAATACTCATACCCCCCCCCCCCCCCAAATAGGGCTACAGTAGCTAAACCTTTGACCCAACTTTTGGTTTTCAAGCATTTGTGTCATTAATAAATTTTGTAATATACTTTATTAACACATTTTGGCTCCTTTCTTTTTATATCCCAATACAGACTGTGTTTTCAACCATTAATATCTCTGGAAATCATACAGGTAGAATTTAGTATCATATGCTGGCCTTAGAAGCTGCTTATTGACATAGAAGGCTGTTATGTAACCTGTTATCTACAAGCACACCCAGGCCCTTCTCCACCAGTGACTCTCCCAGCTTTACTCCCTCTAGGACACATGTTGTATGCAGATTATTTTTACCCAGATGCATAACTATACATTTATCCACATTGAACCTCATTTGCCAAATAGTTATTTTGTTCAAGTTGACTTGCAACCTACTACATCCTCCATAGACTGTACGGTACTGTATAGCATGGTGTCATCTGCAAAAATAGAGAAATTGCTGGTAATCCCATTTCCTATATCATTAATAAATAAGGTAAACAACAGCAGACCCAGCCCCTGGGATCCACCTATAGCAAAAGACCCAGTACTGAACCCTGGGGTCCACCACTTATAACATAAATAGAAAGAAATCTGGCACTCTTCTATCTTGCAAATTTAAACTCCAATTTTATTAATCAGTCCAGAACAGATGATGTTTTGGTTATAAAAACCTTCATCAGATCTATGAAAATTATTATTATTGTGTATTTATATAGCACCATTAATTCCATGGTGCTTTACATTTGAGGGTTTACATACGGTGCACAAGATATACAGTACAAAACAGATATAATACTAACAGTCAGGGTCGGACTGGCCCACCGGGGAACCGGTGAATCCACCGGAGGGGCCCCGAGCCCCGACTATTAGTCCTCATGTCATGGGGGCCCGATCGGGATCCTTACCATCCCAATCGGGCCCCTTACCAGTGGCGTTACGATCGCGGTCGCAGGAAGCGCGACCGTGACCGGACCCGGCAGGGTACGGGGCCCGCTGCCAGCTGGAGATGGCCGGGGCCCCGGACCACTATGATAGCGGTCGGGGAAAGCCTGGTTCCCCGACTGCTATACATACTGTTATTGGAAAGGGACCCTGGCATATTCCAGGCCCCTTTCCAATAGATGTCAGGGCAGGGCACCCAGGGGAGGTGACTGAAAATAAGAAATACATATTCTCACCTCTCCTGGGCACAGCGTCCTCTCCAGCGCTCTTCTGTCATGTGACTGAGGCCTGTGATTAGGCCCCGGCGGTCACATGGGGCACGAGCGCGTAATGACGTCAGTGCGCCCCCACGTGACCGCTGAGGCCCAATCACAGGCCTCAGCAGCGTCGTCGGAAAAGGGCCTGAAGACGCTGAAGACGACAGGATGGAGCGAGGATGCCAAGGAAAGGTAAGGCAAGGTGAGTATGAGAGTTTGTTATTTTTAATCACTTCCCCTGGGCCTCCGATTATTATACTCTGGTGTCTGAGGAGACCCCAGAGTATAATAATAGCACTGAAGCGGAGCGGAGGGGGGGCTATTGGGCGCATATAATACTGTGTGGGGGCCACTGTGGGGAGTTTATAATACTGTGTGGGGGCCACTGTGGGGAGTATATAATACTGTGTGGGGGCCACTGTGGGGAGTATATAATACTGTGTGGGGGCCACTGTGGAGCTTATAATACAGGGTGGGGACCACTGTGGAGCTTATAATACTGGGTGGGGGCCACTGTGGAGCTTATAATACTGGTTGGGGGCCACTGTGGAGCTTGTAATACAGGGTGGGGGCCACTGTGGAGCTTATACTCCATACAGTGGCTCCTTCATTTTTTTTTTAATTACGCAGGGGCAGGTGAAAAAAACAAAACAAAAAAACCCCCCACAAACTTTCTTTCCTGTCCCCAGTGTCTCCCAGAGCAGTTCGGTCCTGCAGTTCTGTTGTTTTCTTCCAGCTGACGTTCCCTCTGCACGTGACTACCTGTGACGTCACGTGACCCCTGAGGCCAATCAGTGGCCTAAGGGAAGGGACCTGGGACGTCACAGCCAGTGAGGAATTCTGGCAAAAAGAAGACAGCGGAGCTGCAGGACCGGACCGTGCTGGGAGGACACCAGAGCACCGGAGACAGGTGAGTATGTTTAGCATGTTTTTTTGGGGGGGGAAGAGGGGGTAGGGGGGATTCACCTCCCCCAGACTAATTATAAAAAAGAAAAAAAATTATACTGGACAATCTCTTTAAAGTGTGGCGCATTAGGGGTGTACATTAAAGGGGTTGTCCAGGCATAATTTGTTATGGTTTATCTTCAGGATAGGCCACAGATACCTGATCTGTAGGGGGCTGACCCTGGACCGATCAGCTGTATGGAGCCACTTCTGATGCCCGTACTGTACACAATGCAGGGGCCAGAAGCAGAAAGCTCTGTCCACTGTATAGGGGCTGGGCACCTTCACTGTATTTCAGCACTTATTGAAGTCAGTAGGAGCTGAGCTGCAGTGAAGGCGCCGGGCTGCTATACAGTGGATGGAGCTTTCTGCTTCCGGCCCTGTGTTGTGTCCGGAAGTGGCTCCGAACAGCTGATGGGGCCATGTGTCAGCCCTCTACCGATCAGGTATTTATGGCCTATCCAGAGCATAGGCTATAAAAAAGATTAACCCTGGACAACCCCTTTAATATGCCCCACACAGTTTAATGTCCCCCCACAGGATGTTAGCCCCCATCACTGCTCCCACACAATATAATGACCCCATCACTATTCCCCATACAGTATGGGGGACCAGTGAAGAGGCCACTATGTGGGGGGACCAGTGAAGTGACCATAGAAAAATTTGGCCCAGACAACCCCTTAAAAGAAGTTGTCCATAAACTGGAGCGACCACTGTGTCAGTCGCCAGGGAGGTGTAAAAATAAGAAAATTTTTAAAAAAGCATACTCATCTGTCCCGAGCACCCCATTGTCCCCTGCCTGTGTCTGTTCGGTCTCATGGCGGGGCCTCATTTCTGGAAATCCTGTACCTAATTGGTCTTAGCGGTCACATGAGGTGCAGGACTCCCAGCAAGGAGTCGCCGGCATGAGACTGAATGGACACTGGCAGCAGACAACGGAGCGCCGGGGACAGGTGAGTATGCTTTTTAATTTACTTATTTTTTACTTTACACCTCCCGCCAGCTACATGGGTTGCTCCAATTCCTTCGGGGCTAGTCTGGTTCCAGCAGCCGAGGGAGCCGGACGTGCCCTGTGGGAGCTCCTGTTATCGTGGTTATCGTGTGTGTGAGTTCGGGAGTTTTTGGACAAGGTCTTCGAGTGTGTTAACAGTTTTTCAGCTTCAGCTTGTGGGTCCCGTCCTCCTCATCCTAAGGGAGAGGGGAACCCTATCATGGAGCAGGACGCCCCTGCCCCCCGAGCCGAACAGGCGGGGGGCAGGAGGCTATCTTTGAACAACAACAGCAGCAACAGCACGGTGAGAAGATCTGAAAGGCAACCAGCAGTGGTAAGACGCAGCATGGCGACCAACAGCATGGCGACCAGCAGCATGACGACTCGCAGTAAGAGGCATCTGGGCCTGAAGACCCCGGTGGAGGTCGAGCCCGGTATGGATCACAGAAACGCCGGTGAGGTTTTTACCCCCCCTTCCTTACCCTCTTCGGGTTGGGGCATCCGGAAGGCCGGCGAGGATGTGGTAACTTACAGTAAGAGTACGACAGGGCTAGGAGGTCCCTGTTCACTATGGGTGCGGAGCTGCAGAGCGTCCGTGCCCGTAGTGACAGGGCCTCGAGGCATGAGAGGCCGGCTCTAAGCAAGCAAGTAAAGAAATTGAAGGAACAGATAAAGGGGCTCGACCAAAGATGTCGGGAGATCCTGGAGGGTGCAGGACCTTTCAGGGAGAAGCTCCTAAACGATGATAGGTTTTACCGCAAACAGCAGGACCGACTGAAGCGGGAGGGTCTCGCATCCTCCGGGAGCTCGGGACCAGAATATGACTCAGATTCTGATTCTGAAGGAAGTCTAATGGCGGAGTGCGGGAGTAGCAGGAAATCAGCAGTGAACGCAGGAAGCAGCCTTGGCATCCCGACATACACGCCCTCTGTAGAGACGATGAGTACGCCGAGATTGCCAGAGAGTCTACCACCGTTGCCAGTAACATCAGAAGACGAGGGGGGCTCCGGTGCAGGGAAGCTCATTCACGAAATACAGATATTGGAGTCCCCCGCGCGGATGGAGAAAATGGCCTTTGCTATGGATGACCTGGTCGATGAGGATGAGCCTAAAAAGAGGAGAGAAAAGAAGAAAAAAAAAACCGCGAGGAGTAGACACTTTGAAATATGTAAGTGTTTCTGCTGTTAACGTTCTTCCTGACAAGCAGTCCTTGGTGACTTCGGTTTCGGCTGAACCTGGGGTGCTGCTCGCAGGAGAGATAAGTGGGGCACAGGCTCCCCAGATCCCATCTTCCTTAGGTGACGGTGTATCTGGGGGACCCAGTGTAGACTCAAAAATGGCGCCCGAAACAGTAGCGGACAAGCCCAGGAAGGCTCCTCCCACGAAGAGGAGTGAGAAAGCGGAGAGACCCGCCTTGGTGGGTGAAGCTGGAGTAGCGCAGGCTCCTCCCCAGGTCCAACGTAGAAGGAAGGGGAAAGTGGTGCGATCCTCCCCCCCAACTTCCGGTGCCGAGGAAACCAATGACGCTGATGATGTGGAGGTTGCCGCTGGTGCTAGGAACAAGCTCACCGCCGTTAAAACATCAAGCACAGCGGCAGCTGTTGATA
This sequence comes from Leptodactylus fallax, assembly GCA_947044405.1. Classification (NCBI taxonomy): domain Eukaryota; kingdom Metazoa; phylum Chordata; class Amphibia; order Anura; family Leptodactylidae; genus Leptodactylus; species Leptodactylus fallax. The sequence continues at coordinate 404,014 of CAMRHE010000294.1, read as the reverse complement.
CGGAGGCCGAGGTGGAGGCAAAATCCGCTCCGATGGAACCAGGGAAAAGCAAAACTGGTGACCAGGGTGTGCCAGTCCGACTTATAGAAACCCTTGATGTGGCCAGCCCCGGGGTAAGTGTGACAGCGGCAAATGTGACAGCGGCAAATGTGGCAGCGGCAAATGTGGCAACGACAAATGTGGCAGCGGCAAGTGTGAGTGGAGTGAGTAAGAGTAAATGGGTAAGTAGGAAAAATAGGAGGAAGGAGATGAAGGTAGGGGAAAATGAAAGGAGTGTAGTGTCAGAAAGTGACTTGGAGGTCCCCAGTGAGGAGAAAATCACTGAGGAAAAAAGGTTTGGGGTAGTTGGTAGGGGGAGGGGGATGGTGAGGGGAGAGCGGAGAATGATAGAGGCCAACCCCCAGGGGAAGGATAGTACCGGTGGGGCCCCCTCAGTGGTGAACCTAGCCTCTTTGCTGCCTGAGGCGGACTATAGAAAGACGCCCCCCCCCCCCAAAAAAAAAAAAAAAAACTGAGTTTCCATGCTACTAGTTTAACACACTGTTATCGTCGCACAATATACACAATACACAAAGTTATAAAACAGTTTTTAAGAATTCTTCTTCCTGTATTACTTCAGTATCAGATCAACAACACGGCATTAACAATGAAAGTAACTTGACACATCTTCTGCTTGGCGGATGGACGAGCCCATGTGGCCCCTATTCTCTATAATAGGAGCGCCGCAGATAGCTGAGGACTGGACTTCGGGTATTTTTGGCACTCCCATTGAAGTGAATGAGAGCCACGCGGGTTTGTCCATCCACCAAGTGACACACCTATATATATGGCTGCAGCCAGGCTGGATTCCCACCTAGTGGGGGGAAAAACCCAATTCTCAGGCTCAGTGGGGGTCTCAGCAGACAGACCCCCATCAATCAGGTATTTATCCTCTATCATTTAGGTGTATACAGGGCAGTAACATTCTGTGACTTACAGGTGACGTCTCTGACTAATCGGTCACATTTCCCTTCTCTTCCCTCTGGACCGCCATGACCACTTCTTGTCTCTGTAAAGGTTGCAACATAGACATCTTTGGCTCCTCACTTTTCCAGGCATCCAACCCACATTGTCCTCACCTACACAAAGCCCCCATCCTGCAGCTACCCCAATTATAAAATATGTGATATAACCCCCCATAATGAATAATACCCCCAAGTGCATCTTTATATTAATAATGTCCGTGTGTACCCTGTATAAATAGTGCCCCTTATTAATAATACCCCAGGTGTTAACTAATTAAAAGGTTTTCCAGGTCATTAATAAACTAATCAGTGGGGTTCAAAAACCCAGGACCCCACTGATCAGCTGTTTGAATGGTACCCGTGTAAGCGCCGTGACCGCTTCTCTGTTTACATAGTGTAAGTCATCTCATAGCGGCCATGTCATGTAACTACAGCCTCGTCCTGTACATGTCTACAGTATGTGACAAGGCTACAATTACATCACACGGTCACTATAAACAGACAGCGTATAATATAAACAGGTGCCATAGCCCTTGTTTATAGCGCCCCATTTACACACACTATAAAGTTCCACAGCAGCCCCTGCACACAGTATTACACAGTGTTATGGCCCGTAGCGGCCCCTGCACACTGTATTATGCCTCTCAGCGGCCCCTGCACACGGTATTATGCTCCATAGTGGCCCCTGCTCACGGTATTATGCCCCGCATTGGCCACTGCACACGGTATTATGTTCCGCAGCAACTCCTGCACACAGTTTTATGCCCCATATTGGCCCCTGCACTGGTATTATGCTCCATAGTGGCCCCTGCACTTGTATTATGCTCTATAGTGGCCCCAGCACACGGTATTATGCTCCATAGTGGCCCCTGCACTTGTATTATGCTCCAGAGTGGCCCCTGCACAGGGTATTATGCTCCATAGTGGCCCCTGCACTGGTATTATCCTCCATAGTGGCCCTTGCACTGGTATTATGCTCCATAGTGGCCCCTGCACTTGTATTATGCTCTATAGTGGCCCCAGCACACGGTATTATGCTCCATAGTGGCCCCTGCACTGGTATTATGCTCCAGAGTGGCCCCTGCACAGGGTATTATGCTCCATAGTGGCCCCTGCACAGGGTATTATCCTCCATAGTGGCCCTTGCACTGGTATTATGCTCCATAGTGGCCCCTGCACTTGTGTTATGCTCTATAGTGGCCCCTGCACTCGGTATTATGCTCTATAGTGGCCCCTGCACTTGTATTATGCTCCAGAGTGGCCCCTGCACAGGGTATTATGCTCTACAGTGGTCCCTGCACAGGGTATTATGCCCCATAGTGGCCGACCCATGAACTATTATTATACTCTGGGGTCTTTTCAGACCCCAGAGTATAATGATTGGAGACCCAGGGGAGAATACAAACATAAAAATCAGAGTTACTTACCTATCCTGGACACCGGTGCACTCCTTGCAGCTTTCGGCCCTGTTTAATTGCGCACACACGTCACGTGATCAGGTCGGCGACGCGACCTGATGACGTCACCACAGGCCTCAAGCCTGCTCGGAGTTACATCGGATCGCAGGAGGTGAGTAACACTGTTATTTATGTTCCCTCACCAACCCTAGGCCTCCGATTATTATACTCCGGGGTCTGAATAGACCCCGGAGTATAATAATAGTAGTATTTGCAGCCCGCGGCCTAACTTACCGATGCCCGCGGCCGCTCACAGCGGCATCTGCTTCCCTTTCTGCGGCCCATAGCAGAAGGGGAAGCGGGGGGCGGCCACGAGCAGACGCGGGTAGGTAAATAAATAGGCCCTGACCTGCCGGGGATACTCCAACAGGTTACGGCCTATTTATATAGATAAAAAAAAAGCTATACTCACCTGCGATGCCTTGATGCAGCCACCGCCTCCTCCTCTTGTCCGCGATGTCCGTGTCTCAGCGTAGGCGGTGTGATGACGTCATTGTATCGCCGCCTGCGCTGAGATGCGACGTCTTGTAAACCAGCCCAGGACAGGCCACGCTCAGCTCTGTTTTTTTTTTTTTTTTTTTTTTTTTAAAGCGGCCTGTCCTGGGCTGGTTTACATTAAATAGTAAAATGCCGCCCCCCGGACAGTGCCGCCCGAGGCGGCCGCCTCACCTCGCCTCATTAGCGGTGCGCCCCTGGGCCCCTTCTGTCCCCCCCTCTGTTCCCCCCCTCTGTTTCCTCCTCTGTCTCTCCCTGTGCTGTTGCTGCTGTTGTTGTCTCTAATCCTGAAGTTGGGGATACTGTAGTGCCCAGCATATTGCCTGCCCCAGTATCCGGGGTTGATCGGCCCATACCCGTAATAGTGGGGCAGACCAGCCCCGTTCCCGGTATTCCGACTACTGTGATAGCAGCTGATTTAGGTGTATTTCAAGGGGTGTCAAGGGTATCAGGGGTACCCGGGGGTGACTCTGGAACTAGGGCGGCTGGTGTCCCCACGGCCGTAACTTCGGACCCTCCAAGGTCTTATGCCAGCGTCGCTTCTGGAGCCCCTGGGGGTGCATCATGTCTTCCGCCGGGCTCCAGGGACAGCGATTTGCAACGGCGGCTCCTGGAGGCTTTACGGGCAGGCCAGTCCACAATGACCATAGATGGGCAGTCGAGAGACCTTAGGTTCTGGGTCGAGCGTTTTGGCCTAGGGAAGTTCCGAGAGGAAGGAGGTGAGACCAGATGGACTCTCCCTACACCCGGGTGTAGGGGGCCGACACGGAGGAACGTGGCTCGTCTCGTGTGGGGGGGAGCCAGCCCTTGTCCCTAGAGGAGGGGGGTTGTGGAACTCCTACTCGGGATGGGTTTCAGGGCGAGCGACATCTTTGCCCTGATTCATCCTGTCGGCTCCTCGGAGTTCGACATCAGTTTTGTTACCCCGGAGGGCCTAGAAACCTTCTGGGGAAACTACAGGCTGGTGAAGGACGAGCCCGCCTGGCGTGACTTTATGGTGTGGGCGGTGTCACGCCAGGATAGCATTAAGAAAGTGACCGTTTTAACTCGTAACGAGTCACTTTCTTATATGGACATCATGACCTGGCTCAACAGGTATGGGGAGGTCAAAGACTTCCCCAGGAAAAACCTGGATGAGTTTGGGATCTGGTCGGGGGCCTGGACTTTCATGGTCAAGTTGCGACACGAGGATAACTCGGTGATGCATATCCCGTCCTCAACCTTCCTTGGGAAAGACAGGATCCTTGTCTTCTACCAGGGGCAGCCAAAACTCTGTCACAGGTGCGGTGACCCCTCACACTTGAGCGCCTCCTGCCGTGTGCAGAAGTGCGCCATGTGTGGGGAGGTGGGCCATCTCGCGGCGACCTGTGGCAGGGTGCGTTGCCACCTGTGTGGTGTCCTTGGGCATCCGATTGGGGAGTGTCCACGGTCTTTCGCCAACACCACCCTTCGGCAAGCGGGGGCAGTTGAGGAGGCTGTCCCTGCTGCGGAGGGGGTGAGTGGGGGAGGAGAGACTAGTCTGCCAAGGCAAAGGGAGAAGGCCCAGCCACCATCAAGGGCAAGGAGGCGCGAGAGGAGGAGGGAGCAGAGGGAGGGAGTTATGTGCCTTCCTTCTGCCCCTGGCTCTGCTGGGCCGGATCCGGATGCTGAGGCAGCAGTGGGCACGACCCTGGTTGAGGAGATGAGGAGACTGCAGAGGGAGGAAGAGGCTGACCAGTCGTCTTCTTCTCAGTACGTCATTGCTGGGGAGGGAGAGACGGTCAAGCGGAGAAAGTCACCGAGTAAAGTGAGGGCAAAAACATCTGCCCCCCCCCCCCCCGACGAAGGAACGCAGACTCGACGGCCCTCTAGTGGTAGGTCCCAACCGGTACCAATCCCTCTGTGAGGACGCGTCGGACTCAGGGGAGGCTTCAGAGGGAGAGGTGGAGCCGTCAGGGGCTGCTGAGTCTCCATCCGGGAGGGGCCCCCTGCCCTCTGGGGGGGAGGCTGGCCTGGAGCCTGGAGGAGGAGATGATGCACCCAGGGCCGAAGTTGCTATTGTTTCTGCAACCACTGTAACTCCTGAGGGAGAAGTTGCGGGGGGAGGTTCATCCCTCCTCTGGCCAAACCGCACCGGGGGGAGGTGATGGACCAATCCCAATGTAAGAAGAGGACCCGCAAGACGAGGAAAAGTCGCGGGTCCTCTTCAGACTCATCTAGGGGTGGTGGTGGTAGGAGGAAAGGGGGTGGGAAACTGAAGGCATTGAGCTCAATCGGTCTTAATGGCAGTCCCCTCTCCACTGACGCTGGCCACCATTAATGTGGCCAGCATTAAGTCTGATACGGCTAGGTTTGCAGCCTTTGATTTTCTCGGCCGAGTTGAAGCTGACATTTTGTTTTTGCAGGAGACCAGGCTCTGTACTCTATCGGAGATAAACAGAGCAAGGAGGGAGTGGCGCAGGGGGCCCTCCTACTGGTCTCTTGCGGCTGAGCCGTATAGTGGAGTGGCGGTGCTTTTTACCGCAGAGGTGAAATGCCAGCGACTGATCGAGCTCGAAATGGGAAGGTGCCTAGTCTTAGACGTCTTCATGAAGGGGCAAAGCCTGCGCCTCATTAACATCTACGGTCCCCAGACAAAGTGGGACCGTAAAAGCCTCTTTATGAAGATCAAGCCTTTTCTTTTTACGGGCAAACAAGTCATCTTTGGTGGGGATTTTAATACCATAACTAGACCCCAAGACCGAGGAGGTACCAGAGATAGACTGCCCTATGATGGCGTCGCGTTAAATAGCATAGTGAGTGAAGCTCGCCTGGAGGATATCCACATCAGGCATTCCCCAGGTCACCGTGGGTTCACCTTTCAGAGAGGTAGTGTTAGGTCTAGGATAGATAGGTTTTTTTTTAAAGAGAATTCCGTCCCCACCCCTGTGTCCGTGGTGGAGGTGGAGTTCTCCGATCACTGTTTAATTTTGTTTTCTTTGAATATTTCAGAGACCCCCCGGAGAGGAAGAGGTTTGTGGAGGCTGAATTCGTCACTCCTTGAGGAGGCAGCTGTAAGACAAGCCTTTGAGGAGTTTCTTCAGGATCAGGTACTATTACTGGGTCTTGAAGGTAATAGGTCAGAGTGGTGGGAGATATTCAAAAAAAGGGTGGCGGGATTTTTCCACCGGCTCTCAAGCCTCAGGTCACTGGACATGTACCGCATGTACAGTGCACTGAGGAAGACACTTGAACATCTGGTCTCGACCGGAGGTAGCCAGGAGGATATTTCCGGTGTGAAAGCTTTGCTTAAAAGGTGTCAGTATGATAGGCACGCATCTTTGGTTCTTGAGAGGGATTTCGGGAAATACCGCTCGCCCGACCCCTACAGGAACTGTAAGATGTCAGTGGCTTGTAAGACAGTAACAGGCCTGATTGACAGTACAGGGTCCCTGACAAGATCCAGGTCAGGGATCTTGGAGGTCGTCAGGTCCTTCTACTCGAACCTTTTGGCAAAGAAGGAACTGAATCGGGATCGGATTTCAGGTTTCTTGGCTGAAGCCATTCCTGAGTCAGCAGAAGACCCTTCTCTTGGTGTTTTGGTAGAACCTATAAGGGAGGAGGAAGTCGTCAGGGCTATTGAGGGTCTTGCCCTCAAGAAGTCACCTGGCCCAGATGGCTTAACATCTGAGTTCTATCGGACCTTTAAAGGAGCTTTGGCTCCCCTCTTGACTGACGTGCTTAATGAGTGTCTATCCTCGGGCACTCTGCCGAAGTCAATGAGGAGGTCTGCCCTTATAGTTCTGTCAAAGGGTAAGGATCCGAGCCATATTGAGAACTGGCGGCCCATAGCACTTCTCAATACGGACCGGAAGATTCTGGCAAAGGTACTTTTCAATCGGCTGGTACAGTTTGCGCCCCGGCTCCTCTCGCCGGCTCAGAACTGCTCTGTTCCCGGGCGTAGCACCTTAAGTGCGGTCCTGAGTGTCAGGGAGGCTGTGGAGCAGAGTAGGGCAGGTCGGTGGAAGGGGTACTTGCTGTCAATAGATCAGGCTAAGGCTTTTGACAGGGTGAATCATGAGTATTTGTGGTCAACTATCTCAAGGTATGGCCTGCCTGGGGGGTTCATTCAGTGGCTGCAGACCTTATACACTGGGGCTGAGTCTTTCCCACTTGTGAATGGTTGGGTTGGTCGTCCTTTTGAGGTGGGGTTGGGCGTCCGACAGGGATGTCCCTTGAGCCCGCTACTGTATGTGTTCGCCATTGATCCCTTGATTAGGCGGATTAATGGTGGGCCGGTGGCGGGAGTCAGGATGGACCTGGAGGGCACCGGCTCCCCTTTGAGGACAGTAGCCTACGCGGATGATGTCACCGTTCTTGTCTCGTCACAGGAGGAGCTTGAATGGGTGATGTCTGAAGTGGACAGTTACTCGGAGGCTTCCGGATCAGCTGTAAACAGGAATAAGTGCGGAAGCCTCTGGCTGGGAGGGGGAGAGCCTGGTTTTTCTCTCCCGGGCACCCTCCCAGAACCCCAGGGGTCTGTAAAGATCTTAGGCATCCATTTTGGCCAGGGTGATTACCCACTCCAAAATTGGGAAGGTAGACTTAAGGATGTCGCCCAGAGAGTTGATTGCTGGAAGGGTTGGTCTTTGACCCTGAGAGAAAGGGTTCACCTTGCCAAAGCCTTCCTGCTCCCGTTGGTGATCTATCTAGGTAGCGTCTGTGCCTTGCCAGAGTCTTGTTGGAGTAGGATCTGTTGCCTGTTCTTCCAACTGTTATGGGGGAACAGGCTCAACCTAATCAAGAGGGAGGTTACATACCGCACAAGGAGGCTAGGGGGGTTAAATATGGTTAACCCCGTGGTGTTCTTAATGAACACCTTTCTTAAGATCAATCTACCAAACCTCTCCTCCGAGGGGGCTCCTTCGTGGGTAGCCTCCTGCCAGGGGTGGTTTCGGCCCTTCTTCCAGAAATGGGAGTCAGGAGGGCAAGTGAAAGATCTTCGTGCACCCCATGGATATCTCCCGGCCTATGCTTCCCTGGTCTTGAAAGTGATTCGTCGGTGGGGTCTGGGGGCGTGGGAGATCAGGACTCAGTCAAGATGTTTTCTTGACGACAAGGTCCTGTTGACCTGCTTCCAGAAGCCTCTGGCGCTCAAAGATTGCCCAGGAGAAACCTTAGAGGGAGGGTTGCGTTTTCTTAACTCCAAAAGGTTTCCTCAGAAGTTTTGGGATCTGACCTGGCGCTGCCTCCTAGGTAAGTTATATGTGAGGGGGAACTTGAAGTACCGGAACTCCGACGAGCGAGGCTGCCCTCGGGAGGAGTGTGGCGACATGCTGGAAAGCATGGAGCACTTCTTGCTTCAGTGCCCCTTCAATATAAGGGTTTGTAAATTGGTGGGGACCTCCACCGGTTGGCTGCGGCTGGCTGGCCTTTCCTATGCCGAGTGGGCCTATGGGGCATTCAAACACCCGGAGGGCAGGGACTGCCAGACACTTTTTATAGTTAGTGCAGTGGTCAGGTTCCACTTGTGGTCATCCCGGTGTCTAGTATCGACGCGAGGCAAAATCCTCCCGGAGGTGGAGGTGGTTAAAAACATCATGGTGGACCTGGTGAGGGTGCGCTCTCGGGAGTATGAGGGGCTGGGCGCAGAGAGGGCTGGTACCCTCTGGAGGGGTTTCACCTTTTCTGTTCCCTGAGGGATAGAGTAAGGGATTAAAAGTAGGTTAGTTAGGTTAGGGCCAGATAGGGATAGGGAGGGCAAGGTTTTGCACGAGGGGTGGGGTTTGTTATTTTTTTTTAATGGTAGGGAGGGACAGGTAGGGATAGGGTAGGGATAGGATGATAGATAGGGACATAGTGGTAGGGCAAGTAGGCAGGGACGGGCCTCTTGTGCTCTCTTCCTGGTGGAGGGCTGGTGTGTCACCACATAGGCATTTTTGTTTTGGAAATTGGATGGAAGGGTAAGAGGCTTGAGGATAGCCGACCCTAGGCCCATGGGAGGTTCATGGGAGGGAAGGTTGGTTTGTACAGTTTATGGTATTGTGGGTTTTGTCCGTTATTATAGCATTTGTCTGGTATTTTGTTATTGTGTCATTTCTGTTATTTTCATATTATTGTACTGTTTCTATGTCCGTTGTTCCATTTTTTTTTTATTCCCATTTCCATAATATGTTAAAAGGGCTTTTTAGGGGGGTAGGTTGTTTGGGAGGGGGGTTTCTTTTTGGGGGTGGAGGGCTTGGGTTTATAGGTTTCGAGTGCCCGGCCTGGCTCTGGACTATGCATACATGGGAGGACATGAGGCGGAGATCCAGGTCGGGGTTCAGGGGCTTGGTGGTGGGTGGTGCCAGCACCAGGACTATGCGGACATGAAGGGAGGACATGGGGCGTGGTGCTGGCCGGGTGTGGTGAGGGAAAAAAATAAATAAATAAATAAAAAATTTTCTATTAAGTTTTAGTTGGGGTTTTTGTTGTTTGATTCTTGTTTCTATGTCGCTCATATTGGTTTTCTTTTTTTTTTTCCCATGATTAGAGTTTTGACTGAAGGATGGTTGGAGCGAGACTGAAGAAGAATGAAAGGCGGAATGAAAGGCGGAGTGAAAGGCAGAATGGATGGGGGCTGGTTCGCACTTGGTTTTTGCTTTGATTTTTGTCCCAGTGTTTTATACTTATGTTCTGATGTTATTTTATGATTTTACTTTGGTTTTATGTATTGTGTCTGATTATGGTTTTATACTGTTTTTTTTGGAGTGATGGATTAAGTGTTGGTTTGTAAAATTTTTCTACTTTTCTAATAAAATAGTTCCAATTCCTTCGACAACCTCTTTAAAGGATTTATCCATCTTCCTAATATTGATGGCCTGTCCTTAGGATAGGCCATCAATATTACATCTACGATGATACAACAGCCAGGACCTCTGCAGATCAGCTTTTCCAGGACAGTGCGGCTACAGGTAAAGGTAACAATTCTAGGAGCCACGCTGTTCACTTGCCATACAAGGTGTAGCAGTAGGTTTACGTAGTGCAGTGGTGCACATGGTATTGTGGGTGAGCAGCATGGCTCCCGGCATGTTATTACCTTTAGCCGCCCTGTCTCGGTACCGCTGATCTGCAGGGGTTCTGATGGTGGGCCCCTAGAAACAATTCCACTGGTGGGCCCTAGACATCCCAGTCCGACACTGCTAACAGTGACCAACTGGCACAGTGGGATAGAGGGCCCTGCCCGCAAGGGCTTACAATCTATGAAAAATTTACATACATACTGTATATTGTCAGTGTGTTATCCAACAGTTAATGAACACGAACAAATTTAATATTACAAAAATGTTGTGACCAAAACAGCGACATGATAAACTGTATGCGAATAATATAAATAATGTGATGACATTGTACAAAGGACAGTACTAGGAGAATCATTACAACCTAGTATGACAGTATAATGATACGATAGCTACTGTGTATATGTCCTATTAACCCCTTAATGACCGGGCCATTTTTTGTTTTTGCATTTTCGTTTTTCCCTCCCCACATTCCAAGAGCCATAACTTTTTCATCTTTCAATTCCCAGAGTCACATGATGGCTTATTGTTTGCGAAACAAATTGTACTTTGTAATGTCACTATTCAATATGCTGTGCAATGTACTGGGAAAATGGAAAAAAATTCAGAATGAGGTGCAATTGGAGAAAAACTGCATTTGCGCCAAATTCATATGGGTTTAATTTTTACAGCATTCACTGTGTGGTAAAAATGACATGTTACCTGTATTCTGCGGGTCAGTACGAACATGGCAATACCAAATTTATATAGTATTTGTAATGTTTTGATACCTTTTAAAAAATTTAAAACTTTGCTAAATAGAAAAAAAAATTTACCGTCGCCATATTGTGTCACCTGTAACTTTTTCATATTTACATGTATGGAGCTGGGTAAGGCGTCTTTTTATGTGGGACAACATGACGTTGTTATTGATACCATTTGGGAAAAGATCTGATGGTTTCATCACTTTTTATTCAATTTTTTATAGGAGGCAAAGTGTTGAAAAAACCGCTATTTGGCCATTTTGATTTTTTTTTCCCCGCTACGCCGTTCACCGTATGGGATAAATATTTTAATATTTTAATAGTTCAGGCATTTTGGAGCGCGGGGATACCTAAAGTGTTTATGCTTACTGTGAAGAATATCGCCTTGCCAAGCCCCTTGGCCTACCTGCGATCACCCTTCTTAACCTTCCACTCACAACCCGTGAGTGGACCGAGTTCGTAGGATAGAATGAAACAAGCTTTATAAATTTTATATATTTGATAACCCAAGTGAGTCGGTACTAATTAATAGCATATACAGAAATATACAATATTAATATGATCAAGCATAAATATACGAGCAAAAGTGCGATGATACAGCACATAAAACAAAAATGGGAATAAAGTATAGAGTAATACCAGACCTAAGGAAGGTTCCTGAGCACAGCTCTCTCTTAGCTGTCTCTCTTCCAGGCTTCACACAAAGACCCAAAAACCTCACCCCACCTCAGTGTGAAGACCCTGTCCAGCTCCACCCTTCACCCCCCAGTCAGCCCTCTCCTCACGAAAAGAGGAATCTATGCCGGTTAGAAGGAAAGGTGGGTGCCTGGGTTAGTTTCAGGTCATTAGCCCACTCTCCCCCCTTTGGACATCTGGGATATCACACTGACGGGTCAGAAAGGCCCTCTCTCCATGGTATGCACATAAAACCACTGGAGCGAATTGACCACCAATGTAAACACAGCTCTACATTCCTACAGATATGTGAAACTGATACGAATAAAGAATGATACATGTCCAAGAAAGATACATGAATTGAGGGTCTCATCCTCACACTTACTTTTGTTTATTTACTTTTATATCTGATCTAGGGAAAGGAGGGTGATTTGAACTTTTGTGTTTTTTTTTAATTTTTTTCATACTTTTAAAAACTTTTTTTTTTTTCTACTTTTACTTGTATGATCAGACTCCCTAGGGACCTTGAAACCTAGGGAGTCTGATTGATCATACTATCCACTGCGATACTACTGTATCGCAGTGAATAGCAAAATGCCTACACTGCTATTAGACGATGCCTCTGGCATCGCGTAATAGCTTTAATGTAATGACAGGCCTGGGAGCCTTCAATAGGCTCCTGGCTGTCATGGCAACCAAATGCCGCCCTCCGATGACATTCTGGAGGGCGGTGATGGGGGAAAATGGCGGCGCCCATGGCGGCTGCGCTATATAGACGCCGCGGTCCCGTTTGACCGCGACATCTAAAGGGTTAACAGCCGCAGGCACCGATCGCTGCTGTTAGCGGCAGGTCCTGGCTGTATTATACAGCTCCTGAGCACTCTCCATACATCGTCATGCGACTCAGGACGTACTATTACGCCCTGGGTCGTTAAGGGGTTAAAGCAAATGGCCATATGGATGTTCTCCACTCCAGGTCTGGTAGAGCTGGCCCATACAGATGGTTATCAGAATTCTTGTGACAATAACAGCTTATCATTACAAATAAGAGTCATATCCTTCTTTTTTTTATTTTTTATACATAAAATTTTATTGAGTTTATCATAAGATATACAAAACAACTTGTAAAGGATATAAAGAAGTATGGTATTTTATCCCATACAACAAGCTTTTTGTCTCTCACAATGAACCCAAGCTGATAGTAGTATAATGTTGTACCATGTTAGCCATACAGGTCGACATCCACAGCGCTGACAGTAAACCTGTGCCACAGTCACAACAGGTGCACAGAATTAGGGGGACATTTTCCTGCAGGTCTTCCAATCTGGTGTATCTCATAATGCGCCCCACAAGTTTCCAGATTGTTTATTTTTTGACCTGTTGTAAATAACTTCTCTACTTATATTGCATTTTGTTTTTATAAGGATTCTAAGAAGGTCCATGTCTTTTGTGTATATAAAGTCTGTGAATTTTCAGTTTCTTGTATAACACTATGTCTGAAGAAGAGAACTAGTACTCCCGAAAGCTTACCATCAAATATACTCAGTTAGCATCTAAAAGGTATCGCCTGATTTCTTCACTCTTCCAATGAACCCAAGCAAAAGAGAACAAACAAGTGTGCATAATACATTTCTAAGTTTATATAGTAATGTTAGGTTCCTTGTTATATTGGTGTAATATATCGAGAGATAGAGAGGAAAGAGAACAAAGAATTGAAAGAGATGGGGGACTAAAAAGAGAGAGATGGAATATTAAACATAAAACATAAAACAGTATGGCTCATAACATTATGACAAACATCTCCATTTTGCAAATAAAAACTATTGGTCTATATATCCCATTTGTACATAAACTTGGGGTAAGAATGAGATTGAAGCAAGCATACCCTTTCACAAATGCTGCTGATATTATCTGGAGTAATAACTTGCTTAATGTTAGGTTAATCCTGTTTTTTCCAGTGTCTGGTGGTGGCTAGCTTAATAGAGATCAAGAGGTGGGTTATAACTGTGTGGTGACAGGGGGAAACCTATCTAAGTACACAAACAGAAAAGCCATTTAAGGTGTTATTAATATCAATCTTTTATTGATATTGTTGATGATAGTGATTGTGGTCTGCTGTAATGGTTATATAAGAGCACAGCAGGACCGTTTTAACACATTGGTGGGCCCAGTGCAAAGGTTTCATAAGAGGCCCCCCATCACCAACACTTAGAAATGCCTGACTTCCACAAATTATAATGCCCCCTTAGTGGCACTCATATAGTATAATGCCTCCCTAGTGGCCCCATACAATATAATGTCTCCCCTCCAGCTATCCCCACAGTTTAATGTCCCCGTCCATCTGCTCCCACAGCATAATGTCCGGCTCCAAGTGCACCCACAGTTTAATGTTGCCCCAAGTTTAATGTCCCACTCAGTATAATTTCCCCTTCCAGTTGCCCCGAGTTTAATGTCCCCCTCCACATGCCCCCACAGTTTAATGTCCCCCCTCCAACTGCCCCCCACAATATTATGTCCCTCTTTTACCAAACAAAATAAAAAAAAACACACCAATACTCACCTTTCCTCACTCCCCTGTTGTTCTAGTCCAGAGTCTTCAGGGAGCGGACGGCCCCCTGCTTCATCATTGTCTTCAACCTGAGACAAATCCATAGCTAAAGGTTCAGCACAGGGGGGGCAAATACATCCAAGTGGGCTCCCAACTCTGGTATACCAATATTATCAATATATGGTGACCGTATAGTGGTAACTATAGACTCTGCACAGGGCTCTGCAGACAATTTAGGTGACTACAGCACAGGAAACATTTCATGACTTACAGGTGATGTCTCTGACTGTAATTATTCACATCCTGTCTCTATCTGGAGTGGACCGCCATGACTACTCTTTCTTCCAGTTGTGACTCGTCTCTGTAAAGTTTGCAACACAAACATCTTTGGCACCTTTTTCAATAAAAAAATCACTGAAGTTCTGACACCCAGGACCCTCGCTGATCAGCTGTTTGAAGGGGACCACAACACTTGTACAAGCACCATGAGCCCTTCTCTGTTTATATTGTAACATTCGTTACATAGTACAGCGTGCAATATAAACAGAGAGGTCACCGTGCCTGCTCGTGCATCATGGCCCCTTCAAATAGCTGATTAGTAGGCTCCCAAGTGTCATAACCCCTGATTAATTTGTAAAGTTCTACGGAATATGTTGGTGCTATATAAAGCTTATTATTATTATTATCTCTTATTGATGATCTATCCTGAGGACTGATCATCAATAAAAATGAGCTGTGAGAGCCCTATCATAAAGCCCAAGTACTCCTTAATTTAATACTGCCCAATTGCCGCCTTATATTATGACCTCTGACATAAATACTGCTCACCTAATGCCACCTTATATTAATGATCCCAGTTATATTCATAAAGTCCTCTAATGACCCTTTATATTCACAATGTCCCCAACGTCCCCTTTTATAAATAATGTCCCTTATATTCTTTAAGCCCCATTATGTAAATAATCTCCCCCAGTAATAATGCCCCCTATAAGGCATCATTATTACTGGGGGGAGATCATTTACATAAGGGGGCTGAAAGAATATAAGGGGCCGCATTTAATATATATATAGTATATATATATATATATATATATATATATATATATATATACACACACATGGACAAAATCGTTGGTACCCCTCGTTTAATGAAAGAAAAACCCACAATGGTCACAGAAATAACTTGAATCTGACAAAAGTAATAATATATAAAAATTCTAAGAAAATGTACAAATGAAAGTCAGACATTGCTGTTCAACCATGCTTCAACAGAATTTTAAAAAAAAGAAAACTCATGAAACAGGCCTGGACAGAAATGATGGTACCCTTAACTTAATATTTTGTTGCACAACCTTTTGAGGCAATCACTGCAATCAAACGATTCCTGTAACTGTCAATGAGACTTCTGCACCTCTCAACAGGTATTTTGGCCCACTCCTCATGTGCAAACTGCTCCAGTTGTCTCGGGTTTGAAGGGTGCCTTTTCCAGACGGCATGTTTCAGCTCCTTCCAAAGATGCTCAATAGGATTTAGGTCAGGGCGCATAGAAGGCCACTTCAGAATAATCCAATGTTTTCCTCTTAGCCATTCTTGGGTGTTTTTAGCTGTGTGTTTTGGGTCATTATCCTGTTGCAAGACCCATGACCTGCAACTGAGACCAATCTTTCTAACACTGGGCAGCACATTTCTCTCTAGAATCCCTTGATAGTCTTGAGATTTCATTGTACCCTGAACAGATTCAAGACACCCTGTTCCGGATGCAGCAAAGCAGCCCTAGAACATAACAGAGCCTCCTCCATGTTTCACAGTAGGGACAGTGTTCTTTTCAAGATATGCTTCATATTTCCGTCTGTGAACATAGAGCTGATGTTCCTTGCCAAAGATTTCGATTTTTGTCTCATCTGTCTATAGGACATTCTCCCAGAAGCTTTGTGGCTTGTCAACAGGTAGTTTATATATTATTACTTTTGTCAGATTCAAGTTATTTCTGTGACCATTGTGGGTTTTTCTTTCATTAAACGAGGGGTACCAACAATTTTGTCCACATGTGTGTGGACTGTATATATACAGTGAAGGAAATAAGTATTTTATCCCTTGTTGATTTTGTAAGTTTGCCCACTGACAAAGACATGAACAGTCTATAATTTTAAGGGTAGGTTAATTTTAACAGTGAGAGATAGAATATCAAAAATAAAATCCAGAAAATCACATTGTATAAATTTTATAAATTTATTTGCATTTTCCAGAGAGTATTTGATCCCTCTGGCAAACAAGACTTAATACTTGGTGTTAAAACCAAGTTTTTTGTAAAATGTCTAATTTGAAGAAACTTGATATAGACAGATATGGAATATTTGTAAGTCAAATGTCTAAAGCAGAGGGACCCCGGAGGGTCATAAATCTGTTGGATAGTGGTTATTCTCCTGAGTTGCCAGCCATGCAAGGGCAAAATAGAAATCTGTGATTTTATAAAGTTCTAGGGATCTGATATGAAGTGTATAATTAATATCTCTCAGTAGTGACAGGACCAATTTCTACAAGGCCTTATCCGAGACCTAGAAAGCTGTGAGAAAGGACATTGTGGGGGCGGGGGTGTTGGGAGGTCAAATCCCTCATTTTAGATAAAAGTCTACTCCTCACATAAGTAGAACAAGAAATTTGCCTTTCTAGGTCAACTCAGGTTTTACCAGTCCAACAATGAGACATTTGATCAGGGATATATGTGAAGAGGTTGTCCTCTAGATCAATAACAAGATAAAAGAGTTTAGAGTCTTGCAAGTCCAAATTGTACATACATTTTAAGGTGTACAGCAGGGCTTGTGGAAAGTGTACTGGAAAATTCTTCGATTTGCTAGAGTTAACCCTACAAAAACACCCTACCATAAACCTATAAGATGTGAAAAGTCTCAGTGAGAGAATGTATGGGGTCTGAGTTAACAATATCATCCATGAATACTATTATGTGGTCCATAAAACCCATTTTCACCCCTTAAATATTTATATTACATTTTATCGCTTCAGAGGAGGATCAATAGATAGTATTAATATAAGAGGGGACAGAAGAAATCCCTGAAAGGTGCCATTTGCAAGAATGAATAGTTTGGATAAAGTAATATTAGCAAATACTTGGGCCTCTGGAAGATAGTAGGGGGCTTTGATAGCAGAATAGACAAAGTCATTTATACAAAGCTTTGTAAGACAGAAAAAGCATACCTTTTCAATGACTGTTTAAAAGGTGGCAGGGAGGTGTGTGCATTCGTGCATTGAGCATGGGTGAACTAATCTAATGGTAAGTTATCAATATCAGATTAATGAGAGTCAACATCCAGCACCCCCCATTGATCAGCTGAGAAGAGACCCCCAGAGTATAATGCAGCAGCCATTTTAGTTCACCCAAGACAAATCTCCACTTGTTAGCTTTCATAAAAAAGCGAACAATTTGGAATATTTGGGTCGAACCCTACTCAGTATGAGTTGATTCACCCATCTGTAGTTCCTTTCCTTCTATAGCAGGGGTAGGCAACCTTTTTTGTTCGGTGTGCCAATTTTAATTAAAAAAATCAAAGATGAGGTACTCGGAGTGCTGGTCAATAATTGTAAGTCTGACGACCCCTAAACTAAAGTCATATACCACAAACCATAACACAGAAGTGCTGCCACCAGATGCTTTAGGACGCGTGCGTTTACTGCTATTTCCTGGGACGCTCCTGTACTTTCCAATTAGAAGCAATGAAAGTACATGTGCAGCCCCCAATTAGAGGTAAATGTAAATGTGTCCAGGAGCACAGTATGGCGGCATCCTTATGGTGAATACACACTATGTATCTGGATGCAGATATAGTCTTAGGCCACTGGAACTTTTAATAATAATAATAATAATAATAATAGTCCTTTAATAGTCCCACAATGGGGAAATTCAGTGTGTTACAGCAGCAAAGATAAGCAGATACAAATACAAATACAACATGTACAGGAATGTTCCAAGGTGAGAGGCATTACATTGATAGTAGACAGACAGATAGGAAGTAGAAGAGGGGAGGGGGGGGATTTAACAGGCAGAAAGATATTTCAGTTCTCTGTGTGTATTGATCTCCGCTTAGGTCGGTGTTGGTTGTACAGCCTAACCGCGGTGGGGAGGGAAGACTTCCGATAGCGCTCCTTCTCACACGGACAGTATCCTTCTGTCACCCACCACCTGCACTGGGTCCAGTGGGCTCCCCAGGAAAGAGCTGGTCTTTTAATCAGCATGTCAAGTTTATTTCTGTCCCTGGTTGATATACTGCTCCCCCAGCAGGCCACTCCAAAGAAGATGGCTGATGCCACTACCGAGTTGAAGAAAGTCCTAAGAAGTGCCCCCCGGATTCCAAATGCTCTCAGCCTCCTAAGCAGGTAGAGCCTGCTGTGGCCCTTCCTGTACAGGACCTCCATGTGATCTGCCCAGTCCAGCTTATTATTAAGGAGCAAACCCAGGTACTTATAGGTGTTCACAATCTCGATGCCCGTCCCCAGGATGTCCACTGGTTTAGGAGGGCATCTGCATTTATGGAAGTCCACCACCATCTCCTTGGTCTTCCCCGCGTTAATCTTCAGGTGGTTCCGCTGGCACCAGTCCACAAAAACCCGGTTCAGTTCTCTGTACTCCCTGTCATCAACGTCTGTGATAAGACCTACTATTGCAGAGTCGTCAGAATACTTCTGTAGGTAGCAGCTAGATGAGTTGCACCTAAAATCTGCAGTGTACAGTGTGAAGAGGAAAGGGGCGAGAACCGTACCCTGGGGTGCCCCCGTATTACAGATCACGGTATCTGACACACAATCTCGGGCTCTCAGGTATTGAGGTCGATTTGTGAGGTAGTCTAGGATCCAGTTGGAGAGGTGGTGGTCCACTCCAGCAAGGCCCAGCTTGTCCCTCAGTAACCCCGGCTGTATGGTGTTAAAAACACTGGAGAAATCAAAGAACATTATTCTCACCGTGTTCCCTGGTTTCTCCAGGTGAGACAGAGCCCTGTGCAGAAGGTAGATTATGGCATCATCTACCCCAATGCCTGGCCGATAAGCAAACGGGAGAGGGTCCATAGCGGGCTCACTAGAGGGCGGAGATGTGTGAGAACCAATCTTTCTAAGATCTTCATCAAGTGGGATGTCAGTGCTACAGGTCTGTAGTCGTTGAGGTTCATAAGGTGAGGTTTCTTTGGAACTGGTATCACACAAGAAGATTTCCATAATTCAGGGACTATTTCCTGCCTCAGGCTCAAGTTGAGAAGATAAGTCATAAGAAGAGAAACAAGAAGTCAAGAGGTGTGTGGTGTAAAGTTAATATATACGTAGACATACTAAATATTAACATAAAAATGCAACAATGAAACTAAGAATACCATAGAAGTCAGGAGCAGAATGTTAACAGGGTGCAAAGTTTCGTACCATAGATCAGGGCAATAGTGATGATGATGTGGCACTTACAATGTCTCAGTATATTTCATGTTTACTTACAATATGTTGAAAATGTATAATTATGAAGTGTCTTTCTTCACCATTTTTGCTCAAGATGAAGAAGTGTCTGTTTTGGAGCTGGGAGTTGGAGTAGGAAAGGGAGCGTGATTTAGAGCTCAAATTAGGTGTGGGCAGTGTCAGAACTTAGAATTACCCCCCTTGCCTTGCCTGACAGTGCCCACTTGACAGTACAGAGTCTAAATAGTGTATCAGGAACCAAAATTAACAACAATCATTGCTTGGGAATGGTGGTGGTTAAAGAAAAAAAAATCTAACTGCGCTGGAATTAGTGGAGCAGCACCTATTAAATGAGACAAAGAGTGGGTAAAGGTGGTGAAAGATCCTCTTAACAGGTACTGTTTACAGAATTCTCCTGAATTTGATGTTATTACTCCTTTTCCTATGTTCAGACTCTATCATTTTGCATTCTGGAAATGTATCATCATTTATCATGAGCAGATGCAAATTTCAGTAAGAGCGGCCTGGAATGGAGGTATCAGTTTTAAGAAGTCCTTATGCAGGGAGTTTCACAAGACCTCTAACATTGTTTTGAGCTTGTTTTCAGATATGGTCTTTTCAAATGCTAGAAACTTGGCAAATGCATCAGTGGTATCAGGGGCTAAATTTGTCGGACACATGGCTGTTTTGCAGCTTTTGTTTGTGTTTGACTTGCTGGCAAATGGAGAAGTCAAATCAATTAAAAAGGCAACTTTAGGGAATGAAGAAAAATCTAATGCTGTATGGAGCTGAAGCTGGAGTGGCGGCATGTTGGAGTGATTGTTTGGAGGAGTGATGGAAGCTGCCATATTCCTTGGAGATGGCGTTAATGTCTACCCAGTCGGTGTGTAAAATAGTGACAATGATTCAGAGCTGATAATGGGGCAGGTAGAGGGTCCAGATATGTACAGAGACCTGGAGGGCTTGGTGAACAGGGCCACTAATGTCTTTTACCTTCTGAGGATGCAGGAGATATGCCAGCACTAGCGCCCTTGATCAATGGTTTAAAAATTCTTGATTGGCTTGTTAGCCCTTTTCCTACCCATTTGGAGAAGTGGTATGAATGTCTTTGAAAAGTCGCTGACAGGAAAATATGTTGGGTTAGTTGAAAGTTGAGATGGAGCTTCAAATTCATATCTCACAAATATGTCGATCTGTGCAAAAACCTGACCAGGTACTCAGTTTGACTTCATTACAGATTTTTATAGGTTTTACTGTAATCTGCCAAGTTAAGATGTACTTTTTCAAAATTAATAGATCTAAAAGAATTAGAAATGTAAGTCATGTTCCAATATGGTGGCACACTACAAGTCAGTCTGACCCAGTAATCAAGTGCACATTATTAGATTCATTCCACCATGAAGTCACTTGAAAATGATGAGTCAATTATTATAAAAAAGGCAGATAAAGCCAATGTGACTGTTATAATGAATAAACAATGTTATTGTTAAGAGACTGAAAGACCACATTCAGATATGGGTGTCTATAGACAGCTGAGTAGTGACCCTATGGTTTGGATATGATTAGTATTTACTTATTGAAGTCATTAGTTAATATGTACTCCCAGGTACCTATACTGAATTTTTTGCCAAAGACTTACGACTCCCACCTTCCCCAGATGACCTATATCGGAGATAAATTCTGTACTTCAGCTTTTGGGCACACAGTATTATGCAGCATAGTGTCCCCTTGACACAGTACTATGCAGCATAGTGGCCCCTTGACACAGTATTATGTCCCATAGTGGCCCCTGCACACAGTATTATGCCTCATAGTGGCAGTTGCACACAATATTATGCAGCATAGTGGCCCCTGCACACAGTATTATGCCCCATAGTGGCCCCTGCACACAGTATTATGCATCATAGTGGCCCCTGCACACAGTATTATGCCCCATAGTGGTCCCTGCACACAGTATTATGCCCCATAGTGGCCCCTGCACACGGTATTATGCCCCATAGTGCTCCCTGCACACAGTATTATGCCCCATAGTGGCCCCTGAACACAGTATAATGCCCCATAGTGGACCACCCATGAATGATTATTATACTCTGGGGTCTTTTCAGAACTCAGAGTATAATGATTGGAGACCCAGGGGAGGATACAAACAAAAAAAACAATGCTACTTACTTTTCCTGGCTCCGGTGCACGCCGGTATGCTACTTTGGCCATCTTCAATGTTAGACCAGATCGCATAATCACGTCGACTGACATCTGGACGTCATCAAACAGGCCTGAAGCCTTTGGAGCGCAGGAGAGGTAAGTAGCGTTGTTTTTTATGTTCTCTCAACTCCGTTGGGCCCCCGATCATTATACTCAGAGGTCTGAAAAGAGTATAATGATAGCAGTGTTTGTGGAGTTCACGGTAGCAGCTGCCACAGGGCTCCAGGCCCCTTAATGTCCCGGGCCCTGTGGCAGCCGCTACCGCTGCTACCCCGGTATTTATGCCCCTGCTGTAAAGGTATTGTAGGTCATTAGAGAAAAGCTGGCCGTAGACAAAGAAGATGTCTAGAGAAACGTTTTTGACTACCTGGAAGAAGAGGACCTTAGCGTATGTAGCAGTTTGTTGGTCATTTATTTATCTCAAAAGTTTTCTATTGGACTTAATGAGTGTCTGCAGGCAAGCATGATAGCCCAGGATAGTCCATGATAGCCCATGCTGCAAAAGACAAATCCTCAAAAAGCTAAATAGACAAGAAAATATGTCTGATGAGGCAAAAAAATAAAAAGTTCAGGCTCTTGGGCCAAAATTGTGTTGGTCCTTACATTCAGTTCCTCTAACTAGCTGAAACAATTCTCGTAACAATAGCGCGATGACATTTTTTTTTTTCAAAAAAGCCCAAATATGCTACTGCATTTTACAAGATGATTGGGCACCTACAAACCACACTTGTGAGAAAGAGAGTATCAGAGGTTCCTGAAACTTATTAGCAATGGTGAAATACCTACTTGGTAGACATTGTCTCTCTTTTGTTATCAATTGGTGTTTCAGAAATGAAACAAACTTGATTGTGATGATGAATAATGTCACACCACATAGATAGTACTGAACACTGTACACGTGTCCTCATTTAGATGTCTTGTTTCATTTTTTTAAATTATAAAGTTGATTTTGCAAGAGAAACAAACCAATATGTCAGTTTACTTAACATTACAATTACTTTTGACAAATTGATCCCTCATCCCAATGTTATCTACAGTATGTCAGACCCAGGGTTGTAACTAGCAAAGACTGGGCCCCATAGCAAACTTTTGACTTGGGGCCCCCAACAGCATAGAGCCCCCTTTCCTGGTCCCCACACAGTATAACGCCCCATTTACACACTATGATGTATCAAAGTGGCCTCCAGACAGTATATTATC
This sequence comes from Leptodactylus fallax, assembly GCA_947044405.1. Lineage (NCBI taxonomy): Eukaryota > Metazoa > Chordata > Amphibia > Anura > Leptodactylidae > Leptodactylus > Leptodactylus fallax. The sequence goes on along the minus strand of CAMRHE010000294.1, from coordinate 381,226 downwards.
CCATAGCGGCCCCTCTTCACAGTATATTATCCCTTAGCGGCCCCTGCAAACAGAATAATGTCCCATAGCAGTCCCTACACACAGTATAATGTCCCATAGCGGCCCCTCCACACAGTATAATGTTACATAGCAGCCCCTCCACACAGTATAATGTTCCATAGTGGCCCATCCACACTTTATAATGTCCCATAGCAGCTACTGCAGGCAGTATAATGTCTCATAGCGGCCCCTGCACACAGTATAATGTCTCATAGGGGCCCCTGCACTTAGTATAATGTCATACATTGAATACGGTCGGACTGGCTGTCTCTAGACTTGGTCTGTGGGTCATATGTGGAAATTCAGCAGCATAATGCAAATAAAGCTACATTAACCATTTAGACACGTACGGACCATTGAGAAACTGGGCCCTGTAGTTCTACATTGTAATTAGAGGGACTTGTTGCTTTAAGAATTAGTCTGTGGGTCATATGTGGAAATTTAGCAGCAGAATGCAAGTAAAGCTGCATTAACCATTAGATACTTACAGATCATTGAGAAGCTGGGCTTTATAGTCCAACTTTGAAAATAGTGGATACTTGAGTCTGTGTATAAATGAATATAATCACAGCATATAGAGTCACAGTCTTCATTTAATATCCAAGGGTGATGTGGATATTGTTTTATTATACCTCACACTTAGGATTTTATTTTTTAATGCATATCAATAAAATATTACAGACATTTTATTATTTTTGTCACATTACTCGGTGAATCTAATTAGTGTAAATTTTTTGTTCGTCGGTGATTATTACTCTGGGGTCTGAAAAGACCTCATAGTATAATAATAGTTTGTGGGGGGTGTACCCCAAAAATTTCGGGTTGTGCTATGGGACATTATACTGTGTGGAGGGGTCACTATGGAACATTATACTGTGAGGAGAGGGCCACTATGGGATATTATACTGTCTGAAGGCCACTTTGGGACATTATACTGTGTGTAAATGGGCTGTTATACTGTGTCTGAAGACACCCCACATTATAATAATAGCAGTATTTGTTGGTGTTCGCCCAACAAATACTCTTGCCGTGGGCCCGTGGCCATACTTACCGATCCCCGTTCCTGCTCACGTCCGTCTCCACTTCCTCTTCTGCCCTGCAGGGGGCCCCGTGCATCCCATATCACATCACTGGGATGCATGGGGTGCCCTGAAGAGCAGAAGGGGAAGCAGAGGCAGCCATGAGCAGGAATGGGGATCGGTAAGTAATATAGGACTGTTACCTTCTGGGGTTACTCCAGCAGGTAATGACCTATTAAAAAAAAAAAAAAAAAAGCAGCAAAGCCCCGCTGGGCTCCCTAAGGTCGCGGGCCCTGTAGAACCCGCAATCGCGGGCCCTGTAGAACCCGCAACGGCGGTATTTACGCCACTGGTCAGACCCAGCACTAAAAGAGATTTGCCCAGTGCCAGATCATTCAGATATCTTAGTCACTACAGTCATGAAGAATATCTAATGCTTTAGGCACCTATTATCAATAACCTCAATAAAGTAATTAATGCAAATGCAGTTACTAGAATAATATTTTTGATTTGCAATTATGCATCAATTACATAATGACCATAACACAATGTTCATATTTTCTATGTTCTTTGAATGCAATAGCTACACCAGCAAATCCACTGATGTTCTAACACAGTATGCACAAAATTAATGCAACAGGATGCAATAGTGCTAAAAGTTCCCAACATTGTAAGAGACAGCCAATGTTGTCCTAAGCTTCATTTGTCTGTATAAACTGTTAATGTTGAATGTATTTCTGTGATTCTGTTCCTTTAAGACAGCAGCCATTGTAATTGTGACATGATGCTGGAGTGAAACCCCCCCCCCTTTTATGTCAGGCTGCCTGTTCTGCAGACAGAGTGTGAGCAGAGCAGCAGGAAGTGACGAGACAGAGAGCAGCAGCCATCTTGGCAAGTGTTGTATTGAACTGGTGTGGAGATTTTTCTGTACAGCTAAGCTGTATCTTGGTCCAGAGACAAACAGAGTGTAAAGAGACAACAGGACTAGTGAGTCCACGTGAAAGGAACTGTGCTCAGTGGCTGATCAGTGAGACTGACATTGTGACTGTGTATATGGATACCACAGATAGAGACTCGCAGTGCTGTTGATGTACTGGACAGCACCTGCTAAACCCCGGCTTACAACCCAGCTCAGTGTATGGATTCGGCAGGACTGTCAGTGTGCTGAGTGGAATCTGCTGTTGGATTACATTGCATTCAGTTGGTTTCCCTGTCTGGTAAAGAGGACTTCATTTCTCCCAAGATCCTGATAACAGTGAGGAGAGGACGCTTCACTATAAAAGAAAGGAACGACTTTGGGCCCCACCGCGCGCTTCTACGGACTGTAAGCGGTCCACCTGGACCACTGGGGAAAAGGGGGTGCACCCAAATGTGATGTCAGGGTCAGTTAGGGATAGTTTTGAGTATATTGTTCATTCAGTGTCCATACTGCAGAAGTGGACAGAGTAAAAGTAGAAACCATTGCAGAATTTGCCTTGAAATTGTTCATGCTATATTGTATATTTTGCTTGTCTTTATCCCTGTCATTTTACCTTCAAATAGCCTTTATTAACTTATAGTAAATATATATTCTTTTCTTGAACTACCGCGTGTGCGTTCATTTCTGGTTGCGGAGTCCAAACCACCTGCCTTGCTCTCGGTTCACAACATCACAGTCCTATGCAGATTCCAGCCAAACATTTACAATATATTTCATAGCTTTACAGGACACTCAACACTCTGTTTTATGCTGCTGACAGCAGGGACAAGGCTGTAGATTTATGGGACCAAGTGCAAAAGATTAGCTTTGCACAACATCTCCTCACATCTTCAATCCGCAGCCCATCCATACTTTTCAGTAGATTAGCTGGGTCTCCAAAGAGACCCATTCATGCAGCACTAGTAGCCAGGTTCATTGCTAGACTCTTAAGAGATTAGGGGCACAAGTCCCAAGACATATGGTTTGCTCTCTTCTCTCCCAAAACTATGTATATTGGATATATCTATATATTGTGAGCCAGCGAGCTGTATAACCCGGCTCGCTCTTGACCGGCCGTGGGGGAAGCCCGGCTCCTCCCTTCCCTCCCTCCGGCTCCTCTCTCCTCTGGCCCGGTAGGATTCGCTGGCTTTGAGGGAGGGGCGGAGCCTCCTGGCTGTATAGTCTCAGCGCTGGGCGGGGACTTCCTTTCAGATCCTCGCCAGAGTCAAGAGAACAAGCCTTTCTCCCAGCGCTATGGAGCAGCTTCAGCAGCAGCTCATGGAGCTGCTACAGCAAAAGGCCAGTCAGGAGGGGGCTGGCTGGCTGGCGTCCTTGCTCACTTCGAGCAGGGCGTCAGGCCAGGGTTCTGCTCCACCTGTATAGCCCCAGTTGGTTTCAGCGCGTCCTAGCAGGACAGCGAGGCCGCCTGAGCGGCTGTGTCCCAGTGCGGCCCCTCATGCCATTTTGCAGCCTGCGGGCCTAGAAGGTCCATCCGGTGTCGTGGTGGCCGGCCCAGTAATTGCGGGGGTGGTGGATTGCGTCCCATCACTGGCCCCTGCCCCTCCAACCCTTGTGGCCCAGCCCCCCCCTCAGGTTATGTTGCCCCCTCCCCCGCCGCCTGGCAATTTGGCTCGGTGGTTTGGCTGAGTGGGCCCCTCCTCCCCCCACTTCAGCTGTTCCTCTGAATACAGTGGTGTCCCCGGGTGTCGTCTCTGACAGTGGTGAGGAATTGTTTGAGCTGGATTACATTCTGGGGAAGCCTCATGCGCTACCAGGTTGCCGTCAATGTTCCATATCTGGTGACTCGCAGTTCACGTCAGCCCACTCCTACAGGAGGTCGGAGGTGGATTCTGTATCCAATAGGTCCATTAGCCCCCACCACAGTCGTAGGGTTTCCAGTTCACTGCGGTGTAGGTCCCGCAGTAAGTCCAGATCACATAGCAGGCATAGCCATCGCAGTTCACGGTCTGGAAGGTGCAGAAGGAGGCGTTCCCAGAGCTCTGACTGGGAGTGGTCGGTGTCATGCTCCTCTTCCTCGTCCTAATACAGATATAGGAGGTCACGGGATTACAGGAGGTCTTGGAGGCGGAGTGAGAGAAGGGGACCCAGGACCGCCCAGGACGTGTTGTCAGTGCCTGACGCTACAGTGCCTGGACCAGCTCCGCTGCCTCCACCATCTGCAGGGCCGGTGCAGCTGGCCCTCATACCGACTGGTGAGTTGTCTTGCTCTCAGACTTGGTCTGTGCAGCCGTCCGCTACTGGCGGCGATGTGTTGGATGTGTTGAAGGCTATGGTGAACAAATTGGAAGATAAGGTGCATTCGGTGATTACTCCAGGTGTGGATGTCCCACAGCCTGAGGCGGCTCACCCTACCTCAGGTTTGTTGTACAGAGATTCCTATTTTTGTGGTGTAGCCCCGTTGGGCACGCATGTGCCCGTAGACTGTAGAGAAAAAAATTGTGAAAGGGGATTTCGTAGACATATGGTCGCCGATTTCCCCCGGACCAAATTACTGTGCATAAGGAGCATACATTCGGTAAAGGGGAGGATAAGAAACCGAAGGTGGTGAAAAAGTTTTTGAACTGGTTGTGGGCTTTGTCCACCTTGTCGTGTACTGTATCTTGTGCCAGGCAAAGCCAGAAAAATCAGCTGAGTTTGTGTATTTGGAGACGATTTTCTCAGCTCATAAATTGTATGGCGGCTCTGCCTGGTGGAGATATGATGAGGAGTTTCGGCGGCAACCAGCGCTCCGTCCAGAGGTGGGGTGGGCATCTAAAGCCACGGATATATGGATCCAGCTGATGCTGATGCCAAAACCGTCAGGGCCCCCCTTTCAATCTGCTGCCGCTGCGGGAGCAACATCATTCGCAGCGGCCACTTGCAGGCCAGGAGCCTGCTGGATGTTCCATGAGGGACACTGCCATTTTTTCGCGTCATACTGTTTTAAACATGCGTGCTCCATATGTGGAGGAGCTCATTCGGCTTTGTGCTGTGCAAAAAGGGGCAGAGCGCCTAAATCGGGGGCAGGTAAACTAGAGGAAGCCAGTGAGCATAGTAAAGATGAGCCCCTGGCTCGACCAGTACCCCAGGAGGCGGGAGGCAGAATTTCTTCTTAATGGTTTTTCTGTTGGTTTTTACATACCTCATGTTCATAGTTCATCAGTTACATTTGTTGATAATCTACGTTCGATTGAAAGGGATTTGGTTACTGCTCAGGAGAAACTTGATAAGGAAGTGCAGTTGGGCCGCATAGCAGGCCCCTTTGTTGAGCCTCCATTCCCCAATTTTAGAGTGTCCCCCCTGGGTCTAGTCCCCAAGAAAGAGGAAGGAAAATTCAGACTTATATATCATCTCACCTTTCCTTCGGGTGAGTCGGTTAATGACGGCATCCCAAAGGAGGAAACGGCGGTGTCCTACATGTCGTTTGATAGAGCCATGTCATTGGTGGTGCAGGCAGGATGCGGTACTCTACTGGTGAAGTCGGACATCGAGTCGGCTTTCCGTCTTCTGCAGGTACACCCTGACTGTTTTCATTTGTTGGGATGTCAGTTTATGGGAATGTTTTACTATGACATGTGCCTGCCCATGGGGTGCTCCATTTCCTGTCGTTACTTTGAAATTTTCACTACGTTTTTGGAGTGGGTTGTTCGGCAGGAAACGGGTTCCCCATCGGTCTTACATTATTTAGATGATTTTCTGTTTGTTGGTTTCCCTAATTCGCACCAATGTGAGTATTTGCTTAACACTTTCCGTTTTTTTGCAGATTATTTTGGCGTGCCTTTAGCAAGTGACAAGACTGAGGGTCCGGTGTCCAGCCTCTCCTTCCTGGGAATTTTTATAGATTCGGACCACATGATCCTTCAGCTCCCGCAGGACAAGTTATCCCGATTGCGACTCGATGTCGATTTTTGCTTGTCAGCTAAGAAGGTTCCATTGTTCTGGTTGCAATCGCTGCTGGGTCAATTGACCTTCGCTTGTAGAATATTCCCTATGGGCAGCGTATTCTCTAGGCGTTTGGCTATGGTCACGTCTGGGGTGCGACTGCTTCACCATTACGTAAGGATAACCAGAATCTTGGGGGATGACCTGAAAGTATGGAAATCCTTCTTAATGGATTATGCGGGCATTTCCTGCTTCCCAGAGGGGGAGCTGTGCAACGCGGATCTACAGCTTTTCACGGATGCGGTGGGTTCTGCTGGTTACGGGGCAGTATTTGGAGTTCATTGGTCAGCTGCCTCAGGCCTGGGTTGCATCCGGAACTACTAAGAATTTGACCTTGTTGGAATTGTTTCCCATAGTTGTCGCCTTGGAATTGTGGGGGTCAGATATGGAAAACAAGCGCATTTTGTTTTGGTGTGACAACGAAAGTGTGGTGGCCGCTATTAACCGCCTCTCCTCTAGCTCCTTACCGGTTTTGGCTTTGTTAAGAAATCTTGTCCTTAGTTGTTTGCAATTTAATATTGTGTTCAGGGCTAGTCGGGGTTGATAATGTAGTTGCTGATGCTCTTTCTCGTTTTCAGTGGGAACGCATCAGGAACTTTCATCTGAGGGCAGATCCGGAGGGCTCCCTGTGCCCTCCCTATGGGACATGGTGCTTCAGACTTAACTTTGTTGAAATTCAGTCACAGCGTCGACCTGGGTAGCCCATGGTAAGGCGCGGTGTGATTGGTTAGCCTTTGGGTCTTTGGAGAGATCCTTAGATCTTCAATGTTGTTGGGAATTGATATATGCATACCTTTCCCACTTGCATTCGATGGGCATCTCTGCAGTACCGGCGGTAAAACGTATGTCGGGTGTGGCTGTCGAATTGAAATTGTTGGGCCTGCCGGATGTCACCAAGGAATTCCCCTTCCAGTTGCTCAGGGGTTGGAAGAAGGCCGCAAGGAAGGTTGATTTTCTCAGGCCTGTGTCTTTCTTCCTCCTTCAGCGCCTTGTGGATGCCGCAAGGTTGGTCTGTTCTTCAGGGTACGAGGCAGATTTGGTGGGTTGCTGCTTTGTTTTGGCTTTCTTCGTGCGTTATGAGTGGGTGAATTGGTGGCTCCATCGCGCCGCTCTCAAAAGGGTTTGACGGCGGAGGATGTCGTCATTTTTGCGGATGCACTCAGAGTTAGGGTCCGCCGCTCAAAAACTGATGTTTATGGGCAAAGTACATGGTTATCGATAGCTAAGTTGGAGGGCCTTCTATATCCAGTGGAAATGGTGCGCTGTTTTGCGGCCATCCGTCCGGTTTCCGGCCAATTCTTAGTCCATAGTGACGGCTCCTTTTTCACAAGGTTTCAGTTTGAGACCTGGTTTAACCCTTTCCCGACATCCGCCGTAATAGTACGGCGGATGCCGGGTGCTTAAATATGGAGGCCGCTCGGGACCAGAGCAGCCGCCATAGCCACATAGCCACCGGGTTTCTGCTGTATTATACAGCAGACACCTGGCACTATCAAAGCTGACTGAGGCGCCATTTTACCGACAGCGCGTGGACACCGCCATTTTGCCTGAGATCGCAGGCACCCGGAGCAAACTCCAGGGCTGGCGTCCTGTTAGTATGACAGCCAGTAGCCTTGTGAAGGCTTCCAGGCCTGTCTTTCATTAGTTTCTATTGCAGGCTACTCTATGTAGCCTGCAAAAGAAGCGCTGTTTTTTTTGCAATGCATTGCAATGCATTAGCATTTTAATGCTTTGCATTAGTGGTCAGACCCCCTGGGGTTCAAGACCCCTAGGGGGTCTAATAAATGCAAAAAAAAATTAAAATAAAAAAAATTTAAAAATATATATAAAAAAATAAAAAATATTAAAAGTTCAAATCACCCCCTTTCCCTAGAACACATATAAAAGTAGTTAAATACTGTGAAACACATACACATTAGGTATCCCTGTGTCCAAAAACGCCCGGTCTACAAATCTATAAAAATATTTTTCCCGTACGGTAAACGCCGTAGCGGGAAAAAAAAATCAAAAGTGCCAAACCGCCGTTTTTTCACTGTTTTGCCTCTGATAAAAATTTGAATAAAAAGTGATCAAAGCAATAGTAATTCTCCAAAATGGTATAACTAAAAAGTACACCTGGTCCCGCAAAAAAAGACACCTTATGCATTCCCGTACACAGAAGTATAAAAAAGTTAGAATATGGCGACTTTTAAAAAATATATATTTTTGCACAGTTTTGGATTTTTGTTAAGGGGTTAAAATGTAAATAAAACCATATAAATTTGGTATCCCCGGAATTGTACCAAAACATAGAATACAGATGACATGTCATTTTGGCTGCAGAGCAAACGCTGTAAAAACGAAACCTGTAAGAATGTCACACAAACTTTTTCTTCAAATCCACCCCATTCTGAATTTTTTTTCCAGCTTCCCAGTGCATTGTACAGAATAATAAATGGTAACATCATGAAAAAAAAATTTGTCCCGCAAACATTAAGACCTCATATGGCTCTGAGAACGGAAAAATAAAAAAGTTATTGGGTTTGGAAGGGGGGGAGTCAAAAACGAAAAAGAAAATCAAAAAATTGTCACCGTCGGGAAGGGGGTTAAACGTTGCCTTGCTGCGGTGGGGGCCTCCCCATCTGATTTTGGGACCCATTCTTTTCGTATAGGAATGGCTACGACGGCAGATGCGGCGGGTTTAACGGAGGAGGAGGTGAAGCAGATTGTTTGATGGCAGTCTAATTGTTATCGGCGTTATGTCAGGCCGGGCTTGCTTACGATGTAAAATTTAAATAAAAAAAAAAAATATTGCATACTTTATTAAACTTTGTTTATTGGTCTTAGGTAACCCTCCGACGGTTTGGATAATCGGCTGCTCCTACGTTTATTGGGCAGCGAGACGTGCAGCAGTGCGGCCGGGTTTCCATAATGTAGTGTTGCCGTGGAACGATGTGCGCGGCATGAGTTGGTTACAGGTCTTGCCGTAGGTCATGGCTGCCAGCAGAGCTTCCCAGACCCCCACGGTGCTGGTGATACATGCCGGGGGTAATGATGTTGGGGTCGTTCGGTTGGCTGAATTGATTTCCCTTATACGTTTTGACTTTGATAGATTCCCTGCATTTTTCCCGGCCATGGTGGCAGTATGGTCCGAGATTATCCCGAGGACACATTGGCGCGACGCTCGTGACCTGGCAGCACTGCTGCTTTGGGCGGGTCGGACACCGGTGTAGGGATACACTGAACTCCGCTGGCATAGGGCAGGACCTTGTCCCCTTTCAGCTGTAGAGAGGAGTACAGACGTGTTACCCGTGGAACATCTAACACATGTCCACCACGGACGCGGTGGCTGACATTCGGTGACACGTCATGTAGGTGGTCAAGGGGTAGCAGGGTTCCTGCTGTGGCCGACCCCCCCATGTTTATCCAACAAGTTGGCTCTTGTCATTATTTGTTAACATGTTATGAGTGGTACTGCTGGAGGGAGGGATGTTTTCTTAATGGGTTGCATTACGGTTGGTCATATCTGTAGCATATCTATAGGACAACTTTTTTAACGTGGAAGGCTTAGATGCAGGGACTTAGCTCTATGTATGGTAACATACTGTACCACTATAATGCAGTTACCAAATAATGGTCACATATCAGTTCTATACAATGAAAGTGATTACAGTAAACCTATTGCAATCATGGCCGTCACCAGGACAGCATTGGTGGTACTGCTGTCAGGGGCCCGGTCACAGCTGTAATGGAAAGTGGTCTGGTGGCTGGTGCCAGAAAGTTAAAACATAAAGTCTCATAATGTTATTATGTATGTGTTGTCAACACTGCACCCCTCTCCATTACAGCCGTGACTTCACTGGCCGAGCTGTCTCCTTGATTTACACTATACTGTTGTAAGTCCCATCTCTTGCCCTGACCCTCTTTCTAGCTTCATTAGTATTCACTTCAATGTCACTAACATCAGAGAAGTGAAATAAAGGAATTCAGCTACTGTTTTTTGGGGGGGGGTTTTTTGCAGTATAAATTTTGCACCATTCACCTTGAAGCATGAATAAAATTTTACCTTTAGTCTTAGGTTACTACTACAGAGACACTACATTTCTATAGTTTTTTTATGTTTATTACTTTACAATGAAAACTCTTTTTTAACTTTTTTATTTTTCCATTGACTGAGCTGTCTGAAGCCTTTGTTTCTATTGGCACCAATTTAGTCTGGCATGGACTGATAAAGAAAAATGTGTGATACAAGAACAATCTTTGTTTTATTTTACTTACTATGGTTTTTATATTAATTTGACATCTACAAGATTATTGAAATGTTCCTTCCTTTCCCACACCACTCGGATAGTCTTGTAGCTGATGCTGAACCAATATCCTTTATAGATGGTTCTAGACTCTATGATGAGCAGGGAATCCCTCACACAGCCTATGTAGTTCTGAATGACCAGGCTGTAGTGACGGTGGCCACCTACTTTACCTAGTCAGAATTCAGCTCAACCTACTAAGTCAGAAGTTATTATTGAACATTTACACAGACTTATGTTTAGCATTAAGGGGAATGTGTTTGCTGATGAGGTAGTGAAGAGAGTTGTGTCACATGGCCAAACTATACAGGATCTAACTCAGCATACCTTCTCCAAAGATCCTTTCTGATCTCAAGTCATCTACCTTCGCGGTTGAATGAAGATCTTGGGAGAAGGAGGGATGTTTCCTCCTCAGACTGGTTTGGGATCTAAGTAAAAAGTGCTGTACACGAAGGTGAAATCTACAACTGCCCAGCCGACTGCAAACTCTGAGAAGAAATCTTGTAGCAACCTCACCTCCTCAGAGCAACCATATTCCCAAGAGGTACCATGGTGTAACGTCTCTGCCTGTTTGAGTCTCTGCACCACCCTCCGCTCACACGCTGCGGCGCAGGAGGCGTGTTCAGTTTGATTCCTTGCTTAGGGTTCTTGTTGCTCTGTCTGAACACTGCTCTACTACCTGTTCTCTTTAATTGAATTTCAGCCACACCCGTCTTCTGCACCTTTGTTTCTCTCCACTCCTTAAACAGTTAATCTTAGCCTTGCCTGCGTGATTGACAGCCTGTCTACCAAGTGTGGGACAGATTCTGGACTTCCTATAACCAGGTGATCTGTTCACACATGGTTGCTGGCTATTGACTCTGTTCTGTGACTTGTCCTTTCTAGCTGTTCTTTCTGCTATCATTGTATTACAGACTTCTGACCTTTGGCTTTACTTGTGACTACTCTTTTGGATTGCGATTTGGTACTGCTTTGTCTCTCTGGCTTTAACCCTTGGCTTGCTGACTCCTCTTCTGTGTTGTTTGTCTTGTCTGCGTTTCATGTTGTCACTTATTCAGAGAAGGGATCACCACCAAGTTGTTGGCTGTCGCCTAGGACAGTTCAGGCAAGTAGGCAGGGTCAGGGGCTGGGTCGAGTAAAGGGCTCACTGTCTCTGTCTTTTCCTTCTTCCCTTGTTTTATCAGCAGCACTGGGGAATTGCTCAACTGGCAATTCCCTTACACATGGGCTGTGTCACTGCAATATCTCCCTACTCCATTGGCATCTAGCCACATATCTGAACACTGCAGCTCTAAGTTTGATCCCGGGGTAACATCCTACTTGGTGTAAGATGTGTTGCTATTAGAGATGAGCGAACCGAATCATTACGAATCGGGTTCAACCTGAATTTATTCAAAATTTTTTAATGAAACCAAGTATTCCTAGAGACATCATGGGGGCAGGGTTTTCCCAGGTTCTTCCCAGGGCCCCACGTTGCAAAAAATGCTGCGTTTTACAATACCTTCAAAATGGATAACTAATCCCATCCATAGATTGCAGAAAAAAATTAGCAGAAATGCTGTGATTTCAAAAATGCAAGTGTTTTTTCAAATTGCAGCATGTCAATTATACCTACAAAAACGCTGGCTTTTTCCATATAGGTATAATAGAAACAGTTTTCCTCTGCGTACTTTCTGTGAAAAACGCTGTGGAAAAGAACGTGATTCGGTCTTTACGCTTTTCAGTTGTGGCTTGCTATGTAGGGCCTTAGCCTAAAGGAATTTTCAGCACAACACTTGGTGATAGTGAGCTAAAAGACCTCTGATATTGTAATAACCATGTGATCAGACTCTTGTGTGGCTGGAACAATTCTCAATTATGCTGGACAATGCTGCTATACAGGTAGAAGCTGCTGTTCCAGGCAGCATCTGACACTAGAACCTATATAGGGGATGGAGCTGGAAGCAGAAGGCTCTATTCACTGTATATAAGCAGTGTTGAAGTGCTGCAACTATGCTTCTATTCACTTTAATGGGGGCAGAGCTGTAATACTTCGGCACTGCAACTATAACGGGGACTAAGATGTCTGTTTGAGCACCAGAGACTGCCTTGAACAACTGATCTGTGCGGGATCCAGGTGTCGATCCCCACTGATCTGATATTGATGGCTTATCCTGAGGATAGGTCATCAGTATCAAAAATGTCCCCACCTGGCCATTTTGTTTCAGTCTGAACCTGCTCATTCAGAACCAGAACTGCTAATATATATTATATTATTATACTCTTGGATCTCCGCAGACCCCAGAGTATAATAAGTAGAGGCCCAGGGGAGGAGAGAGATACACAAGAAACAGTATGACTCACCTCTTCTGGACTTCATCAGCACCCAACACATCCACTAAGGCACAATCACAGGGCTCAGTGGTTTGCAGTAGCGCTGATGTCATTCCAGGGGGCCAGAAGAGGTCACAACACAGCCCAAGAGAGGTGAATAACACTGTTTGTTATGTTTACTAACCTCCCATGGGTCTCTGCTTATTATAATCTGGGTTCTAAAGAGACCCCAGAGTATGATACTTGTTCATGGGTGGCAAAATAAAAAAGTTTCTGGTTTGGTCGAATCCAAAAATCATAAATAATTTATAGCTGCAGCACTCCCACTATGATTCATTCCTATACTGTGACACAGTAATATCACAGTACAGGAATAATACACTCATTGACAAAATAAACAAATAAAAAGACATCAATAAGAAGTTATTTGAATGGAATGAACATTTCTCAGTGTGACTATAATGATGATATATGGAAGTGATTACAATGTACAACTGAAAGCAGACCTCCCCTGACAACCAGCACCCAAAGGCATATGCATCATTTGCTCCACCTAGCTATGGCCCTGCATAAAGATTCTGTATGGTATCCTGCAGCACATTTACCCACAGATGTTACAACTGGGCCTGTAGCTCCTGCACACTAGTAGGCTGGTGCAGCTGTTGTCGCAGGTGGCCTAGGAAGTTTTTCAATCTGATGGTGACATTCATAAGAAACTCGTGTGTGTGGATGAGAATTTTTGTGTAGACCGTCATCGCATCCCAAACAGAACCTGGAGTAATGTCTAATTATATTTGTGGGGCAATGTTAAAAAATGTGGGGATAAATCATAGATGGGCATTGCAAGTTTTTGTGTATGTGGCCCAGCTAGGATTCATCTCTATTGCTGTTGAATTTAGCACCAAAATAGGTTATTTGTCAGTTATAGTAAGGTCAAGTATTGCAGTTATTTGCCCTTTTTTATTTTTTAAATAACACCTCCTTTGTCACTGCTTGGAAATGGACAAATGTGAGATTCATATCTGTGCAGCAGCCTATATCTGCAGCACACTTTCTATGCATAGCGGAGAAATGAAAGGGGAGGCAGAGGCAGGCACTGTCCGGCAGCTCATTTGAGTTGATGGACAGCTCCTGCTATGACTTGTGGCATTTTGGTGGCATGCAACATGCCAGAGCTAATCTTAAGGCCAGGGCCCCACGTAGTGTAAACACCGTGGTTTGGCAAAAACTGCAGTGCTTTACACTAACTGTAAAGGGGATAGGATTCTGGCTAATCCCAGTCACAATTTGCAGAAAATAATCCGCAGCGGAAATGCTGCAATTTGAAAAACGATCGCTTTTTTTTCAAATCGAAGCATGTTAATTATACTTACAGAAATGCCGGTGGTTTCCATATAGGTATAATGGAAGCAGAAAGTCCTGCGGACTTTCTGTGAAAAGAGCTGGTTTTTGGCTGTAGCCCACTATATGGGTTCTTAGCCTAAAGGTGTTGCCCAGGATTAGTATAAACTTCTGGTATAAAAGATTGTGTGGTGGACTGTAATGGCGCCGAATAGATTACAGGTGAGCTGGCCCTATAAAGAATGGTCACCACCTCCACTCCTTGTGACATGGTCGTGACTGGAATCCATTGCTACACATTGGTACATATACACATTGGTATATGTATTGACTGCCTGATTCTTTGTTGGCTGCCTTGATATATGGATATATGCATTGACTGTTTGACACCATGTTGGTTGCCTTGATATATGGATATGTCTGACATTCAGTAATATCTATTTTTAGCACTGTGCATTTTGATGTATTTATACATTTATTTGGTATTGAGAGCTATATTATTCACCAAATTAATGAATTATTTATTAATATTGGGCGTATGATGAATTGATTTTGACATATCTTGTTTCATTAACATTGATTTGTGTAAACATATTCAATTTGGTGTATTTTATATTTCTTGATATCCATATAATCATAACTATTTCATGTATTGTAATAATATAGTAACGTTTGGCATTTGTCAGTCACAACCTTCTCCCCTCTTATGTTTAGAGTGATTAACATGTTTTATTTGATATTTTTGGCTCTTATCTATTGATACTAAATACATTTCATGAATTTAATTGCATTAGTTATTGTCTTTTATGGGTTTTAGGTTAGGAGAAATATATAGGAGTTTAGTGGCATGTATTTGTATGTCCCTTTTCTATGGAAATATTGAAATTTGGTAGTATTATTATATTGAAAATTACTTCCTTCGGGTAAGTTTTTTTCTTTCAGTAATGAGTGAGTAACATAACTATTTACACTTGCAATTTGCTGGACAACGGCAACGTCTTTAAGCATATTTTTTGTTGCTGCTCATATATATAGTTTTACAGCCTATGCTAATCTAAAAACATATGAGTTTTTTCTGCTTTGCTCATCCAATACAGAGTGTGATAATCTAAAAAATATTTGTTTCTAGGATATGCAGTTTTGCGCAAGGACGCGGGGGTAGGTGTTAAAAAACAAAACAAAAAAAACATTCTCTCCTGTCCCCGGTGCTCTGGTGTCCCCACCGCTGTCCAGTGCAGCCTTGCTGTCTAGATCAGTCCTCCACTCATGTTACCACTGAAGCCAATCAGCGGCCTAAGGAAAGGAAACAGGACGTCATTCACATACATTGGAACACAACCTTGGGAGCAGCAGGACCAGACTGCAGTGGGAGATCCTGGGGCACCAGGGACAGGTGAGTATGTTTTTTTTTTTTACACCTTCCACGGCCTCCTTGTGGAAGCACAAGAGTGTTCTACTCCTCTCTGTGATCTTCCATGTAGGCAGGCCACATCTACACCTAGCACATGGTCATTGCTACCAACATCATCACCAACTGTTTCTCTTCCTTATCCTCTTTTACATCAACATCAATCATCCATAAGGGAATGTGTGTCCAGGAAATAGCAATATGCGCTCGGTCATCCTGAGGTTCTGCAACTTAACTCACACCTGGTCAAGCTGCCTGCATTGCAGTCGCTGCCATATCAGTTGATTCCACTGAGTTTCACCAACTTATGGCATGTGCTCAACCGCTATGGAGGATTCTGTTGTCCCATGTGATCACTTTGTGACAGAAAATGTGGGCCTTTCCTTTCAGTATAGGGAAAGGTGCACGCCACCATCGACACATTGAGCAGCAATTATGGACAAGGACAATAAATGGCTTTCAAGGCCCACTAGGTAATTTTTTTTGAGTGGCAGCGGCCACAGTCCAGAAATGCAACAAAGCCAGGTGGTAGTTCCAACACTAACCAGAACCCATCCACCTTCTCTGGATTCTCCTCTCTTGAGTTGATGGAGGAGGATGAGGACTTGGGTCAGGGTCATTATGATGGAGGAACTGAGACTCTTGGACTGGAAGAGGAGGAGGACTACTCTCCTTGGGATGCAGAGGGGTCCTGGATCTGTCACAGGTGCAGCCAGGGGAGGAGGCTGACCATTATGTCTTTCAAGATGATGAGGACACGACCACGCTGCCCAAAAACACCAACCATGGAAGGCCCATATGGCTGTACACACGCAGGCAAGCATGGAAGGTTGTATGCTCCTCTGCTTACATGGTGACAGGTGTTTTATAATATAAAGAAAAGGGATGAGTACGGGATGGCAGACACTTGCTATAAAACCAAAATGCAGGAATTCTTCCCTGCCTCCCAAAAGGAAAAAAAATTTGAATATTATCAGGATAGACTGTATACCCAGCTTACCGCAGCATTTAGAGAGACCACAACTACCAGACGCGCATGTACCCAGGTGACCTCTGCCTGCTCCCTGTCTACCTCACTCAGCCAGTGCTCCACCTACTCTGCCAGTGCTACAGCTACAAGCATCAGGTGGGAAAGTATCAGCAGCCAGTACAGTATCTGTAACATTATGAACCAGAAATTATTCAGCTGGCAGCGCCAACTGGAGCCACAACAGACACCTGACACCCACGAGCTGCACCATCAGATACAGTCTTACCTAAAGTGCAACTATATTCTAGCAGTTAATTGTGACTTCATGGAATTCTGGGCCAATAGGATACAGCAGTAGAAAGAGCTGGCCCAGTTTCCCATGGGAGTTTTATCTTGTCTCGCCTCAAGTGTAATGGCTGAAAGAGCGTTCAGTGATGCCAGTGTTGTTGTAACACCTAGAAGGATGATACTGTCGACAGCTAGCGTGGAAAATAATTATTTTTGTCAAAATGAACCAGGCATGGATCTGTGAGTATTTTCACACACTTCCAGTTGATGCCTCCAAATTGTTGTGCTATCGTCTCCCTGTATAATCATGTTCCATTTACGGTACTGCTGATGCTTCCTGCTACTCCTAGACAGCTACCACCACTGTGGACTGGTCTATCATATCATTCCATACTGTCACTCATGTTGCCATAGCTACCACCACTGACACCACTCAGCCAGACATGTCCTATGGCCTGGACTACCATATTTCCATCCCGCGCTGCCATTCATATTACCACAGCTACCACCACTCAGCCAGACATGTGCTGTGGCCTGGCCCAACTTATTAATGCCTGGCTCACTGCCACCCATGTTGCCACAGCAACCACCACTCAACCAGACAGGTCCTGCGGCCTGGTCTACTATATTTCACTATTGCACACTGTTGGTGCCACAGTGTTGGCATAAAAAAAAAAAAAAACATTTTGATTCCACATCTGCTCCCATGAAGGGATAATATTTTCACTTCTAAATAAGAACAAGCCTGTAGCACGTACAAGTAATTAAAACAGGTTAATTTTTCAACAAAACTCATTGCTTTTTGCCTTATAACCACCATGTATGCCTAAAAAACCATGGTGAAGCACTTTTTCCCTCCAAAAAGGAATTTTAAAATATATAAAAGCAATTGGCAGCATAGTGTATGGTTAAACTAGTAGTTGTATCCACTGCTTACTATCTATTGTGCCATAGACATACATGTCACTTTCACTTTGACATAACTTCGGCTGTATATGCCTTAGAGAGTTAGAAATTGGATAGATAGTTTGTTTCCTAGGAGCCCTGACAGTGTTATATGCTATGTTTAAGCCAAGTTGTGGTTTGTACCGAACTTGTTTGACCCGAAGCTAATCTGGGACCCGAGCCACCTGAATCCAAAACAAAATAAAACTAGTACCCGTGTTTGGGGTAGGTCTTATTTTTCAGGCAGTGGAGGGAATCAGAATCTTTTCAGATTCGATCCAGACGAATCTTCTAAAATGGTTAAGGTTAGTAAGTTTAACCATAACTTACATTCACAATTGATGGTGCAGTGTCAGTAGGTCTTAAACTTACTGGCCCTCTCTCTCTAAACACTTTATTTTGCTGTGGCACTGTGCCCTCTCTATCTCCTCTCCTTTACGTTCTCCTTTATGCTAAGGGGGAGGTGCTGTAGTGGAGTGGGTGCGTCTGTGGGTGCGAGCAGGTGTGACACCTGACATCTGGTCACGTAGGTAGCCAAGCCCACAGCATAGTAACCGCCGGGAGGCGGGACTCGGGAGTGGGTGAGCAAATTTTGCCCTGCCATGACAGGAGGTAGTGGGGCACTTGTCCAAGAAGACGGTTGGGAGCTAAGGTATGCCTATTCTCTGTGACGTCCTGTGACATAACCTAGTGCTGGAGGCACTGACTGTACCTAGGGCTTATTTTTGTATTAGGGCTTATATTTCAAGTCTACTCCATAAACCCTGCAAAATCAAGCTAGGGCTTATTTTCTGGGTAGGGCTTATTTTTGGAGAAACAGGATAATTAAGTGCACCGGTGGTTCCTAAACTCATGGTTCCCAATAGGTAGACTGTGTTTGTTGCATTGTGTCAACAATTATCATTTCTCTTTTCTTTGCAGTTATTTGGGATGTGTGTGCTAGCTGTTGTCTGCAATACAGCGTGCGTGTGTGTATAATCTTCCTCATTTGTGGGTCACTGTTACATGTGTTTGGTAAAGACGGTATCGTAACCCTTTTCTATTTCCCATAGCCTATTGGACTTTTTCATACTGTTAACCTATCCAGGGCTGTCTCTTTTTGCACTATGTGTCTTATGTGCATGTTTTTTACTCCAGTTCAGCATTGTTTACCATTCTCCAAATAAATCTTCCAAGTAGTTTTCCCCCTAATCTCTTGTTTGTACTGAGTATAGGCAGGGGTTTCCTCAGTTGACCCCTCGTAGAAGAGGTAGACTGTACTGCATTCCCACAGAGCTCCCACCCAGCAACATTTGGGTTGAGGCACTGTGCCACAGTGAGATGAAAACTACAACTACAATACATCATGCCTACACATGGCATGAATGCTACTGTATTATTCATATTCTTCTTTTAGAATTATATTTTAAAAAAGGCAGATACATCTGTCATAATCTGTCACCACGTTTCTACTAGATGCTAGGGAGTTTAGACCTTCATTGTGAATGGAGCGTCATCGGTGCGGAGCTCACGGTTCCATTAATTTCAATGGGAGTGCTGAAAATACCTGAAGTACAGCATTCAGCTATTTCCTTTGCTGACTTGCCACTGCATCCACTTCAAATTTTCTTGCATAGCTTCCTGGCTATACACGGAACTGCCAGTCTTATTCTTGAAAGGAGCTGTGTTTCAGGACCCCTGCAAACAATGTGGCGGGAAACCATTCACCAAGGAAAAATAGTGGCAAAGTACCTCAAAATTGGTGGGGCCAAGACCCCCACCTATTGTAATGTGATTGCATATCCTCCTAATTTCACTTTAAATGGGAATAAACCTTTCACACGTTCAAAAAATGAAGGAATGCAGTAAGTAGATATCTTCTACATACAGTGCTGGCCAAAAGTATTGGCACCCCTGCAATTCTGTCAGATAATACTCAATTTCTTCCAGAAAATGATTGCAATCACAAATGCTTTGGTAATAATATCTTCATTTATTTTGCTTGCAATGAAAAAACACAAAAGAGAATGAAAAAAAAAGTCAAATCATTGATCATTTTACACAAAACTCCAAAAATGGGCCGGACAAAAGTATTGGCACCCTCAGCCTAATGCTTGGTAGCACAACCTTTAGACAAAATAACTGCGAACAACCGCTTCCGGTAACCATCAATGAGTTTCTTACAATGCTCTGCTGGAATTTTAGACCATTCTTCTTTGGCCAATTTCTCCAGGTCCCTGAGATTTGAAGGGTGCCTTCTCCAAACTGCCATTTTGAGATCTCTCCACAGGTGTTCTATGGGATTCAGGTCTGGACTCATTGCTGGCCACTTTAGAAGTCTCCAGTGCTTTCTCTCAAACCATTTTCTAGTGCTTTTTGAAGTGTGTCCTGCTGGAAGACCCATGACCTCTGAGGGAGACCCAGCTTTCTCACACTGGGCCCTACATTATGCTGCAAAATTTGTTGGTAGTCTTCAGACTTCATAATGCCATGCACACGGTCAAGCAGTCCAGTGCCAGAGGCAGCAAAGCAACCCCAAAACATCAGGGAACCTCCGCCATGTTTGACTGTAGGGACCGTGTTCTTTTCTTTGAAGGCCTCTTTTTTTTTTCCTGTAAACTCTATGTTGATGCCTTTTCCCAAAAAGCTCTACTTTTGTCTCATCTGACCAGAGAACATTCTTCCAAAAAGTTTTTGGCTTTCTCAGGTAAGTTTTGGCAAACTCCAGCCTGGCTTTTTTTATGTCTCTGGGTCAGAAGTGTGGTCTTCCTGGGTATCCTACCATAGAGTCCCTTTTCATTCAGACGCCGACGGATAGTACGGGTTGACACTGTTGTACCCTCGGACTGCAGGGCAGCTAGAACTTGTTTGGATGTTAGTCGAGGTTCTTTAGCCACCATCCGCACAATCTTTCGTTTAAATCTCTCGTCAATTTTTCTTTTCAGTCCACATCTAGGGAGGTTAGCCACAGTGCCATGGGTGTGATGATTAAGGGGACTTCCATATATGCATCTCTGTACAATTATGTATCTGGCTGACCCCTTATGACCACCTCCCACCCCTTCTGACCATGTGTTTCAACTTCCTCCCCTCAGCTCAGTTACTCTGAGCCATGTCCCTGTTGTGAGTTAATTACCATCCCTTTGTTATATTGCTTTGAGTAATTAACACTCCTTTTCAAGTGCCCTACTGCTCGCCAGGAGATTTCCTGCTAAAACACAGCCCCCCCAGACAGTCTGGCCCCAGATATACATCAGAGAGATCATAGTTTTATGCCCATATCTCAAAAGGGGGGCACCTCACAGTTACGCCAATAAATTCTGTGGGTGCCCCATAGAAAGGCGCACGCGGTCAGCCCAAACATGGAGCCGTTGTGAGCCCAAGGCAGGTCCAGACACCCAACTCCCTACCCAAAGGGATTTGAGGTGTCATGCTTGGTATGTATACGACGAGGGGTTCACCCCGAGTTCTCCCCTTCCGCTTACCAGACCATACGGTCGCCGGATGAGGAGCTAGAACGATTTTCGAGTTCAGGGGCTCCATGCTTGTAGGTGTAACTTCCCTCCCCCGTGACATCACTCTGGGCGGGGGCAGGGAACACACAAAAGCAAAGCAGGTAGACAGCAGATCGTCTTCTGCGATTTTACCCGGTTAAGGTGCTGTGCTGCCGGTCGTCCCCTAAGAAAGTGCCCTGGTACCCATTGGAAGCCAGAGATACCTGCACAAGCTGGTGTTGGTAATATATATTCTTTTCTTTCTTTTTTTCCCCCTTTTTATTTTTATGTACCGTGTTATGTTATTTCCACTTGTATCTGCTTGTTAACCGCTGCATGTATTCTATGTATGTGTTGAGTGTCTAGTATCGACCCATTTAGGAGTTAATAAATATATAAAATTTAGGAGGCTTGTCTTGCGTATTATCCTCTACCGGACCTACATTCACGGAAAGTGGGTGTGAGGTAATCGAAGTGATCGCAGGTAAGGCCAGGTGCGGTCCCTGGTAAACCCGGATCCTTCACAATGGGCTTTAAAGTTCTTGATGACACTGCGCACGGTAGACACAGGAACATTCAGGTCTTTGGAGATGGACTTGTAGCCTTGAGATTGCTCATGCTTCCTCACAATTTTGCTTCTCAAGTCCTCAGACAGTTCTTTGGTCTTCTTTCTTTTCTCCATGCTCAATGTGGTACACACAAGGACACAGGACAGAGGTTGAGTCAACTTTAATCCATTTCAACTGGCTGCAAGTGTGATTTAGTTATTGCCACCACCTGTTATGTGCCACAGGTAAGTAACAGGTGCTGTTAATTACACAAATTAGAGAAGCATCACATGATTTTTCAAAGGGTGCCAATACTTTTGTCCACCCCCTTTTTTATGTTTGGTGTGGAATTATATCCAATTTGGCTTTTTGACAATTCTTTTTGTGGTTTTCCATTGAAGACAAATTAAATGAAGATATTATTACCAAAGCATTTGTGATTGCAATCATTTTCTGGAAGAAATTGAGTATTACCTGACAGAATTGCAGGGGTGCCAATACTTTTGGCCAGCACTGTATATCCATCTGCTCAATTCCTGCTTTACAACCTGGTGTTTACAGAGCCAACAGTGCATTCAATGTGACAGGTTCACTCTAAATAAGAGGAAACAGCAGACTGTGATCAAAGACACTTACTAAGTGCAAAACTAGAGCATTTTAAGATTTTTGTAGGAAAAAGACAGTGAAGCTGCAACCTTGTTTAAAGGAAAACTTTCATCTATTGTTATGCAGCAAGCAATTGTGAAATCTGCACTTATTAGAAAGTAGGGCTTTGAGTGGGCGACAGAGTAGATTCATACTGAAGAACTAAATAAATGTGCCGCAAACTGAAAAAGCATTTCAGAAAAAAATATGTTGGCCTAAATAAAAAAGAATGCAGTTTGCAAAACAGCTTTTAATAAACCAAGGCAAACGTTCTGTAATGAAACTGAATCTGCATAGCAAATATGGACAAAGCTTCATATGCTTATCATTTAGGTCACTATTTTTCACTGCTAACCAGCATTAGGGCTTGTGGAGAAATTCCATTACATTTTACCCTTTTTTTGTCCATTTTTAAATAAAATAAATAAATTCTCTAGCATTTGTAGGAAAAACATTAACTCAATTTTCCATTATCAAAATGATCAGTATAATATTAATAATTTCTGGCATATTTATCTATATTCTCTGTGTTTCTATTCTCTTCTATGCTACAATATGGATTCCGTTTATAACAGAATTCATGGTCCTATGTCATAACAGACCCAAACTGCATGCAATGGACCACATTTGCTGATAATGGTCTTCATCATTTTACCTAGTTGATAAGGTCGAATAAAGACACAAATCCTACAAACCTACCATGTTGAGAAAGAAGAAGGCAAAAAAAAACAAACAATGAGGCAGATGCCAGTTGCGTTATATTAGGGCAAAAAAAATCCCTTCCCAATTCCATATGTGGCAGAATAAATCCCCGGATCAACATTCTATCCTATAATTTGTGATATTTTTATTTCCAAGGAAAGGATCTTGTCCCCTTTTGAACTAGTATAAGTTATCAGCCATCACTACATCCTGTGGAAGTGAGTTCCACAGTCTCACCACTCTTTCTATACAAAAGCCCCATCTATGACAATGGTAAAACTTTTTTCCTCTTGACGTATAGGATGTCTTCTTCTCACAATTAGAGGCCTAGGTGTAAATGTGTAAATCATAAAGATTTATGTACTGTCCATTCATATTGTAATTAGGTACATTGTACATTGTAATTAGGTGGCCTCTAAGCCGTCTTTTTTTACAAATGAAACAGCCCCTACTTTGATAACCTGTCTCTATACTGTATAATCTTCTCACCCTCCTAATTACCTTGTTTTCCCTCCTCTGCACCCGCTCTATTTTGGTTATGAATCTCCTATATACAGATCCCCAACATTGGGTACAGTATTTCATATGTGGTCTGACAAGTGATTTGCTTACAGGCAAAACTATATCTTTGTTATGAGCATCTATTCCTCTCTTGGTGCATCTCATGACTGTATTTGCCTTGGCAGTAACTGTCTGGCACTGGTTGTTAAAATGGCAAGATGACAAGAGTAACACTGCATTCTGTCTGAAGCCCTGATGGAAAGCACAAATGCAAAAGTGAATATACACTGTCACATGACTGTGTGAAATTAGTATGTTAGCAAGGCTCTCAGAAGAGAAGATGGTAAGCGGTTCACCAATCTAATTCATGTAATGACTGGTATGTTCAGTATTGCTTTATAATGTTCTAATAAGCGAAAACACTTCAATGTGAACAGGAATAAATGTCTTCGTAATTAAATAGGTTAGAAAAAAAAAGATTTTTTCTATAAATAGTGCAAATTCTGTCTATAGGCTAAAGGGTGGACAACCCATGTGAAAAATGTTGTCCAGAATGTATATAAGAAAGTTTTGTGCATACCATGCATGCATTATTTATTTCATTTTGGACAGTTAAACAGTTTCAGCTTATTTGTTTGGATTTTTTTGTCCACAACTGAAAAACCTGGCATAAATATTATACAAACATACAACCCCAATTCCAAAAAAAATTAGGATGCTGTGTAAAATGTAAAGATGACAAGACTTCAATAAATATTATATAACCATATTTTATTCACAATCGAACACATATCAGAAGTTGAATGTTAGACATGTTTTACTACTTCATTTGAACAAATTAAGGCATTTAGAAATTGATGGCTGCAAAA
The DNA here is from genome assembly GCA_947044405.1 of Leptodactylus fallax. Classification (NCBI taxonomy): domain Eukaryota; kingdom Metazoa; phylum Chordata; class Amphibia; order Anura; family Leptodactylidae; genus Leptodactylus; species Leptodactylus fallax. Next base: position 356,979 of record CAMRHE010000294.1, on the reverse strand, counting down.
CGTTTTAAAAAAGTTGGGACAGGGTTAACAAAAGGCTGGAAAAGAGAGAGTGATTTCTAATGAAAAACAGCTGAAGGGTTAATGTTTAACTAAGTCACATGACTGCGTGAAATTAGTATGTTAGGAAGGCTTTTAGAAACAAAGGTGGTAAGAAGTTCACCAATCTATACAAACCTGTATCTAAAAATCTAGAGAAATCCATGTGCACAACTGGCGAGACCGATAGTCAAAATTAGATGTTCATGATTTACGGGCCCTCAGGTAGCACTGCCCTAAAAACATACATAAATCAGTAATGCAAATCACTGCTCAGGAATACTTCCTGAAACAATTGTCTGTTGACATAGTTCTTGCAATCCATAAATGCAGGTTAACGTTGTTTCATACAAAGAAGTCATATATCAACACTATCCTGAAATGTCACCATCTACTCTGGGCCAAAGCTCATTTAAAATAGACTGAGGCAAAATGGAAAACAGTTCTATGGTCAGATAAATCAAAATTTGAAATTCTTGTAGAGGGACCATACAACTTGTTATCAGAAGTCAGAGGTTGTATTACTGTCTATGGTATGGGTAGTTAACAGATCTATCTGAAAGGCACTATCAATGCTATGCAATATATAGCGGTTTTTAGAACAATGTATGCCTCCATCCAGACAATGTCTGATTCAGTAAAGGCCTTGCATATTTCAGCAAGACAATGAACCACATACTGCATCAATTTAATCACAACAACATGGTTCTTCAGAAGAAGAGTCCAGGTGCTGAACTGGCCTGCCTGTGTTACAGTCCTTTCACCCATGGAAAACATTTGGCGCACTATGGAATAAAAAATCTGGCATTGAAGACCAAGGACTGTTGAGCAGCTAGAATCCTATATCAGACAAGAATGAGACAACATTCCTCTTCCAAAACCCCAGCAATTGGTCTTGTCAGAAGTGTTATATCTGTCATTGCTTCTTTAAGGTTTCCATGTCAACATAGGGAAGCTTCATATTAGGATTTGTTGTTGCTTCTTTAAGGTTGCTTTCCCGTTATGTGCCCCGGGGCTGGAGCTATCGGTGGTCTTAGTTTCCAGCTAGACTGTCAGGAATGCCCTTCTGACGGTGAACGGTGAAACTAAGACCACCGATAGCTCTTGCCCCGGGGCACATAACGGGAAAGCCAACAGCGTGCTGAATTCTAGCTTTCTAGCGGTATGTAAAACCGCTTATACATGAGGATGTGAAAGGTCCTCTTTAAGTAGCATTTTCTACTGCTCACAGTTGTCAGGCCATTTCTGCTGCTACTCTCCTGTAGACTCGTGCATGTCATTTTGGCCCTGCATCGGAATCCAAACAGGTCTCCTCACTTTCCAGACATTTATAGTCCATTGTAAAAAGAATAGGGTATGCTACACAATAGTAGACATGGCCCTGTATCAACTTCTTGAGATGTGTTGCGTCTATCAATTTCTAAATGAGTTAATCTTTTCAAATTAAAAGTTCTATGTTCTATTGTGAATAACATACGATTATATGACATTTCCAAATCATTGCATTTGTGTTTTAATTACATTTTACTCAGCTTTTTTGGGACTGTGGATGTACTTATGAACCATGTGCCGCTACGTACTATCAATTGATATTTTCAAACCAGATTAAAGGGGAATTTCAAACTAAACTAAAGTTTTCCTTGTAATTCATTAATATTACTCTGTTTTAGTCTCTCATCTGTTATTTTTATTGCTGTTTCTATCTCTGTATAAAAGTTTGAAGCTGTTGACTAGGAAAATTGTGAATCGGGCTTTTACTTGAGTTGATGAGGATCTATGCGTTTCCGATTTCATACCTGAGTCTCATAAATATTTTCATTTCATGGACTGTTCCACAGGTTCTATTCTCCTCAGGTGGTGGCACAAATTCCTTTTACAGTTACTGATGATTAGATAGGCTTCTGACATACACTTATTATGTACAAGCTCACAGCTTAGAACAGTGTACCAGTAGAAAAATATTGTACTGTCTCTAGTTGCCCTTAGAATGTTGTGCTGAAACATCATGGGATTGATAGAAGAGTACAGATAAAGAAAAAGCGAGGGACCTTCTTTAACCCCTTCCCACTGCAGTCATTTTTTTATTTTAATTTTTGTCTCCCCGTCTTCTAAACCTAATAGCTAGGGCTTAATGTTTGCAGGACAAATTGTACTTCATCATGGTCCTATCTATGTACTGGGAAGTTGGAAAAAAAAATCTGAATGGGGGGAATTGGAGAAAAACTGTGTTTATGCAACTTTCTTATAGGCTTTGTTTTTACAGCATTCACTGTGCAGCCAAAATAATATGTCATCTGTATTTTATGCGTCGGTACTATTCCGGGATACCAAATTTTTATAGTTTTTTTATATTTTAACCCCTAAAAAAATCCAAAACTTTGCAAAAAAATAATTCTTAGACTCACCATATTATGACACCTGTAACTATTTAATATTTCAAGTATGGGGATCCAGAAGATACCTTTTTTTTGTGGGGCCAGATGTACTTTTTAGCTTTTTGTTCAATTTTTTATTGAAGACGAAATGGCAAAAAAACTGGTGGTTTGGCTCTTTTGATTTTATTTTTCCCGTTACACCATTTGCCACATCAGAAAAATATTTTTATATGTTTGTAGACTGGGCATTTTCGGACATGGGGATGTATAATTTGTTTTTCCTTATTTATCTTTATTTCATATCTAGGCAAAGTTTAGATTTTTATTAATTTAAAAGTTAAAACTTTTTTATTTTTTAAAATTATTTATTTTTATTTTATAAGCCAGTTTAGGGGGCTTGAACTTTGCAGTCTATGGGGCTTTCAGAGACCAGCCTAAATTTTGCAGGAACCGTCCTGCAAAATAGTAGGTATGGGGCCAGTGGGGACCAATTCCGGGGGCATTATTTTTAAAATTTAGGGGATATCGAACAACAATGCCCGTGATCACAGTGGACTCTGATTGCAGGCATTAATGACGGGTCTCCGCCATCTTTAAAGACCCAACAACCGCCATAATAGTACGACGGATGCCAGGAATGGGTTAAAGGGAGTCTACCACCTCTTCCAAGTATATTCAACTTCTTCCACTGCATTACAGAGTACATTATACTGATACACAACATATCTTTATTATGTAAGTCATTTTTGTAGATTTGGAGAAAAACAACTTTGAAGTCTTAAGCAAATAAGGCAATGGGTGCAATGGGGTGGACCTTCAGCCCTAGTAGCATTGCTCTTGCTGCTCAAATAGGATGGGTGATATCATAATAGTGGGAGAATAATCTTCCACTGCACAGGGTGGTGCAGGCAGAAAATGGTAGAGTGAAGAAATATATATTGAAACCAAGCAGACAGTGGCCACCTATCACCCGCTATTTAGTACTTACACCAGGAATAACGACTTTAGGAGATAGGTAGCATTAACCCCCTGATGAGCAGTATTTAACCTACAGTGAAACGCGTAGGAGATATATAGATATGCAACTATCCTGAGGCAGTAAGATTGAGTTTTATCCTAGCGAAATCTGACTATGTCAGTGTTTGTTGGCCACAGGGAGTCTGCTTGGTTGTGAATCCTCAGGTGTGGTGGGATTAATATGGCTGCACGAGTGAGCTGTACTGTTTGTGATGGAGCAGACATTGCTATTTAGGTAGTGGTAGCACACTGCAATCCATTACACCTGATTAAGTAAACTAATATTAGATAACCATAAGTATAGGATTACATCCATTGCGACATGCCCATGGCCAAGGATTAATGTCCATATCATATAGAAGGGTGGATGATGAATTAAAATTGAACTAACCACCAATGATATATATCTATATGTGGACCCTTATTCATTGACTATAGTCTTAATAGTTGGTAACTATTAGTAGAGTCATTATTTATGTTGAGTACATCACAGGTTTTTATATGTAATAATATTAAAAGTTAAATTTTAGTTGTTCAAGGTTTCAATATATATTTCTTCACAATTAAATTACTGAACAATAACCTTATATCTCATAGTTTCTTTTGAAAAAAGAAAATGGTAGAGGCAAGACTATTGTTCTTGGGAGCAGAAGACTTGTCCCCAATACAGCAACTGCAACATCTGCATAAGACTACAAAGTTGTTTTTCGCAAAATCTACAAAAGTGAAATACATAACAAAGGTATGTTGTTTATCAAAGTAATGTGCCTTGTAACATGGTGATAGTTTAATATGCTTCAGGAAGGTGGTAGACCCCTTTCAAAGAGGACCTTTCACCACCTCCACCAACTCCAGTTCTTAGCTTAAGTTAATAGGTGCTGCTCCACTGATTCTAGTATATTTGGAATTTTTTCTCTATCACATACTGTTCCTGAACAATCAGTACAGTTATTTATGGTGCCAAACATGCTACTTAGGCTCAGTACTGTCAGGTGGACAGTGTCAGACTGGAGTAGTTAATTTCAGAGCTGAGCATCATATCCTTTGCCTGTTCCTGCCTGACACTGCCCATCTGAAAGTTTAGAGCCTAAATATCATATCAAGCACCAAAACTAACAACACTTATTGCTCGGGAACGGTGGAGGCTATTGAAAATTTCCAATCCTGTTGGAATAAGTGGAGCATTAAATGATGCAAAGAGATGGATTTGGCCGAGAAGATGAAACAACCTCTTTAAAACAACTAAACTATGGTCTAATCAAATTAATGTGCTTCATGGTACAGGAAACCTTTAGAAAAAATTTTTTATAGACCTATGTACTTTCATTACTGTATGCAACTAGGGATATCGTCTTATGCATAAACCTGTCTTGATTTTACATGGCAAAGCAGTGTTATTATGTCATTGAGTGAACTGAAACTGACACATTCTTGATAAGTGAAATTTTAACTTGGCCCCTTGCATACTGACGGTAAATCCTAATGTACAGTGCATCACTATAAAATTACATAGGTAGACCTAATAAGTGGTTAACTGTAGTTGCAATTTATTAGTCATATGTGAATCAAACTATCAAACAAACTATCATAGTGTGGAAAAAAATGTTTATGGCTAAGGCCCCATGTTGCGAAAAAACAGCTTTTTTGTTGCAGATTTTACTGCATTTTTTTGAGCCAAAGCCAGATGTGGATTGAGCAGGAGAAGTATAAGCGCTTCCTTTATATTACCTATTCCCTTTGTAGCTGCTACTGGGTTTGGCTTGAAAAAACCACAGCAAAATGTGCAACAAAAAAAGCTGCTTTTCTGCAACATGGGATCTTAGCCTATCTCACACTTATTAAGCAGCAAAGAAGTAAAAGATTACAATTTTGGTGCAAATCTGTGCTTTCTCAAAGCAGGCTTAAAAATATTTTCTGTCATAGATTTCAAAATGCACCAAATTTACCAAGGGACATGTATTGTTTAATACATTTAGCACAAAACTCACTAATTCCCCTCTTTTTGGCATAAAATATGTTAATATGTTAATTATTAATAAATGTGTCAGTGTCCTTTTTCAGTCATGAGATGACTACAAGTGTTTTGTAGCCAAATAAGAAAAGGGTTTTTGTAGGGGTAGTAACAGAACACATGTACCTTCAATAACTGTCATCTGATGCACTTTTCTCCCATAGTTATCAAATCCCCTCTACACATGAACTCTCATTTTGGCCAAGAGTGTGTGTGTTTTCAAGAAGACAACTCTGGCAGCAGCATATCACCCAGCGGAGCAAAGGATCATACATAACATTTAAAGTAGTATAGTAAAAGTATAGTTGTGCAGCGATGTTATTAAAACTAGAGTTGACAAATTTCTAGGGGTTGCAAAGCCATCTTCATTATAAGTGACCAACAATGTTAAGCTGATCCTGGGAGGCCTCTTTCTGGAAACCTATTAATTTGCCTGCAATTAGGGTATATTCATTTGTGTGATTGTGACATGTACAGTCGCTTCATTGAGTTCATGTTGGATGGGCTACCTTGCTAAATAGGTGGTCTGAACAATATTTCTAGTTTGTGACTAAGTACTGATGTTGAAGAACAACAGCTAAAGACCACTATCTTATGCTTCACAGACAGAACTCCTCTTTTGGTTCGAGGCACCACTCTGTGAAAGGTAGAACTTGTTCAGTACAAGGGCCAGTTAAATAGGTGTGGTTCATGTGGAGTAGTTGTAGCAGGAGGAATTCAGATCCAATGTTCCTTTAAAGTTAGTAGGATATTTTAAAAAAATCCCACAGGGGCATAAACCTGGCCATTCACATTAAATAAATGTCATCTGACCCTGCAGATTTCAATTGAACTTCAAATGTGTATTGGGTTCTCTCTGTTCCCCAATAGTATATGTCATGAAGGATAAGGATTGAGAAGTTGGAGGCCGCAAGAGGAGTTTGGCAATCTTTTTTCTCTAGTGATAGGGTAAGATACAGGTCGCCTTAGTATATCTGGATCCTGTTTTTTCATTACAGCTTTAACCAAGTACACTGTTCAATGTAAGATAAGAAAGTTTGAGGTTTTTTACTTCAAAAGTGGAATACATCCATTCTTCCCTTTTCCTTTCCTCATAGCAGGACATGTCCAAGAATAAGTCATGAGATGATTAACTTTTCAAGACAATATTGTTTCATTACATTTTATCATAAAGTGATATGCTATACGTATGTACCTGCGTGCTTCCACCCAGTGGTTGCTAGATGCTGCTTTTTATGGGTTTGTTAACATGTTGCATTATTGTATTGAATTTGTTTCTGGAGAATTTGGAGTCCTTAACCAAGTTAAGAGTGGAAACCTCTATACAAGGGCATTCCCTGAGCCAATCTCAGCTTAACCCTCTCACAAACTGATATCAGGGAAGTATCTGGTTAATCCTCACTACTCTTACAGTGACAAATCAGTGGCTCATCTGTGTAATATACTTTGTAACACCTCCCTACTCTGGCTGTAAAAAGAGACGCCAATCCAGGTCCCTAAATGGACTCAGACTACCCTCAGTCTGCCAAAACAATTTTATCAAGATTTTTTTATGCTTTCTTTACACAGAATGGTATATATTGTGGTAACAGATATATACAATTGTATTGAAAGCTCATGAGAAAAAGTTGCTTCTCATGCACTAATTTCTATTGGCTGGCCTCTATAATGTCTCTACTAATGTACAAGATGAGGTGTCATTGAACTACTTAGCATGTGTGTCCTTTGACACGTGGAAGTTCTAAAAGGGGAAACAAATATGATGAAAACGAATAATGAAAAAAAATCTGTGTGTAAAGAATTTAGAAAATATAGGAGGACACTTTTTTAATTCAATTACTGAAATAAATAAACGTTTCAAAATAAATATTCTAATTTATTGAGATGCAACTGTACATCTACAAAAATCCAACAACATGTTTTGTGTTGTTGGATCACAAATGTGACCAAAGCTGGTTTTACAGGCTGATAAACTGAGCAAAACCACCCAGTAATGTTTAGCAGTGTATGCTGGCATTGATTTGCCATTAAATTGCAGTAGTATTTGGAAGCTATACTTTAGGGATTTACTGCAGTGTTATAATGTACAGGTGCATCTCAATAAACTAGAATATCTTTGAAACGTTTATTTATTTCAGTAATTAAATTTAAAAAGTGACCTCCTATATTTTCTAGATTCTTTACACACAGAGTGTTCTATTTCAAGTGTTTTATTTTTGTAAATGTTGATTATGGATTACAGGTAATGAAAACCAAAATCTAAGAAAATCTGAATATTGTAAAAAAAAGTTCAGTATTGTAAATTCAGTGTGTCACCTGCCAAGGTTTCCTAAGCCTTTAAATGGTCCCTCAGTCTGGTTCAGTAGGACACACAATCATGGAAGATGCTGATTATGAATTGAATTATTGAAATGAATGAATGTTTCAAAAATATTCAAATTTATTGAGATGCACCTGTATATTTTGGGGCACTATATGATGGTATTACCTTGGAAAGTATTATGTGTCCTGAAATTATGATACAGCGAGGATAGCATTCTTTTTCTTACTGCTCAGCACATAATTTTTTTTTTAAATGTAATGTTTGTAAAGCACTTAAAGTGAGTCTGTAAGGTCCTAAATGTCTTCCAAGTCAATAATAATGCTGTGTAGGGACCTTTAATAGGAGCAGACACATACTTATGTGGCCAAAAACCCAGCGGTGAACCTAACTTCTCTGCTGCCTGCTACAACCTATAGAAAGGCACCCAAAATACCTGACACGGTGATCTTTGGTTCCGTGATTGGGCCCCCCTAATTAAAATTGTAGACCATGCCCTCCCATTTGCAAAATCCCCTTATTTGGTCCACACACAGTATAACACCCCCCTTTACTGGTCCCCACAGTATATTATCCCCTTTACTGACCCTCACATAGTATATTGCCTTCTTTACTAGTCCCTACACAATATAATGTCCCCATTACTGACCCCCACAGTATACTTCCCAATTTTTAGCCCTCACACAGTGATATGTTAGCCTTAGATTTGACCCGAATTTTCCAAAATTTTGGGCTCAGCCTGAACCCAAAACTTTTGGGGGTTGTCAACCAAGAAGCATTATTATACTAAGGGATCTCCTGAGATCCTACAGTATAATAAGGGGAGTTCTGGGGGAGATGAGTAAACATAACAAACACTTATACTCAACTTGCCTCACCTCTCCTGGGCAACATCACTGCATCTGGTGGACCCCGACATCTTCTTCAGGCATCCCACATTACGAACCACCGAGGTCACTGCTGAGGTCTATGATTGTGTCTCAGCAGTCATGTGGGGTGCACTGAGAGTTATTATGTCATGACACTTGATGTCAGATGCAGGCTGGAAGAGGCCTGAAGAGGACGCCGGAGGACCGCCCAGGAGATGTGAGCATAACTGCTAATTTTACTCACCTCACAGGTAGCTACCAATGTTTTACTCACCAATCCACACACCTGTCACTTATGGCCTCCACTTCTGCCTCCAGGGCACGGATGCTGAAGAATGCTGCAGCACCCTCTGGAGGAAGAAGTGGAGGCTGGACTAGACAGGAGTCGGGATCAGTGAGTAAAATATTACTAGTTGTTGGAATAAACCAATAGATAGCGGCTGATTAAAAAAATTGGGCAGGGCCTGACGTGCCAGATTTACCAAGAGACAGCTGCATATGCTTTGTCTCTTCTTTGGAATCTTTGACCAATAAAGCCCCTATATCAGTGAACAACATTGTCAACCTCTGCCTGTGTCACAGCTTTGCGTAGGCAAATCTCACCAATCAGGCCCACCCCTGCTGGGCTTTCCAACTTGCATATCCATGAAAAGATGACTATCTCTGCATTTTTTGATCAGTTTGTTGCCACAAGGGAATGTTTCTACTCCCATTAAAGCCCCTACATTGCACTCATCATTGGTTTGGGAGGCATTTTGGCCCTGTCAGACTCACTTTCTCATGCCTGAGAAATATATTTAGGACTATTTCAGTCCCTGGGTAAAAATTTAAACATCTACCAATATCTGTTCCAATCTGGAAACATTTTTCAATTTCGTGTCATGGCAAGGTATTATTCAGTGTAGAGGTTCCTCTGAAAACACTGAAATCCTCAAGAACAGATTATTTCTGAAGAATGTTTAATGATTTTTCAAACATGTTCGTTTTTTTTTTATAGTTTAATATTATATAATATATATTAATTTTCGTATCTATTTCAATTGTCTAGAATTGTCTATCTAGCAATAATAATTCCCACTCTTAGTCTCCCTTAAATGTACACTGTATTGTATGGCTTCCTGCACAGTAAGGATGTAATCTGAATTAAACAATCTTATGCATTACTATACACTTCATTTAAGGTAAATTGTATGATGCGCTTCCCAGTATTTAACATTAGTCATGGTTATTGATGTTTCAACATACACATTAAACCAGTGATGTGTATCTTGATTTTTTTTATTGAAATCAAATACTGTATATATTGAAACAAATTATCACAGATGAGATAAAAAGAAAGGTTCCACTGAAAATGACACATAGAGAAACATGAAAAACATCTGGTTATGAAGGGAGAACCCCTTTTTATCTTGTACTTCATATATTTGTCACAGTTAATATATGAATTTAGAGAGAAAGCTTAGTATCAATGAATAGGAAAATGAAATCCACTCGATCGCACAGCGATGCATATTCTAAGTCCTATAGTTACTTTCCTAGTGTTAACTGGTAAAATTTCACAATGAAGGAACAAGCACTGTTCAAAAAGCATCTGACACATGGTTTCCACCAGTGATACAAAAATGCACTTAAGTTTCTTTCTAGAGAATATATTATGTAAGCAGATTCCAAAGATACAAATTTATCTATTCAGACACCAAAAGAAATATTTTGCAAGCCATGAAGCAGTTATTTACACATAACTTAGTCTCATTTATTATCTGCGGTTTCACTCAGTGAAAGAAAGAGTCAGTCAGGAGGTTGTTCACATGATGCATTCCTCCTACTTCAGTTCCGTATTTTGTATATCACCATTGACTGAACTGAAGCAACCATCAGCAGATATTCTTCTCACTGATCTCAATGGAGACAAGCTTTGAATTGGGAATGGTGGTTGCTTTTAGAAAAGTTAGAATCCCTTAGGCCATAAGTGTTCAAGATTGGAACCCCGTTTTAACTTAGAAGTAGTTGTGGTCCAACTCATCAGTTTATGGATATGTCTTTTGTACATACCATGTGCAATAGAATTAAGCCATTTGCTATCTTTCTAAATCTCATACTATATTAAATACATGTCCAATAGTTACTACTCTATATTTCTAGTTCCCTATTTATCCTCCAGTCCAGGGGCAATAATTATCTTGAAGCCTTTTTTGTATATATCTGTAGTGGTTTATGTTTAGACCTCCTACCTACTGCCTCTGTTTTAGGGGCTGTGTGTACCAAAACACTGATCAAAATACAAAAAACTTTATCTACTGCATGTCTTTTTATTTTAGTTTATTTCTGGGTGGACTAGTGTACATACACATGGTTCTCGGTCATGGATCTCCTCCCAGTCACATGTTTGTGGTTATACCTATTAGACCCTCTGTGTGCCTCTGTACAGTCTCCCAAATACAGCTCTGAAGTCATAATATGACTAAAACAGACATGTTAGAAAAGCTGTCATAACTATAATATTATGACTGAAAGCAATAAAAACATGTATGCACTGTATGTACAGTATTATTATTGTTATTGTTTATTTATATAGCACCATTAATTCCATGGTGCTTTACATTTGCGGATTTACATACGGTACACCAGATATACAAAACAGATAATGCTAACAGAGACCAACTGGTACAGTGGGATAGAGGGCCCTGCCCGCAAGGGCTTACAATCTGTGAGGGAAGAGGGATAGAGACAGAAGGTGGGGGTAGAGGCTGCTCAGGTGGTGGTGTGGTGACAGTAGCGTTATTGGAGGTTGTAGGCTTTCTTGAATAGGTGAGTCTTCAGGGCCTTCTTGAAGCTTGTGACTGTGGGGGACAGTCTTATGTGTCTTGGTAATGAGTTCCAGAGTATGGGGGATGCCCGGCAGAAGTCTTGGAGCCGATTGTGTGAAGAGCAGATAAGAGCGGAGTAGGAGGTCTTTGGAGGATCGGAGGTTACGTGTGGGCAGGTAGCTGGAGATTAGGTCAGAGATATATGGAGGGGACAGGTTGCAGATGGCTTTGTATGTCAGCATTAGTAATTTGAACTCTATTCGCTGGGCAACGGGTAGCCAGTGAAGGGATTGGCAGAGTGGAGCGGCCGATGAAGAACGGGGGGAAAGGTGTATTAGGCGAGCAGCATAGTTTAAGGTGGACTGGAGGGGGCGAGGGTGCTAGCTGGAAGGCCATGGAGAAGGGTGTTACAGTAGTCTAGGCGGGAGATTGAGGGCATGGACTAGCATCTTTGTAGTTTCAGGGGTGAGGAAGGAGCGGATTCGGTGGATGTTCTTGAGTTGGAGGCGGCAGGAGGTATTGAGGGTTTGAATATGCGACTTGAAGGATAGGTCAAAGTCTAAGGTTATCCCAAGGCAGCGGACTTGTGGATCTGGGGTGAGAGTGGTTCCATTAATTTTGATAGATGGGTCAGGTAGGTGGATCCTGCGTGGAGGGATGAAGATTATGAACTCTGTTTTCTCCATGTTGAGTTTGAGAAAGTGGGAGGAGAGAAAGGAGGCTACGGCTGCTAGACATTCTGGGACTCTAGACAACAGGGAGGTAATGTCTGGTCCAGAGAGATATATTTGGGTGTCGTCAGCATAGCAATGGTAATGGAAACCGTAGGATTCTATGAGTTGGCCAAGGCCTAGGGTGTAGATTGAGAACAGGAGGGGTCCTAGGACGGAGCCTTGGGGGACACCTACAGAAAGAGGGCGTGGCGGGGAGGTGGTGTGCGAGTGGGAGACGCTGAATGTGTGGTTGGTGAGGTAGGAGATCCAGGAAAGGGCCAGGTCTGAGATGCCAAGGGATGAGAGAGTTTCTAGCTGGAGGGAATGGTCGACTGTGTCAAAGGCAGGAGGTCGAGGAGGAGGAGGACAGAATAGTGACGTTTGGCTTTGGCAGTTAGAAGGTCGTTCGTGACCTTGGTTAGGGCAGTGATGGGGGTCTGAAGCCTGACTGTAGTCTGTCAAAGAGCATATTGGACGAGAGGTAGGAAGATAGTTTTGAATGGACGTGTTGCTCTAGTAGTTTTGAGGCGTAAGGGAGCAGTGAGATGGGGCGATAGTTGGCCGGAGAGGACGGGTCCAGGGAGGGTTTCAAAAGTATAGGTCTGACGGTAGCATGTTTGAAGGCGGAAGGGAAGGATCCAGTGGTTAGGGATAGGTTGAAGAGATGGGTTAGGGCAGGAGTAATGTCTTCCGAGTGTTTTGGGATGAGATGTGACTGGATTGTGTCGAGTGCACAGGAGGTGAGGTGAGATTTAGAGATTAGGATAGAGAGCTTTTCATCAGTGATGGTGGAGAAACGGGTTAAAGATGATGAGCACCGAGCAGTTGGATAGAGTGGTTGTTGGGGGTGTAGGGTGAGACTGTCTCTGATGGTGTCAATTTTGCTTTTGAAATAAGAGGCAAAGTCATCAGCTGTGATAAGTGATGTCGGAGGGGGCGCAGGAGGACGGAGGAGGGAGTTGAAGGTAGTGAATAGCTGTTTGGGGTTGCGGGATAGGGCAGATATTAGTGTGGTGAAGTAGACCTGCTTTGCAGAGTTGAGTGCGTTCTTGAATGTGAGAACTGCCTCTTTATACCTAAGGAAGTCTTCCTGGGAGTGGCTTTTCTTCCAGAGGCGTTCTGCAACCCGTGAGGCACGTCTCAGTTTTTTAGTCAGGTCAGTGTGCCAGGTTTGCCTATTGATCGGCCGGGTTCTGGTGTTAGTGAGAGGGGCCACAGAGTCAAGGGCTGAAGTAATGGTGGTGTTATAGAAGTCAGCAGCAGTATCTGCGTCCTGGAGTGAGGATATGTCAGCGAGCGGTCGGAGAGAGTCTGAGAGCGTGCGGATGTCAAGGCGATTAAGGTTCCTGCGGGGGTGTGTTGGTTTAGGGGTTGGTGGTTCAATTACAGAGGAGAGGGCTGAGAATGTCAGCAGGTTGTGATCGGAGAGCGTGGATGGAGAGTTAGAGAGATTGACTAGAGAGCAGAGGCGGGTGAATATGAGGTCCAGCGTGTGCCCCTTTATGTGGGTGGCAGAGGAGGACCATTGAGAGGTTAAAGGAGGTAGTGAGTGACAGAAGACTGAAAGCGGCGGGGTGGGATGTGTTAATGGGGATGTTGAAATCACCCATGATGATGGTGGGGGTGTCTGTGGATAGGAAGTGCATTAGCCAGGTGGTGAAGTGGTCGATAAAGGCAGTAGTAGGTCCTGGCGGTCGATATATGACGGCCAGTTGAAGGTTGGAGGGTGAGTAAATGCGAACAGAGTGCACTTCAAAGGAGGGGAGGGTGAGAGCAGGTAGCGGTTGGATTGGGGCAAAGGAGCAATTGTCAGACACAGGGGCACACCGCTAATGAGGCGAAGTGAGGCGGCCGCTCCAGGCGGCACTGTCCGTCACTGTCTGGGGGGCGGCATTTTTACTATTCAATACAAACCAGCCTAGGACAGGCTGCTTTAAAAAATACAACGCTGAGCGGGGCCTGTCCTGGGCTGGTTTACGAGACGTCCACATCACAGCGCAGGCGGCAATACAATGAAGTCATCGCGCCTCCTATGCTGAGACACAGATGTCGCGGACAAGAGGAGGCGGCGGCTCCATCAAGGGAGGTAGGTGAGGATAAGTTTTTTATTTATATAAGTAGGCCGTTACCTGCTGGAGTAACCCCAGCAGGTGACGGCCTATTTATTTCACTACCCGGCATCTGCTCGTGGCCGCCTCCGCTTCCCCCTTCTGCTATGGGACGCAGAAGAGGGGGAGCAGAAGCAGCTGTGAGCAGCCGCGGGCATCGGTAAGTGAGTCCTCGGGCCTCAAAAACTACTAGTATTATACTCCGGGGTCTTTTCAGATCCCAGAGTATAATAATCGGAGACCCAGGGGAGGTGAGGGAACATAAAAACATATGCTACTCACCTCTCCTGCGATCCGATGTCACTCCGAGCAGGCTTGGGCACTCTGGTGATGTCATCAGGTCGCGTCGCCGGTCTGATCACGTGACGTCTGTGCGCAATTAGCCAGGGCCAAAAGCTGCCTGGAGTGCACCGGTGTCCAGGATAGGTAAGTAACACTAGTTTTTATGTTTGTCAGCTCCCCTGGGTCTCCGATCATTATACTCTGGGGTCTGAAAAGATAATAATAAGTATAATAATAGTTCGTGGGTGGGCAACTATGGGGCACAATACTGTGTGCAGGAGCCACTATGGAGCCTAATACCAGTGCAGGGGCCATTAGGGAGCATAACACAAGTGCAGGGGCCACTATGGAGCACAATACCGTTGCAGGGGCCACTAGGGAGCATAATACAAGTGCAGGGGCCACTATGGGGCATAATACCATGTGCAGTGGCCACCAGGGAGCAGAATACTGTGTGCAGGGGCCACTATGGAGCAGAATACCATGTGCAGGGGCCACTAGGGAGCATAATACCGTATGCAGGGGCCACTAGGGAGCATAATACAAGTACAGGGGCCACTAGGGAGCATAATACCGTGTGCAGGGGCCACTAGGGAGCATAATACCGTGTGCAGGGGCCACTAGGGAGCATAATACCATGTGCAGGGGCCACTAGGCAGCATAATACCATGTGCAGGGGCCACTAGGGAGCATAATACCATGTGCAGGGGCCACTAGGGAGCATAATACCGTGTGCAAGGGCAAATATGGAGCATAATACCAGTGCAGGGGCCACTATGGGTCATAATACTGTGTTCAGGGGCCACTATGGAGCATAATACCGTGTTCAGGGGCCACTATGGAGCATAATACCGTGTTCAGGGACCACTATGGAGCATAATACCGAGCGCAGGGGCCACTATGGGGCATAATACCATGTGCAGGAGCCCATATGGAGCATAATATCAGTGCAGGAGCCACTATGGAGCATAATACCGTGTTCAGGGGCCAATATGGAGCAAAATACCATGTGAAGGGGCCACTATGGGGCATAATACCGTGTGCAGGGGCTACTAGGGAGCATAATATCATGTGCAGGGGTTGCTGTGGAACATAATACCGTGTGCAGGGGGCGCTGTGGGGCATAATACCGTTTGCAGGGGCCACTATGGAGCATAATACTGTGTTCAGGGGCCACTGTAGAGCATAATACCGTGTGCAGGGGCCACTATGGAGCATAATACCGTGTGCAGGGGCCACTAGGGAGCATAATACTGAGTGCAGGGGTTTCTGTGGAACATAATACCGTGAGCAGGGGCCACTGCGGGGCATAATAGCATGTGCAGGGGCCACTATGGTACATAATACCGTGTGCAAGGGCCACTATGGAGCATAATACCGTGTGCAGGGGCCGCTGCGGGCCATAATACCATGTGCAAGGGCCACTGCGGGCCGTAATACTGTGTGCAGGGGCTGCTGTGGAACATTATAGTGTGTGTAAATGGGGCAGTATAAACAGGGGCTATGGCGTCTGTTTATATCATACGCTGTCTGTTTATAGTGACCGTGTGATGTAATTCCAGCCTTGTCACATAGACGTGTATAGAACGAGGCTGTAGTTACATTACATGGCTGCTATGAGATGAATGACACTATGTAAACAGAGAAGCGGTCACGTCACTTACACAGGTACCAGGGTTCATTCAAACAGCTGATCAGTAGGGGTCCTGGGTTTTTGAGCCCCACTGATTAGTTTATTAATGACCTAGAAAACCTTTCAATTAGTTAACACCTGGGGTATTATTAATAGGGAGCACTATTTATGGGGGGAGACATGGACATTATTAATATAAAGATGCACTTGGGGGTATTATTCATTATGGGGGTGGGTTATATCATATATTTTATAATTGGGGGTAGCAGCAGGATGGGTGTGCAGGTGAGGACAATGTGGGTCAGGTGCCTGGAAAAGTGAGGAGCCAAAGATGTCTGTGTTGCAAACTTTACAGAGACAAGTCACAGCTGGAAGAAGTGGTCATGGTGGTCCAAAGGGAAGAGAAGGGAAATGTGACCAATTAGTCAGAGATGTCACCTGTAAGTCACAAAATGTTACTGCCCTGTATTCACCTAAATTATAGAGAATAAATACCTGATTGATGGGGGTCTGTGTGCTGAGTCCCCCACTGAACCTGAGAATTGGGTTTTTTCCCCCCACTGGGTGGGAATCCAGCCTGGCTGCAGCCATATATATAAGTTTGTCGCTTGGTGGATGCACGAACCCGCGTGGCTCTCATTCACTTCAATGGGAGTGCCGAAGATACCTGAAGTACAGTACTCAGCTATCTGCGGCACTCCTATTATAGAGAATGGGAGCCACGTGGGCTCGTCCATTCACCAAGCAGAAGATGTGTGAAGTTACTTTCATTGTTAATACCGTGTTGTTGATCTGATACTGAAGTAATACAGGAAGAAGAATTCTTAAAAACTGTTTTATAACTTTGTGTATTGTGTATATTGTGCGACGATAACAGTGTGTGAAGCTAGTAGCATGTAAACTCAATTTTTTTTTGGGGGGGGGGCGTCATTCAATAGTCCGCCTCAGGCAGCAAAGAGGCTAGGTTCACCACTGGTCAAACAGGAGTACGCCTACGCCTCCACCGGATTTATTGTTGGGGCAGGGAGTGTGTGAGAATTGCAGACCTCCATAGGAGAGGGCAGCACGGGAGGTGGTGTCTGAGGGTATTATCCACGTTTCTGTGAGACCTAGAAATGATAATTTATGAGAAATGAAGAGGTCATGGATGTAGTCAAGTTTATTGCATACAAAGCGAGCATTCCATAGTGCACCGGGAAGTGTATGGGGAGGGGCAGGAGCAGGTGAGATAGGTGTAAGATTTAGGGGGTTCTGTGCGCTGGTGGCGGTTGTGCGGAAAGATCTGACAGCAGGGAGGTGCTGGGGCGGTCCAGGATTAGGAGATATGTCGCCAGAAGTGAGGAGTAGCAGGGAGAGGGATAGCAGGTGTAAATAGGAGAGAGTGAGGGGAGGTTGTGTGTGTCTGTGGCGGAAAGCTTGCAGGTGTGTGAGTAGCTGAGCAGAGAAGGTCAGATGGTGAGGTAGAATAGATGGAGAGATAAAGATATTCTTAGTGACATGGCTGGTTTGAGGTGGAAAAGTGGTTTTTACAAGTATGGGAAGAACAACAGTGATTATAGTGAGAAGCATTTCTATACTATATAAATAAGCGTCCTTTTAGTGGCTAGTTACCTTCTGTTCCTTTCTGGCCTATGTCTGGCCTATACACTTAGAACTACACTTGGAACTGCGCTGACCAGGTAATAGCTGACCACTGGCTGCAAATTTATACTAACTGGTAATACGTTTATTTCATGTGTATCAGGTGTGAATAGGGGGTGTGGAAACAGCAGATAGAATCAGACGTTGGGAAGGCGTAGGTGAGAAGAAGCAGGGAGAAGGAGACAGTGGCTTCAAAGTTAATGCATTAATAAAGTGTAGGACACATACCAGCAGATAGATAGATAGATATATTTAACACAGCATTAGATGTAGATTTGTATGGAGGGGTAAGATCAGTATATATATTGCATTAGATCTATTGCACGCTACCAAAGGCAATGTGAAATAGAAGTGAAGGCATTTTGCTATTCACTGCGTTACAGTAGTATTGCAGTGAATAGTATGAGAGATCAGACCCCCTAGGTTTCAAGGTCCCTAGGGGGTCTGATCATGAAAGTAAAAGAAGAAAAAAAAGTTTTTAAAAGTATAAAAAAAACACAAAAAATCTAAAAGTTAAAATCATCCCCCTTTCCCTAGATCAGATATAAAAGTAAATAAACAAAAGTAAACATAAACACATTAGGCATCCCCCCGCTCCAAAATTCACAAACTATTAAAATATTTATCCTATATGGTGAACGGCGTAGCGGCAAAAAAAAAATTAAAATAGCCAAATAGTGTTTTTTTCAACACTTTGCCTCCTATAAAAAATTGAATAAAAGTGATCGAACCATCAGATCTATCCCCAAATGGTATCAGTAAAAACATCATCTAGTCCCGCATAAAAAGATGCCATACCCAGCTCCATACATGTAAATATGAAAACGTTACAGGTGTCACAATATGGCGATACAAAATTTCATTTCATTTTTTAAAAGGTATCAAAACATTACAAATACTATATAAACTTGGTATCGCCATGTTCGTACTGACCCGCAGAATACAGGTAACATGTCATTTTTACCACACAGTGAACACCTTAAAAATTAAACCCATATGAAATTGGAACAAATGCATTTTTCTCCAGTTGCACCTCATTCTGAATTTTTTTTCCAGCTTCCCAGTACATTGCACAGCATATTGAATGGTGCCATTACAAAGTACAATTTGTTTTGCAAACAATAAGCCATCATGTGAGTCTGTGAACTGAAAAATGAAAAAGTTATGGCTCTTGGAATGTGGGGAGGGAAAAACGAAAATGAAAAATGGCTGTGTCTTTAAGGGGTTAAATACACTGGCATGGTTCAGTTAGGCTTTTTTTCTTTTTCCTTTTTTTTTTCTAATTTGCTGAAAATGAGTCCTGTACTAGTCTATAACAGCTTCCACAGTGTACAGTTGAAGGTACACCTCACTTAACTGCACCATAACAGGTCACATGATTCAAACAGACCCTAGGCAACTGTGCTTGTTGGGCATTTTCTCTATAGCCTTAGTGAAAAACAGGCCTAGGCGCATAGCTAGTAATTACCCATTTTCAATCCAGACAGAAAGTGCCTGAAAACAGCATGAAATTTTGGTAGGAAAATCCTGCCCAAACTAAAAAAAAAAGGATCTTCATGGGAGATTCATAATACCATGCAGGCCATATTCCAAATATCTGGGCTCTTTACCCTGTTCCTAAACAGGTTTTGGATACCAGACTACCAATGTAAAACAGGAATACTGCAATTAGGACCAAGGATCGCCACTGATGTCTTCGATAAAATCCTTTATTCAAACAAGACCAGAACGCGTTTTGAAGCTGAGAGATGCTCCTTTCTCAAGTATACTGTATATTTGGTTGCCAACCAAATCTTTGGCCCTAATTGCAGTATTCCTGTACCACGCTCAAGAGGCGGCGTTCCTGCGACTACCCCCGTACCATTTGATGTCTATACTTCTCTATATGCGCTACAGGGAATTGTGACTCTATCACAACCCCACAAGGTGAGCAGCTTATTCATAATCTCTTTTGCACTTTACGCCCAAATTGGCAATATTACACTAGGACCCACGCGGTGCAGTTTCTCTTTTTGTCTTTAACAGTAACCAATGTAAAACAGTCAGCCCTGGTGATTACAATGGCAGGACTGGCAAAAACATAAGTAAAAGGAATAGCCTTACTTTGTTAATCTTCCATAGGTAATTGCTGAATAGTTAAAATTGTATTGTGTGATGTTTTTAAATATAGATGAACTATAATATATATATATATATATATATATATATATATAACAGTACAGACCAAAAGTTTGGACACACCTTCTCATTCCAAGAGTTTTCTGTATTTTCATGACTATAAAAATTGTAGATTCACACTGAAGGCATCAAAACTATGAATTAACACATGTGGAATTATATACTTAACAAAAAAGTGTGAAACAACTGAAAATATGTCTTATATTCTAGGTTCTTCAAAGTAGCCACCTTTTGCTTTGATTACTGCTTTGCACACTCTTGGCATTCTCTTGATGAGCTTCAAGAGGTAGTCACCTGAAATGGTCTTCCAACAGTCTTGAAGGAGTTCCCAGAGATGCTTAGCACTTGTTGGCCCTTTTGCCTTCACTCTGCGGTCCAGCTCACCCCAAACCATCTCGATTGGGTTCAGGTCTGGTGACTGTGGAGGCCAGGTCATCTGGCGTAGCACCCCATCACTCTCCCTCTTGGTCAAATAGCCCTTACACAGTCTGGAGGTGTGTTTGGGGTCATTGTCCTGTTGAAAAATAAGTGATGGTCCAACTAAACGCAAACCGGATGGAATAGCATGCCGCTGCAAGATGCTGTGGTAACCATGCTGGTTCAGTATTCCTTCAATTTTAAATAAATCCCCAACAGTGTCACCAGCAAAGCACCCGCACACCATCACACCTCCTCCTCCATGCTTCACGGTGGGAACCAGGCACGTAGAGTCCATTCATTCACCTTTTCTGCGTCGCACAAAGACACGGTGGTTGGAACCAAAGATCTCACATTTGGACTCATCAGACCAAAGCACAGATTTCCACAGGTCTAATGTCCATTCCTTGTGTTCTTTAGCCCAAACAAGTCTCTTCTGCTTGTTGCCTGTCCTTAGCAGTGGTTTCCTAGCAGCTATTTTACCATGAAGGCCTGCTGCACACAGTCTCCTCTTAACAGTTGTTGTAGAGATGTGTGCTGCTAGAACTCTGTGTGGCATTGACCTGGTCTCTAATCTGAGCTGCTGTTAACCTGCGATTTCTGAGGCTGGTGACTCGGATGAACTTATCCTCCGCAGCAGAGGTGACTCTTGGTCTTCCTTTCCTGGGGTGGTCCTCATGTGAGCCAGTTTCTTTGTAGCGCTTGATGGTTTTGGCCACTGCACTTGGGGACACTTTCAAAGTTTTCCCAATTTTTCGGACTGACTGACCTTCATTTCTTAAAGTAATGATGACCACTCGTTTTTCTTTACTTAGCTGCTTTTTTCTTGCCATAATACAAATTCTAACACTCCATTCAGTAGGACTATCAGCTGTGTATCCACCTGACTTCTGAACAACACAACTGATGGTCCCAACCCCATTTATAAGGCAAGAAATCCCACTTATTAAATCTGACAGGGCACACCTGTGAAGTGAAAACCATTTCAGGTGACTACCTCTTGAAGCTCATCAAGAGTGTGCAAAGCAGTAATCAAAGCAAAAGGTGGCTACTTTGAAGAACCTAGAATATAAGACATATTTTCAGTTGTTTCACACTTTTTTGTTAAGTATATAATTCCACATGTGTTAATTCATAGTTTTGATGCCTTCAGTGCGAATCTACAATTTTTATAGTCATGAAAATACAGAAAACTCTTGGAATGAGAAGGTGTGTCCAAACTTTTGGTCTGTACTGTATATATATGTGTGTGTGTGTGTGTGTGTTTTTGAAATTTTCTTGTGTGGGTTATTTGGGTCTGCAGTTATTGGTTTTTAATGTGGTGAACCATAACCACTTTGCTAGTGTGCATACTTATTTGACTTACTTAGCACTGACTGTATGTGATATAATTCTATGAGTAAACTTTAAGCTAACACAAGAAAATGGATTTGCCTACTATCAGTTTCTTTGTATGCAGCACTGACGTAAGTGATACAATGCTCACTTAACCCAGTGGCAACAAATTGTTCATACATTTCTCTCTCATTTAGTATATGTAAGTATTCTGCAGTTATGATCCCATGACGCAGCACAGGGTTTTTACTGAGATGCGTGTGGGTATGCACAGTACAGTAAAATATGTAAATACTATCTCAATGAGCAAGTTGTTTTCTTGGAAATCAGACATCAAATGTCTGCATGTCATTAAAAGTCTGTGTTCATCATTATTGTTTGAAAGCCTTAAAATAGTACTTGTCTAAATTACTATGAAGTAGACAGTTGACCAAGATGTACTCATACAATTCTTAACAGACAACTCATTTTAGGTTATTTTAATTACCAGTCTGATTGGAAGACAATATTTTACCTCACATTTGAAGGTGGATTTGCCCATATATTAAAAATCTGCATTATCTTCAGCTCTAAAATATACTGTCTCAGATGTAATCTAATCTAAATGGGAACTGTTTAATTAACCCCTACTGTACTGTCAGATAGCTCTATTAGGGCTTGTCTTCTGTAGGACGAACTGTGCTTACTTTTGGCACCATTTAATATTCCGTAAGATGTACTAGGAAGCTAGGAAGCTGAAATTGGTAAAAAAAAAAAAAAAAAAAACAGTTGTGATTTTTTTTTTTGGGGGTGTTGTTTTTACAGCATTCACTATGCAATAAAAATGACAGATTACTTTTTTTATCTGTAGATCATGGAAATACCAAATATATACTTTTAATAACTTTAAAAAGGCTTGAAAACTTTTGTCAAAACAAGAAAGTTTTCTTTGCATTGCCATATTCTTCCCCCCATAACGTTTCGTACAGATCTTTAAACATATCTGTCTACATATCTGTATGAGAGCTATTTTTGGGAGGGGGGTGAGCTGATGTTTTTAGTGGTAACATTATGGGGTTCATATAACTTTTTATTCAATTCTGCAATTTGCACATTTTACACTTTTTTTTCTTTTATGTCGTTCACCATTCAGGAGAAATAATTTTATATTTTCATAGTCTGGGCATTTTCAGATGTATATCTAATTTATTTGTTTTTTTATATGTGATTTCGGTGAAGGAGATGATTTACATTTTTATTTTTTAAAACTTTTTTCTACTTTTTTCACATTTATTTTTAGTCCTCCTGGGTGGTTCCATTGCTCATATATACTGCAATACTTCTCTTTTGTAGAATGTTATATATATACTGCACTTTTATTACACCCTTCCTCTGGGGGTTTTCAATTAATCTCAATATGGGGGCACCAATGTGTTGCAATGGACTAGATGTCCCCACCTGAAAGAAAATAAAAGGTTATTTCCACAAGGGGTAATTTACATATAACCTTCCAAGGGGCT
Source organism: Leptodactylus fallax (assembly GCA_947044405.1). Classification (NCBI taxonomy): domain Eukaryota; kingdom Metazoa; phylum Chordata; class Amphibia; order Anura; family Leptodactylidae; genus Leptodactylus; species Leptodactylus fallax. The sequence continues at coordinate 333,738 of CAMRHE010000294.1, read as the reverse complement.
GTTCCTTTTGAATTTGGGACTAATTTTAAAAAAGCCAAAATGTTTAGGGGTACAAGAGCAATCAAATGATGTATAACGTTTAGCATTTTGCACTTGACACCAGTTCCTCCTCAACCTAAACTTACATTGCAAAGTAAGAATTAAATTAAGGAGGCTCCTTGACTGTATTGGACCTGTAGTTTACGCGTTTGGCTAAATAGTCTAAGGGTTTGCAGATATTGCCTGCATGCTATAAAAATATTAAGCTTATTTAGATTTATTGTCATTGACATGTGGCATTATTCATAACATGCTTTCAGGATTGTCAACCTGTTTTTTTTCTGAACAACTTAACAAAAACTTAGTTATCATTTTAATGGACACATTGATAAAACCTAATAAATCATAAAGATAAGTAATACAGGTCAAAAGCTTGGAGTTTAACCATATGAACACATTAGCAGACTTCACTATGAATTATAAACTAATGATAAAAACAATCACAATAAACTGTACAGTATCCTCCATCTTCAAAGAATCTGAAAAAAGTCCACCATTTCTTACAGGCCAAACAGAAATTTAGAGGCAGTTGGTATTAATTTTTGTATAGCAATGTTAAACAACCAGAATGTAATATGCCACCTTCTGGCAAAGCTATAGTTAACTGAGAAATATTAAAATGCATATCTGCAATTTAGTGTTCTTATATTAAGGTTTTACAGGAAGATATGTAAAAAAACACAACAAAAATGATGAGTCATATTGTGATCACCTGATTCACACGTTTTCCACACTCACGCATTTCCTGACAGGTTGGGCAGAGGTGCTGTAGGGTGGGGGCATGGGAGTGTCAGAGGAATAGAAGGATTTTCTGGGTAATATGTAAGGTTTCTTACATGAGATATGAAAAAGGAATCTGTATGGAAAAAGTTACACACAAGATAATCTACACGTCTTATGTTTTCACAAATGTTTTACTATACCTGTGAAGTGTTTTATATTCATATGACAACACAAAACCACACAATGAAAATGTACAATATTTGTTTAGCTATCATTAACAACTTATGGTGATATTTCCATACTCTAAAGTTTGTCTTTTTTCTCACACAAATCCTTAACTTGCCATGTTTTCAGGAATTTCATTTAAAAAAAAAAAATAGCAATGATACACTGTTGTACTCTTGTAGGGTTATTTAACTACACTCTTCAACATTGAATTTGCAACACCATGAAGGAAAAGTCTTAAGGTTAATAACATGCAAAATATACAGAATGGAAGCAAAATATTCAAACTATCTCAATGTATTCAATATGATATGGTATGAACATCATATAAACACACTTACATACAGTGTCGGACTGGGATGTCTAGGGCCCACCAGTGGAATTGTTTCTAGGGGCCCACTGCCAGGACCCCTGCAGATTAGCTGTACCGAGACAGAGTGGTTAAAGGAAATAACATGTCGGGACCCATGCTGCTCACCCGCCATACGAAGTGCACCACTGCACTACATAAACTACAAGTAAACTAAACTACACTCTGTATGGCAAGTGAACAGTGTGGCTCCTAGAATTGTTACCATTACCTGTAGCTGCATTGTCCTGGAATAACTGATCTGCAGAGGTCCTGGCTGTTGTACCCCCGCAGATGTAATATAGATGGCCTATCTTAAGGACAATAAATATTAGAAAGATGGATAAATCCTTTAAAGAGATTGTCCAGGAATTGGAGCAACCTATGTTGCGAGCAGGAGGTGTAAAATAAAAAAAAATAGATAAATAAAAAAGCATACTCCATTGTCCGCTGCCAGTGTCCATTCGGTCTCCTGCCGGCACCTTCTTGATGGTAGTCCTGCACCTCATGTGACCGCTAAGACCAATTAGGTACAAGATTTCTAGAAATGAAGTGCCACCATGAGACCGAACAGACACAGGAGGGGGAAAACAGGGTGCTGGGGACAGGTGAGTATGCTTTTTTTTTTTTTTTAATTTTTACACCTCCCTGGCCTCCACAGTGGTCACTCCAATTTATGCACAACCTCTTTAAAGGGGTTGTCTGGGCCCAATTTTTTTAATGGCCCCCAATACAGTGGTCTCTGCACTGGTCCCCCGTACTGTATGAGGAACAGTGATGGGGCCATGATATTGTGTGGGGGCAGTGATGGAGGCTAACATCCAGTGGGGGGTACATTAAACTGTGTGGGGCATGTTAATGGGGTTGTCCAGGGTTAGCTTTTTTTTATGGCCTATCCTCAGGATATCCTGGCCATAAATACCTGATCGCCAGGGGGATGACGCACGGCCCCATCAGCTGTACGAAGCCACTTCCGGCGCCCATTCTATACACAACACAGGGCCGGAAGCAGAAAGCTTCATCTGCTGTACAGCAGCCCAGCGCCTTCACTGCAGCTCAGCTCCCACTGACTTCAATATGTGCTGAGATGCAGTGAAGGGGCCCGGCTAATATACAGTGGGCAGAGCTTTCTGCTTCTGGCCCCGTATTGAGTACAGGACGGGTGCCAGGAGTGGCTCCGAACAGCTGATCGGTCCGGGATCGGCCCCCTACAGATCAGGTATTTATGGCCTATCCTGAGGATAAATCATAAAAAATTCTGCCTGGACAACTCCTTTAATATAACCACCTAATGCCAAACACTTTAAAGGGAGTCTATCATTGAAATTTTAAATTTTTAGCTAATGCTATATTCACGTAGTCCTTATAAAGGCTATTGTAGGCATACCTTTTATTTCCTGACTCTTGCCGGCGTTTTTCAGAGAAAGCCTTTTTCTTGATATGTAAATTAGCTTCAATATGTAAATTAGCTTTGCTTCTTCCTCCTACAAGGGCTACGTGAATATAGCCTTAGCTAAAAATTTAAAATCTCAATGATAGACTCCCTTTAAAGAGGTTGTCCAGCATAATTTTTTTTATTGATTTATTTTATTATTCGTCTGGGGGAGGTGAAAAACACCCCCCCAAAAAAAACCTACTCACCTATCCCCTGTGCTCCGGTGTCTTCCCAGCAGGGTCCGGTTCTGCAGCTCCACTGTCTTCTTTTGCCGGAAGTCCTCACTGGCACAGGTAGTCATGTTCAGTGGGAAGAAAACAGAGCTGCAGGAATGAAATGCGTTGGAAAACAATCGGCACAGAAGAATAAATTTTGGGTTTCTTTTTTTCACCTGCCCCGGCCTAATTAAAAAAAAAAAGTTATCCTGGATAACCCCTTTAATGTCCCCCAGTATATTAGCCCCCATCACTGCCCCCCCCAATATAATGGCCCCATCAATGGTCCCCATACAATATAGGGGACCAGTAAAGAGACCACTGTATGGGGGGGGAATAGTGAAGGGGCCACTGTATGGGGGGGGAGAATAGTGCAGGGGCCACTATATGGGGGGGATAATAGTGCAGGGGCCACTATATTGGGGGAATAGTGCAGGGGCCACTATATGGGGGGGGATAGTGAAGGGTTCACTGTATGGCCCATACAGTATCCCCTTCACTGGTCCCCCCCATAGCAGTTTTGGGTGATTACGTACCTGTCTGCTCCACGGTCCCGCTCTTTCTTGCTCAAGGCACACTGATATGACGTTATGTGCACCCGGAGCTGGAAGAAGAAAGAGGCGAGAACAGTTAGGTAAGTATCGGAGCTTAGCTTGTAAGCCACAGGCTCAATGTGGCCCGTGGCCTATAAGTCTGTGAGCAGTACTGTAGAGCAGGAAACCTGTGGCTTTCTGCTCTACTAGTATCCGAACCTGGTCGGTGTTGAGCAGGAGCGGGATGAGGTAAATGATTCTCCCAGGTTCTCCGTATCGGAGCTTAGCTTGTAAGCCACAGGCTCAATGTGGCCCGTGGCCTATAAGTCTGTGAGCAGTAGAGCAGGAAACCTGTGGCTTTCTGCTCTACTAGTATCAGAACCGGGTCGGTGGCGAGCAGGAGCGGGATGAGGTAAATGATTCTCCCAGGTTCTCCCCGGTTTTGCGATCCAATTTTAATAAACAGATCGCAAAACTGGGGAGAAGCTGCCAGAATCACTTACCTCATCCTGCTCCTACTTGCGGCCTGTCCTTTTCCCGCAGCAGCCTGGGCCCTTTGCATCGCACATTACGTCATCGTGACGTGATGCGCGACGCACAGGGAGCACTGGCCTGGAGCGGGGAGAGGTAAGTGAATGGGGGCCTTACCGCATCTCCACTGCCTATCAAAAAAAAAATGGCAGTGGAGGTCCGGTAGTGCCCCCTAAAGGCACGGGGCCCACGGGGGGATTCACCGGTTCCCCGGTGGGACAGTCCGACCCTGCTTACAAACCGTGGTATGCCATCAGTATGGTTATTAATAGTCTGAGAAATGTTATACCACACTGAATGCACTTGGGCATGCAAATCACCAAGATTGGCTGCTCCCTTCTCTGTGTTGCAGGAGACACATAATTTACCTGCAAAGGAAGCATATACCTATGCTAGATAGGTTTAATATCGGTCTAACGCCACCTCAGCTCAACTACACTTGCCACAGCCAGCCGCCGACCTCTTACACCCACAGACTTCCCCAGCTGCATATAAGACTAAGATTTTGTATCGTACTTTGAACATGGATTGTACCTTTCGGAAGACTAAACATATGTGCCTTTGGGAAGATGATCTAGGCTGCAGATTTGAGGCTAGTCACTGGCGGGAGGCAATTAGATGGACTATGCAATCTACGGAATGTGCCTCACACTGGGAGCAATATAGCAAATTACTCCTACGCTGGTATTACCCTCCCCTACGCCTAGCTAAATTCTATCCATCGTGTCCATCGGGCTGTTGGAGAGGTTGCGGAGAGATTGGCACATTGTTCCATGTGTTCTGGCACTGCCCGCTCATTCCTGCCCTTTTAGGATTCTGTATTTTCGTTACTCAATAAACTGTGGTGGAGTGGTAGGCTCTACACCCGAACTAGCACTCCTCTTGCTGGGCATTCATATGACGCCAAGCAGATATAGAACCGTCATATGCCAGGTACTTGGGGCTGTGTAAGGGTTAAAACATAATTTGTATTATATTCTATAACGCAGTATACAGAAGACACAGGGTGAAATGTTCTGCAGACAGACTGCATAGTTTACAGATAGAATACAGACTCAGAGTCTGGGAGGAATATCAACAGTTTTGCTGTTCTCAGCGATCTACCATTCTCAGGAAAGATAAGGAGAACATTTAGACTAGGTGAAAAGGAAACATCTGGGGTGATGGGAAACTGAACAACTTTGTCTGGTAACGGAACTGGAAAACCCATATATGTACATTGATCACATGACTGTTATGTAACTGAGCTTACCTTTAAAACTGTATTGAACTACGCAATAAAGAAGAAACGGTTCATACACGATACCTGTGTACGTCTTGTTTCCCGAGCGCTCGAAACTGGTTATTTATTTAATTAGGATTACGGTGACATCCATCCCGGGGGAACTTAACCCCCAACAGGCTGCTTGTCTGCTTATTGCACGTAGATGGAAATCTACCTCCTGTCCGACCTTGATGGAGTTGATTTCAGTGGTATCATTGAATTATCAATATGAGCACATCTACGCATGCAATGGTGGAAGCCTGGACAGATTCAGGAAGCATTGAGCAACCTCATTCCCTCCACCGTACACCCTTTGATGGTCTATACGCCTTAGCCATTACTGGCACCCTGAGTATCTTATATTCTCTTAATTTCCTAGGGGGGTACCCTGCTTGAGTGTTCTTGGAATGCCTATACACTATCTTCCTCATTAATTAATTAATTACTCTTAAAGTTGATAACTGGTAGCAGATAGATCTGCACACGGGCTTGCGTGGCAGGCCATCCGCTTTGTGGGATACTGAGAGTGATCCGATCCGATCTGATTTTATTCCTCAGGCCTGTTCCTATGTTGATTTGGTCATTTGTTCATTTGTTTTGTTTTGTTCCTTTTCCCGCCTGTCTTGATCTCCCCTCCTCCCCTTCCCCATGGCAAGACTTGCTTAATGTTCATGCCACCTTTTTATCATGTTCTGCTACTCATATGTATAAAAAGACTTATATGCTCTTAATTTACATTGTGAAATGTATCTCTGCTATGGCTGTACTTCACATGAGTCTTTTCTATTTCCCTTTTTATATGCAGTTTGTAAAGCCATGATTGTTTTCTATGTTTGTGTTATGTTTGACATTTGTATTGTATTCCTTTAATAAAAACTATTGATATAAAAAAAAGATTGGCTGCTGGTAGTGTCTTGATGGGAAACAAGCCCAGAGATGCTACAGGCTATGGTAGCATGTTTAGGCTATGCAGACTGCGCACAGTAGAATGAGCAACATGCAGCCTGGCATCGTCCTGCTGAAAAATGGCTCCTGGGATATTTTGAAGAAATGGCTATACCACTGGTTCCACAACCAAATCAAAGTAATGTCGAGTTGTTATTGTACCTTAAATAAAGAATAGACAGGTTTAGCAACAATACTTTATGCCATCCCCACACCTTAATCCTGGGAATAAGACCGATGTGACATTCTCTTGTGAAAGCCTCCATATGGTGTTGCCTACATGGCCTCCAGACCAATTTTCAGCTATCATTGTGTCTGAGACAACAGTGGGACTCACTGAAGAGGATAGACCTCCACTCCAGCCTCCATTACTGTTTTGCTGTGTACCATAATGGCAGTTGAGAGCAGGGGTGTGAGGTCAATGAAACACCTATAGCTGGATGTCTGGCTTGTAATACAGTGTTGTGCAAACGCCTTTTGCTGATTTGTGTTGACACTGTTTGCCACCCCAGGCTTGGGATGTGATGTTCAATTTCACTTGCAGTACAGAATGGGTGACTATGCTCTATTTTTCGAATCAGATGATCCATATGTGCAGGGGTTTGTCTCTGTGCACCTCTTGCTGTTATTCAACTTCATCATTGGTCTCCCAATCACTAGGGCATGCAGCTTTGAACACTGCTGACAACTTGGCCTAGGTGCATAGCACCTAGTCTGTTGGAGTGATAAACCAAGGTCTCTCAGTTCAAGGATTCTGTCTGTTTGAAACTGATGTTAACATCAACAAACAGGAGATTGTACAATTATCCCATACCGCTTGACTCAATTTTTGATGTTTCACGTGGCTAAAAACTTTGCTTTCAATAGGACTTTTATGCTCCTCCCACATGCCACAGATTGAAGTTAGGTGCTTGGACATTCAAGATCTTAGCAACACCTGCTATTTCTTTGATTTGCATAACTTTATGGCAGGGGTTTCAAACTCATTTTCTCTGAGGGCCACATCAGCCTTATGGTTGTCTTCAAAGGGCCGTTAGGTATTACCATAGGTAATAATTCCCTTCCCCCAGGTAATAGTAGCCCCATAGGTAATAGTGCCTTAATTATGCCCCCCAGGTAATAATGTTCCCCATGTAGATATTAGTGACACAAGTAATAATTACATATTTAATTTCATACTTACCTGTTCTTCTTGCAAGATTTTCACTTTGTACATTAATTTTTGGGAAGCACTCTTGGGTTCAAAATGATAATAGCCCTAAAGAAATTCCTTGAGGGGTGTATTTTTCCATTGTACTGGAACTGTAGGGGCTCTGCAAATGCGACATGGCACCTGAAAACTATTCCAGCAAAATCTGCCCTCAAAAAGCCAAATAGTGCTCTTTACATTCTGAGCCCCACCATTTACCCATACATCAATTTATAACTACATATTGTGTATTTCCATGTTCAGAAGAAATTGTGTAACAAACTGTGGTGTGTTTTTTCTTCTTTAACTACTTGAAAAAATGAAAAATTTAGGGGGTAAATGGCAATTTATGGGAAAAAAAGGAATTTTTCATTTTTACATCCCAAAGCTAATAAAATCTGTGAAACAGCTGTGAAGTTAAAATGCTCACCATACCCCTTAATAAATTCCGTGAGGGGAGTAGTTTTCAAAATGGGGCCACTTTTGGGGGGTTTCTATTGTACTGGTGTATTGTACTCTGCAAATGTGACATGGCGCCTGAAAACTATTCCAGCAAAATTTGCCCTCCAAAAGCCAAATAGTGCTCTTTCTATTCCAAGCACCCCCATGTACCCATATAGCAGATTACAACCACATATGGGGTATTGCCATGTTCAGGAGCAATTATTTAACAAACTGTGGGGAGCTTTTTCTCCATCAACTCCTTGTGAAAATGAAAACTTTGGAAATAAAGTGACGTTTTAGTAATTTTTCATTTACACATCCAATGTTAATAAAATCAGTGAAACGACTGTGGGGTCAAAATGCTCACTATACCACTTAAAAATTCTATGAGGGGTGTAGTTTCCAAAATTGGGTCACTTTTGGAGAGTTTCCATTGTATTGGTACTCTAGGGGCTCTGCAAATAAGACATGGCATCTGAAAACTATTCCAGCAAAATCTGTTTTTCAAACACCCAGTGTCACTCCTTCCCTTCTGTCGCTGTGTGCCCAACCATCAGTTTACACCCACATGTGGGGTATTTCTGTGCTCAGGAGAAATTGTGTAACAAACTGTGAGATGCATTTTCTCTTTTAATCCCTTGTGAATATGTTAATTTTAGGGATAAATGAATGTATTATTCAAAATAAATGAAATGGGGTGCAGTTTTGAAAATGGGGTTATTTATTGGGGATTCTAATATATAGGGCTTTATAATCCCCTTAGTTTGGGAAATTTTCTTGTAAATCTGGCAAATTGCTGTTACACTTGTAAGCCTTCTAACACCCAAAATAAATTAAAGTAAAATTAAACGATGATGCGGATATACAGCAGAGATATGGTAGATAATGTTTAATTTATTTGGGTGGTATGACTGTTGAAAAAGCAGAGCATTTCACATGTTGACAATTGCGATTTTTTTTTTTCCAAATATCCATCAAATTTCCTATTTTTTTTATAAATAAATATAAAAAAATAGATCAATGTTTACCAATAACATGAAGTACAATGTGTCAAGAAAAAACTTTCGCAAAATCACTTGTGTAAGATAAAGCGTCTCAAAGGTCCTTTTAGGCTGTGTCCCCAAAGGGTTAAAGGGGTATTCCCATGAACATAATCATATCTACAGTGCCTTGCAAAAGTATTCGGCCCCCTTGAACTTTTCAACCTTTTGCCACATATCAGGCTTCAAACATAAGGATATAAAATTTAAATTTTTTGGTGAAGAATCAACAACAAGTGGGACACAATCGTGAAGTGGAACGAAATTTATTGGATATTTTAAACTTTTGTAAAAAATAAAAAACTGAAAAGTGGGGCGTGCCAAATTATTCGACCCCCTTAAGTTAATACTTTGTAGCGCCACCTTTTGCTGCGATTACAGCTGCAAGTCGCTTGGGGTATGTCTCTATCAGTTTTGCACATCGAGAGACTGAAATTCTTGCCCATTCTTCCTTGGAAAACAGCTCGAGCTCAGTGAGGTTGGATGGAGAGCGTTTGTGAACAGCAGTTTTCAGCTCTTTCCACAGATTCTCGATGGGATTCAGGTCTGGACTTTGACTTGGCCATTCTAACACCTGGATACGTTTATTTGTGAACCATTTCATTGTAGATTTTGCTTTGTTTGGGATCATGGTCTTGTTGGAAGATAAATCTCCATCCCAGTCTCAGGTCTTATGCAGACTCCAACAGTTTTTATTCCAGAATGGTCCTGTATTTGGCTCCATCCATCTTCCCATCAATTTTAACCATCTTCCCTGTCCCTGTTGTATAGCAGGCCCAAACCATGATGCTGCCACCACCATGTTTGACAGTGGGGATGGTGTGTTCAGGGTGATGAGCTGTGTTGCTTTTACGCCAAACATATCGTTTTGCATTGTGGCCAAAAAGTTCGATTTTGGTTTCATCTGACCAGAGCACCTTCTTCCACATGTTTGGTGTGTCTCCCAGGTGGCTTATAGCAAACTTTAAACTAGACTTTTTATGGATATCTTTGAGGAATGGCTTTCTTCTTGCCACTCTTCCATAAAGGCCAAATTTGTGCTTTGTACGACTGATTGTTGTCCTATGGACAGACTCTCCCACCTCAGCTATAGATCTCTGCAGTTCATCCAGAGTGATCATGGGCCTCTTGGCTGCATCTCTGATCAGTCTTCTCCTTGTTTGAGATGAAAGTTTAGAGGGCCAGCCGGGTCTTGATAGATTCGCAGTGGTCTGATACTCCTTCAATTTCAATATGATCACTTGCACAGTGCTCCTTGGGATGTTTAAAGTTTGGGAAATCTTTTTGTATCCAAATCCGGCTTTAAACTTCTCCACAACTGTATCACGGACCTACCTGGTGTGTTCCTTGGTCTTCATGATGCTCTCTGCGTTTTAAACAGAACCCTGAGACTATCACAGAGCAGGTGCATTTATACGGAGACTTGATTACACACAGGTGGATTATATTTATCATCATCAGTCATTTAGGACAACATTGGATCATTCAGAGATCCTCACTGAACTTCTGGAGTGAGTTTGCTGCACTGAAAGTAAAGGGGACAAATAATATTGCACGCCCCACTTTTCAGTTTTTTATTTTTTACAAAATTTTAAAATAACCAATAAATTGCATTCCACTTCACAATTGTGTCCCACTTGTTGTTGATTCTTCACCAAAAAAATTAAAATTTTATATCCTTATGTTTGAAGTCTGAAATGTGGCAAAAGGTTGAAAAGTTCAAGGGGGCCGAATACTTTCGCAAGGCACTGTATATTTGTAGATAACATTTTTGTAGATATAAGTAGTTAAAAATTCTGCAGAGTTTTAAAGAATTTCTCTAAATATCTTAGTGGTGACAGTCTGTTGTCTTGATCGGTTGCCAATGGATACGAGCACAAATGCAGAAACTTTCTATGGCCTGGGACTTGTCAGGAACCCAGCCAGGATTTTCTAATTTTAGCTGGGTTATCAGACAGGGACTCTACATGTATCAGAAGATATCCTGGCCATTATAAGGAAATCATAACTGATTTTCTGACCTTAGAAAGGTCCTGCATTCATGGTAGTATCCACTGGCAACTGATCAAGACAACTTGTGACCATGAGATATTTAGAGAAAATCTTTAAAACTATGCAAAATGTTTAATTACTTATATTTGCAAAAATTTTGAACTTTTAATTATCTACAAATTTAAAAATGGCTGTTTGTGGGAATACCCCTTTAAGGAAAGAACAATGGACAACCAGAAAAGATCTTGCAGGGCCAACAATTGCTTGTAGACTGAGAGACCCTCTGTGGCTTCTAGCAACCATCTCCATGATCATATAAGCACTACGCATAGTGATGAGCCCTAGAAACATCAGTACAAGGGTCAAATGACTGACTCCATTATGAGCCCGTCTATTACTTCCTCTTTCTGCACCCTGAATAGAGCACATATATGAAAACACGCTGTTTGACTATAACATGACATTGCTTCTGTTTATGTATAAATGAGTTTTATTAAGAATTTTCAAATATATAACAGGAAAAAACAGCATAACACAACGTAAAATACAAAGGCAGGTCGGGGCTACAGGTCTTTTGATCAAAACAGTCCAAAAAGGTGCTTCTGCCAATGATACCCGGAACAGAAGTCCCAGCAATACTTAGTGATAATACAATAAACTGTTGGGGAAGACCCAGAGGAGATCCAGGAGGCCACACGGACGCGTCTGGCCCAGGTCGTTTTAACACATTGGTGGGCCTAGTGCAAAGGTTTCATAAGTGGTCCCCCCCATCACCACTCACTATTATACCCATCTGAAAGCAGCCAAAAACTGGGATTTTATATGGTGACATTCAATGGACGAAAATGTGTTCTGACTGAATGTTTCTGCCTGTCAGAAATGTTTTACACGTTCATCTTTAGTAATAATTGTCTTCGCTATTATTTTAGTGTGTAACCAATATCGCTAGAGAGGCGGTCGTTGTATTTTACTCTATAAAGATCAGGTATGGACAGGACAGGGACAATGAAAAAATGTAAACTTTATTGATGACTTTGAGTATGTGTTTCGTAAGTGTTTGCTGCAACTCTTTTGGCGCTTTGACTTGGATGATGGTAAATGTCTGGGTCACAACGCCAATAACTTCCTGGTTATGTTCAGAGGGGAATTACATAAGAATACCCCTGTGATTAACCTTAGTGGGGTATTACATTATCCCTCTATGTGACAATCAGAGAGCAAAAGTATAGTCCCTGCTACCCCCCTGGGGTCACAGCGGGGCGGAAAAGTATTTAGCCAGCCACTAATTGTGCAAGTTCTCCCACTTAAAAAGATGAGAGAGTCCTGTAATTGACATCATAGGTAGACCTCAAGTATGAGAGATAAAATGAGAAAACAAATCCAGAAAATCACATTTTCTGATTTTTAAAGAATTTATTTGCAAATTATGGTGAAAAATAAGTATTTGGTCAATAACAAAAGTTCATCTCAATACTTTGTTATATATCCTTTGTTGGCAATGACAGAGGTGAAACATTTTCTGTAAGTCTTCACAAGGTTGGCACACACTGTTGCTGGTATGTTGGCCCATTCCTCCATGCACATCTCCTCTAGAGCAGTGATGTTTTGGGGCTGTCACTGGGTAACACGGACTTTCAACTTCCTCCAAAGGTTTTGTATTGGGTTGAGATCTGGAGACTGGCTAAGCCACTCCAGAACCTTGAAATGCTTCTTACGAAGCCACTCCTTCGTTGCCCTGGTGGTGTGCTTGGGATCATTGTCATGCTGAAAGACCCAGCCACGTTTCATCTTCAATGCTCTTGCTGATGGAAGGAGGTTTGCACTCAAAATCTCACAATACATGGCCCATTCATTCTTTCATGTACACGGATCAGTCGTCCTGGTCCCTTTACAGAGAAACAGCCCCAAAGCATGATGTTGCACCCCCCATGCTTCACAGTAGGTATGGTGTTCTTTGGATGCAACTCAGCATTCACTCTCCTCCAAACACGATGAGTTGTGTTTCTACCAAACAGTTCTACTTTGGTTTCATCTGACCATCTGACATTCTCCCAGTACTCTTCTGGAACATCCAAATGCTCTCTAGCAAACTTCAGACGGGTGTCAGAAAGCTGAGTTTGCGTCCTAGGTCATGGGTCTTCCAATAGGACAATGACCCCAAACATACTTCAAAAAGTACCCAGAAATGGATGTCAACAAAGCACTGGAGAGTTCTGAAGTGACGAGCACTGAGTCTGGATCTAAACCCCATTGAACACCTGTGGAGAGATCTTAAAATCGCTGTTGGGAGAAGGTACTCTTCAAATGTGAGAGACCTGGAGTAGTTTGCAAAAGAAGAGTGGTCCAAAATTCCAGTTGAAAGGTGTAAGAACCTTGTTCATGGTTATAGGAAGCAATTGATTTTAGTTATTTTTTCCAAAGGGTGTGCAAATAAATATTTAGATGAGGGTGTCAGTAATTTTGTCCGGCCCATTTTTGGAGTTTTGCATGAAATTATATCATTTTTGGCTTTTTTTCCTCAGTTTTTTTTTTTGGTGTTGTTCCAATACACACAAAGGAATAAACACGTGTATAACAAAACATGTCTAATTGCAATACTTTTGTGTGAGAAATTCTTATTTTCTAGAAAAATTTCAGGGGTGCCAACACTTATGACCATGAGTGTAGCTCCATTTCATTGCCTGCTATAAAGCACCTGACGGCACGTGATGAGTTTGCTCACTATTGAAAACCATATTTCCTAGGTGCACCTTGTTCTGTACTCTTTTGAGAACGGGGTTTTCTTTCTCTTTGCTGCATATTCAGCCTGATCACAGTCATTCTGAATTTAGGCTCAGTGTTATAATTTGACTATCTCTGGTGCTCCCATTGAAGTGAACGGGAGAGCTGTCCACCACCAGACATGCCTACATTCAGCCTGTCTGTGGTCAGGTTGAATACACAGTCGGATGGAGATAGTATTATGAAAAAGCTTTGGATGTACAACTACAATTCCAATGAAGTTGGGATGTTGTGTAAAACATAAATAAAAACAGAATACGATGATGTGCAAATCCTTTTCAACCTATATTCAATTGAATAAACTACAAAGACAAGATATTTAATGTTCAAACGGATAAACTTTATTTATTTTTTGCAAATATTCACTCATTTTGAATTTGATGTCTGCAGTACGTTCCAAAAAAGCTGGGACAGGGGCAAAAAAAGACTGGGAAAGTTGAGGAATGCTCAGAAAACACCTGTTTGGCGCATTCCACAGGTGAATAGGTTAATTGGAAACAGGTGAGTCATGATTTGGTATAAAGGGAGCATCCCCAAAAGACTCAATCATTCAGAGGCTAGGATGGGGCAAGGTTCACCACTTTGTGAACAACTGCATGAGCAAATAGACCAACAGTTTAAGGACAACGTTTCTCAACATACAATTGCAAGGAATTTAGGGATTTCATCATCTACATTCCATAATATCATCAAAAGATTCAGAAAATATGGACAAATCTCTGCAAGTAAGCGGCAATGCCGAAAACCAACATTGAATGACCGTCAACTTCGATCCCTCAGGCGGCACTGCATTAACGGATATTACCACATAGGCTCAGGAACACTTCAGAAAACCATTGTCAGTAAACACAGTTCGTTGCTACATCTACAAGTGCAAGTTAAAACTCTACCATACAAAGTGAAAGCCATATATCAACAACACCCAGAAATGCCGCCAGCTTCCCTGGGCCCGAGCTCATCTGAGATAGACTGACGCAAAGTGGAAAAGTGTCCTGTGGTCTGATGAGTCCACTTTTCAAATTGTTTTTGGAAATCATGGACGTCATCTCCTCTGGGCCAAAGAGGAAAAGGACTGCCCACATTATCAGCGCAAACTTCAAAAGCCAGCTTCTCTGATGGTATGGGGGTGTGTTAGTGCCCATGGCATGGGTAACTTGCACATCTGTGAAGACACCATTAATGCTGAAAGGTACATACAGGTTATGGAGCAACATATGCTGCCATTCAAGTGACGTCTTTTTCAAGGATGTCCCTGCTTATTTCAGCTAGACAATGCCAAGCCACATTCTGCATGTGTTACAACAGCGTGGCTTCATAGTAAAAAAGTGAGGGTACTAGACTGGCCTGCCTGCATCCCAGACCTGTCTCCTATTCAAAATGTGTGCATTATGAAGCGCAAAATATGACAACGGAGACCCCGTTGAGCAACTGAAGTTGTACATCAAGCAAGAATGGGAAAGAATTCCACCTACAAAGCTTCAACAAATAGTGTCCTCAGTTCACAAACGCTCATTAAGTTTTGTTAAAAGGAAAGGTGATGTAACATAGTGGTAAACATGACCCTGTCCCAGTCTTTTGTTGCCCCTGTCCCAGCTTTTTTGGAACGTGTTGCAGGCATCTTTTACTACCTGTTTTTAGTTGCACTTCAGAGAACATAAACTATACTGAGTTAAAATGTTGCTGAGCGCAAATTTCTATGAACAGACTTAAATTTAACATTGAGCTTATATATTTGGAATCTAAAAGATTAAATCAAGTATTAAATAATGAAGCAATAATATTTTACACACAAATATGTAAATAAAATCCACACATCTAAACATTTTTCATACTGACTGCCTGTGGTTCATCAGCTGTTGATGCTCCCACGTGTGGTTGGTGCAATCTCATGCTTATTGACCACAGAACTCCACTAGCTTAAGTAGTGGAATTTGGAGAGGATATGTAAGTGAAGATAAGGCAGTGAATTCTATATTTATAACAAGTGCGTACACATGCATAGATAACTATCTAATAATTACTATTTTTATGTCATCAAAGTTAGTGAGTACTATGAGCAAAGAGGTGAGCACTATGAGTACAATTATAGTTACGGGAAACTAACGTGATTCTTGCTAAGTCATTCTTTTCCTTGCTGTAAATGCTCTGACCTTCTACTAATATAATGTATTAGTAAGACAGTTTAGATAAGTAGATAGGAACAGATGTTGCAAATTTTAACTTAAATTTCATAACATGATGAACAAACTGTCAAGTTAAAGTTTGCTATATATACTGTATAGATATGAGGCCAATTGTCTTTCAAAGCAGACAAACTTTACAATGCAATCAAATAATTCATGCTATATGTTTCTCACCAAAAAGTTGAATCTTCTAAGCCACAATTAGTTTGCCAATGATGAGAATAAAGAATTTTCTGATCCATCACCTTTAACCCTGACAAGTAGATATAGATTTTGTTGATAGGAAACATGGGTTTCTGTCCCCAGACCAGTAACCATATGGTAGTGAGTGCATTGAGGGAACTTTAGTGGATCCAAGAGTCATCGCCAGTAAGCAGATTGGTATGCATCAAACCAGTGGATCAAGCAATCAGAACCAGAACCAGGAGAGTTAGCCCAAGAATCAAAACCAGGAGAGGAAACTCTCCGGTTTGGGAACAGAAATTTAGAACAGGAGTCACATGAGTCAAGGGGGAAGAATCTTCATTAAATAGGGCAAGGCAACCCGCAGAAAAAAAAGTAAAAAAGATGTTCTATGACCTATAGGGCTTTATCAAGGTGTATCAAGTATGAGTATTTTATTATGTAGTAGGGTATTAGCCTTGACTTACAGTCATACCAGGCAACCATTTCCACTGTACACATCTGCAGATGTGAATAACAAATATAGCTGTATTTATATAGATTTTAGTCCTGCCACTTTAGAAGAAGTAAATGTGCAGTATGTAGTATCTACATATAGAGATCAGCAATAATGCCTCTTTAGAACAGTAAATAAAATATAGTAGGGAACTTCCTGGCAGGTTATCTTTAAATTGATATATTCGTCAAATATAAACTTTTCTTGACTAAAGAGAAAATATGAAATTATATTACAAATAAATGTATTGTTAGTTTCTTTTCTTTAACAGATGAAAGTTATGCCAGTCAAATTGGCACATAACAGAATATTGCCAAAAACTGTTCTTGACTTCTTTCCGCTTTTCTCAGCAAAAAAAAAAATGATGTTTGAAATACTAATGAGAGTAGTCATGACTCATCTTTGCGGTTTTCCAATAAACTTCACACCTAATTATTTGTGCAAGAGCCAAAAAGTTGTTAATGTGACCTAGAAATTCCTTTTGTAGCAGGTCCATTTTTGCATGCAGAACATCTTTAGCATATTGGAAAATTCATTCTTCAAAACGTGCAGCAGAAATGCTGTATGATACTGATTCTTTTTACTGCCGTAAATTAGATGGTGAAAGAGTTATCAAGTATAGGGGGAGATTTATCATGATGTATATTTTTAGGCTAAGGCCCCACATTGTGGAAATGCAGAATTTTTTGTTACAGATTTTGCTGTGTGTGATGATTCTGCTTAAATATGGCTATAACTCAGAGATGTATTTTGATCTCTGGGTATAGTATCTCCCTTCTTACCTGCATTTGTTCATAATGTGCGCAGCTATAAGCCTAGGTGTATATTGGCAGTAGTAGCAACACTGGAACAATAGGGCTTTGTATCCATCCCAGCAGGGCTCCATTGTATTCCTACACAGCCCTGAGTGATCAAACAAAAACATGCATTGTCCAGTCTGCACTGATAGATCAGACCTGGTTGATAACATTGTATCATTCCACTTGGTCTCAGCTCTATACAAAAAATCTGGACTTGAGTGCATTATTCAATCAGACTTGCTGCCGCCGGTGACCTTATTCTGGAAGGTGGCATAAAGGGTATAAAAGATGAGGTAAGAGGCAATGGGAGGAGATTGGGCTGAGACTACAAGAGTTTACTGAGAGACTGTGATGAGAGCATGCAGGCTGGAATATACTGTGATGCCACATGCTAGGAGTTAATGCCACATGCCAAGAAGCCTCCACTGGGTTATTCACACATGATAGAGCATGTGTGAGTGTTGGATTATAGAGCCACATCAAGGAGATGTGTGGTAAAGTAATTATTTCAATTTTAGTCCCTTTTATTTCATTGCACTGTATCTTGTAACTAGTAACTGTTAATGCTTGTATATATCTGCATATCTGTTCTGAACTGCATGTGTTAGATGTTAATACCGACCCATTTAGGGGTTAATAAATATATAAAATTTAGAAAGCTTGTCTTGTATTTATTTTGTGAACCCAACACTCACTGGCAGTGACTGTGGTTTTATATGAAAGAAGACTCAGGTGTGAGCCAACGCGGTGTTGGCGCACTGAGGATCTTTCACATTGGTGGCAGCGTAGTGGGATCTTAGGATAAACAGCATTTGTGTGTGTGGTATCACTCAAAACGCTGGGGATTGTGGTAATCCTATGAGACAAGCTCGGTATTAAAGCAAGCATTAAGATACAGTGAAAGTTTGATACAGTGCTGTTCCCCTCCCTTACTCTTTGTATTCTATCGTATCTTTTATTTGGCAAATACCAGTGGATGGCTAGTGGGCTCAGAAGCAGATCTCCAGAACTGCTGAACCAGGCTTTTGGAGATCCTGAGCGTATGGCTGAAATGGAGGCAGCCACAGCTATGCAGAGTCCTGATTTTGGGGCTAGGCCAGGAAGTGCAGCAAGCAGCCCAGTCCCAAGGATTACTTCACCAGGAGAGGCCAGTAGCCCCAGCCTTGTGGGGGGGAATGGTTTCATACTGGCAAACGACCCTGCAGCAAGTAGGCACCAGTGACCTTAACACATACCTGCAGGTGTTGTACCGTTTTCAGGAAGCTGTAGAACAAGAATGAGAACGGCAGGCAGCAGAACAGCAGGCTGATCGTGAGGCTGCTGAGCGACAGGCCGAGAGGGAGGCTGCTGAACCACAGGCCGAGAGAGAGAGGAAGGATGCTGAATGACAGGCTGCTGAGCAACAGGCCGAGAGGGAGTTTCAGCTTGAGCTCAAAAGGATGGAGCTCTCCCAGCAAGCGCAAACTCCAACAACCCTGCACAGACCCTCAAGTTGGAAGGAGAGGCCAGGCCGGAGTTCACCACAGCCGTCTGTCAAGACGGGTGAGACAAACTATGCCCCGGGTGGTCCTTCCCCTGTCCCAAGAACTCTGGGCACTCTAATGACCTTCCCCAAACCCCAAGGGGAGGTGCGGCGGGGCCATGCCTGTAACCAGACAGGACATTTCAAGGAGGAGTGCCCCAACCGCCCTTAGAACTTCCCTGCTTCCCAAGCCACAGCAGGTGGCCCATCTGTGTATCTGGACTGGGGTGCAGGAAAAGGAATGCGGACTGTGGGACTAATGACTGATTTGCCGGCTAATGTACTGTTGGGAACTGATTTAGGACCTATGATGTCCCAATATGGGGTGGGGAGCACCCCAATTTACTGTGATAAACTGTCTATGACTAATGTTGATAATGTGTCTGTCATATCTGCAGAGAGGGCCCGTAACCCCCTCTCTGAGATGCTTCCCATGGCAGTCAATGTAAATGCTAATGAGTTGCCTTCAGCTGGGAGCAGGGAAGATGCAAATGAGCTTCCTGCAACCCAGCTCAGCAAAAATGTTATTGATGTTTTGTTCACCCCCGTGCTAGGAGCCAGTGAGACTTTATCTGTAGACACACCCACCTCTGTGGGGGCGTCTCCCCTCCCAGCTTGTTAATATGTCTATTGCAGATCTCATTGAGGCCCGGTGTGAATTAACAATTGCTAATGAAGGTACTGTCAATGTAATTGCTAATGCTTGTTGTGAAAGTGTACCGGGTAGCTCTTCTGAGTCACTGGAAGCGACTTCTACTATTTCGCCCAGTGCATCCGATAAGCACCCAACTGCTGACCATGTGCCAGGTGGTCAGGTAGGCTATGGGGATCTCATGGCCGATCCAGGTGAGGGACGGACTGCTGGTAGTGCGGTGTTAGCCCGCAGCCAGAGTGCTAAAAGGGTGGAGGGCGTTCCGACCCTTGAACCATTGCCTACACCACCTGGAGTCGGTGCTGAGACCGCCATGACTAGCCTCACCCCCTTGAAGCCGGAGGAGTCCGGCCGGTATGAGACATACACGTCTCTTCTGTCCAGTTCTATTTCAGGAGTGCCCATGGCCCAAGTGCAGATGGCATGGGGTACTGGAGGTGTGATCCAAGGAGGGGGTATGTCAAATGTATTACCTGTCAATGTATTGTGTGGGGATGGTTTGGGGAAGCATGATCTCAGTCATTTGCCCAAGGTATCACCATCACCCACCCAAGTACAGGAGGAACAGGGTCCAAACATACCTGTGTCAGAACCAGAGGTGCCCCTAGGTTTGGAAGCAAAGGGGGAGGTGCAGAATCCCCTAGAACTCTCCCAACTAGCGGCTAGTGTGAGAGAGACCCTGAGAGACCGCCGGGATGGGGTCTCTGAACTGGTATCCCAAAGACTTGGGGTTATGAGTGTGGCTCCACAGGATGCCAGCACTCAGCAAGCGGACTCAGAACAGGCAGGAGGTAGCCAAGTGTACGTAGCTCAGGGCCTGAGCCTTAGAAGTGACCCTAGTCAGACTAGAGAGCCAGAAGGGTCCGGCAGCTATGTAACATGCACCTCTCTTTTGTCTCACTCCAGCCAAGAGTTCAGAGATGCTGTCCAAGCTGACCCTAGTCTGGACATATTGAAGGCGCGTGGCGCTCAACCACCCTCGGAGTCTGACAAGGCCCGAGTCTGCTGGGACCCCGGGGGGAGGTGAGGAAGCCTTGGGGCCAGAGCCTGAGAAACTGGAGGTGGAGGTGCTTTCAGAAGAGGGGCGTAGACCCCTACTTCCTGCAAGCCCCATCTAAAGGGGGAGGTGTGATGATTCTGCTTAAATATGGCTATAACTCAGAGATGTATTTTGATCTCTGGGTATAGTATCTCCCTTCTTACCTGCATGTGTTCATAATGTGCGCAGCTATAAGCCTAGGTGTATATTGGCAGTAGTAGCAACACTGGAACAATAGGGCTTTGTATCCATCCCAGCAGGGCTCCATTGTATTCCTACACAGCCCTGAGTGATCAAAAAAAAACATGCATTGTCCAGTCTGCACTGATAGATCAGACCTCGTTGATAACATTGTATCATTCCACTTGGTCTCAGCTCTATACAAAAAATCTGGACTTGAGTGCATTATTCAATCAGACTTGCTGCCGCCGGTGACCTCATTCTGGGAGGTGGCATAAAGGGTATAAAAGATGAGGTAAGAGGCAATGGGAGGAGATTGGGCTGAGACTACAAGAGTTTACTGAGAGACTGTGATGAGTGCATGCAGGCTGGAATATACTGTGATGCCACATGCTAGGAGTTAATGCCACATGCCAAGAAGCCTCCACTGGGTTATTCACACATGATAGAGCATGTATGAGTGTTGGATTATAGAGCCACATCAAGGAGATGCGTGGTAAAGTAATTATTTCAATTTTAGTCCCTTTTATTTCATTGCACTGTATCTTGTAACTAGTAACTGTTAATGCTTGTATATATCTGCATATCTGTTCTGAACTGCATGTGTTAGATGTTAATACCGACCCATTTAGGGGTTAATAAATATATAAAATTTAGAAAGCTTGTCTTGTATTTATCTTGTGAACCTGACACTCACTGGCGGTGAGTGTGGTTTTTATATGAAAGAAGACTCAGGTGTGGCCACAGCGGTGTTGGCGCACTGAGGATCTTTCACACTGTGGTTTTTTGAGCCAAAGTCAGGTAAGGATTTAACAGAAGGGAAATATCTAAGATCTTCCATTATATTTTCCATTGCTTTTCAAGACACTCCTAACTTTAGCACAAAAAAACGCAAAATCTGCAACAAAAAACCCTGCATTTCCGCATCGTGTGGTTTCAGCCTAAGGCTGTGACCCCACGTTGCGAAAATGCAGCTTTTTCTGTTGCAGATTTTGTTGCAGTTTTTTGAGCCAAAGCCAAGAATGGCTACAAAAGGAATGGGAAATATATAGGAAGTTCTTATACTTCTATCTTTTGCTCAATCCTCTCCAGGTTTTGGCTCAAAAAACTGCATCAAATTCTGTAACAAAAAAAGCTGCGTTTCTGCAATGTGGGGCCCCAGTCAAAAAGTCAGTTTTGCTGGAGTCTGCGTTGCCTTAATATGTGTCAAATTTATTAAACGTGATTCAATGTTTGACAAATTTGGTACGCTTTTGAATGACACTCACTACTTTGAAAGCGTTATTGCCACAATTTGTTACACTTTTTAAGTCTCATTGGATAAATTTGCCATACATCTGCTCACCAGGCTAACCACACCCTCTTTCCTATCTACTGCTACTGAGTAAAGTCCCGAAGGAAGCAATTACCAGAAGATAGAGGCAGGGAATTTATTTCA
The DNA here is from genome assembly GCA_947044405.1 of Leptodactylus fallax. Taxonomy (NCBI): domain Eukaryota; kingdom Metazoa; phylum Chordata; class Amphibia; order Anura; family Leptodactylidae; genus Leptodactylus; species Leptodactylus fallax. The sequence continues at coordinate 311,540 of CAMRHE010000294.1, read as the reverse complement.
GTTCCAGCAGAGGAAGAAAGAGAGTCAGAGCTCCCCAGAAGTTAGGTCTCAGAGAGCAGATCACAAGGCTGGACCAGAATATTACCTACACAGAGGCTTAAGAAAGCTTAGAGCCAATGGGCAGGAGGATAAACCCATTAGTGTATGGGCTAGATTTAGACTGGGTCTTATGGCAATTTCTTGCAGACTTGAAAGATGCCATTTTGCCCCCACCTGGGGGGGAGAAGCGATTATGAGTATTCACTATGAATAGGAGGGCAAATGTGCCTCTTTCAAGTGTGACCCTATCAATACTGCATTATATACTCAGTATTTCCATTACACATTTGTGCACCAGACACTGTGTATCTGCTTTGTGAAGTTCTAGTGTTTCATACTGTTGGATGATTAAAGGGGTTGTCCCATTGTGGACACTTATCCCTTATACAAAGGACAGGGGATAAGTGTCCGATCGCTGGGGGCCCAATCGCCAGGTCTCCCAGTGATCAGGAGGATGAGGGACGAAAAGTCCCCCAAGACCTCCTTGTGAATGGAGCGCCAGTGTGCTTGTGTGACTGGTGCTCCATTCACTTGTGGCTGTGGGTGCATTACAGTCATGCAAGTGGATAGGAGATAAGTGTCCATAGCGGGACAACCCTCTTAAGACTGCAAAACTGTTAATTAAGTACCACTTGCTGTACATGTTATCTTCAAATAGTCACCAAGTCACCACAGCAGGACTCCCTCCCCATAGGCTCTTCACTAAAGACAGGGAGTTACAGTTTATCAGTTGTTTTACATGTTGCTCATATATGTCTACCTGTATTTGTTAAAAGACTAGTAAACAGCCGAGTGTCTGTCACGAATACACCGGCACTACATTACAGGCATAAAAGATATAGTAAGGTCCCAAGCACTGGAATAAGTGCTAATTACACTAATTACTAATAACTCCAATTGCTTTACAATTTGATCTATATTTTTCAACGTTTCAGGCAACGGCAGATGAAAAAAGAAGCCTGCTTTTCGCACTATGAAAATCTGAGATGAGGACAAGAACTCCTAAGGCCTGCTCGTGGAGGCATATTCAGTCCATGAAATACAGACCTTATGTTGGCCTCTAACACTGTGCATGGGCTCAGACACCAAGCATCATAGTCATCTATGATGGTAGGAGACCCTATTGTCCCATACTGAAAACACGGAAATATGGCTGAGATATGGCCATATTTCACGGACTGCATGCACCTTTGTGAAATTGGTCCAAAAGGTCTATTACACAAGCCAATTTTTCTGACTAATTATCATGAACAAGTGTTCCTAGAAATTGCCCCATGCAACTGGATTTGTCAGTTGGCTATTTAGGTGTATTTATATGTTCAGGATTTTGCATTTAGCTTTTGAAGCCAAAACCAGGAGTGGATTGAAAAAAATTTGAGGAGTAGCACCTGTTATACTTTCATACTTTCTCTCCTATCATGATGCACACCTGGCTTCAAAAATGCAAAAACCTGAGCACATACCTTTGCATCTTTTATGCAACACAAAAAATTTCAAGATTATTGGCAGAGCATCGCCCAGTGCAATTATACAGTGTCATGCAAAAGTTTTAGGCAAGCGTGGAAAATATTCTGCAAAGTTAAAAATGCTTTCAAAAAGTGTTAATAGTTTATTTTTGTAAATTAACAAAATTAAGAGAATGAACAAAAGAAAAATCTATCAAATCAATAATAAGCGTGACCATCTTGAAGGCATTTTTATTTTGCAGTTTTTTTCCACACATGCCTACATTTTTTGCACAGCACTGTATAATCTATAATCTTATGGAGAAAGCCAGGCAAGCATTGTCAAATGTAATGTGCACAAAATGACAGGCAACCATATAACAAACTATGTAGAATATATCTACTGAGGCCGGTTTAATAATAGTGTCTTAAATTTAGACAGCTTATGGCTAAAGCCCAATGTTGCGAAAACACAGCATTTTACAGTACCTGCAAAGTGAATGAGATTCTGGGTGTTGGGTGCGCCTGCGTGTTTGATGATAAATTTGGTGCATATTTTGACACTTATACCTAAATTTATGCCACTGCTTGGTTTACTTTAGACTGGTTCTGTAGCTATATTTTAGAGCAATTTGGCACATTTTAGACCAAACCTTTCACTCTAAGTCATGCCCTTTTTTTCAATGAGGTGGAAAGTGCATAAGGTCAAGGCCCCATGCAGTGAAACGCAGCAAAAAAACGCTGTGGAAAAAAACACGGCGGGAACGCATCACGTTTATTTCCGCAGCATTTTTCATTGCATTTTCACATAGTTCTTCTCTGCAGACTTTCTGCCTCTATTATACCTATACAGAAAACGCCAGAGTTTCCGCAGGTATAATTGACATGCTAGGATTTTGAAAAACGTGGGCTTTTTTGAAAACAAAGCTTTTCCGCTGCATTTTTTTCTGCAATGTGTGGATGGGATTAGCTAGAATTCAGTTTGTAGATGCTGTAAAACGCAGTGTTTTTTGCCATGGCGTTTTTGGCTGTTGCGTGGGGGCTTCACCCTAAAACCCATAATAAATCTGTCCCAATACATGTGCACTCCATTTTTCCTATAAGCAGTGGTCACAGGTGCATACAGTACACAAATTTCTTGTAAAAGCTATCCACATAAATGGCCAAAAGTTGAAGTACAGAATTTATCTCCAATATAGGTCATCTGGGGAAGGTGGGGGTCGTAAGTCTTTGGCAATAAATGCAGTATACAGGTGCATCTCAATAAATTAGAATATTTTTGAAACATTCATTAATTTCAGTAAGTCAGTAATACAATTCATACTCAGCAGTCTTCCATGATTGTGTGTCCTACTGAACCAGACTGAGGGACCATTTAAAGGCTTAGGAAACCTTGGCAGGTGACATACTGAACTTTTTTACAATATTCTAATTTTCTTAGATTTTGGTTTTCATTACCTGTAATCCATAATCAACATTTACAGAAATAAAATACTTGAAATAGAACACTTTGTGTGTAAAGAATCTAGAAAATATAGGAGGTCACTTTTTTAATTTAATTACTGAAATAAATAAACGTTTCAAAGATATTCTAATTTATTGAGATGCACCTATACATAATAATTGGATAGAAACATGATAGACATTAGGTAATTTACGGTATATAAATCATTTCATGTGATAGGGTGCAGCTTGTCAATGAGATGCATTGGATTAAAATGGGCCAACTTTTATTTTTTTTAATTTTTTTAGGGCTGTTGGGGGTCTTATAATATTATAAAGGAGGGGGAGAATTTATATAAAGGGTCATTGGGGGGCAGTATTTGTGTCAGGGGGAATCAGGGGCATAATATAAGGGGGCAATTAATTTATTTAAGGTGGTACTTGGGCTTTATTAAAGGAGTTTTCCAGCTCATTTTATTGATGATCTACCCTCAGAGTCCCCCACAGTCCCCCCCCACTGATCAGCTGTTTGAAGGGACCATGGCACCTGTTTACATTGCACGCTGACTATTTTATAGTGACTGTGCGATGTAATTACAGCCTTGTCACATAGAAATGAACAGGACATGGCTGTAGTTACATTACATGGCCACTATGAAATGTATGATAGAATGTAAACAGAGAAAGGGTCACAGGGCTTTTATAATCAGTGGGGGATTTTGTTATTGATGACCTGGAAAACCCCTTTAATTAGAAAACACGGGACATTATTAATAAGGGGGCATTATTACTTTAAAGATGCACTCAGTATTAATATTTTTTTGGGGGGTTATATCTTATATTTTAGGTTTGGGGGATGGAAACTTTATGTAGGTGAGGACAAAGTAAGATAGGTATCTGGAAAAGTGAGGAGCCAAAGATGTCTGTGTTGCTAACTTTACAGAGACTTTACAGTCACTGCTGGAAGAAGTGGTCATGGCGGACCTGATGAAAGAGTTGGGAAATTATGATGTGTAAAGTCAAAGACATCACCAGTAAGTCACTGCTGTATTCACCTAAATGGTCAGCAGAGCCAATATCTACCACTTTACAGTTACCTTATAGTGATAATATTTGTATATCTGAGGTTCACACTAGCACTCTCCTCTCCATCATTCGGGACCGCATGGGACTTGAAAGACAGAGAGCTTGTCCACTAAAAAAGCAGTTACCCATGGACCCCAATTTTCTCTCCGCCAATTGTAGACAGAATCTGCAGAAGAGTCTCCTACAGAGACTCCAACGTAGATGTGAACCTAGCCTTAATTGGGGGTCCACTTGGACATGTTTGCCACCCCCTGCAGGGGCGCACCGCTAATGAGGCGAAGTGAGGCGGCCGCCTCAGGCGGCACTGTCCGTCACTGTCTGGGGGGCGGCATTTTTAGTATTTATTTAATGTAAACCAGTCCAAGACAGGCCGCTTTAAAAAAAAAAAAAACAGAGCTGAGCGGGGCCTGTCCTGGGCTGGTTTATGAGACGTCGCATCTCAGCACAGGCGGTGATACAATGACGTCATCACGCCGCCTACGCTGAGACACAGACGTTGCTGACAAGAAGAGGCAGCGGCTCCATCAAGGCATCGCAGGTAGGAGGATAACTTTTTTTTATATATATATATAAATAGGCCAGAACCTGCTGGAGGATCCCCGGCAGGTGATGGCCTATTTATTTACCTACCCCGCGCCTGCTGTGGCCGCCTCCGCTTCCCCTTCTGCTATGGGACGCAGAAAGGGAAGTGGATGCCACTGTGAGTGGCTGAGGGCATCGGTAAGTGAGGCCACGGGCCGCAAATACTACTATTATTATACTCCGGGGTTTTTTCAGACCCCGGAGTATAATAATCGGAGACCCAGGGGAGGTGATAAACATAAAAAACAGTGTTACTCACCTCTCCAGCGATACGATGTTACTCCGAGCAGGCTTGGGGCCTTTGGTGACGTCAACAGGTCGCATCGCCGGCCTGATCACGTGACGTGTGTGCGCAATTAAACAGGGCCTAAAGCTGCTGGGAGTGGGAGTGCACCGGTGTCCAGGATAGGTAAGTAACACTGGTTTTTATGTTTGTCACCTCCTCTGGGTCTCCAATCATTATACTCGGGGGTCTGAAAAGACCCCCGAGTATAATAATAGTTCATGGGTGGGCAACTATGCATAATACCGTCTGCAGGGGCCACTGTGGAGCATGATACCAGTGCAGGGGCCACTGTGGAGCATAATACCAGTGCAGGGGCCACTGTAGAGCATAATACCAGTGCCGGGAACACTGAGGAGCATAATACCCTGCGCAGGGGCCATTGTGGAGCATAATACAAGTGCAGGGGCCACTATGGAGTATAATACCCTGTGCAGGGGCCGCTTTGGAGCATAATACAAGTGCAGGGACCACTATGGAGCATAATACCAGTACAGGGTCCACTATGGAGCATAATACCAGTGCAGAGGCCACTATTGTGCATAATACCAGTGTAGGGGCCACTATGGAGTATAATACCAGTGCAGGGGCCACTATGGAGCATAATACCGTGTGCAGGGGCCACTGTGGAGCATAATACCATGTGCAGGGGCCAATATGGGGCATAATACCGTGTGCAGCGGCCACTAGGGAGCATAAAACTGTGTCATGGGGTTGCTGTGGAACATAATACCGTGTGCAGGGGCCACTGCGGGGCATAATACCGCGTGCAGGGGCCGCTGCGAGGCATAATACAGTGTGCAGGGGCTGCTGTGGAACATTATAGTGTGTAAATGGGGCGTTATAAACAGGGGCTATAGTGCCTGTTTATATCATACGGTGTCTGTTTATAGTGGCCGTGTGATGTAATTCCAGCCTTGTCACATAGACATGTATAGGATGAGGCTGTAGTTACATTACATGGCCGCTATGAGATGAATGACACTATGTAAACAGACAAGCGGTCACGGCGCTTACACAGGTACCATTCACACAGCTGATCAGTAAGGGTCCTGGATTTTTTTTTTTAAACTCGTTTTATTGAAAATTGCGTATCAGACACAAGAAAAGGAATCAAAACATATACATAACATGTTGCGCACCAGAAAACGAGAATTTAAATGTAAATTCACTCAACACACCACATCCCACCTCGCCAGGCCCTCGTCCCACCGGACCCCACAACTCAGACTCGGTACAGAGAGGATATAATCAGGACATGCACAATACAGTATACATCAGTTATCATGTACAAAACATGCAGTCAATAAGTCAAAGGTAACAACAAGGATACTCTCCAAAATGAGAGGTCGTGGATACTCCCGGTGTCTCGCACCCCTCACGGCATGAGTAAATGAATGGCAGAACGCAATGAGGGAGCCGTATATTGGGTTACCGGAGAATTGCACCATGCTCCCCACACCTTATGGAATTTCTGAGGGCACCCTCTCCCTTTATACACAATCTGGTTATAAGGAAGAACAGTATTAACAAGTTTCTTCCCCTGAGATACTGATGGGGGTTTCGGAGCCATCCATCGCAGTGCGATAGCTTTCCTAGCATAAAATAAAGACTCCCTCAAAAGGATTCTAACATGGTGTTGCCATAATTCTTCATCTAATACACCGAAAAGGCATATCTCTGGGGTTAATGGTATAGGTTTAGCCAGAACTTCCACCAGGAGATCCACGACCCCTTTCCAAAAACATTGTATGATCGGACATTCCCAAATCATATGCCAAAAGTCTGACTGTAGACAAGGGCACCTAAGGCATCCTGGGTTGGGCAGACGTCCCATTTTGTAGAGACGGGAAGGTGTCAAGTAACATTGGTGTAGAATATATGTTTGAATCAGTTTGTTGTTAGCTGAAGGTGACACATGTTGAGGAGATTCAAGGATGTCTTGAAACATCTCATTTGTGAGAGTTGGGATATTGATGCACCACCGCGTCAGGGCCGGGGCGTCCAATGTGGATATCTTGGCCTGTATCAGATGTGCATATAAAGTAGATATCAAACCCCCAGGGCCCTGTGAGCGAAGTATGCCGATAAGCGGATACTCAGATATATTGTCCAATCGATCCGGGAACTGAGAAGAGAGTGCATGTCTAATCTGTAGATATCTAAAGAACTGTGTTCTAGGGATGCCATAGGAGGAGCTCAGCGAGTCAAATGTTTTAAAAACACCTTGTATATACAGGTCACTGAGAGAGGACACGCCATACTGCGACCAGGCCCGGGCGCCAGGCAGGGCAAATAACGTCGGCAGACCAGGGTTGTGCCAAAGCGGGGTCTCCGCAGGTATATCAGAATAGGCAGACACCTTTTTCGCCTGACGCCAGACCTGTCCAGCCAGGGTATGGATGGGCAACAATCTCCCCCTGAACATGGCCGGGTGTTCCAACACCGGCCACAAATTACGCAAACCCAGGTGGTTAGCCAGATGTGCCTCGGACCCCGGTAGGGAATCAGATGAGAGCCACTTCCTAATAAAACGGAGCTGTCCTGCTAGGTAGTAAAGAAACAGATCAGGGAGTGATGTGCCCCCGAGCTGCTTCGGTCGTTGTAGAGATGACAACCTAAGCTTAGATTTAGAGTTTCCCCATATAAAGGAGATAATGAGGGAGTCCATTTGTTTAAAAAATCTAAGGGGCACAGACACAGCAGAATGGCTTATAGCATATAGACATTTGGGTAGTACTATCATTTTAACAAGGTTGATTCTACCAGCCACCGACAAAGGCAGTGTAGCCCAAAGATTAAACTTAACCCTAAAGTGCGAGATGAGTGGAAAAATGTTCTGTTCCAAAAAACACCTATGGTCCCTAGATATAAAGATGCCCAGATATTTGCAAGTTGAGACTGTAGTCAATCCACATACCACATTTCCCTCAGCTACACTTGATGCGCGGCCAATATGCATGTATGAGGACTTAGTCCAATTGGTTCGCAGGCCAGAATAATTACCAAATTCGTCAATTATAGCCATGGCTCTGGGCAGGGACCGGGAGGGGTCGCTCATAAACAGGAGTAAGTCATCGGCATAGAGTGCTGTTCTCTCCTCCCGGGTGCCTATCAATATGCCTTTATATATGGGGTCATTCCGAAGCAGTATCGCCAAGGGTTCCACCGCCAAAGCAAACAATAGCGGTGACAATGGACATCCTTGTCTTGTACCCCTACCCAAAGGAAAGTAGGAAGACAACGTGCCATTAATTGACAGCGCCGCTCTAGGGGAACAGTATAGAAGGGAAATCCAGGTAATAAACCCCTCTCCAAATCCATATCCCCGCAACACCTGCAATAGGAAAGGCCATTCGACAGAGTCGAACTCCTTTGTTGCATCTAAAGAAGCCACCGCCCAGTCATGTGAGGATGATGCCCCAATCTGAGTTATCACCTGATCCCTTCTAAGATTATCCGATGTGGATTTTCCAGGCATAAAGCCTGTCTGATCCGGATGGACAAGGTCGAGAACAACAGAATTTAGCCTTTTCGCCAACATTTTAGTAAGGAGTTTATAATCTATATTAAGCAGTGATATAGGCCTATATGAGCCACAGTCCAGCGGATCCTTGTCAGGCTTAAGTAACAGGATAATGGTGGCGTCATAAAAGGACTCCGGGAGACTGCGGCCCACAAAGGCAGCATTGTAACATTCAAGCAACACCGGGAGAAGCAGGCCCCCATACTGGGCGTAAACCTCCACCGGGATACCATCCGGACCCGGTGATTTGCCCTTTGCCATATCTGCCAGGGCTCCCGATAGCTCCTCTAGCGTAAAAGGGGAATCTAAAGATTCACGTTGGTCTTCTGACAATGTAGGAAGGGGGATTAAACCCAAATAGGTAGCAAGCTCTCCATCAGTGACTCTAAGCTTGGAGAGGTACAACTCACTGTAATACCTATAAAATCTGTCACTAATGGCCAAGCTATTGGACAGTACCTCCCCCGTCTCTGAATGTACTCGTAGTATTGCAGGTGAGGCTGTGTTTTGATGTATCAGTTGAGCTAGAAAGCTGCTTGACTGGTTACCGAGTTCGTAAAACTGCTGTTTGCTAAAAAACATAGACCTACGTGCCTTGTCATGCAGTATATGCAGATATTGTCTACCCATCTGCAACCATTGGGATCTAGCCTCATCAGTTGGATTAGCCATGTAGGCGGCTTCGAGCGAGGCACACTGGGTCGCTAAGGTGGTCTCCAACAGCGAGGATTCCCTCTTTACAAAGGAAATGGAGGACTTAATACAACCCCTAAGATATGCCTTCATAGTCTCCAATAAGAGGAGTGGAGAAGTGTTTGGGGAATTAATGGTCAAAAACGTCTGAAGTTGATCAGGTATTCGATCATGTGGTACAAATAGTTTCAACCAAAATGGGTGGATTCGCCAACCCTGTCGTGGCTTAGCAGCCGTACTACTGTTTAATTGGACCAACAACGGGGAATGATCAGACACTGCCCTGGGTAAATAGGATATGGTCTGCAACCAAGAATATGCTTTAGTATTTCCAAAAGCATGGTCAATCCTGGACAGAGTATGTCTGTTGGCAGAGTGACAGGAAAAGGTGCGGGCCTCCAGAAACCGGACCCGCCACAAATCCAACCACCCCAATTCACGGATCACTCCGGCCATTGTAGTAGGGCGAGGCAGAGAGGGGGAACCCGGTTCCGCAGAGAACCGATCCAAGGCAATATCCATAACTTTGTTAAAGTCACCCAGACATAATGCAATAGCCCCAGGGAATCGGGTCGCAAACTGTGCAGCCTGCTGGAGCACAGCGAGATCAGACGCCGGTGGCAAATACACACCCAGGATAACATACAGGACAGAGTCAACCCAGGCTTGGACAAAAACGTATCGTCCCTCGGGGTCTTTTACAATGAGGCCTGGCTCCCACCTGAGTCTACGATGCACCAAAATGGACACCCCCCTGGAATAGGAAGTATGTGTAGAGTGAGCCGCCCACTGAACCCATGGCTTCTGAAGTCGTCTGGAATTGTCTGGAACCAAATGAGTTTCCTGAAGGCATATGAGGTGTGGGTCAGCCCTCCTAATCTGAGAAAAAACCAACGACCTCTTTCGTGGGCTGCCCAGGCCCCTCACATTCCAAGATAGTACACTAATGGACGCCATGGTCGTCTAAGAATGTAATGTAATCATGGCAGTTCAGGACCCCAAAAGTGACCCGGCTATGAGTGTGTAGTGCGTGGCTGAGTGAGACACAGAGTGGTGTGCAGCAACCTAAGAACAATATACAAACGAAATGAACCATTACACCCCTAAAGGGTGTGAAACATCTTGCTGGCATAAACAAACAATATGCGTTAAATTAACCGTGGCTACAATTTACGGGGGAAGAAGTGCACCCAAAGTGGTTGGTATACGGGGCACTGTCTTAAAGGTATAGATGATCAATAGGCTAGGGGATATACTATTCAACAGAGCCAGGTTCACATGAGTAAGTAGCATACACCGGCACCCCGGGGGTCGCCAGCCCAGGTAACTATAAGGCTACAGGATACTATAATAACAGAACCGCACTTTTCATAAAACTACTTATACAATAAACAAGGACATCCCGTAATACATAAGTCCCTATGTATGGTCCGATCGGACCTCTCACCACACGCCGTCAGGATCATTGTCTCGGAGATCGAGGTAGAAGAGATAGCCAGTCCTCCACATCCTTTGGCGAAGTAAAGAATAGGGACCTGCCGTCATGGACGACCCGAAGACGCGCTAGGTAAATCATGGAGTATTGTATAGCCTTTTCTCTCAGTCGCCTCTTAACGGCCACAAAGGATGCCCGGGTCTTCTGGAGCGCCGCCGAGAAATCTGGAAACATGGCTACTGCAGCTCCATTGTACTTAAGCTCGCCGGCCTGGCGTGCAGCCCGCAGCGCCGTATCTCGATCCGTGCTGTTTATGAGATGGGCCAACAAGGGTAGGGGTCCTGGATTTTTGAGCCTCACTGATTAGTTTATTAATGACCTCGAAAACCTTTTAATTAGTTAACACCTGGGGCATTATTAATAAGGGGCACTATTTATGGGGGTAGACATGGACATTATTAATATAAAGATGCACTTGAGAGTATTATTCATTATGGGGGGTTATATCATATATTTTATAATTGGGGTAGCAGCAGGATGGGGGCTTTGTGCAGGTGAGGACAATGTGGGTCGGATGCCTGGAAAAGTGAGGTGTCAAAGATGTCTGTGCGCAAACTTAACAGAGACAAGTCACAGCTGGAAGAAGTGGTCATGGCGGTCCAAAGGGAAGAGAAGGGAAATGTGACAGATTAGTCAGAGACGTCACCTGTAAGTCACAAAATGTTACTGCCCTGTATTCACCTAAATGGTAGAGGATAAATACCTGAGTGATGGAGGTCTGTCTGCTGAGACCCCCACTGAGCCTGAGAATTGTTTTTTTCCCCCACTGGGTGGGAATTCAGCCTGACTGCAGCCATATATATAGACGTGTCACTTGGTGGATGGACGAACCGGTGTGTTTCTCATTCACTTCAATGGGAGTGCCGAAGATACCTGAAGTCCAGTACTCAGCTATCTGTGGCGCTCCTATTATAGAGAATGGGGGCCACATGGGCTCGTCCATCCACCAAGCAGAAGATGTGTGGTTTCTTTCATTGTTAATGCCGTGTTGTTGATCTGATACTAAAGTAATGCAGTAAGAAGAATTCTTAAAAACTTTGTGTATTGTGTATATTGTGCGACGATAACAGTGTGTGAAGCTAGTAGCATGGAAACTCAATTTTTTTTTGGGGGGGGGTGTCTTTCTATAGTCCGCCTCAGGCAGCAAAGAGGCTAGGTTCACCACTGCCCCCCTGTGCTGAACTCCTAGCTACGCCTCTGGTTAAACACAAAATCTTCAGGACACTTAGGCACAGTTTTCCAAAAATATAACCTTGGTGTTGCTACACTACCACTACATTAAAGGGGTTTTCCGGGCAATTTTTTTTTTTTTTTTTAAAAAGGTCAGTTAGTGCTATTAAAAGGATAAGCACACCCAAATACCTTTAGCAGTGTTTTGAGTGATTTCTGGAATTCTCTGGTTGCTCCTGGAATCCTCTGCATTTGTTTACATGGGTAGCCCTTCCAAACTAACTAACTCAAACCCCCACCCCATCATTCTTACCTGATTTCCAGTCCAGATCTTCTGGGCACGGGAGATCACTTCCTTCTGTGGGGCAAGCTCCTCTGCCTCTTGACGTCTGCCGGTGCCTGCGCAATAGAGCCAGAATTCAGGAATGTGCTGTAGCCGGCACTTCGGCTCTATTGCGCAGGTGTGGGAGGCCAGCAGATGTCAAGAAGAGGAGGAGTTGGAAGGAAGTGATCTCCCATGGCCTGAAGATCTGGACAGGATGACAGGTAAGTATCATGGGGGATGGGGAAGGGGGTAGAATTGGTGACGTTCCGTTTCCCGGAAACGGGGAAACGGAAAGTCACCAGAAAATCTGAAAATGTGCCTTGGGCAGTCACATGACCACTCCGGCGATCTAGGTAAATATACATTTTTTGTAAAGTAAGTAAGTTAGAAGATAGGCGAGGGGAGGGTGTTTAGCTTAGTGTGGAAATATAATTTTATCCCGGGCAACCCCTATAAGTACCAGCAGATATTGCCTTGGTCAGAGAGGATAAAACATCCCAGTTGTGGATTGAATAAAGAAAAATGTTCATACATTGATGAAGTAAATTTCTTTTAAAAACAAAATTGATACACAATCCTCATGTGGATTGATCCTGTTTGAGTAATGTAACTGTACTAATGGTTAAAAGGGTTTCTGACATCACAATATTTATGGCCTATGCTCAGGATAGGCCATCAGTTTCAGATCAATGGGAGTCATTGTTTACATTGATTCATACACCTGCACATCATACACCTAGTAAGGACATGCAGTATGTTGCAGCTTTATCCCAGTATGAATTTTTTAAACATTTCACGCTAGGTTCACAGTAGCGTTCAGGTTTCCATTCTGCTTAAAAAGCGGTTACCACATACACTATAATGGGGTCCGCCAGGTTTCCGCCCAGTTTCCACCAGAAATCATCAGAGAGAAAGGTCCTGTTTGCAGGACTTTTCTCTCTGCATATTTTAAGTGGAATGGTGGATGGAATCCCCGAACGCTAGTGTGAACCTAGAATTAGATTGTTTGACTTTTGCATCTAGCATGTGTTTACACTATACTGTATAGCAAATTGCACAATGCGCTTCCCTAGCAGTTCCGTAAGACAATAGCTTTTCAGCCATTCCCTTTTCTCTCCTGAATAATCCTAAAAAGTTTTTATGTAGCATTACTTTGCATTGGAGTTTTCATTATAAGAAATCCAGAAAATATGATCTGTTGAGTCATAAAAAAATGAACTGAAGTAACCTTAAAGGGAATCTGTCACCAACATTTACCCCACCAAACCAGCACTACCATGTAATACTATGGGGCAAATCCATTATGTCTCCTGTTTTCTACGCAGTTTCACCGATGCATTGCATTAAAAATTAACTTTTTCGGACCTCCTCTGGCCACTTGTAACTCCGCCTCTGGACACTTTTGTTGCAACCTTCTCCTGCCTCCTTACCTTGTATTCTCGAGACAAAACCTGCACCTGCGCTTTCAAGTCAAGTGGTACTGAGTGTGTGACGTCAGATCTGCTATTGCACGCCTGCATATCTGATTGCACAAGCGCGGGATTTCGTAGCCCTGTAGAAGACAAAGAAGCCGTCATTCACACAAGTGGTGAGGGGGGTGGCCGGACAGTTCTTCATGAATAAGCCAGACTGTTGTCCACAGAATAGCGCACATCGGATCTTTCTCGCCTAATTTGCATTCATGGCGGGAAATCTTCAGGTGTTAATTATAAATCACCAGGGGAACACTGAGTTGACATCTTGAAAGATTTAGAATGTACATTTCAACATGTTCGCGGTCATGTCTTTATTTAGGGGTGAAAATCTGAGGTGACAGGTTTCCTTTAAGAAACAGAGGGAGTCGTAATTGCTAAAATATACAGTTTCTGCATGCATATTGCCTAATTTCTATTTTCAGTTGTATTTGCTGAATCATTGCTTTATCTTTCTGCAACTATTTTTAATGAATTGTATGGGATTATAATCAAACTAATAATATCCATGTGAAACAAACGATACTATAGATGGTTAAATGGTAAACCTCTGTCTATAAATATTTATGACACAGCATTACCAGAAACTGATGATTAAGAAATTATGAAAAAGCATAAGACTGTTATTTAAAATGCTCAATACAGTCAATGCATTCTTCAGACTTGCAGTTTAAAATAACATTTCTTTATTCCTTGAAATGGTATGTATGGATACTATGTGTAGTGTGCAGGTCAGTAAAGGTGGCACAGATAAAACACATATTGGTATTTGTGTGTCACCCATGATTTTCATTTTCACATTGAAATGAATGGAGAGAGCTGCAGACACACCTGCTCTATATTTTGCATCTCTTTATTACGGTCTGGACACACAGCCACAATTGCAGATAAAAAGTACAGTTGTGTGCATGAGGCCTAAAATATCACAGATGCTGTGATGTAGGCGAATAGCAAATTCAAATACTGCAGTTTTTTTGTGTGCTTTTGATTTTTAGATTCCACAGGATTGTTTAACTCGGATTTGTTGGACTCCGTTAATTATTTATTTATTTTTTAATAGAATAATCAAATAGGGTAGTGTGGGGAATTTTTATTTAAATATTTTTTTTTATGTCTCTAAATACTTTATTACCACCTTAGTAATGGCTGCTTTTTGACATCATCCATAACTAAGGTGGGGCTTAATGCTAGCCAGTAAAAAGGCTAGCTCTAAGCCCCCCAATTATTACCCTGGCACCAGTGGCATAAGTACCACCGTAGCTGTTGTACAGCCCCTAAGGTCATGGGCCCAGTGGGATCCTGCTGCTTTTTTACTTACCGATCCCAGGAGCAGGAACGGGGATCAGGCCCTATTTACTTACCAATCCCCATTCCTGCTCATGGCCGACTCCACTTCCCCTTCTGCCCTCCATGGCACCCTCAAATCACATTGCTGGGGCCTCCTAGAGGGAAGAAGGGGAAGCAGAGGCAGCCGTGAACAGGAGCGGGGATCGGTAAGTAAGGTCGCGGGCCCCCCGGCAAGAGTATTTGTTGAGCAACAAATACTACTATTATTATACTCTAAGCTCTCTGCTGTCTTCAGCCTCTGTAGTGACGTCACAGACGTCATCTGGGTCAGGCCGGCATCGTAACTCATGATGATGCCGGTATACCCCACGTCTGTGACATCATTGAAGAGGGCCAAAAACAGCAGGAAGTCACGCAGGAGAGGTGTGTAACACTATTTTTTTATGTTTTTCACCTTCCCTGGGCCTCCAATCATTATACTCTGGGGTCTGAAACCCCACAGTAGAATAATAGTTTGTGAATGGTGTACCCTAAAAATTTTGGGTTCTGCTGAACTTGAAATTTTTGCAATATTTGCAACAAACACCATGAGGGCCACGATGGGACATAATACTGTGTGGAAGGTCCATTATATGACATTATACTGTGTGGAGGGGTCACTATGTGACATTATACTGTGTGCAGGGGCTGCTATGGGACATTATAATGTGTGGAGGAGCCACTAAGGGATATTTTACTGTCTGGAGGCCATTTTGGGACATTATAGTCTGTATAAATGGGGTATTATACTGTGTGGGGGCCAGGAAAGTAGGTGATATGCTGTGGGGGGGCCCAAGCCAAAAGTTTGCTATGGGGCCCAGTCTTTGCTAGTTACGCCCCTGCCTGACACCGATATCCATCAACAGTGCTTAGAAGAAGCACGTATGATCTAGTACCTTGACCATTGGCTGATTTAGAAGACCATGGGGCCCTGGAAGGGGTGCACCTTCCTGAGTCGATGGGAGGGGGGCGACATTTAATTTTCTAATCAGAGTCTATTTATTGTATTATTGCAATAAGTAGCGGCCGATACTTTTTACTCACTCATCGACGCTCCTGTGCAGGCCGATCTCCACTACCGGAAATTGGCAGCCCGGGCATGCGCATGCACAGTCAGCTCTGCCTGGGCTGCCATTTTCCGTTGGTCTATTACAGTGGTGCGTCCAATGCCTGCGAAAGGCAGAAGATACAGAGAACAAAAAGATGGGAGTGAACACAATGGACTAAGGGGCGGTGGAAAGCTATGACGTGGGGGGTGCTCGCAGCACAAGAGGAATGCCCAAGGTGCTCCATGATGGTAATTAGCATAACTGAAGAAATGAATTTTATCAGAAACGGCTGGGAGAAGTAAAGAATGGAAGGTAGGAGTAGAATGGCCTTTTTAAAGGCCATTCCAACGTGCCATTAGTTTAAAAGGTGTTTTTTTAATGGTAGACTCCCTTTAAAGAGAATCTGTCATGGCAATTTGGGACACTAAACCACCCACAGGTCCATATGGACCTGGGGTTTAGTGTCCCAAATCAATCTGTTATAAAGCAATCCATGGCCGCATTAAAAATAAAAAAGCTTTATACTCACCCTGCCGCTGTACTCCCTGCGCCTGCGTAGTTCTTCAATGAAGCCAGAGGAGTACACCTCAGCTTCAGTGTGCATGCCCTGTACCTCCGGCAATTGCGCAGTGCAGCTGGGATGTCCATCTCTGGCTTCACAGAAGAATAGCGCAGGCGCCGGGAGTAGCAGAGATGGGTCCAATGAGAATCATCAGACTCTTCTCTAGGTAAGTATAAAGGTTTTTTATTTTTAATGCACTGGTGGATTGCATTACAACAGGGTGATTTGGGACACTAAACCCCAGGTCTATAAAGACCTGTGGGTGGTTTAGTGTCCCAAATTGACCTGACAGGTTCCCTTTAACGAGAGTGAAATATGACTACAGCCAGCGACAGGGCCCTGATGGAAGCACGAGCTGTACTGCTCTAATGGAGTTTGGCCCTGCATTTGCTGAAAATAGGCTTTGCCAGTGGTGGATTATTAGATAGGGATTTTGGATGGCTATGTGCTGCCTGGGAACATTGGACCCTGTGCAGATGTCAAAACTGCATATATGGTAATCCACTATTGATCTCGGACTCGCTCTGGTGATGGTACTGAGACAACCACAGGCTGGTAGTATTAGGATGAAAATGCCAAAAGAAACGTACGCCTTCCGTCCCTGTTGCTGCTAAGCTGTGGCTGCTTTATTGTATCTGCTTTGTTGTGAAAAAAAAAATGTAATTTTTTTAAATAATTTTTTTTAAGCATAACATCAACCAGGGTGGAAAGGTTTTGAGTCATTCCCAGCCTAACAATACTATCCTATGGTCACCTCAGTACATGACCATCAATAGGTAGTCGGGGTACTGGATAATACCTGACTCTTCCCATCACCCCTGGTAATAATTGGAGATTTTAATGTCAACCTTTTTACTGGTAAACAATAAGCCCCTACTTAGTAATGGATGCTGTCAATTAGGCAGTGTCTACTACTACTGTTGTAATAAAAATGATAAAAAAACACAGAGACATAAGAATTTTTTTATTGAAATAGAAACTCCCCCACACAAACCACTTTGACCATTTTTATGTAAAGAAAACATGAAAAAAAATGCTGATCATCTACAGAGTCCAACGAATCTGAAGACCAAACAAACCTGTGGTATCTGAAACACAAAACAAGCAGTATGAAAAATTAAAATAACCCATAGAGTGAAAATAGTTCTTAGGAGCCGTGCCTTTCCTAATTTAAGCCAATAAATATCTTGTCAGCTTTTCATACAGCCGACTGGCATTGCATGCTATAATTCAGTTTATTATTAATAATATTTCTCCTTCATAGACTTATACAAGGTGATCTATTCACGGCATGAAAAGCATGTATATTTGTACCCAAAATGAAAATGAGCATTATGTTACCAATAAATACAAAGAAAGATAAACTACCGCATATGATGCATGGTTTTGGGGTTTTTTTAATTAGTGTTCAGGATTTAGTGTTCTTTTACCAGGTTAATCTGATACATGGCTTGATCTAAAGTATGTTGTCTCTGTTCAATCACATGTCTTTTTTTGGGGGGGTGGAGTAAAATGAATGGAAGAGCAGAAGTTTGAATCAATGGGTCTGTGCATAGGAACTTTTATATAAGACTCATTTAGTGTGTTTTACCTTTTACCTTATTCTGCACAGATTCAAAAGGACACCAAAACAAAAAGGAAGCATGGAAAGGGAAATACTGGTCAGACTGGGTGAAGAGGAACTATCAGAGGCATTTCTTCTATTTCTGTTTTTATTAAAGGTTGCTTTTAAAGGATTACTATGCTTTTTTTAATTTTATGGTGGAAATTGTTCCTCAATATTAAAGGGAATCTGTCAGGTGGTTTTTCCACCATTAACAAAAACATAAAATGGTGCATTTATCCCTTTTATGACAAGACCTTAACGCAGATGTGAACCGGGCCTAAGCGCTTCCTATATGTTTTCCATTCCTCTTCAAGCCACTCCTGACTTTGGCTCAAAAAAACGCAGCAAAATCTGCAACAAAAAACACTGCGTTTCCGCAACATGGAGCTTCAGCCTTAAAGTGATATTCCAGTTCCTTTTACAGCCTATAATAAAATTGCACAGATGCTATCAAACAGAAGACTTGTGATGTAAATAGCGAAGTAGTCATGGCACTCACACAGGCGCCAAGGTCCCATCAAACAGCAGATCAGCAGGTGTCCCAGGCGTTGGACTCCCACTGATCTCTTATTGATAACCTATCTGTTAGGACCGGAGCTGGTGCCTCTGCAGTAGTGCTGTGAGGTGCCGCTCCGGTCCTCACACTTTCCGGCACTCTCGCTTTTCTAGGGGTTAACTTTTCTGCACTCACCTGTCTATTTAGCCTCCCTTCCGGCGCTCTGCTCTCGCTGGTGATTCATTTTCCCTGGGTGTCAGCTCCTCCTCGTACTCTGTCCAGTTTGCCTTCCTTACCTCCAGCTCCTCATTCTGACCGTCAGGGCCGGTTTTAGACAAAGTGGGGCCCTGGGCAAAATTAAAAGTGGGGCCCCAAATGCTGATATGCAAACAACACCATTGTCCTCCAGTGGCAACCCCTATAATAACGCCTCCTTTCTGCCAACAAAAAAGTAATAACAAGCCCCATTTTACCACACACAATTCAAATGAGCACCTTTGCACCACCTAATAGATTTTTGCACCTAGTCATCAGTTATTATAGCGCCTCCTTATAAATAATAGTCTCTGCTTATAAATAATATTACACCTTTATCAGTAATAGCGCCCTTATAAATGATAAATAGTGCCCTGTATCAGTAATATTCCTCTTATCAGTAACAGTCACCCCGTGAAAATAATACAGCTCCCTTATTAATAATAGCCCTCTCATAAATAATAGTTACCCTTATAAATAATAGTCCCCGTTACCATTAATAGCCCCCTTAACAATTATACCCCCCTTATAAACAGTTCCCCTCTTATAAATAATAGCTCCCCCTTATAATGGATGCCTTATAGATAATAGTTCCCCCCTTTTTTAGGCCTCTTATAAATAGTTCCCCCCTTATAAATAATATCCCGTCTTATAAATAATAGTTCCTCCTTATAATAGCCCCCTCATATTTAAGTTTTCCAATTATATATAGTAACCCACCGTTATATATAATAGTTCTCCGTTATACAGGGTTGGACTGAAGGGCCTTAGGCCCACCAGAGGAACTTGTTCTGGGGCCCCACCCAGCAGCTTCCTGCTAATAGCCTACATCCTTGCTCCTTCACTGAAGTCTTACATATATGATGATTATCTGGCGTTACTGAGTAGGTTCCCTGTATACTGTAGTCAGCCCCTATAGTACTGTGCAGGCCCCAATAACTCCATGGCAAGTTAATGCATAGTACTGTATGGGGAATGACATGGCCATGGAGCACTACACATATGTGCAAGATTATAGTGAGGGAGCTGTGATGCAGACATAGAACACAGGGCTGCCAGCAGGAATTTTGAGCCCCCCCCCCCCACAGTATAATGCTCCACGGTATAAAATGCTCCCCTGAGCCCTCCACAGTTTCCCCGCATGGTATATAATGCTCCACAGTGGCACCACACAGTATAAAACGCTCCCCTGAGCCCCCCATAGTGGCCCCACATGGTATATAAGGCTCCACACAGTATAATACGCCACAGTTGCCCACACAGTATACTACCCCTTAGTGACCCCAGAAAGTACAATATGCTCCCCAGCAGCCCCACACAATATAATATGCTCCATATAGTATAATGTAAACTCCACAGTGCCCCTCCGGTATAATGCTCCAGAGTGGCCTAACACAGTATAACATGCTCCACAATGGCCTCCACACAGTATAATATACTCCCCAGAGGGGTTCCCCCAGTATAATGCTCCACAGTGGTCCCCCACAGTATAATATGCTCCCCACATTTCCCCCAGTATAATGCTCTACAATGGCCCCACAGAGTATAATATGCTCCCGAGAAGCCCCACACAATATAATCCATTCCACAGTGGCCCCACACAGTATAACAGGCTCCCCACACTGTCCCTTCCCCCAGTATAAAGCTCCACAGTGGCCCATAGTATAATATGCTCCCCAGAGGGCCCCCCTTAGTATAATGCTCCACAGTGCCCCCCGTAATATATTATGCTCCCCAGAGCGTCCCCCAGTATAATGCTCCACAGTAGGCCCCACACAGTATAATATGCTATCCAGAGGACCCCATTCCCCAGTATAATGCTCCACAGTGGCCCCACACAGTATAATATGCTATCCAGAGGGCCCCCTCCCCCACTATAATCCTCCACAGTGGCCCCACACAGTATAATATGCTATCCAGAGGGGGCCCCCCAGTATAATGCTCCACAGTGGCCCCACACAGTATAATGCTCCACAGTGGCCCCACACAGTATAATATGCTATCCAGAGGGGGTCCCCCAGTATAATGCTCCCCAGTGGCACTACAGACTCCCTTAGTGCTATTATTATATTATACTCTGGGGTCTCTTCAGACCCCATTGTATAATAATCGAAGTCCCGAGGGAGGTGAGGGAAAATAACAAACAATTATACTTACCTTGCCTTACCTCTAATGGGCCTCCTCACGCTGCTCCGCTATACCCACCAGCGCTGGCTTCCTCTTTCTTGTGGCTGACGTCACGCGTTTTGGACGTCACCGCTGAAGCTCAATCACAGGCCTCAGCGGTGACGTGAGGCACGCTGTTAGCGCACCCCACGTGATGGCCAGGCCTCAGCGGTGACGTCCGGAACGCCAGAAGATGATGTCGGATGCAAGGACAGGTGAGTAAAAATGTTTGTTATTTTTTACTCACCTCGGAAAGTGGCCCTGCGGCACATGACGCTGGGTCCCTTTCTGTTATTGATACGGCCGTGCCTGACTCCTTTGGGGTCGGGGCCCTGGGTAATTGCCCTGTTTGCCCCCCCCAACGCCGGCCCTGCTGACCGTCGATCCTTTCCTGCTGCCTCTGTGTTTATTGCTCCCTCCGGTTGTGACCACGGCTTGCCTTCTAGACCATCTCTCCTTGAACGCTGATTCTGTACCTAGTGACCTCCTGAAATCGACACGGCTTGTTTTGACTCTTCTTACGTCTCTTCCTCTGGTACTAGGAGATTCTCCTGCTGCCGACACTGACTAATCGACAATTCTACTGCGCTGCTGCCACCTTCTGTAGAAAACCTGTTACTGCATCTTCTCCAGCTTTTCAGTATTCATCTGCCTCCAAGCTTGCTTAGGTGAGTAGTTTTTGGATTCCGGGGCCCTTCTGTGACTTGTGGTGCGCCGTGCGCTCTGCACTCTTAGGACTGTTGTGGTTCTGGCCGAAGGTAGCGACCAAGTCCAACTCCACCATCAGGAGCTCTGGCAAAGACCTCTGGAGGCTAGTTATGCTTTGGTTCAGGGACGCTGGATGCTCAACGCTGTTTTACCTTAGTGTACAGGGGCGGGTCTGGATTTCCTAAGACTAACTCTGTCTGGCACTGCGTTTGGTTCCTAACACTACTGTATCTGTATGTTGTTATATGCTGTATGTGTTGATCATGCAAGATGATTTTGTTTTATTATAATAGATTAGTAACTTAAGTTTGGAGCCAGCTGGCCAGGGGCTTCTATACTTGCATACTTTTCTGTGTGTTTTTTGAATCATATAATGTTAATGTATAAATAAGTTTTAGTTGCATATAGAATGGAGGATAACAGTGAATCTCATCATACCTTTTTTATGTTGAATATCTAGTATAGACAAGGAAAAGAGAGGGGCGCTCCATAATGCAGAAATCACAGGAACACATACAAATCTGGACAGACACCAACTTGCTAGGTTTGGTCTCACCTTGTGGGAGTTGAGCAAAGGCAGACACAACTCTGATAATGAGCCTCAGTTAACCCTCCTGGGTCGTCTCAGTCTGGTTCCTGTATAAAGGTGGCTGCTGCTCGTGGTCCATGGTTAATTAACCATAGGAAAATATACATCAAAATAAAGAAAAAAGGACCTTAAAACAATCACTGCCAGAATACAATTTATTTTTTAAAAACAATTGACATAAAAAGATAAAATGGCAACGTGTTTCGACAGAAGAACTGCTGTCTTTCTCAAGCCGGGCTTGAGAAAGGCAGCAGTTCTTCTGCTGAAAAGTGTTGTGTTATTTTGATATATTTTTTATCTTGAATGTGACGGGTACCTTCATGGACTTTGTTGTGTGGATAAAGTTTTTGCAGATTCATCTGTTGATTGCAAAAAGTGACTTCAAAATTGAGGACAAGTAGACCTTCATTTTGTTCTAGCTTTACAATCTGTCATTCATAACTGAGTTTGTGACTGTGCATATACAATGTGAATTGTTTGTCAATTAGTATTGGAGAGTATGAAAGACGCTAAGTTAGTTCTATGGTGATAACACATAATAAGTGGACTACAGATATTTAATGTGGATTTCCAGGATGAAAGAGAAAAAGCTTTGGCAGTTGAGATTACAAAGTAAAGTGAATGGTTAATTTGGCCATGTGAGATATGTAGTTCTATAAGTGATAAGAAAGAGGAGGGGGAGCTTAATGCATCTGTGTGGTGCAGGGGAAAAACATGTCCTTCACAAACTGTGATAAGCTTGGTTGGTTATAACCGTGGTTACAGTTGGTGGTCCACCATCAGACACAAGAGTAAGTCCCCCAAGCCAAAGAAACACCCCTCTGCAATTTAAGGACACTTGAACATGTTTTTGAGTTCTTTTTCTATCATTTTCTTGTCTCATGGTTGACAATGGAGGCTGCTAGGGTGATATAGTTGCACTGTACTGTTATGTAATTATATTCCACTTATCCTGTTAAGCAGTACACTAACCCCTGGTTTAACTGCCCCCTTCTCTTCCCCTCCCCTTTCTATTCCCCTCCCCCTCCTTCTCTTAACCCCTTTCTTCCTATCACCCCCCCTTGAGATTAATTATGGCTCCAATGTCCCCTCTACAGTGGTCTGGGAGGCACACAAGGCCTACATCAGAGGAGAGTTCATCGCGCTATGTTCCTATCTTAAATGAAAAGACTCAGCTCTTATGAATTAATTACTATCGCAAATATTTGCAATGGAAAAACTACATATGTGCACTAAAATAGTATTGCATCTTACAGACCTAATATCACTTTAAAATAAGTTGGAGGATGTCCTTAATGTCAAGAATAGCAAAATTGTTTTATAGAATAAACAGAAAATATATGCTTATGAAGATAGGGGAGACAAAATGATGTCAGCTCTCACAAACACGTCAAAAGGCCGCTTGTGTATTTCTTCTATAAAAGCTGCTGATGGCTTTCTCCATCACCACTCTGGCTCTATTGCTGTCCAATTTCCATCATTTTATAGCTCCCTTCGAAAAACAAGCAGGACAGTTTTAGGGATATGCAGGCCATCTCCAACTCCCGATGGTTGACGAGGATAGTGTTCATACACGCCTTACTCCAGTCACCATGCAGGAGTTCAACCAAGCATTAGACTTCACCCATTCTGGTAAAAGCCCTGGCCCAGATGAACTACCTATAATACATTAAAATAAACTATGAGAGGTATTATTGACACATTTCCAGCAGGTATGTAATCGCCCCTGAGTGGCTTGTGCCTTGTTATTCATTATTTGAAGCACAAATTGTGGTGTTCCCTATGTGGATATTACAGACCCATCTCACTCTTGCTAATATAGTGTATGGGGGCCAATAAAAGGGGAAATATACTATGTGTGGGCCAATATACTGTATGGGGGCCAATAAAAGGCAAATATATTGTGGGGGGGACAATAAATGAGTTGTTCACTGTGTGGGGGCCAATAAATAGGGTGTTAAACTTTGTAGGGGTTAGTAGAGAGGGTGTTATACTGTGTGGGAGGCAGATAAAGGAGGCATTATAATGTAGGGGGGACAAAGGGGGCATTATACTATTTGGGGCCAGTAATGACAGCAATTTGGTGGCCTGTAAAGGGGGTGTGAGAAAGTTTATCAGGACCCCTGTGATGCACGCCCCCCTGCTATGTTCCTGCCCCCATGATACACCCTGCTCCACCATACAGAGCTCCCCTCCAACAAATCCTGGGTATACGCTTGGTCATGTACATTGACCTAAAGCTGCATATTGTGTACTCTTCAGTAAAACAACACAGCAGAGAATTATCTGTATTACTACTATGCTAAGCCTCTATATTACTGGTGCTTATTGTTCTAAGGAAGGAGTTGTTGCTTAAAACAGGAAGTCTACATTCAGGGAATGAAAGAACATCTGTTTTTCTCCAGAAACAAAAGCTTTTAAGTGTAAATAAAAAGAAACTAGAATTTCCCATATACATTTTCACCTAGACACCGTGACAAGTTCTTCCGTAGGAGCAATGGGGTAGTATTTGTACATGTTGCAAGACTGAAAGAAAGACTCCATTATCTTCCTTGTGACTTACAGACTATACAACTAAGTTCAAACTTTTTCTGAGAGTTATCAACATATTCCTTCCTTATCCTTTGCAAATAAACTGCGCATCTACTATTCACTGAAATGAAACGGATCTAAGACTTACGGTAGGTATAATAAAAACAAAAACTATATGGCTATGAACACGTGAAACATAATTGAATATAGTGTTGTTAAAGTATATTTGCCTGGTGGGAACCTGCTCCACACAAAATTGCAGTATGCTACATCTGTACTTTCCTGCTTAAGGCTGCAGCAGTGATACAAAAGTTTATACACATATACTTATCAACTACTGAAAATTTTCAAGAAGTTTAACAGATCTTCCAGGCAAAATTGTCCATAAGGCTATAAGAAATTGTATTTGTGTGATTCCATCTTATTAGCTAAGTAGATGACAGGAGCAAGTTTTTGATAAAGTCTAGAGTTCTTCCCTAGTTAGTGTGAAAAGCTGCAGTCCATTGTCTACTTGGATGATACATCACTAAACCACGCTGGTCAAATTGACGGCACAGCTGTGGCCAGTTAACATGTCATCATGTATTACACAACACCTAAAAGAAAGCGTACAGTGGGCAATGAGGTTTGGCGTGGAGCAAGGGCACAGCAGAATTTACAAAATTTGCAGAATCTGAATTTGACAATGAACAGCAGCTAAAGTACAGTCATGGCCAAAAGTTTTGAGAATGACACAAATATTCTATTTTCACATGATCTGCTGCCCTCTGGTTTTTATGTGTGTTTGTCAGATGTTTTTATCACATACAGAAATATAATTGCATTCATATTATGAGTAACAGAAGCTTATATTGACAGTTAGAATGAGTTAATGCAGCAAGTCAATATTTGCAGTGTTGACCCTTCTTCTTCAGGACCTCTGCAATTCTCCCTGGCATGCTCTCAATCAACTTCTGGACCAAATCCTGACTGATAGCAGTCCATTCTTGCAGAATCAATGCTTTAATTTTGCCTGAATTTGTTGGTTTTTGTTTGTCCACCCGTCTCTTGATGATTGACCACAAGTTCTCAATGGGATTAAGATCTGGGGAGTTTCCAGGCCATGGACCCAAAATCTCTATGTTTTGTTCCCTGAGCCATTTAGTTATCACCTTTGCTTTATGGCAAGGTGCTCCATCATGCTGGAAAAGGCATTGTTGAGCGCCAAACTGCTCTTGGACGGTTGGGAGAAGTTGCTCTTGGAGGACATTCTGGTACCATTCTTTATTCATGGCTGTGTTTTTAGGCAAGACTGTGAGAGAGCCGATTCCCTTGGCTGAGAAGCAACCCCACACATGAATGGTTTCAGGATGCTTTACAGTTGGCATGAGACAAGACTGGTGGTAGCGCTGACCTCTTCTTCTCCGAATAAGCTGTTTTCCAGATGTTCCAAACAATCGAAAAGGGGATTCATCAGAGAAAATGACTTTACCCCAGTCCTCAGCAGTCCACTCCCTGTACCTTTTGCAGAATATCAGTCTGTCCCTGATGTTTTTTCTGGAGAGAAGTGGCTTCTTTGCTGCCCTCCTTGAGACCAGGCCTTGCTCCAAGAGTCTCCGCCTCACAGTGCGTGCAGATGCACTCACACCTGCCTGCTGCCATTCCTCAGCAAGCTCTGCACTGCTGGTAGCCCGATCCCGCAGCTGAAACACTTTTAAGAGACGGTCCTGCCGCTTGCTGGTCTTTCTTGGGCGCCCTGGAGCCTTTTTGGCACCAATGGAATCTCTCTCCTTGAAGTTCTTGATGATGCGATAGATTGTTGACTGAGGTGCAATCTTTCTAGCTGCAATACTCTTCCCAGTTAGGCCATTTTTGTGCAGTGCAATGATGACTGCACGTGTTTCTTTAGAGATAACCATGGTTAACAGAAGAGAAACAATGATGGCAAGCACCAGCCTCCTTTTAAAGTGTCCAGTGGTGTCATTCTTACTTAATCATGACAGATTGATCTCCAGCCCTGTCCTCATCAACACCCACACCTGTGTTAATGGAGCAATCACTGAAATGATGTTAGGTGGTCCTTTTAAGGCAGGGCTGCAATGATGTTGAAATGTGTTTTGAGGGATAAAGTTCATTTTCTAGGCAAATATTGACTTTGCAAGTAATTGCTGTTAAGCTGATTACTCTTTCTAAAAAAAAAAAAAAACTGAAGCAGTAGACTTTGTAAAAATTAATATTTGTATCATTCTCAAAACTTTTGGCCATGACTGTACATGAGCTACTTCGAAAAGTATGCAGCTTTATTGGTATTCATATATTCACTGCAGGGCCCACCTTTTGATAATACTTCAGTGCTCTAATGTATTCAAGCATTACCCTGTAGTGGAACAGTGCGCGCTTTACTAAACAACCATGCACTGGTACACTGAGCAATGTCCTGCCATCACACCTGCCCTGAAGATGTAGCTCATTCTCATTAATATATTCTCTGCAGGGCCCTCTTAGTGTTAACCTACCACTGTTAGCCTATCACAGAGGTAGGTGCAGAATGTCCGAAAATAGGCTAAAACTCTTTTATGGCACTCCCAAGTTGAACAGGGCTTGAAATCACTTTAGAGTGAGTACCATGTATTAAAACCATGCTGTCTTTAGGTACAGAAAAATTTGTGCCTGAATAAATTCTTAAATGGTCACTAACTTTTCAAAAACTGCAAAAATAAAAAGTATGGACAAATTTAAGAAACTTTAAAATAACCCTCTATGTCTATGCAAGAGAATTTGAGTATAGATGCTTTACAGATATTTCACGAAATGTATAATCGCAGAAATGTGAACCTATTAAAAAATAAGCATTCAAGATTGGATATTTAGGAATCCAAAGCTTTAGAAAAATATTAAAGGGCTGATTTATCATGGATTGTGGATTGTGGCATACAAACCATGAAAGAATTAGACATTTTTTTTTGCACGTGAGAAATTTTGCAGACAATTGCGACTTTTTGACTGTTGCGCCCTGCACCCCACTTTCCTCAATGGGATATGACAGGGGCATAATGGGGTGGGACCATTGGCCTCATCAGATTTATGATCATTTATGCCAGTTTATATCATTTATGACATTTCATTAATAGATTTCTGTTTATGCACATGGACCTTGGATGAAAAATCTAATTTATGAAAGTGCAAATTTAAGTGCAAACACCAGTGGGGCAGGGATTATTAGAACTGGTAAGGAAAATGCCATTCTCGATAAATGAGCCCCTATGTCTGTTCCCAGTTTTTCACCTACCTCTGTAAAACTTAAAGGAAGGCTAATGACCTTTTTGTTTTAACTGTATGTTTATTAAAGAGTTTACAACAAAGAATATGACAGGAATACACAGAGCAGGAATATAGCAAAGCATTAAGAAGGATTGATAAACGTGGATCCACTCAATAGTATCTGTGGTATAAAATTCCAAAGAAAAATTTAGAAGGAATGAATAAACCTCTGAAATATATTAGAACTACAAAAAATTCCACACAGAAAATTGTTAGGGAATTGCCAGTCAAGCAATTCCCCAGTTGCTGCTGCTGAAACCTGGGAGGAAGGAAATGACAGAGACAGTGAGTCCTAATGCTCAACCCAGCCCCAGTCCCAGGTAGCTACTTGCCTCAACTACCCTAGGCAGCAGAGGACAACTGGGTGACAGTCCCTTCCTACAATACAAGTGTAAACGCAGACAAGATAAACAAACAGACACAAGTAGTAAAAAGAGCCAAGGGTCAGAACCAATTGGGCAGCGAGGTACAGAATCAGAACCAGGAGTCAAAGGAAATGCCAAGGTTAGAAATATAATATCAGTAACAGACAATAGCCAGCACGCTCAGAGAAGCTAATAGCAAGCATCAAAGAGAGGGCTGGAAAACTATATAAAGGGAATCTGCCCTAGGCTCGATTGGCAAGGACGAATGTCAATAAAATAGCTATAAACTTTAACTCCTTAGTAACCAAAGGAACCAGAAACACTGGCTGGACTGACACACAGCAGCGAATAATCAGCTGTGCTAAAACAACAGGGGCAAGGATCACAAATGAACACACCTGCTGCACCATAACATACGACCGGAGGATGGCGCAGAGGCCGGAATGGGCAAATATGCTACAGATTACTTTCAAATAAGCAGAACAGGACATAGAAAAACACAAAAGGAAAAAAATGGCGGGGAGTGTGGACATAAGGGGAATTAACAGTTAGGATTGGACAATCCCCCCAGCCAGGCACGGTATTAGTGTTCATCGGACATTTGGGATTGCCAATATGTATTACTGGAGGGGGTTGAATCGGATTTTATGAGACAAAAGGGTGTAAATCTGCACCTGCACCTGGATCCAAAATGGATGTAATACAGGTCCAAAAGATGTGCTGTAATGTGCCCACGTTCTGTCTAAACCAAAAAAATAGCAATATTGAGTTTATAAAAATATCTGTATTTTGTATTGGTTTTCTTTATATATGGTACAAATGGATACTTTTGCTGCTTTTGACCAAATCAACTGCCACAGTGATAAGGTGATAGGTCGCCCTACGATTGCCTCCCACCTTGCCATATATCTGTGAGTAGGTACTGGGTTTTGGACAATGCAATAAATAGCTGATATAAAGCCCTTAGTAGAAGTGCCAGCTCGGCAAAGCGTTTCAAAAGAGGTTGCAGTGGATACTTGAGTGGAGTGAAAAATACCTGATATGTAGTGATAGATTTGAATGTACATGTATTGATAATACATCTGCGGCGAGAGGGAACGAAGCTGACGAAGTTGGGCAAATGTGTGAAGAGTCCATGTGATGGGGTCAACAATATCAGTCGAAGTCCCCTTCAGTCATCCAGATTTGTGTGATACTGGAATGTAAGCCCTCCGGGATCAAGGGATTGAAGAGGATGGGTGTCAAGGACAAGCAGGGTGATGCCAGAGAGAATTGCTGCTTGCAGTGTAGCTAAATTGTATGGGACCTAAAAGGGAGTGTGGCGTGAGTGTGAGAATACTACAGGACATCTTTACAGGTCTTGTGGAGTGCATCCCTCAATGAGTCATCACTTGTTTTGGTTGCACAAATTAAACTTCCACAATATTAGGCAGGCTGTTGTATTGGCAAGCATGATTGGTGTATTTTTCATTAAAGAAAATCTCAGTATTAAAATAACAAAAGTAGATCTTGTGGTATGTTCATATGGCAGAAATTAGCGGTGAATTTGAGGCAGATTCCGTCTCAAAATTAGCTCCAAATTCAGCCAGAAACCAACCTCCATTGATTTCAATACGAGTCAGACGCTGAATTTTTCTTCTAGTTCATTTTTTCAGCTAGTGAGAAAAATAAGCATCATGTTTGATCTCCACAGAATTTACTATGCATTTGGTCAAGTGGAAAAATTCAGTTTTAAATTCCTGAAGCTGAATTTTTCAGCTAGGAAAAATTCCCAAAGCTGAATTTTTGAGATACTGAAGCTGACTAATGTGAACATAACCCTTAAAACGTATCCTTAAAACGCTTCATTCTGCTATTTCTGTTATTTTTCCTGAAAATGTATGAATATATTGACAGCAGTGTCCCCCTGCCAATAGGGTGTACCTTGACAAGGGAAATTGTATATATACTGTGGAGAAAAAAAAGTATTTAGTCAGCCACCAATTGTGCAAGTTCTCTCACTTAAAAAGATGAGAGAGGCCTGTAATTGTCATCATAGGTAGACCTCAGCTATGAGAGGCAAAATGAGAAAAACATATCTAGAAAATCACATTGTCTGATTTTTAAAGAATTTATTTGCAAATTATGGTGGAAAATAAGTATTTGGTCACCTACAAACAAGCAAGATTTCTGGCTCTCACAGACCTGTAACATCTTCTTTAAGAGGCTCCTCTGTCCTCCACTCATTACTTGTAGTAATGGCACTGTAAGGGAATCACTAGAGGAGCGATTCCCCAGTAGCTGCTGGAGAACTTAGGGGGGAGGGGCACAACAAGACAATGGACTCTAAGCTGAATTTCCCCCACTGTCCCTGGCTAACTTGCCCGATCTGTACTAGGTGACAGCCAGCAACCAGTCGACAGTCCCTCCTTATAATAAGTGATAACACAGAACGCAGACAGGACGCACAACAACAAAGGGAGGTCAGATAGCCAAGGGGTCGGTAACAAACAAGCAATGCAGTACAAAATCACAATCCAAGAGAAGTCAAAGGTAAGCCAGTGGTCAGAAAATCAGAAGAGCAGGTAACAAGGAACAAGGAGTATAGCCAGCAAGCGAAATGCAATAGCAGGCGCCAATGGGAAAGTGAGCAAACAATAAATAGGGAGAAAGAACCCGCCCCAGACTTGATAGGAGGACAGGCTGTCAATCACAAAGGCAGGACTAAAGTTAACTCTTAGTGGAGCAGGGGGAGAACAAGGTGAAGGAGAAGGGTGTGGTGGAAAATCAATTAAGGAGGTGAGGGAATAGGACAGTGTTCAGACAATACAAGAAAAACCCAAAGGAAGGAATCACAACCGGGCACGCCTCCTGAGCCGCAGCGTGCGCCCAGAGGATAGTGCCAAAGCCTGGACAGGCAAGGATGTTACAAGCACCTGTTTGAAATTGTTGTCAGTATAAAAGACACCTGTCCACAACCTCAAACAGTCACACTCCAAACTCCACTATGGTGAAGACCAAAGAGCTGTGGAAGGAAACCAGAAACAAAATTGTAGACCTGCACCAGGCTGGGAAGACTGAATCTGCAATAGGCAAGCAGCTTGGTGTGAAGAAATCAACTGTGGGAGCAATATTTAGAAAATGGAAGACGTACAAGACCACTGATAATCTCCCTCAATCAGGGGCTCCACGCAAGATCTCACCCTGTGGGGTCAAAATGATCACAAGAGCGGTGAGCAAAAATCCCAGAACCACATGAAAGAATGAATGGGGCCATGTATCGTGAGATTTTGAGTGCAAAGCTCCTTCCATCAGCAAGGGCATTGAAGATGAAACTGGGTCTTTCAGCATGAGAATGATCCCAAGCACACCGCCAGGGTAATTAAGGCGTGATTTCGTAAGAAGCATTTCAAGGTCATGGAGTGGCCTAGCCAGTCTCCAGATCTCAACCCTATAGAAAACCTTTGGAGGAAGTTGAAAGTCCGTGTTGCCCAGTGACAGCCCCAAAACATCACTGCTCTAGAGGACATCTGCATGGAGGAATGGATCAACATACCAGCAACAGTTTTTGCCAACCTTGTGAAGACTTACAGAAAACGGATATATAACAAAGTATTGAGATTGTGAAGGATCATAATGAACTTTTTATAATTTTATACTTTTATATCTGTTTTATATTTTCATATATGCTTAAGGTGTATTGTGTGTAAAAAAACATTGTTATCCTTAAAGCTGAATATTAGATATAGTTGCTTATGTTTGAAACTGAGTGTAATATTGCACAACCAGATGGTGCCTGCATTCCAAAGATAGATCCTTTGTGTGCAAGAAGACACGTGCTTGGCTTGCTGCCAGAAGACAGCTCCCTAGAGGCATAGCGCAAGACCGGGAATAGCTGGCCATATATGGAACTGCTTATGCTTCCCTTCTACATAATCAAGATATACTACAACAATCAGGATTGAACATGAGAACTTACGTTGCTATGTTAACCCTTTGCTATGCTTGCTGCTATATGAACTTATGCTGCCTTAATAAAGTTTGTCAGTGTGCTCCTGTATTCGGCTAAGGAGGGGTTTATATCAACATTCTGTGTCTGGTGTCAATGCCTCGCCGCTAGCACTTAGCTCATATCAATAAGGACAACGAAAGTTACCTGGAGGACCTGGTCAGCTGGCCCACAAAGGATATCATGACCTTATCAAGATGAACTTTTGTTATTGACGAAATACTTATTTTCCACCATAATTTGCAAATAAATTCTTTAAAAATCAGACAATGTGATTTTCTGGATTTGTTTTCTCATTTTGTCTCTCATAGTTGAGGTCTACCTATGTCAATTACAGGCCTCTCTCATCTTTTTAAGTGGGAGAACTTGCACAATTGGTGGCTGACTAAATACTTTTTTTCCCCCACTGTAGCTACATTGGTCTGTTATTTTGAATATATTGACAGCTGAATCCCCAGACAAAGATAACCTGAGTAAATACAAAATGCAGTTTTTCAAAAGCAATCCAAACCAACCTGGCCCTATGTGAAAAAGTAATTTCTCCCTAAACCTATTAATTGGTTGTGTCACCCTTTGCAACAGATACAATCAAGTGTTTTTTCGATAACTCACATCTCTGTGGAGGAATTTTTGCCCACTCTTCTTCTTTGTTTCAATCCAACCACATTGGTCTGCTATTTTTCCTGTAAATGTATGAATATATTGACAGCTGAGTCCCCCTGCCAATAGTGTGTGCCTTGACAAGGGAAATTGTATATATAGGGACACACTCTATTGTCAAGAATAGGGTGGATCCTTATACAGTCTAACATTGTCAACACTGAGTGTCTGTAGGAACATGCCCTGAAACATGTAATGAAAAAGGAAATTGTTGAATTATTCATACATTGCCAGGAGGAACTGAATTGTGCAATGTTGTAAGAAAAGATATTAAGAAAAGATATTTTTTTATGAGGAATGCAAATATTTATTATACAGGGAAGATAGATCTGTAAAGTATACTTAAGCCAGTCACCATTTAAATGATGATATTGGCGATGGATGATGATAACTAATATCAATTAAGGTACAACAGAGGCATAGCTGGGGGTTCAGCACAGGGAGGGAAAATGTTATGATTGTCCCTGAACCGAATGAATAATAAACAAACATGCAAAATAAACTGGTTTATTCAAGAAATGCGAAACAAACAAAGGTCAGTCAAAACAACTGAGTAAGTAAAACAGAGTAGGAAGGAGAAAATAACATTAGAAATCACCCTGCAATCCGCCATGACTGATCCTGCCTGACGCCAGAGTTTTCCTCTTAAAAGAAGACACCTCACAGGAACCTTACTGGAATCCCTGAGAGCTGACCCTGAAAGTGAGAACACAATAAACCAGCAGTCCCCTGCCCTGACCCCCAGACAGCTAATCCAAGAATAAACATACACAGTGAGAAACATACAAAACCTGAGTTCAAGGCCCCACAGCACAGGTATGGCTGGACACACGAGTATAACCAGCAGAGTGAAAATGTGAAGCTCAGTTTATATAGCACAACATAGGGTGGGGCAGAGGCACAGGGAAAAAAACCCCTCCCCAAGGCAGAAAGTACAGGCAGACAAGAATTAACCCCTGCCCGTCTGGACCCACTACCTAACAGCAAACACGTCCAAGTGGGTCCCCAACTCAGGTACTGATATTATCACTATACTGTGACTGTTTAGTGATAAGTACAGGCTTTGCACAGGGCTCTGCAGACAATTTAGTTGAATACAACACAGGAAACATTTAGTGACTTACAGGTGACGTCTTGACTTCTCTTAATCATTCACATTTCCTGTCTCTTCCATTTGGGTGGGGCGTAAATACCGGGGTAACAGTGGGAGCGGCTGCCACAGGGCTCGGGACATTAGGGGGCCCGGCTGTCCCTGATGTTTTTTTTTTTTTTTTTAGGCTGTTACCTGCTGGGGTTACTTACTGATCCCCGCTCCTGCTCATGGCCGCCTGCGCTTCCCATTCTGTGCAAGTAAGGCCGCGGGCTGGCAAACCCCACAAAAGCTGCTATTGTCATATTCTGGGATCTTTTTAGACCACAGAGTATAATGATCGGAGGCCCAAGGAGATGAGGGAACATAAAAAACACTGTTACTTACCTCTCCTGTGCTCCGGCAGGCTTCAGGCCTCCTTGGTGACATCCAGGCCGACGTCATTAGGTGTAGCAACGCTGGCTA
The DNA here is from genome assembly GCA_947044405.1 of Leptodactylus fallax. Taxonomy (NCBI): domain Eukaryota; kingdom Metazoa; phylum Chordata; class Amphibia; order Anura; family Leptodactylidae; genus Leptodactylus; species Leptodactylus fallax. The sequence continues at coordinate 276,824 of CAMRHE010000294.1, read as the reverse complement.
TGACGTCTGGTCCAACATTGAAGAAATGGGGAGTGCACCAGAGCCAGGGACAGGTAAGTAACACCGTTTTTTATGTTTGTATTCTCCCCTGGGTCTCCGATCATTATACTCTAGGGCAGGGGTAGGCAACCTTTTTTGTTCGGCGTGCCGATTTCGATTAAAGAAATCAAAGTTGAGGTACTCGGAGTGCTGGTCAATAATTGTAAGTTTGATGACCCTTGCACATGATATTATGCCCCATAGCGGACCCTGCACACGGTATTATGCCCCATAGTGGCCCCTGCACACAGTATCTGAAAACTGCCAAAAACTAGTATTTTATACACATTTAATGGGTAAAAATGTATTATCTGACTGACGGAACTTCCGTTTGTCAGAAATGTTTTATACTTTCATCACTAGTGATAATTGCTATTGCTATTATTTTAGCGTGTAACGGATATCACTAGAGAGGCGGGCGGCGTAATTTACTCTATAAAGATCAGGTATGGACAGGACAGGGACAGTGAAAAAATTTAAATTTTATTAGTGACTTTGTGCATGTGTTGTGTAAGTGTTTGGTGCGACACTTTTGGCACTGCGACCTGGACGATGGTAAACATCTGGGTCACAGCGCCAATAAACTTCCTGGTTAGGTTCAGAGGGGTATAACATAAGAATACCCCTGTGATTAGGCTCAGATGGGTATTACATTATTCCTGTATGTGACAATCAGAGAGCAAAAGTACAGTATGCTCTCTGATTGATAGGAGAGGGGATAACATTGACAGAAGTCCCTGCTACCCCCCCCCCCCCGGTGTCATCTCTAGCTTATGCACAGACAATGATGAGTTATCATTGTCTCTGCAGTCTGCAGCTCCTCCTCCCCCTCCTTCCTTAGCTCTTAGATGCTGCCTGAGGCATGAGGGGGCGGGCACTTTAGAGCCCCATTTCTAAGGATCTGTTAGGGCCACAAAGATGCAACTGGATTCATTTTAAAGATGAGAATCTCATCGGCATGATAGACATTACAGATTCAGAGCGATTCACTGTTAAAACAATGTCGGGAATTGAGATCGGCATTGGGATTTCAATGCCGAACATCGTTTTCACCAGCTAATCGCTCAGGATGTGTAAGGACGATCATGGTGATCTTGGTATCATTTTAAAGATGAAATTCTCATCTTTAAAATGAATCCAAGTGTTTCTTTATAGCTTTAACCAATCCTGAGCAATTCACTCAGGTACAGTAGTGAAGCCGGCAATTACCGGCTTCACTACTGTACATAGACTGTGCAGACGCCGGGTGCTGCCACATCCATCTTCAGGCAGCACCTGGCGCTAATGAAATTTTAATAGGATCAGGCACATATCTGGGTGAGGACTCCGTTGTCCGTGCCAGGGAAATATGCCTCGCCTGCCAATCTTGGCACGCGTGCCGCAGGTTGCCGACCCCTGCTCTAGGGTCTGAAAAGACCCCAGAGTATAATAATTGTTCATGGGTTGTCCACAATGGGGCATAGCACTGTGTGCAGGGGCCACTATGGGGCATAATACTGTGTACAGGGGCCACTATGGGGCATAATACAGTGTGCAGGGTCCGCTATGGGGCATAATACTGTGTACAGGGGCCACTAAGGAGCATAATACTGTGTGCAGGGACCACTATGGGGCATAATACTGTGTGCAGGGGCCACTATGGTGCATAATAGTGTGTGCAGGGGCCGCTATGGAGTATAATACTGTGTGCAGGGGCCGCTATGGGGCATAATACTGTGTACAGGGGCCACTAAGGGGCCTAATACTGTGTGCAGGGGCCACTATGGGGCATAATACTGTGTGCAGGGGCCACTATGATGCATAATAGTGTGTGCAGGAATGAGGGGAATGCGATTTGTGGGGGGGGGGGCGGTTGCCGGGGGGGGCTTTGACGGGGGGGGGGCTCCATGTCAAATGTTCGCCTTGGGGCCCAGCCATTCCTAGTTACGCCACTGGCTGCCAGGACCACTTTTTCCAACTGTGACTTTTCTTTATTTGCAACGCATATTTGTTTGCAACATCTTTGGCTACTCACTTTTCCAGACGACCAATCCACATTGTCTTCACCTATACAAAAGTACCCATCTGTCCGCTACCCCTTACTATTAAAATATATAATATAATCCCCCGGGAATGAATAATACCCCCCTTACAGATTTATTTTGTTGTTCCTTTTTTGTCATACTTAGACTAGGTTCACACCTGCGCTGGGCTCTCTCCGTTGTTCGGGTCCGCCAAGAGACCTGAACGATGGAGAGCCTGTCCACTAAAACAGTGGTTACCTGCAGATACCCACGGACCTCATAAACTGTAATGGTGTCTGCCAGATTTCCGTCGGGTTTACTCCGTTTTTATACGGAGACTGCGAGGCAGATGTGAACCTAGCCTTACAGTTTCCAGATTATCTAACAAATTTCAATACAACAAAGATAACCTGTGTAAATACAAAATGCACCTTTTCAATGATGATTTCATTTATTAAGAGAAAAAAAGTTATCCAAACCAACCTGACCCTTTGTGATAAAGTAATTTCCCCCTAAATGTATTAATTGGTTGTGCTACCATTGATACAATCAAGTGCTTGCAATAACTTTCACATCTCTGTGGAGGAATTTTTGCCCACTCTTCTTTGCAAAATTGTTTCAATTCACATTGGTTTTCGAGCATGAACAGCTTGTTTAAGGTCACGCAAAAGCATCTCTTTCAGATTTTTAAGTCAGGTCTTTGTTAAGTACACTTGACGTTAAGATCAAAAACTGATGTCCAGACATTCTCCTTCAGGATTTTCTGGTAGAAAGCAGAATTCATGGTGTCATCAATTATAGCAAGTCGTCCAGGTCCTAAAGCAGCAAAGCAGCCTCAGATCATCACACCACTATCACCATGTTTGACTGTCGTTAGTTTTATATGAGCTGTAACAGGACAAACACCTTCTAAGAAGTTCCACTTTTGTCTCATCAGTCCACAGAATATTTTCCCAAAAGTCTTGGGGATTATGAAGATGTTTTTTGGAAAATGTGAGATGTGTGTTTGTGTTCATTTTGGTCAGCAATGGTTTTCGTCTTGGAACTCTCCCATGGATATCATTTTTGCCCATTCTCTTTCTAATTATTGGATCCTGAGCACTGTCCTTAACTGAGGCAAGAGAGTTGTTCTTAGTTCTTTTCTGACCTCCTAGATGAGTCGTTAATGCAAGTAATTTTGGTAATTGTACTGACCTATTGAATAAAGGTATTGATGTTTTTCATAAATTCCCCTACAAGGAGTTAATAAAATTTAGGCATTAACTTATAGGCACCCCCAAAATATTTCATTTCACAAAACTGTCTGCAGAAAGGGAAATGGAGGGGAAAGCATATATTATGGTACACCTCACGGGTGTGTCTGGACTCTAATGACTGTGGTCTGTGAGCTCTAAGACCTTCAGGCCATTCTGCCTCTTATTAGCACTCCCCTGCCATGGAAAACATGGTGAAAAGAAGGGGAGGAAAGCATACTGCTGCCGGGGACAGACCTCCATCTCTCCTGGCGGCCGGTACTTTGGACTCTTACCTCTCAGAGGAGTCCTGAGCCATATCTGCAGATCAGGAGAAAATGGCGCTGTCACGAGGTGCCACAGCTGCTTCCCCTCTGCTCCGCTCTTCCAGCTCATGCCAGATCCTCTCCCGGCACTCTGATGCCCTCCTCTCTAATGACAACCTCACCTAGTACTGGGGTGTCTCACAGCATGACACCCCTGACACCTGCTTCGGGGGCTTTTTGCATTGCACCCTGCCAACCTTAGACACTGCAATACAACCTGCCTGCTCCAGAGGCCGTTCCTCCCTTGATACATACTGAGATGGTCCTTCCCCCTGTCCACCCCAGTAATACTCACTCCCTGGGTACCGTAGATCCATCTCAGTTAGTCCTCCTGGCAGGACCATATCCACCTGACTCTAGCCCCCTGTTGGACCTTAATGTCCCTTCCATGCCAGCCTCACACTCATCTTCTGGAGATGGGATCGCTATGCCTCCCCGTACCATGCCTCTTCTGGATCCAACCCTGGCATTGTCTCCACAAGCTATACGCCCATCTGGACATCCTTCCCATCTGATGCCACCCACCATTGCTGCTACTCAGATGGTCTACGCTGAGAATCCTTTCCTTCTTCACTCTGGGGGCCTTTCTGTCTGCATATCCATCTCCTCTGATTCAGATGATCCAATGGACCAGCACCCTTTACTTGAAAGCCTATGGATGTACATCCACTAGTTGCCTACTAAACAGGACTTTAAGAATCTGCAGAGTTACGGGATGCCTGCCAACAGGAAATATCAGCAGTCCATCAACATGTTAAGCAGGTAACTCAAAGGGTTGACTAGCTGGAAGAAGCACATAATGCAGCACATACGGTGGTTCGTACCCTTCAGGCTCAAGTGGTTACCCAGGCCTGGACAATTCGCAACCTTAAGCACCACATAGAAGGCTTGGACCAAAGGGGTCACAAACATAATATAAGAGTATGAGGCTTTCCTGAATCCCCAGGAGAGAAAACTGTGTCCCTTAAGCTGCAGAATCTCTTCAACTCTATTCTAGGATGTCTACAAGAGGGCCACATACCACTGGATAGGGCCTATTGCGCTCTTCGCCCCAAGACAACTTCGGTTCCCCCAAGACACATCATTTGCTGCGTTACAGACTTTCATCTTAAAAAAGAAAGCACAGATAAAGCCCTCAACTCTCGCCACTTTCAATTTATGTGTGCGCAGATACAACTTTACCACTTCTTACCTCTCTGCAACAACAGAAGTTTCCCTACCACTGGGGTTTCCTATTTAGCTTATTTGCTCGGAGAAATGGTAGGACTGTGACACTCTGCTGCCCTGAGGATTTACTATTTTCTGTGAAGCGCTAGATCTAGGGGCTCTGTAAATTTGACATGGTGTCTGAAAATGACTCCAGCGAAATGCCTTCCAAAAGCGTAATGGACCATCTCGCCTTTTGCACCCTGCCATATGCCCAAACAGGAGTTTTCCTCGACATTTGGGATATTAACGTATTTGAAGAAATTGGGCAACAAGTTGTGGGGTGCACTTTATGCTACCACTCCTTGTGAAAAGGAAAGATTTGTGACTAAAGTGATATTTTATTGCAAAAATTGTTCATTTTCATTGCCAAATGTTAAAAAAATCTAGGAAACACCTGTGGGGTCATAATGCACATGATAGCCTTTGACAACATCCTTGGTCCATTTTCAGGGTTTTCCAATGTACTGGTATTTTAGAGACTCTGCAAATGAGACATAGCATCTGTAAACTATTCCAGCAAAATTTGCCATATAAAAGTCAAATAGAGCTCTTTCCCTTCTGAGCCCTGCCATGTGCCAATACAGCAGTTTACAACCACATGTGGGGTATTTACGTATTTAGGAGAAATTGCATAACAAATTTTGGGTTGTATTTTCTCCTTTAAACACTTGTGAAATATTGAAGGCTAAAACAGTACTTTATTTTAAAAAATATCATTATTCGTTGCTCACTGCCCAATGTTATATAACGGGCAGGGGATTGTGGACTCTCTGTGCCCCTAACCAGTTTAGCATTGGCCACTCCAAAGACATTAGCTAACTAGCATCCCATATGGGGATGAAATTTCACATCTATTATATTTGAATTCCTATGAAAGGCTAAAAGGGTTAACAAGCTTACTAAATGCTGCCCTAAATGGTTTGAGGGTGTAGTTTTGAAAAGCAGGTGATTAAAGGGGGTTTCTAATATATAGGCCTTGAAAAGCCTCTTCAGGACTGAAAATGAGATCACATATTATTGAAATTTGTAAAGCCTTCTAATGTCCTAAAAAAAAATAATAAAGGATGCTTAAACAATGATGCCAAGATAAAGCAGAGATATGGTAGATATATATTTATTATCTAATCTAGATATTTATTATCTAATTTGATTGAAATGACTATTTGTCTGAAAAGCATATTTAGAAAAGTGTGAAGTTTTCCAAATTTTCACAAAATTTCCTATTTTTTCATAAATGCAAAAAATATCAACCAATCACTAACATGAAGTACAATATGTTTTGGAAAAACAATCTCATAATCACTTGGGTAAGTAAAGCATCCAACAGATTTGAAAAATGGGGCTATATGCTTATGGCTAAGGCTCCACGTGGTGTCCCGCAGCAAAAAAGCGCTGCGGAAAAAGCCGCGGCAGCAACGGTTCTTCCCGCAGTGCTTTGCACAGAAAATTTGCAGAGGTTTCCTCTGTGGACTGTCTGCTTCAATTATGTCTATAGGGAAACCCCGATGGTTTTGGTAATCGCCGCCTGTCTGCATCGTGTATTTTACCCCAAAGTGGAGATGGGATTCGTGGGGCCCCAGTCTAAGGTGGTTTTTGGCAGTTTCCTTAAAGTCCTCATTTATATTTGCAAAAATGTTTAATTTTTATCTTCAAATTTAAATATGGTTGTGTTCTTGACGAGGCACCTTTAAGCTTATGCCCCACATAGTGAGCTGGCCTCAGACTAAAGCTCCATGTTGCGAAAAAGCTGCTTTTTTTGTTGCAGATTTTGCTGCAGTTTTTTGAGCCAAAGTCAAGAGTGGTTTAAAAAGGAATGGAAATATAAAGGAAATACTCATACTTTTCCGTTCCGTTAAATCCACTCATGGTTTAGGCTCAAAAAACCACAGCAAAATCTGCAACAAAAAAAAGCTTATTTTCTGCAACGTCGGGCCTCAGCCTTAAAAAGGATCTTTCACCACCTCCACAACTTCAATTCTTTGCATTTGGAATTTTCTCTCTAGCCTGTCAAGTGGGTGGTCCTAGGCTGTTCACTCACAACTGCCAATCTGACAGCAGAGAGTCTAGTTAACATATTGGCTGTTGAAACTAACAGTAATGATTGCTCAGGAATCATAGGGGACCAAAGAAAATATTTCAACTATGCTGGAATCAGTGACACCTATTGAAGTATACAAAGAGTTGGAGTAGGTGGAGTTGATGCTCAAACCCTATTTTTCAAATCTGATGTATCACTTTATGCAAGAATAACTTTATAATACATAAACTTAATCAAGTGATTGTTGATTGTTTTCTCGTGACACAATATGCCTTCTGTTGAGGGTATATTTTGATAAGTTGTGTTTATTAAAGTGCAACATTTTCAAATTTTTAAGCATTCTAATAGTACAGCAGATAATCATACCACCGAAAACAGTTATTAATTAACATTTACCATATGTCTATTTTATGTTGGCATCATTTTTTAACCCCTTCAGGAAGCAGCCTACTTTGGATTTCAGTATGTAGCTTTTTTTGGCTTTTCATTTTTGTGGTGATGGAGTTGTGTGGTGGCTCTTTTGTGAGTCTCTGACTCTTTGAAGACTTTTTATTCCACCATTGCAATTGTTTTTTTCAATGCAGTTTGTCATATGGAAAAAATAACTTATATCATATATATCTTTCATAGTTCAGACTGTCATACACTTTTACAAGTTATGTCACATTTATATTTATGTAAAGGGAAAAGTTTATTATTTATATATTTTTAAAACGGTTTTTAAACTTTTTTTTTGTTTACACATTTTTACAGTCCCAGAAGGGGACTTGCATATGCGATCAGTTGATTGACACCCATACATAGAATCCTTGAGGCCATTGTTGGTCGTTGCTGAGCGTTAACTATACACTCAGTGCAGCATATTAATATGTTTCATGGTGAGAGGTTAAATACATTGGGTTAGTAGCTGTTTTTAACTTCAAAAAGTTGTGCCTACTACATCTCAGCACTGGACTATTATGGTGCTGAGCGTTAAAACACTCCGCATGATGTAATAGTATGACACTATAAGTGGAAAGGCCTGCAGGCCCAACTTTTTCATCCAATGATTTCAGTTAAAAATAACAGACATCTGATGGACATCCCACAGATTTCATTATAGTCAGTGGAGTCCCTCAGTCTGCTATTTTTGCAGTCCATTTTTCCAGTCTGTTGGTCCTAGCCTTGGTAACTGTTGTTTGAGCTAAAATAGACCCAAGTATTGTAATTGGTTGAAATGTTGCTATTACTTTGTATGCTAATATAACCATAATGAAAGTATTATTAAAAGGGATGCTGTCGTAGAGACCGTTATCTAGTAATTATCACATCTCAATGGCACACTGTATGATCAATATTCAAGAGAATTTTTAAAAAGCCACTATACACTATACTAAACATACATACAATAATGTGAGTTTGTGGTGTTTTTGTTGCAATAAATATTTTCCCTCATTTTCCGTCAGCTATGGTGTCAGTACTATGTCATATGACTTCACTAATCTCATAATTAAAAAGTTTGTGTTTGTTTTAATATAGATTTTAATACAATATATTTACATATGGAAGTGCTTTGTGTGTATTTTACTACTTCTCATTTTCTGCTACCTCAAATAAACTACAACATAACACTGTTCATGAAAATATTTTTACATAATTATATATGAAGAGCCATTGTTTGAGTTATTTACATTATTGGTCATACAGTGCAGCTTCTAGATTTTGTAACAGATTTCGTAGGCAAAATTAAGACTTTAGAGATTCAAGAGAATGAAAGGGTTTTTGCTCTTAGGGTATGGGGACCACCATTTTGGAGCACCCTTTTTAAGCCAGGCATTCCAGGGTGTTTACAGTTGTCCAACTGGCATAGGAAGCTACAGGCAATTTTCCATGCAAAAAAAAACATTCAAATTGGTTGACCTCCAGAAGGAAGAAAACTATTTCTTTAGTGTCACCTATAGGTAGCTAAGCCCCACGTAGCGAGCCTCAGCCAAAAAACGCAGGAAAGACCGCACTGAAAACACATTTTGTTTTTTTCCGCAGCGCTTCTCTCATAAAGTCCTCAGAGTTTTCCTCTGTGTACTTTCTGCTTCTATTATACCTATACAGAAATCACAGCATTTCCGCTGTGGATTTTTTCTGCAATGAGTGAATAGGATTAGCCAGAATTCCATCCACTTTGCAGATACTGTAAAATGTTGTGTTTTTTTCGGTGGCGTTTCTACAGCGACCAAATCACAGCGTTTACTCTTCATGGGGCCCCCATCTCAAGTATCATATTCAGAATTGTAGCTCAAGCTAACTAAAGTCTTTTACGCAATACAATACTTTAGCTATCTTGCTCTGTTTGCTATATACAACTATATTTCTCTCCTCATTATTTACAGTTGGTTGCCTCGGTTACAGTCCTGCTCACAGGTTGGTAATGATGGCTTCTGGTCGTCTATATTCTCTTCTGCTATTCTCACAGCATATGGCTTTCAGCTTTTAAACACTAATAAAGGCTAGATAAGTATCTTTAGCAGTGTCTCTATTACCTGTATGTAAATCTAGAGGTAACTGTGCAGTTTACAACAAGCAGGAGCTCCGTGCAAGAATGAGATGAAAACCAAGAAGTTGAGATGAGAGGAGACAGAAGGGAAACTGAAATCCTGAGATGAGAAAACCCCTTTAAGGCTACGGCCCCACGTCGTGAGCCACAGCGAAAAAGCGCTGTGGTAAAATTCGCTCTTCAAAGAAAGTCCACAGAGGTTTCCTCTGCAGGCTTTCTGCTTCTATTACACTTATAGGAAAACCGCCAGCGTTTCCGTAGGTATAATTGACATGCGGCGATTTCCAATACCGCAACGGTTTTGGAAATCGCAGCGTCTGCACTGTGTTTTTTTCCGTAGTGTGTGGATGGGATTCGCTCCAATCCCATCCACTATGCAGTGACAGTAAAATGCTGCGTTTTTTCCTGTGACGTTTACACCACATGGGGCCCCGGCCATATGTGTTCTCCCCACTAGTATAAGCAACCCATTTTTCCTCAATCAACAAAACAGGACCTAACTGCGTCCTACAAAAATGAGTTAATAACTATGAAGCATTAGTTATATTTTGGCCAAAATACACAAGCTCACAAAATCAAAATCAGTTCAGTGAAAGGGATTATCATAAACCATGTCACCAATATGGCCACATTTGCCTGTGAAGCAATATTGATTTTGATATTGATTTACGATAACGTCCTTTTCAGTGAATTGTTTTTGTTTTTATTTAGCCAAGTGAAAGCATTAGCTATAATGTCCTATATTTTTCTTTAGACCAAAATATAACAAAAAAAAAAATAATGCAGTAGAAAACAAAATGCTAGGATAGGAATTACAATCTATGTACAAAGGTCCAAAGATACAGCTAGTGTTACTTGAAGGGGATTTCCCAGTAGATTTTTCTTCATCATGTTAACTCAAGACACAGTAGTTCTTTAGGAACCATTGAGAACATGAATTATCACCTAACTGCTTTCCAGAAATGTAATTGCTAAACAAGGTGCTGTCCCAGCTAGCAAAACCAATATAATTTTTCTCATTGTAGTACATCGTTCCCCTTTGGAAAAATAATTACCATTTTAATGGATCATTCTATTGCAGTACAGTTATGCAACAATTCACTATAAGGAAGTATTCCTTGCTTGGGACATTTTTTCAAAAATACACACAGGTGGAGCTAAAGAGTATAATGCAAACTTGTTCATTGTCTGGTCTACTGGGGAAAAGAACCCCAATGTGTATTTCTTCCAATATTGCTCAAAATGTCAGGAAACCTGACTAATGTTATTTAAGTTGGTAAAGTATGCTGACAATATAAGGATGTGTCAATATAAATAAAAGGTCATATAATTATCATCACTAATAAGGGAAAATTGTAAAGTGGTGAAATGAATACATGCTGTCTAATGTTAAATGGAGATCATACTCATGGCTATTTGTCATAACTAAAATGTTGGTTGTTGAAAGTTTTGTATAATCAACATTGTTTTATGGTTCTCTGAATATCTCAGATTAGATATAATAGTAGTAATATTAGAAATATTTTCCTATATATATATATATATATATATATATATATATATAAAATGAATGTCTGATGTCAGTTTTTTATGAACAGCCAAATGACTGCACCAATTGGCACAAGTTTTTATAGATAGATAAGTCAGATTTTTCAGAAAATTATAGATCATGTTTAAGCTCTCTAGGATATACCTTTCTCTGTTTCTCTACATATTCACAAAAGCACCACTGGATTCCAAAACTAGGGCGTTATGTGTGATATCACATTACATGACCCATGTTAGCCAATAGAAGCTTGCAGGTCCTTTATCCTTAATAGCCGCACAGACATGTACCATTAACAGAATATTGCATCATTCACTCACTGTTGTTCTCTGTTATCAGTCATTAACAGAGGATTGTATATTCTTAGCTTCACTGACATACACCGTTATCAGAGAATTGTAGTGCTCGCCTACCACAAACATGGCCTGTGTGATACCCCTGGAAAATCGTACTCCAACGTCTCCAGGATTTGCTGTTTTTTATTTCTTACTTTATCTGCCAGTAGCAGGTCATGCTCTATTGCATCTTATGATTTTTGGGCACATATTAAAGGTTTTAGTCATAATTCTGGAAAAGGGCAGCAGTTTCCAGGTGACCTGTACACCCACACTTTATACTCGGCCAATGCCTGGTACTTTCTCTATTCTATATATTTGTGGCCTTTTCCTCTTCTGGTTCAGACAACACTTTGAAATAATTCAGATGTAATTGGTAGAGAGTCTTTACAGGCCAGACTTGTTAATATAAATGTACTGTATTACTGTGGCGCAACTAGAACATTAGATTGCCTCACCTCCCCTCATCCACAGGTGGACAATTTTAGATCAAAAGCCTCTCAGTCAAGGCCTCCTGTTATGAGCTAACTTGGATCAAGGATAGTTCTAGATGAACCTAATGATTACAATGAAATACCAAGTAAACAGACCCAAATTCTACCATCAACAGCATCTGACTGGTTACTAGAAGCAAAAGGTCAGTTTTTCTATCAGACAGTTGTGATAAATATGGCCATTGTTTTTTAATATACATCTCCTGACCAATGGGAGTATAAGACCAGTAGGTTGATCTCTACAGATATACCTCACATTCATTGGTGAAAGTTATTAAACTAGGTATGCCAGAATAAAACATTTTGTGCAAGCCTGTTTTTGCACAAGAAATGTTTGACTTTTTGCTTACCACTTTCTGAAAAAAATGAGTGTGACGTGGGCTTAGTTGGAGGTCAAATTTACTACAATTTACTGCAGAAATTGGTATAAATTATAGTTCTATGAAAAATCTCCTATATCAAGTGAACAAGTTACTGCCCGCAATGTTGTACAGGTGACCACCCCAACACTCAAACACTATATTTAAAGATTAGGACACATACATAAATAATCTGTAACGCAACTCTATTTACCTATTCTAGAATAAAACATACAAACACTTCAAAAAGTCAGATGATTTCATTTTTTAGTGAAATTCTCAAGCACTTAAATGTAAACAGACTTTAGGGGTTAATAGAGTAAAGCACTTTCTCATTTTCCTATTTAACATTATAAATACAATTCAGCATGGACTATCTCAACTGGATATCTTAATTGGTTGGAATTTCCAATATATGTAATATATTAAAGAACTGAGTGTGAAGTTGATCTTTCCAGTAAGTGCAGGTTATGAATATCCTATTGTTCAACTTTATCTGTTCTCTTGCTAAGGTTTTTTTTTTTCTGTGGAATACTTTTTTTCTGGGAAATGCTTGATATTAAGGTGACAGCCCAGGACATACTGGATGTAACTACAAAGAGTTCATTACACTTAAAAAATGAACAATGACTATAAGGGCACAATTTACATTGCAATGAATATACAAAGTATACATGATATAAAAAGATTCCTAATTCAATACACATTATAATCTGGGGTAATATTTTATCTCAAATTTGTAGACTGTGGTCCCTAAAGTTACAATATTAATTGGTTCCAGGATGACTATTGTAAGCTCAAAATATTGAAACTTGAGACCATAATATGAAAAACTAGTAATCTGTTGTAATCGGTCCTGCTGTCCTGTACTGTAAGTAGATGCTATTAGTACTGGGCAATTAATCACTAAATAACCGAAATGGAAAGTCAGCTCAGTCAGTATACACTTGCTCACATTGATTATCATTATTGTTTATTTATATAGAACCATTATTTCTATGGTGCTTTACATTTGCGGATTTAAATACGGTACACAGGATATACAAAACAGATAATACAAACAGTGACCAACTGGCACAGTGGGATAGAGGGCCCTGCCCACAAGGCCTTACAGTCTATGAGGGAAGAGGGATTATTTTGATTATTTCGCATCCATGCCATTCCGCTTCACACTGTCATTAGGTAGGGATATGTCAGTCACGGTATGCTCTCCAATCAGAATTGCTGATGCATGAATAACCGAAACCAAAATTCAGTGACATGCCATATACATCCCTATCTATTACACCGTCATTCAGAACATGCACTTCGGTATTACAGATATTTTTTACCACTGAAATGCTTATGCCGATTGGTTTACTCTTCCGGTTAATGTCACATGATACAGAGCAGCAGCATCTTTGACATATGGTGATGATGATTTCAAGTTGCAATGGCCTAGAAAAGACAATAAGTTGAAATGTTAGTATCCTGAAGCCATTGCACCTTGAGGGACTACTCTAATTGATAACCTTTTCCCATCTGAGAAAAAATTGACATGGAGATGGGATTCAGCAATCATAAAACGTATATAATTACACAAGATGAATTCAGAATCTGGGAATGAGTTGGCTATTAAAATTTGACTTTCATTCTAGCGTATTTAATACATACTGCAATCACCGGATGTATATTTTTCAACATGCTGTGAATACTGTGGATTTTAAACAAGGGCTAAATGTAGCTAAATACTCATGATGCAAAAGTTCAGATTGAATATTGGAGGCAGCATATGTGTAAAAGAACTTTTCTTGGATACAGTGGCACAAAATACGTGATAGATAAATAGATAGATAGATAGATAGATAGATAGATAGATAGATAATAGATAAAATCTATCTAACAATGACAGACCAACTGCTACTTTTGGCATTACAAGGTTAGTAGTCTCATGAAAGGGTAGAGGCATATTGAGCAGCCTTCTTATCATAAATTTCAGTGTAGAAAGCAGTAGATAAAGATTTATGATAGACTGCCAGACATCAAAAGAGATCAAAGTGTTATGACAGGGGCCTGTGGACTCCCCTGGATTATAAACTCATCCACAACTGCGACCACAATGACCCCTGTGGCTATGTCAATAATTTAAAATATCCTACATTTAGACAGCACCAAATCTCTGAAAATCATATAGGGTCCACTTCACTCACATCAACCGTCAGATTCAATTTTGTCAGAATAAATTCAGTGTAAATTGAAATGACCCCTATTGCCCTGAAAAGTTGATTGGATTCATTGGATATGGGGTGTCTTTGGCTGGTTTAGAACCTGTGGTGGTTTAAGTTACTCTCGGTCACTACAGACATTTTTCTAGTTTTGTTTTTCACCCCCTGCCTTCCAAAGGACATAACTGTTTTATTTTTCAGTTCACAGAGCCATATTATGGCTCATAAGTGAGATGCAGTCAGTTCTTCCCGGTTCTGCAAATCCATACAGTTGCCCCTTAGCCGACATGAGACTAAATGGATGCCAGCAGCAGACATTCTGTATGGGGGAACAAGTAATATGGCCACTGTAAGTGGGACCAGTGATAGGGCCATTATAGTGTGTAGGGGCAGTGATGGGGCCATTGTACTGTGGGGGGACATTAAAGTGTGTGTTACATTTGGAGTGAATATTAAAGGGTTGTGCAGGAATTGGAGCAACCTGTATAGTAGCCTGAGGAGGTGTAAAATAAAATAATTTAAAATAAAAAAAGCATACTTACCTGTGCTTTATTGTCTGCCTCTGGTGTCCATTCAGTCTTGTGCAGGCATCAGCGGTCACATGAGGTGCAGGACTTCCAGCAATAAAGAGCCAGCATGAGGCTGAACAGACAGCGGACAATGAAGCGCAGGGGACAGGTGAGTGTGCTTTTTCTTTATTTTACACCTCCCCCAGACACCACACGGATTGTTCCAACTCCTGGACAACTCCTCTAAAAGGTTTATCCATCTTTGTGATATTGATTGGCCTATTGTTAGGATAGGCCATCAATATTACATCTGTGGGGTCCAACAGCCAAGACATCTACAGATCAGCTTTTCTGGGACAGCATGACTGCTAGTGATATTAACATGCAGGGAGCCATGTTCTCGCTTGTACAATGTGTAGTGGTGAGTTTAGGTACTGTAGCGGTGCACATCATATGGCAGGTGAGCAGCATGACTCCCAGTATGTTTTTACCTTCAGCTGTGTTGTCTCGGTATAGCTGATCTGCAAGGGTCCTGGCTGTCAGGCTCCCAGGATTAGAAAGGTGGATAACTTATTTAATATATGGGGGCATAATTTATATTAGGGAGACAGGAAACACTCTGGGAGAAAGGAGGCACTGTGGGTGTTTGACTCTAAAAGGTTTGCTACACACCACCCCCTCCTGCCTCATAAAACTTTGTGCAGTGTGCTTCACACGACCATGCATGGGCACTTAATTTTTAGATAATTACGTCCATGTGGGAAAGCTCAAGCTTAATTTTTAGTGTAACAACGCATACTACTCATCTCCTCATTTCATGATAATATCCCTTTTAGACTTTTATCTTAATTCTCATGTTCTACAAATATGCTTATTTTTTCAAATTTAGCAATACAATTTTCAATTGGAACCTTGAGGGCTTTGATATACAGTATGTATTACAATTATGTATTACTATATAAGGAAGATTACATATGTGAACAGGTCTATCAGCTCATGCTGTTTCTTCACTAAACTGCCTAATAATGGTTGACATATAATGTATTGGATTACACTCACAACCACAGCACTGTCATCAAACACTGTGAGTCAAGCACACTAAGCACAGGGCTTTTCCAGAGAGCTGATCATTTTGTAACACTATGTTGCATAGAATCACATGTTCATTGTGTTCTGTATGTGTCATACTCATTATAGAATTTTTAGACCTGTTCGGGAAATCCTTTTCCTACATGCAAAAATAACATCTATTTTTTAGGAAGTAAACTTTTCATTACCATACATTATTACATCATTATTTATCATTGTCATTATTATTAGGACAAACATGGTTAATTATTCAATGGTTACACTTTATTGAATGTAAAGATTGCTTTGTTATTGCAACTAAACTTCTAAACTTCCCTAATAAACTAAACTTCTATAATACCAGCTGCCTCAGCGATTGACAAGTGACTGGCTACTTGAACTACTACCATGTTTCTCCAAAAAAAAGGGGCTTATTTTCAGGGTAGGTCTTACTTTTGAAGCACCAGAACGAATCAGAATCTTTTCTGATTCGCTCCAGAAGAATCTTGTAAAATGGTTAGGGTTGGTAGCTCCAACCTTAACTTACATTCACAATTAATGGTGCAGTGTCAGTTGGCCTTAAACAAACTTACTGGCACTCTCTCTCGCTCTCTCTACACACTGTGTGTGGCAATGGCACTGTGCCCGCTCTATCTCCTCTCCTTTACATTCTCCTGTTTTCTATAGTGGAGTGGCTGTGTCTGGTGGGACCGAGCAGGGGTGGCACCTGATTTCTGGTCACATAGGTAACCAAGCCCACAGCATAGTAGCAGCCGGGAGGCAGGTCCCAGGAGGCGACAGTCAGAAGGTGGACTCAGGAAGCAGGACTCAGAAGGGTGAGCGGATTTTGCCCTGCCATGTCGGAAGGTGCTGGATCACTTGTTCAGGACGACTGGGAGCTACGGGATGCCTATTCTCTGTCTCCGTGACATTAATGACGTCACGTGACATAACCTAGTGCTGGAGGCGCTGACTATAACTAGGGCTTATTTTTGGGGTAGGGCTTATATTTTAAGCCTACTCCAAAAACCCCTATTTTCGGGGTAGTGCTTATGTTTGGAGAAACATGGTATTAAAGCTGAGTACAGATATATACAGTGCCTTGCGAAAGTATTTGGCCCCCTTGAACTTTTCAACCTTTTGCTACATTTCAGGCTTCAAACATAAGGATATAAAATTAAAATTTTTTGGTGAAGAATAAACAAGTGGGACACAATTGTGAAGTGGAACGAAATTTATTGATTATTTTAAACTTTTGTAAAAAATAAAAAACTGAAAAGTGGGGCGTCCAATTTTATTCGGCCCCTTTACTTTCAGTGCAGCAAACTCACTCCAGAAGTTCAGTGAGGATCTCTGAATGATGCAATGTTGTCCTAAATGACTGATGATGATAAATATAATCCACCTGTGTGTAATCAAGTCTCCATATAAATGCACCTGCTCTGTGATAGTCTCAGGGTTCTGTTTAAAGCGCAGAGAGCATCATGAAGACCAAGGAACACACCAGGCAGGTCCGTGATACTGTTGTGGAGAAGTTTAAAGCCGGATTTGGATACAAAAAGATTTCCCAAACTTTAAACATCCCAAGGAGCACTGTGCAAGTGATCATATTGAAATGGAAGGAGTATCAGACCACTGCAAATCTACCAAGACCCGGCCGTCCCTCTAAACTTTCATCTCAAACAAGGAGAAGACTGATCAGAGATGCAGCCAAGAGGCCCAAGATCACTCTGGATGAACTGCAGTGATCTACAGCTGAGGTGGGAGAGTCTGTCCATAGGACAACAATCAGTCGTACACTGCACAAATCTGGCCTTTATGGAAGAGTGGCAAGAAGAAAGCCATTTCTCAAAGATATCCATAAAATGTCTCGTTTAAATTTTGCCACAAGCCACCTGGGAGATACACCAAACATGTGGAAGAAGGTGCTCTGGTCAGATGAAACCAAAATTGAACTTTTTGGCCACAATGCAAAACGATATGTTTGGCGTAAAAGCAGCACAGCTCATCACCCTGAACACACAATCCTCACTGTCAAACATGGTGGTGGCAGCATCATGGTTTGGGCCTGCTTTTCTTCAGCAGGGACAGGGAAGATGGTTAAAATTGATGGGAAGATGGTTGGAGCCAAATACAGGACCATTCTGGAAGAAAACCTGTTGGAGTCTGCAAAAGACCTGAGACTGGGAGGGAGATTTATCTTCCAACAAGACAATGATCCCAAACATAAAGCAAAATCTACAATGGAATGGTTCACAAATAAATGTATCCAGGTGTTAGAATGGCCAAGTCAAAGTCCAGACCTGAATCCAATCGAGAATCTGTGGAAAGAGCTGAAAACTGCTGTTCACAAACGCTCTCCATCCAACCTCACTGAGCTCGAGCTGTTTTCCAAGGAAGAATGGGCAAGAATTTCAGTCTCTCGATGTGCAAAACTGATAGAGACATACCCCAAGCGACTTGCAGCTATAATCACAGCAAAAGGTGGCACTACAAAGTATTAACTTAAGGGGGACGAATAATTTGGCACGCCCCACTTTTCAGTTTTTTATTTTTTACAAAAGTTTAAAATATCCAATAAATTTCATTCCACTTCACAATTGTGTCCTACTTGTTGTTGATTCTTCACCAAAAAATAAAAATTTTTATATCCTTATGTTTGAAGCCTGAAATGTGGCAAAAGGTTGAAAAGTTCAAGGGGGCCGAATACTTTCGCAAGGCACTGTCTTTCCTATGTAAGATTCAAAGGTTGAGTCAAGTGTGGGACAACAAGGACTGTTCCTACATAGGAGCTATCTGCTCTCACTTATAAAGGAGATACCCAATGAATTCTTCAATTGCCTTTTAAAGCATTTTTTACAGTGCCTGTACATAGTAGGCCAAAGCTACAGTAAGTGCAAGCAAATTACTGGTAATTGCTGGGTTACCCCTGTACTTGCTGTGCTACACCCATACTTACTTCTGTTTGAGATAGCAAGTAGAAATGTAGCCCAGCAAGTAGCAGGAATCCACAGGTAGTGACTGTAGCCGAGACATATCATGATATGAATGACACTGTTGAATGAATGACTAGTGTAAAATACCAGCTTTGATGGTGGCAGCACACATAACAGTGGCAACCTCATGTGTCTGAAACCCCTCCTGCCTGTAGAGGGCCAGTGGCATGATGTTGCAGGTAAAACAAGCACAGAGACAGAGACATTTGGTTGGGTATGATTTCAGACACATGCATTTGCCACGCGGCATTTGCTTTGGTGTGCCTAACTAAAACACACTCAACAACACTTTCTGTACTATACCGTCCAGTTATGAGGCTAGAAAAACTGCTAATAATGGATTAATTTGGCTTTGATTAATATTCTGTGACTTACGTACAATGCTTTCCAAATGTTTTAGACAGATGAGCAAACTAAGAATGCTTTCATAAATAGAAGTGTTAATAGTTTATTTTTTGGTTATTAACAAAATGTGAAGGGAATGAACAAAAGAAAAATCAAACTCAAATCAATATTTTGAGTCATGTAATTACATGAAGAAACAGAAAGATCTGAACACACCTACATCCAAAGAAGATCTGAGGTCAGTTCTCCAAGATATCTGGAACAACCTCCTTTCCGAGTTCCTTCAAAAACTGTGTGCAAGTGTACCAAGAAGAATTGATGCTGTTTTGAACTAGTTAGTAACTCTGAATGCAAATGAAAATCATTAGCCTTTAATCCCATAATAGTACGGCGGATGTTGGATATTTAAATATGTAGGCTCATGAGCTGAGTGGCCGACATAGCCGTCGGGTCTCTGCTGTATTATATAGCAGTGCTAATGCCCGCGATCAGTGCTCACACTGATTGCGGGCATTAAGGCCTCTGGCGCCTTGGTCAAAACTGGCCAAGGCACAGTTATCTCGGCAGCACATGGGTGCCGCCATTTTTGATAGGGTTGCCAGGCCAGCGTTCCATTTCCATGACAGCCAGTAGCCTATTGATGGCTTTATGCTTTATGCAGACTGTCATACAAATGACGGTATTTTGAAATGCATTGCAATGCATTAGCATTGTAATGTATTGCATTAGTGATCAGACCTCCTGGGGTTCAAGACCCCTAGGGGGTCGTATAAATATAAAAAAAAAATTTAAAATAATTAAAAGTTCAAATCATCCCCCTTTCCCTTTATAAACATATAAAAGCAAGAAATTACTGTGAAACACATACACATTAGGCATCCCTATGTCCGAAAACACCCGGACTACAAACTTATAAAAACATTTTTTCCATATGGTCAATACTATAGTGGAAAAAAAAAATCAAAAGTGCTAAACTGCCGTTTTTTTCGATGTCTTGACTTGATAAAAACAAAAAGTGATCAAAGCAATAGACATTCCCCAAAATGGTATAACTAAAAAGTACACCTGACCCTACAAAAAAAGACGCCCTATACAGCTCCGTACATGGAAATATGAAAAAAATCACGGGTATCAGAATATGGCAACTTTAAAAAAAAATCGAAAAATGCCACCAAGGGGAAGAAGTTAATTTGAGCTCTTTACGTTGCAGTTTCTTTACATATGGAATCCAAGTTATAAAAAAATGTATAAGAGAAGTGAAAAAAATACTGTTGGGCAACACAAACTGCCCTGCCTTTCAATGTAAATAAATACTTTTGGTGGAAAACCCCGTTGAATTAATTTAATCTTGCACTTCCCTGATATTCCTGCCTTAGGCCATCATATATGATCTATGGGGTCCAACACCTGGAGGTTATATTTAGTGGATGGGGAGTGTGTGCAAGCATGGAATAGGAGCGGCGCTGCAGTCCTGTCCACTCTATAAGGGTGGTTGAAGGGAATTACTTGAATAGAAGCAGCTGGACACACTCTCTATCCACTGCTGTAACTTCCAGTACCCGGAGGCTAGGGGAACAACTGTGGGGTTGAGTATATCAGTCCGCCACAAATCACATACTGATGATCATCATGAAAAATCTTGATGGTCTGCAAAAAAACAATGGAAGCCTTGTTCTTCTTTTTCACTGATTCATCATGGATGTATCACATCAATGAAAGTCTATGGGTCTGTGAAAAAATCAATGACATCTGTGTGAAAAGAAACGGTGACAACTATGTTGAAAAGCTGTCTTTGCATGGGGTTCTCTTCTTAAAGAAGAAGGCCAGTTCACATAATATGTGATGTAATTGAAAATATATCAAAGAAAATAAATCTGGTCTGAATAAGGGGATTGTCTTCTCACAGATGTGCTCTTTTGAAATATTGCTTGGTGGCTCAGTGGTTAGAGTTGTTACTTTGCAAAGTGGATGATCTGAGTATGAATCCCATGAAAGACAACATCTGTATAGAGTTTGTATGCTTGCTTTATAAGGTCTGGTTATACTGAGAAATTTATTTGGAATATAAAGGGTTTGGCAACTTTTAGACCAATATGGAGACAACAATATTATTATTACTAAAAAGTTGTACAATTTTCCAATATACTTTCTGTATCAATTCCTTGCAGTTTTCTAGATCTCTGCTTGCTGTCATTCATTCTGCTTACTTCCAGTGGATAAAAATCAATCCATGGTCATGTGATATACAGTCCATGGTCATGTGATATACAGTCCATGGTCATGTGATGGACACACAGGTGCACCGCACAGTAATCAGACATCTGCCTGGTAACGAGCTGTGCACCTGTGTGTCTATCACATGACCATGGACTGTATATCACATGACCATGTACTGTATATCACATGACCATGGACTGATTTTTATCCACTGGGAGTAAGCAGAATGAATGACAGCAAGCAGAAATCTAAAAAGCATGAGGAATTCTACATATATTGAAAATTTGTACAACTTTTTAGTATACAAACAATAACATTGGTTTAACAAAATTGGTCTAAAAGTAGCCAACCCCTCTAACACAAAATTCTCTGTACATTACTACAGAATATGTTGCCAATAAATGAATGAAACTATATATGTTTATTTCTTTGCTACTTCTTACAGCTGACTTGCAGTGTACATTCAGAATAAATCTGCTCCAGTTCCACATTACAAATACTACAAGATAAACACATACAGATACATTAAGTTTATGCTGTGGTTATGCAGTTTTTCTAGGAAACTGTAATTAGAAAAGAATTGCTGTCATGAACACTTTACACTACAAGAAGAGAACACAATATGTATCCAATATATATTAACAACATACATCCCTGCATATTTCCATTTGTAATTTGGGGAGGGGGGTAATTTACTTTTTGCCATAAACAGCAGACAGATTATAAAGGTTCACATAGATTACGTTTACAGTAGAAAGATTAGGACATCATCTGTCTTTCAGCAATCAAGGAACATAGTAATGCCGACTAGCCTTAGTTATGCCTGTAGCTGCCATCTATAAGTATACTTATTAGGTTAAGTAGACTAATTCTAATGGTATTACATATGACTACAGATGAAATTCAGATAAAACTGGATCTTAACTAAATAATTATTCTTACACATACCAGAATCATGACGAAGAGATTACTAGTGAGAAGAAACTGCTAATCTTAAAACTATTTGTAGAATCCTCAGCACATGAGCAATTGCAAGCCAATAGAAAAATTGCATAACGTGCAAATAACACAGCAGAAAATAAAGCAAGTGAAATTAATTACTACCATTAAAATAAAGCGTTTGCATATAAAAATGAAGAATGTAACATTTACTATAACTCCCCAAGAAATAAAAAAATAAATAAATGAATCAACAAACCACAATTTTGGAACATAATTTGCTTAAGAAATTACATGTGTACAGCAAATCTATTTACTAGAATAAGAGAGAGTGATGACATCATTTGGGGCGGAAACAGGAAATATTCAGACAATATATAACAGGACAATGGACTTTGGCATTTTGTATCATTTTTTGCTTTTGTGCAGAAAAAAATAGTTAATAGAAAAGATGAAGCTTTTTTCCTGGTTGCTGGTGCTGATTTTTTTCTTCTGTAAGGAGGTGAAGAGTCAAAGTGGAGATGTGGAAGGAAGCTGTCAGCGTGCCATGCACATATTCCCTGCTAAACTCAGAGATCTACGATCCACATTCCAGAAAGTCAAGGACTATTTTGTAAGTATTTTAATGCAACAATGATTAAGCCTGCCTTCATGTTCTGCCAATGACTATTTTTTCCTGTTCCCTGAAGCCATAACCTATATATACCCAGGAATAGTATGGATATATTTTGAGAACAGGCTAGGATAGTGAACTATATCTTTTCCCTGGAAAGTGAAGGAAAGAAAAGGTGCACGTTTTTACCAACTTTCTTCAGTTACATCATGAAAAACTATTATTAGATTACAATAAGCTTCATGGCAAATGAGCTCAGATAAAATGCATCATGCTCATGCACTAGGAAAAGGGGTTGAAAACACTTTTAGTCTCTATGTATATATACATAGTTATGTAGATGCAATGCTTCTCCTCTTACCTAGCAGTCACTTTTCCTGAGATCTTCATTTAGGCACTAAGCTTTAATATGCAACATGTTACAAAATAAAGAGGCAGTGGTAGGAGGAAGATACAGAAAATCATGATGTGGTCAGCCGCCTGCTATTTCTACATATATATATATATATATATATTTCTTAACAATAAAACTCTCACATAGCTGGTGAGTCACAAGCCCATAGCGTGTTCTCCATAACTGATGTAACATTCTCACAATTTCAGTTAATGAATTTGCATTTTGTCAGTTGTCTTTATAAATTTTTACAAAAGACCACACACCCCAAAACCATACTAAAAGACACTGCAAGATGAAGTTACCAGCCAAGGATATTGTACAATGAGCTATATTGCTTACCTCTTACATTTTCTTGAAGAGTAAAATATAGAATATCCATTAAATGCCCTTTTATTTCCATTAGAACATTGAGCAAAAATATTTGTAGGTCATTGTTTTTATCATGTAATCACACACAGACATCTCCAGTAGAGATAGTGGTTTGTTTCTTCTCATGCCCTATGATTATATTGGGTTTGGCAAAGCTCCTGATAATACACATAAAGCTAATGCAGTAAATTATACAAGCTACAAATGTGTCAGCTAGTGCTAGTTGAGGAAATACTTGCTTTTTCACTATGACAGCACCTCTCACATGAAAGAACACTGTTCTTGTAGGATCCTCATAATGACTCATATCAACATAATAGATTCAGTGTTCATAATGCTCCCACTTGATACCTAAATAATCATCACGTGGATCTAGTCTGCTTTCCACAACGAAGTTCATACCATTGTCATTTACTTGTTCAAACAAGGGTATAACCAGTATCGGACTGTAGTTCCTTGAGCCAACCATAAGAAAAGATTCTGAGGGTCCACTTTCCAGCTATACTATACATCCATCTATACATACATAACATGTACATGTTCTGTTTTAATTGCATCATAACATTTATCTTTTACATTACACAAATAGGATATTTTATTAAAAGGTCCAAAGTCATCTCCAAATAGGTTTGTCTTTTGCTGGACCATTGATTTTACCAGGGTCTAAACTCACAAAAGAGAGTCCTCTGGTACTCCGATGGGCCAGTTCAACCCTTGGGCTAACTCCTTATACAACATCCATGTGATTTTTGCAAACCACAAGAACATTAAGAGAATCATAAACTTAATGGTTTAAGTACAGACTCCAAAATCCATCTATATCTTTGTAGCATTTCAATACTCAATTAGAGATATTAAATTACTCATTTAATGGTAAACTTGAGTAGAAGGATGAATTATCCTGACTATAAGGACATCATAGATATGATTCTATCAACCTGATATCGTTTTTTTTTTTCTCTTTTAGCAAATGAAAGATAATGCCCTTGATACAATATTGCTTGAAAAAGATTTGCTGGATGACTTTAAGGTAATATAGCTTCCTTATTCAGTATCTGTATATTTTTTCATAATTGTAAAGATTTTTGCATAGGCTTAGCAGAGCTATAAACATTTACCCACTTGAATAACCCATTACCACAATTTGTTTTACCCACTTAGTAACCGTCACCTACCACACTTCTCCCACACAGTATTATACTCTTTCCCTTCATGACTTGCTGTATACAGGCTAGAGATTTATAAATATTCAGTCTGTAAATTAAAGTTTATGCTAACATCACTCAATGTTCTTACAGAGTGCAATTGGTTGCCAGACTGTATCTGAGATGATTCGGTTCTACCTCGATGATGTCCTACCTCTTGCATATGTAGACAAAAATGATGTAAAATCAAATGTTCACTTCATGAAAGACAAGCTTGTAGACCTGAAACTAACAATAAAACGCTGTGTGAGTATATGGAATATGTACACATATTTATGGTATCTCTCACTAATTAATAATTAGTTATTAACAAGGACAATTAAAAATCAAAATTAATGACAGTTTACTTTAGTGTTGCATTAGATTTTCAGTAACAAAAATCTCGGAGCATTGCCAATGTTGTTTAAGATCTCTATAGAGTCATTTCACCATATATAACATTACAGATTACTGCTCTGAGATGACAGATCAGTTGGATCTTCTCATATGTATCCATGACAATTCAGAAGATTATTTTTATTGGCAATTCCTTTTGATGGCCAAAGTGAACCATCTCCTTAAAAAGCGGTTACCTGCAGAAACCCGTGGGCCTCATAGACTATAATGCTTGCAGGGCTTTTCTCTCCGCATTTTTCAAGCGGAATGGAGGACGGAATCCCCTAACAGAAACCAAGTAATGGTGTAAATCCAGCCTTATAGTGTAGCGCCCCTAAACCGCAAAAGCACTACCATTGAGCAGGGTTTCTCCTATCATGATGTACATCCATTTATAATACCATGCATACCACACAGTGATGC
The DNA here is from genome assembly GCA_947044405.1 of Leptodactylus fallax. NCBI lineage: Eukaryota > Metazoa > Chordata > Amphibia > Anura > Leptodactylidae > Leptodactylus > Leptodactylus fallax. The sequence goes on along the minus strand of CAMRHE010000294.1, from coordinate 251,053 downwards.
TTACATGTATTACTTATTTCCTTTACAGCAACATTTTCTTCCATGTGACATGAAAAGCAAAGCAGTACAACACATGAAGAAAAAGTATACAATGGTATGTGTCTCTATGTCTCCTATGTGTTGTTGCCTAGTTACAAAACTTGTAGTCATGAAAGGAAAATATCATTTCTGCATTTAATAAACTAAAAAAGCTATAAAAAAATCTGTCTAGGTCTTGTGATGATGGCACGTGGTATGGCCTGTGTCTGTGATCACCACATGGCCAGGAACAGGTTTCCATTAAGACAGCAAGCAGAGATGTTGAAAACACAAGAAGTTGAAACAGAACAATTAGAAAATTGCTCAGTGCTTTATTATATAAAGAAAACATTTGTTTACATAACACTGGAAAATCTCTCTAGTAGTACAAAGGTAAAAGAAAATGCCTATTCATAGACAGCAATAAGCTGAATTTCCTGTTTCTATAACACTGAAAGATGCCATTGTGTCTTAAGCAATATTCTTAGCTAATATGTTTCCTATCTGACCATCTGCCAGCATCTATAAAGAAGAAGCTTGTTAGTCTCCGAAAGCACCAACTATACAGGTCACATATATAGAAGGAATGATGTAAATGATAGCTACTGCTGACATTGTTACATTACCAAACAATCTACGTATGTAACAGGGAGAATGGCACTTGTGTAATGTGGTAATTTATCACTGCTGATATGATGCGTCATTCCATGTTCATGTCATTTGTCATGTCCTTCAGAGTTATTACATGTGACAAATTACAACATTATGCATTACTATCCATTATAAGAGTACTGTCCACACTATATTTGCTATTACAAAAGCTAGGTTAATACACATGTGATGATGATGATGATGACACCCAGCTCAGGCCTTACAAAGTACATAGATCCTATAAAAGCGATTGTCAGTATCCACACATTGGTGTTCCTAAGTTCAAGCCTCAACATGTTGAGGTTTTTCCCTCGAAATTTACATAGTTGAATCTATTCTATTAGTGGTAATAATAGTAATATATTTTGTTGCTATAATAGTAATAGTCATTTTAGTACTAGTAGAAATTGCAGTAGTAGTACTAATGATAGTTTTTTTTTTTTGTTTTTTTTTTTTAATAGACGCTGACTGCTCTATACTACTTGTACAAATTATGATGTTTAAAGCGTAACTCCCATTTTCTTTTTTCTTTTTTGTTATTGTGTCTGGGGGGGGAGTGAATATGTTGTTAATATACTTTATTAACCTATCAAACTTCCTTTTAATAAAAAACTGTCTGTAAAGTTCCCATTAGCAATGTTCTAACTAAACATTGCCAGGGAAACTCTGTACTCAATGCAGTATGTAGAGCTGAAGCATTTGCCAAAGGAGGAGGGGGTTGTCATTTCAAATCTCTGGTTTTATACCACCTAGAAAAATTCTCAGATTCTCAGCTTTCATATGCTGCAGAAATGAAGTGGTAGCTACAACAGAACATGAGATATCACTAGTTAAAACACAGTTGGGAATGTGATTTTTATATGCAGCTAATGCATATTAAGTTCAAATTCCCAACTGCGTTTTTTTACTAGTGTTATCTCATGTTCTGTTATAGCTACCACTTCATTTCTGCAGCATATGAAAGCGAGGAGTGTGACTTTCTTGTGATATCTGAACCAAGTTTCTTGGTGATATACAACCAAAGATACAACCGTTTGAATTGACTGCCCCCTATGGTAGATACTTCAGCTCTGCATACTCACAACACAAACCTATACTGACTTTCCCAAGTAACTGCTCAGTTAGAGGGTTGGTATGGAGAAAGTTACAGCCTATTTTATATTAGAAAGGAAGTTAGATAGCTTAATAAAGTATATTACAAAAATGGTCAGTAAACATTCGCTAATGCAATAGCAAAAAAAAAAAAAAAAAATCAGAGTTACACTTTAAGTATTTTATTATCTTCTTGGGATGTTTTTCTTATACTTTCCATTTGTTTTAATTTCCAGTTAAAGGATCAAGGGATCTACAAAGCAGTTGGAGAATTTGACATCTTCATTGATTACATTGAAGAATATCTGATGACCAGAAAGAAGTAATAGAGCTTACATTTTGTACCTTGATGATGAATGTTCAAGTTCATGTATCTGACATATTGAATAACAGCAAAAACAGTGACAACTTGTGAGCATATCTTAAATAGCTTTGCCTATGCAGTCTTCAAAATCTCACTTGGGATATGCTCACAGTTATTCAATATTTTTCTGTTATAACAAATTGGCTTAGGAAACGAGACATAAAAACAAAAATTAAGTGCAAAACTGGCTTTTAGCTAGAGAGGAACAAATAAAGAACATTCTATTGAATGTGAGACATATCTCTAAGGATTAGGGAGGCTGATAATAATCATGTTGATTAGGGTCATATTGCTGGATGCTGCCAATCCCTAATTCTATACATAATGCAGGGACTCATGTCTCATGTTTGTATAAACTGCATGTTTTAGTGCTAAGTAGGATATATTTGTTACTATGAAGACATTTCGTTGCGGCCATTTTTTGGCTTTGTATCCTTCTTCTAAGTGTTATCCTGTAGTGAACCAGCAAATGGTATGGAGCCTTGTGAGGCAATACTTTCCAGGAAAAGCACAAAAATAGCTCTCTTCTAGAAGAACTGTTTCTTAAAGGGGTGTTCTCATCTTAGACATTCATGGCATAAATCACTGGGACCCTCACCTTACTCTAGGACAGGGATTCCTGGGCCTGTTCCTCTTGGACATGGCATCCAAAGATGGCCAGGATTACAGAAACAGCCAAGCTGTCTGTGCTGTGTATATGAATGGGAGTTATGGTATCAGCAACCTATGGTATTGTTTTAAAGACTCACTACCATTTGCTACAATTTTACAAATTATTTATTAAGAATTAATACTTGTCATAAACCTGTTCAAGCAGCATCTCACAGAACAAACCACAACCTTATTCTGTACTGATGAGGAGCAAAAAATCCCAAGCAGTGCTGCTTACAGTGCTATTTCTCTGATTTGGCTACTGACCTGAGCCACATTGCTTGCCTGTTTAAGGGGTCACATATAGTTATATAGAGATAACAATATAGAAATATTGTTCTTCTATCTGCATTGTGTTAGTATTGTTATAGATTATTTCAAGCACAATAATCCATGATCCCTGATGTGAATGTGAACATGTACATTCATTTTAGCATAACTATACATAACCATACATCTTGTATATATGTGTCCCTTTAAGTGATAAAGTGCTAGGATTTGTTATATAAGTTTGTAAAAAGTACATACTATATACAAGTATTTAACCATTCTTGAAAATGTATCCTCAAAGAGGAGCTGCTGCCTATATTTGCAATAAAAATATAAAGAATTAGATGTAGTTGCTTAGATGTGGCCATTTTCAATGATGTTTACAACTATAGGATTGGACAGTTATCTTGATAGCACTCTTTTGGTAGGGACTTCTGTTATTAAGGATAACTGAGGAACTTATGCATAGATGAAGCAATAAATATACCTCTGTTTAAGTTATGTTTAGAATATCAAATGCAGATGTTTAGTAATTACCATAATGTTATTCTTATTTTATGACATGTGAAGTATTTTTTACATAATGGTATATTTTCTTAATAAAAAATAGTTTGTTAAAGAATCGTGTTGGTTTTGTTTTAATGGCGTTCATTCTTTTTTATTATCATCCATGAAAGCACCAGGAGAGGATCCACCTCCGAGGACAGGAAACCTGCAGGTTCTCTCAGTGGTTATATTGTCCTTGGATGAGGAAACCTGTAGGTGTCCAGGTGTGATCCTAGAATTGGGAGGAAGTATTTTCTCACTTCCATAGTAAAAGAAAATTTTTTTTATGCTCTGTCAGTATCCTCGTGTGGGGAGCACTATTTCACCACTCTACAGTGAAGATCTTTTTTTTCAGGTTTGTTGTGCACTAGTGCCGATCAACTTTTTCTGCTTGACTGCATGGGCTTGCAACCCAGGACACAAGTACCACCAACCAACAAAGTCTATATTCCACCATTAAAATAGTTATTTTGGTAATATTGATGGGGGTGCTGTGTGTCAGACCCCCATCAAGCTAAAGTTGAAGTCCTATCATTGGGATAGGTCATCAATATTTTTTAGCTCATAGAACCTTTTTAAAGGACTACCCAGACCAGGCTGTACAATTTGCCTTCTCAAAGAAGTTCACAGAAAAATAGTTAAAATTCAGTTTTATTACTTAAAATGTGAAGTACATCCTGGGAAGACACTATCCAGTCTAATTAGGGAGCCCATTTTTTATATAACTGAATAGTATAGTTGATTATAAGAAACTTTTTAATAAGAAAAATGCCTCTTTCAGCTATTTTTCACTCTAAAAATCACTGTTCTCTTTAGACAGACTGCAGGTCTCATGACTCACTACAGTTTATCCTGAAAAGTCAAATGAAATTACAGCTATGCATTAAGTATGATATTTTATCACATCCTAGAATGATCTTTCATAAATTAAAAACTGTAATAAAATCTTTTAGCTCCAAGTAAACACCCCAGTCCACTATTCATGTGGATATTTCATTTTCACTAAGCAACTTTTATCATATCAACCTTAATAACCCTTTTTATTTTCTTTATTAACAAGTATTGTCTCTATTTTATTATTGATGTGACATCCCACATATTTACAATTAATTATATCCTTAAAGGGTTTGTCCAGTTTCAGGAAATAAATGTTATTTTTTGTATAGTGGAGTTATACAATTTTTCAATATACTTTCTGTATTAATTCCTCGCGGTTTCATTCTTTGTTTACTTTCGGTGGATAAAAGTCAGTCCATAGTCATGTAATGGACAGTCCATGGTCATGGGATGAACACACAGATGCATAGCTCATTGCAAGACAGAGCTCTGGTTACTGTGAATGTAATGAGCCGTGCACCTGTGTGTCTATCACATGATCATGGACTGTCCATTACATGACTATGGACTGATTTTTACCCACTGGAAGTAAACAAAGAATGACAACAAGCAGTGAGCTATAAAACCATGAGGAATTGATAAGGGAAATATATTACAAAATTCTACAATTTTTCATTATGAAAACATAATTTATTTTCTGAAACCAGGCAACCCTTTTAAGAGTCTATTTGGAAGTGGCTCTCATATGACTATAGTATTTAGTCCTTTATTTATTGTATCCTGACAACAGCTCATGCTCTGCCTGGGATCTTTTGAGAAAGACCTCTGTGATAGTCGATAGATGCTGTCTGCTACCTCCATTAAAAGATTTTTCATCATTTTTGCAAGATGCTGGCAGAGTGGATTCTTTAGACAGACAGACAGATAGATAGATAGATAGATAGATGGATAGATAGATGGTTGAAAATTGGTAGCACTCCAAATTTCAAATGGTTAGTGTTTCTGTATTCCAAAGCGATATTTTGGTTCAGTCTGGAACCTTTCTCAAGCAGACGGAACTGAAACATCGCTTTGGAATAAATAAACACTAACCATTTGAAATTTGCAGTGCTGCCAAATTTTACTCTTTGTATGTACTGAGAGTAGCCAGCTCCCTTAGGATCTTGCACCCATATATTTTTTATTGCTGTGTTGCTTTGGACTTCCTTTTTTGTCTAGATGGATGGATTTGTGCAGCCTTTTTCTATGGTATTCTCATGCACAGTGATGTGAAATATTAATTATATTTAGAAGCATGCACGTGCAAATTATTTGGTGGTGGTGGACATGTGTTCAGGTTTTAAAGGGGTTGTATCAACTCTAAAAATTATCTCCTATAGATAGGGTAGGGGATAGCTTCATGATCGGTCGGGGTCAGACCACTGAGACCCACACCATTCCTGAGAACAGGGGTTCCGTTCACCCATCCAGCCCTCCTATAGAAAATGAATGTAGCCACAGGGTCATGCCCGGCCTGTTGCTCTATCAAGACATAGTAACCCATCCACTGATCATAAAGTTATCCACTACCCTATCAATAGGAGATAACTTCTCAAGTTAGTGCAACCCCATTAAGTTTGCAGTTAAACCCCTCCCTAATTAAAAAAGTGCCCCAAGTTGCCCTATGTGATTTCCTGTCAATGCTCTATGTAAATACACAAGTAGCAAATGCTAAATTGCTAATAAGCAGGTACAATGAACAAAATTGCTCCTAAATTAACTTATGCTGTTGAAAGGGAAGTTATTGGGATAGTGAACATATCTTTTTTGTGTCAAAGTACAATGAGGCATGGCTGGATCTGATGGAACATTTTCACCTGTGAGCACTGCACATTTGAAGATGTTTATCTGTTTTTAGGGAGTGGCCTTGGGTGGCAAATACGGACACTCTAGCCGTGTTCCAGGTGCACTGAACAGCTCATTTGCATAAAAATTACAAATTGACTTACTGGGCAGCAAGATTGCACTTTGACATAAAAAGGTAATTCAAGATGCTGCTCCCCTACAACAGCATATAAGTGATTTAGAACCAATTTTGGAAGCCTCTCTGTAAATGGTGACAACTACCACATGTAGTCATGCTGGCAGAATTGTTGATGTAGTACTAGCATTGATAATGAGGCAGCCCACTTTTTACTTGTCTTGGATATTTGACCATGGAGCATTGAAGCATATCTACCATCTGCAAAATAATATGATTAGTGATTTTACTGCAACAGCGCTTGATGTGTGTTGCCTCATGTGTTGGCATCTAACTTTAACCTTGCTCAGTTCCACAAAATAAACCTAATTGTAGTATAAATTGAACTTATTCGAGCACTAAAAATTAAGGTCTTGGGTAAAGAAATGTTGTAACCTCTGGTGGATCATATTCTCATTCATGAGCAATGTAAATGAACCTGCTAATCTTTTTTGTGTCTTCCAGCATGTCTATGAATATTAATGGGTCATGTTTGGTTCCCAAAACCTCCGACACAATAACTGCCAACATCAAGGTCATGCAGCCTTTTTTGATAAGTTAAATGTATGCAAATATTTTGCAGAGAGGAGACCTCAATACAAATGGAGTAGGTTACAAGTTCAATGCTTATTGTATATCTTGCTGAGGTCTGAAAAAAACAGAGGTCACATTGTCTCCCATTGTTCTGAAACAGACTAGATGATTCTTGATCACACTGCGTGCAGTATAACCAAGGAAACCTCTGCGTAGGATGCCTAGTTTCAGTTTTTCTGAAATATGGTATTGTTTCATTTATAATAGCTGCTTGTGGTCATCTTTTCTGTAACACACTGGTAAGACTGTGAAGACCAAAGGAAGGATGTCACCACCATGTGCTGTACAATGGACATGTGGCTCTAAACACCAGACAAGGCAGTGAGCCAAAAAATGCTCATTTGAAGGATAAGTTCTACAGTAAAATGAGAGTGAGATCATAAAAATATAATAAAACAGCTTTATCAGTTATAATTTTAATCTATAAAGCTAGAGAAAAATATCAATATCTAGATATCTAGCTAGAGAATTATATCAATAATCAAAAGTTCTAATTATTTTAAGACTAAGTTTACCTTTGCAACCATATTTTTCATTATTGCATCTAAAATAGAAAAAATGAAGCAACATTGCTTCAACCATTTACTACAAATCTTCAACTATTTTACATTTGCAGCTCCAATGTAAAACCATGTCTCTCCAAATTTGTTTGGTACAAACAAATTCATGGAAGGCTTATGCGTTAGTCACACATCCGGATAAAACATACAGGTCCATAGAAAAACAATAGAAGCATGTCCCTTTTTTCACACCATTGTAAGTCTATGGGTCCATGAAAAAAAAAAACAGATGACATCCATGTGTAGGGTGGGGTGCTGTCCGTGAATAGCACAGACCTCATAAAGTGTTTACACACTTTACTGCAGACTCAATTCACACATGCAGATTTTGAAGCAGTTTGATTAGTCAAACAAAAGAGAGGATACAAAGGAGAGGATACATATAAAGGAACATTCCAATCCAGTGTTTGGTTCAAAAAAACTACATCAAAATTGGTACCAAAAACTGCATATGTGAATGTAGCTTTATACTGTCTGTAAGACAGCAAAAGCTGGAGTCAGATGGAAGAGAGCAAGAGATAAGACACCAGGTTCCAAATGTCACTAATACTGTAATTATAGAAAATAAAAAATATAATATTTGTTAAATTCCTCTTTGATAACCTCCATGCTTCAATGCAGCATCTATCAGTGATGTTACATTCTTAGTGATGCTTTGTGACTTGTGGCCATGTGACATACTATCACTTCTGGCATGGAGAATTGCAAGCATAGGGTCAAATATTAATGATGATTTGTATTTTGTATTCTATGTATTTGAAGTTGGGTGATGGATGTGAAACCGGGCAGTTGAGTAAACTACTTATCATGACTGTAAAGCACTGAAGGATCGGTGCCTGTTGTTGTATACAGAGCCCACTTAGTTTAATAGGTTATGAGCACCTTAAAGTTAAGTGAGAAAATATGACTTCAACATTCAAAATTCAACAAAATTTAACATGCCATGTCAAATGATTGTAGCTGGTTTCCTCTGTGTCAATAAAATACTCTGGTTTCAATGTTCATAGATTGTAAGCTCTTGCGAGCAGGGCCCTCAGTCCCAGTGTGTGAATTGACTATTTCTTTGTAATGTATCTTTTTTGTCAGTACTTGAATCCTACAAATTGTACAGTGCTGTGGAATATGTTGGCGCTATATAAATAAAATATATTATTAAAATTTATTAATGACCAGTCTTGGCTTGTAATAAAACTAAATGTAAGCAAGCAGCACTTTTCTCTCCGCATGTTTCGTGCGGAAACAGAGCGGAAACCACACGGACCCCATTATAGTCTATGGGGTCAACGGGTTTCCTTAGGTAACCACTTTTTTATGCGTATAGGTTTCCGTTCGGGGGGTCCCCCAAGCAGACTCCCCGAATGGAAACCCGAACTCAGATGTGAACCGGGCCTAAGATAATCTTCTTTTTCTGCCTGGACTTTATAGGGTGTGCTCACACGGCAGAAACAGAAGAGGAGTTTGAGGTGGACTTCTGCCTCACATTCCTCTTCACTCTCCATCTCTCTGACTTTCTGCTGTGGCTTTCACTCGTTGATTGGGCTCAGATGATTGGGCCTAATAAGCGGAGTGGCTCATGTCGTGGGTTTCACAGCTGAATCAGCTGCAGAATCTGAGATAAGGTCAATGTTAGGAACCAAACGCAGTGCCAAACAGAGTTAGTCTTAGGAAATCCAGACACGCCCAAACAGTGCCAAGTGTCCAGTGCTCCCGAACCAAAGTGGAACCAGCCTCCAGAGGTCTTTGCCAGAGCTCCTGACTGTTGTGGTTCAGCCAGAACCACAACAGTCCTAAGGGCGCAGAGTGCACGGCGCACCACAAGTCACAGAAGGGCCCCGGAATCCAAAAACCACTCATCTGAGCAAGTTTGGAGGCAGATGAATACTGAAAGCTGGAGAAGATGCAGTAACAGGTTTTCTCCAGAAGGTGGCAGCAGCGCAGTAGAATTGTTGATTAGTCCGTGTCGGCAGCAGGAGATTCTCGTAGTACAAGAGGACGAGACGTAAGAAGAGTCAAAACAAGCCGGGTCGATTTCAGGAGGTCACAAGGTACAGAATCAGCATTCAAGGAGAGATGGTCTGGAAGGCAAGCCGTGGTCACAACCGGAGGGAGCAATAAACACAGAGGCAGCAGGAAAGAATCGAAGGTCAGGAATGAGGAACAGGAGGGTAGGAAGCCAAATGGGACAGAGCACGAGGAGGAGTTGACACCCAGGGGAAATGAATAACCAGCGAGAGCAGAGCGCCGGAAGGGAGGCTAAATAGACAGGTGAGTGCCGGAAAGTTAACCCCTAGAAAAGGAGCGTGCCGGAGTATGTGAGGACTGGAGCGGCACCTCACAGCACTACTGCAGAGGTGCTGGCTCCGGTCCTAACAGTACCCCCCCTCTACAAGGGCCCACCGGGCCTCTAAGGGCTGGACCAGGTTTAAAAGGAAATCACCAGTGGAAATTCCTGACCAAGGTTGGCACGGGGACTGACCTGGCTGGTTCCCAGGAGCGATCTTCTGGACCGTACCCCTTCCAGTGAACGAAGTGTTGTAAGACCCCTCTAACCCTTCAAGAATCCAGAATTTTAGTCACCTCAAACTCCTGATTTCCTTCAACTAAGACAGGAGAAGGAGGACAATTACAGGGAAAGACAGGCGGAAAATTTTTTTTTTAGAAGAGATTTATGGAAAACATTATGGATTTTAAAAGATTGAGGAAGAGCCATACAAAAAGAGACAGGGTTAATGATTTCAATGATTTCATAAGGACCAATAAACTTAGGCCCCAACTTGTGAGATGGAACTCTCAGCTTCAGGTTTCTAGAGGAGAGCCAGACCTTCTCTACAAAAGCAAAAACAGGACCCACAGAACGGGCACTATGAGCTGCCCTCTTAGACATCAACTGAGAGTTCCCCAAATTAGTCTGAATTTGAGCCCAGAGTGTGTGCAATCTCTCAGCCTCCACATTAACTTCAGGATTAATAGTAGAAGGACAGAAAGAAGAGAAACGAGGGTGAAAAACAAAATTACAGAAAAAGGGTGATGAGTTCAAGGCAGCGTGATGATGATTATTAATGGCAAACTAAGCTACCGCTAAACAATTCACCCAATCTGACTGATTACTGTAAACATAACATCTTAAGTATTGCTCCAGGGTCTGATTAAAGCGCTCAGTTTGTCCATTGGTCTCAGGAAGGAACGCAGAGGAAAAAGCTAACTGAACTCCCAAAAGACCACAGAAAGCTTTCCAGAATTTAGAGACAAACTGGACGCCTCTATCAGAGACGATATTGTCAGGAACACAATGAATTCTTACAATATGTTCCAAAAATAGGTGGGATAAAGTCTTAGCATTAGGCAATTGAGACAAAGGGATAAAATGACACATCTTATTGAACCTATCCACCACCGTCCATATCACAGTTTTTCCTCCAGAAGAGGGCAAATCAGTGACAAAATCCATGGAAATATGAGACTAAGGTCTCTTGGGTACTGGTAAGGGAAGCAATTCCCCCAAAGGCCTTACCCTAGGGACTTTGGCTCTAGCACAAGTTTCACAGGCAGACACATAGGCTATAACGTCCCGGGATTTTGAAGGCCACCAGTAATATCGAGACACCAGCCTCTTAGTGCCAGAAATCCCCGGGTGACCACATAACACAGAATCATGTAGTTCCTTTAATAACCGGAATCTAAATTGTAGAGGGACAAATAACATCCTCTCTGGCGTTTCTGGTGGGGCCAACTGCTGATTCTCCCTGATCTTGGAGGCTAGGTCAGTGGAAACAGCAGAAACCACAACCCTCTCCTTGAGAATGGTTTCAGGTTGGTAATCATCAGACTGGGAAGGACAAAAACTCCTGGACAATGTGTCCACTCTAATATTCTTAGAACCAGGTCTGAACGTCACAATAAAATCAAATCTGGTAAAAAATAGAGCCCACCTAACCTGTCTCGGGTTTAGTCTCAGCAGATTCAAGAAAAACTAAATTTTTATTGTCAGTTAAAACTTATCTGGTGCCTAGCTCCCTCCAGAAAGTGTCGCCATTCCTCAAAAGCCCACTTGATAGCCAAAATTTCTCAATTCCCAATGTCATAATTTCTATCAGAAGAGGAAAATTTTCTGTAGAAAAAGGCACATGGTCTTAAATTACTCAAAGAGGCAGTACCCTGGGATAACATCGCCCCAACTCCAACTTCTGAGGCATGAACTTCAAAAACAAAAGGTCTACTGAGGTCAGGTTGGACTAAAACAGGAGCTTTAGTAAAGGCTTGTTTCAAGAATTCAAAATCATCAATAGCCTCTTGTTTCCAATGTAATAAATCTGCACCCTTCCGGGTGAGATCTGTCAGTGGTTTTGCTATGGAAGAGAAATTATGAATGAACTTTCGGTAATAATTGGCAAAACCCAGAAATCGTTGTAATGCCTTTAAGGAGGTGGGTTAGGTCCACTCAGTTACAGCCTGAACTTTGGCTGGGTCCATACTGATGGTAGAGAAAGATAAAATATAACCCAGAAAAGACAATTGTTGAACTCCAAAAAGACATTTTTCGATTTTAGCAAACAATTTGTTCTCTCTCAAGATTTCCAATACAGACCTAACATGTCTAACATGGATCTCCCAATCCGGGGAAAAAAATCAAAATATCATCCAGATAAACGATTACATACTGACCAGATAAACTCCGAAAAATATAATTGACAAAACATTGAAAAACTGCAGGAGCATTAGTTAAACCAAAAGGCATAACTAGGTATTCATAATGTCCCTCTGGAGTGTTAAAAGCCGTCTTCCACTCATCCTCTTCTCTAATACAAATTAAATTATAGGCTCCTCGCAAATCTAACTTGGAAAAATACTTGGCACCAGAGACCTGGTTAAGCAAGTCAGGGATGAGTGGGAGCGGATACTGATTTTTAACAGTGATTTTATTGAGGTCCCGATAATCAATGCACGGCCTTAACCCGCCATCCTTTTTCTAGACAAAAAAGAATCCTGCCCCTGCAGGAGAAGTGGAAGGACGGATATGCCCTTTATGAAGAGAGTCTTTAACATAGTCTCTCATAGCATGCCTCTCAGGTTCGGATAAATTGAACAACCGCCCCTTAGGAAGTTTAGAATTCGGCAGCAATTCAATAGCACAATCATAAGATCTATGAGGAGGTAATAAATTTGCGCCAGATTCAGCAAATACATCCTCATAATCTTTAAGGTAACTAGGTAGAGGTGAAGAAATAGTAGAAACACTGAGTGTCATACAAGAATCCATACATTCAGAGCCCCATTTAACCACATCCCCAAGCCCCCAATCTAGTATCGGGTTATGCCGTTGCAACCATGGCAGTCCTAGGACCACCTTGGAAGGTAAATTTTCTAATATAAAAAAGGAGAGAGACTCAGAATGAATGGTCCCTATCTTAACAACTAAAAGAGGGGTAATAAATTTAATTGTACTTTGGACCAAGGGAGTGGAGTCAATGGCAGGAATAGATTTTTCTATCGGAATCAGAGGGACACTCAAGTCCTGGGCCATACGCAAATCTAAAAAGTTGGCTACTGAGCCACAATCCACAAATGCACAACCATGAAGGAAATTATTAGAAACAGTAATTTCTATAGGCAAGATAACTTTTTGAAAAGACATAGAGGGAAATACCTGTTTGCCTAGGTGTAGTAGTGCAATGAAAGTTCCACTGTAGAAGATGGTACTGAGACTAGTAACGGTAATGGAGAAAAATTGCACTTGCACAAATTTCTTATAGGCGTTTTACGTTGTTCACTGTGCAGCCAATATGACAGGCCATCTGTATTCTGTGGATCAGTACAATTAAGGCGATAAAAAATTAATCCCCTAAAAAATCCAAAACTTTCCGAAATAAAACTTTTTTGGAATCACCATATTCTGACACCAGTAGCTTTTTAAATATTTCTGTGTACAGGTCCTGTGTAGAATCGGTATCTACCAATTTATGGTCACCATATAGTGATAATAGGGGGCCCATTTGGTTTTTTGTATTCCCCACCCATCCCACGCTGAACCCTTAGCTATGCATCTGGTGGGTTTCCTTGGGTCTGATGAAAGTGGCCTGGGTAACGGTATTACATGCATTAAACTAATGCTGGAGTGATGGTAGAGGGGCTTTTCCTTTAAAACTATGAAATGTTATGTATAAGAAATTATTTAAGGAGTTCTTTATAACACTATTTAAGATGCTATTTATGAATTGTTATATGGTTTAACCAATTGGCTGCTGTGGTCTATTCAATCAAAATCAAGTTTCAGTGGTTTATTTCATCGCATACTAAGGTGATTGGGGGAGGGGGTAGTCTGTTAAAGGGTGGGGTAAGTGGCGTAACTAAAGTCTTGTGGGCCCCGGTGCAAACTTTTGTCTGGGGCCCCCTACCCCCTTCCTACAGCGTATTCTTGATAGTGAAGGTTACACCTATATTCACCTTGCCTCACCTCTCCTGGACATCCTTGCTCTGCTTGGCTTTCTTCAGCATCTTCTTCAGTACTCACTTTGTCTCACCTCCCCTGAGCAGGCATTTATTGGAAAGGGGCCCAGCGATATGCCGGGCCCCTTTCCATTAACAATATGTATAGCAGTCAGAAACCAGACTTTTCCAGACCACTATCATGGTGGTCCAGGGCCCCGGCCATTTCCTGCCGGCCGCAGGCCCCGTACCCCTCTGGGCACGGTTGTGGCCACACCCCCTGTGACAGCGATCATTATGCCCCTGAGTCTTAGGCCCCATTCACATGACTTGTAACATAAAAGTTTTTTTACTGTCTGTGAAAGATCCTCAGTGCGCCAACACCGCGTTGGCCCACACCTGAGACTTCTTTCCTAAAAACCACACTCACCGCCAGTGAGTGCTGGGTCCACAAGATAAATACAAAACAAGCTTTCTAAATTTTATATATTTATTAACCCCTAAATGGGTCGGTATTAACATCTAACACATGCAGTTCAGAACAGATATTCAGATGTATGCAAGCATTAACAATTACTAGTTACAAGATACAGCGCATAAAAATAAAAAGGGAATAAAGGTGAAATAATTACTTTACCACACATATCCTTGATGTGGTATTGTAGTCCAACACTCACACATGCTCTGGTATGTGTGAACAACCAGTGGAGGCTTCTAGCAGCATCACAGCATATCCTAGTAGTCTCTTACTAGTCTCATCATAGTACTCTCCTGTAGTCTCAGCACAGTCTCCTCCTCACTGACCTCTTACCTCATCTTTTATACCCTTGATTACACCACCCAGAATGAGGTCACCGGCGACAGCAAGTCTGATCGATTAACGCACTCAAGTCAAGATTCTTTGTAAGGAGATGGGACCAAGTGAAATGACACAATGCCTTCTATATGTTATCAACCAGGTCTGATCAGCAGCCCAGGCTGAACAATGCATGTGTATTTGATCACCCAGGGCTATGTAGAAATTCAATGGAGCCATTCTGGGATGGATACAAAGCCCTATTGTTCCATGGTTGCCACTACTGACAACATGCACCTAGGATTAGAGCTGCGCACATTATGAGTAAATGGAAGTAGGAGGGAGATACGATACCCAGAGATCAAAATACATCTTTGAGTTATAGCCATATTTAAGTGGAATCACCACACTGTCCATTACACATCCGTTTTTATAACAAAGGGAGTCAATGGGTACATACACATGTCCGTTTTTTTTAACTGACAATGAATATTTTTGTAATTTCCTATTTTTATATTCATATTTGACATGTCGTATTATGTTTTAGTTTTTCTGGCCTGATGGACTTAATACAAGTCTATGGGTCAGTTTTTAACATTTGTTTTTTAAGTAATGTTTCAGTTTCACTGGTATTAAAAATGAAAGTGGGTTAGGATAAAACAAAATAATAATAAAATAAGTAAATAAAAAGCTTCCATTTTTTAAAATCTGACAGTTAAAAACAACTAACAATTAACTAATTAACAACTAACACACAGAGAGAAAGTTGATGGAAAATACAGTATGTGACACACCAATGGAAAACGGACATTAAAAACTGTGTTCATGTAGCTTCAAATAACTTCAGGTCAGTTAAATTTTGAGGAATCTTATAATAATCTTAAAGGAGGCACATATGATAATTATCTTTAACTGTGTCCCACAACAAATACATTCCATAATGTTAACCTCAGCAACTATATACAGTGGGTACGGAAAGTATTCAGACCCCTTTCAATTTTTCACTCAGCACCCCATCTTGACTGAAAAAAAAAAACAGAAACGTAGATATTTTTGCAATATTTTTCCGATGTGGTGAACAACGTAGCAGGAAAAAAAAATCAAAAGAGCCGAACCACTATTTTACCACCAACATTTGAACAAAAAGCAATCAAAGCAATAGACATTCCCTATAATAGTATATCTGAAAAGTACATCTGACCCCACAAAAAAATGTGCCTTATGCATCCTCGTACATAAAAATATAAAAAAAAAGTTATGGATGTCAGAATATGGCGACTGCAAGAATTTTTTTTTTTGCTTGCTAAATTTTGAATTTGTAAGGGGTTAAAACATAAATAAAACTATATAAATTTGGTACCCCCAGAATGGCACCAACCCATGGGATAACAGATGTTATGTCATTTTAGCTGTACAGTCAATACCATTAAAACAAGCCCGTAAGAAAGTTGCATAAACACAGTTTCTCTCAAATTCCATCCCATTCTGAATTTTTTTCCAGCTTCCCAATACATTGTACAGAATATTAAATGATACCATTATAAAGTACAGTACAATTTATTCTGCAAAGATTAAGCCCTAATATGGATCTGTGATCGGAAAATGAAAAAAATTATGGAGTTTGGAAGGCGGGGAGTCAAAAACGAAAATTGAAAAATGCCTGCAACAAGAAAGGGTTAAAAATTAAAAAAAATAAAATAAAATAACAATCCACAGGGCAGTACCGTAGCAGAGCTTATCTTCAGTGAAAAAGTGAAATGTTGCTGTGAACACTGGGTGAATAAAACTTTGCTTGACTGATTTTTGAAGTTCTGTTTTGATTTTTTTAAAAAATCATTTTTTCATATTTTTCATTCTAACGTAACAAGCTTATCTAATTTCTCTTCCTTCCTTCCTTAGGTCGGCCCAGCATGTTCCTTCCCCAGTGGGAGGTGGTCTCACTTTCCAATATAATCTCCAGCCTATGGACACCTAATGATATTGATTTACTCTGTAATATATATTATATATATTCACACATATATTTAAATATTTAAAAAAACACAACAAACACAAAATTTTTTATTTTTATATATATACAAAAAAATATATACTTTTTTTTTTATTTTATTTTATATATTTTTTTTTTTTTTTTTTTTTTTTTTTTTTTTTTTTTTTTTTTTCCCCCCCCCAACCCCTATTACATACCCCAAGGCCACACCTTTTATTATTATTTAACGCTTACTTACTTGACTATATGAAAATATTTTTTAATATTATTTTTTTTTTTTTTACTTTTTTCTCATTTTTTTCTAAACACTTATTTATTATAACACTGCATTGCTTTATTTTTTGTTCCCCTTCTAGAGACTTTGAAGAAGGCCGCTTATAGACTAAAACTGTAAGAGACAGCCAATGTTGTCCTAAGCTTTATTTGTCTGTATAAATTGTTAATGTTGAATGTATTTCTGTGATTCTGTTCCTTTAAGACAGCAGCCATTGTAATTGTGACATGATGCTGGAGTGAGACCCCCCCCTTTTATGTCAGCCTGCCTGTTCTGCAGACAGAGTGTGAGCAGAGAAGCAGGAAGTGACGAGACAGAGAGCAGCAGCCATCTTGGCAAGAGAGAAGACAGGTGTCTGTGCTGTGTTGAACTGGTGTGAATATTTTTCTGTACAGCTAAGCTGTATCTTGGTCCAGAGACAAACAGAGTGTAAAGAGACAACAGGACTAGTGAGTCCACGTGAAAGGAACTGTGCTCAGTGGCTGATCAGTGAGACTGACATTGTGACTGTGTATATGGATACCACATATAGAGACTCGCAGTGCTGTTGATGTACTGGACAGCACCTGCTAAATCCCGGCTTACATCCCAGCTCAGTGTATGGATTCGGCAGGACTGTCAGTGTGCTGAGTGGAATCTGCTGTTGGATTACATTGCATTCATTGGGTTTCCCTGTTAAAGAGGACTTCATTTCTCCCGAGATCCTGATAACCGTGAGGGGAGGACGCTTCACTATAAAAGAAAGGAACGACTTTGGGCCCCACCGCGCGCTTCTACGGACTATAAGCGGTCCACCTGGACCACTGGGGAAAAGGGGGTGCACCCAAATGTGATGTCAGGGTCAGTTAGGGATAGTTTTGAGTATATTGTTCATTCAGTGTCCATACTGCAGAAGTGGACAGAGTAAAAGTAGAAACCATTGCAGAATTTGCCTTGAAATTGTTCATACTATATTGTATATTTTGCTTGTCTTTATCCCTGTCATTTTACCTTCAAATAGCCTTTATTAACTTATAGTAAATATATATTCTTTTCTTGAACTACCGCGTGTGCGTTCGTTTCTGGTTGTGGAGTCCAAACCACCTGCCTTGCTCTCGGTTCACAAATTGGCGTAGTCGGCAGGATCAGCTTACCAGAATGGACGGTGATGCACCCGTTAGGGAGAATGGTGCTGGAGGAAGAATGCCAGCAGGGGCTATAATGAGTCAGTTAGCTAAATTTGATGGCAATAATATGTCAGTGAGTATGTGGGTGGAACAGATACAAATGATACAGCGAATGTACCAGACCACACCAGAAGTACTAGTAGAGCTAGCAATATTGACATTACAAGGGGATGCTAAGACCATGGTGATACTGAGGCCATTTGAACAAAGGCAGACATTTGAGCAAGTAGTCCAGATTCTAGAAACCATCTATGGAGAAACTGCATTGCTGGGGTCTCTGCAGGCTCGGTTCTTCCAGAGGGTACAACAGGAGAATGAAAGCCTTCCCCAATATGCAAATGCCCTACAAGAACTGCTCCGAGATATTCAAGGGAAGGAAAGAGGGGGCTCGCCAGCCTTCTGTAACCCTGATCGGACTCTCCGTGACCAGTTTGTCCTGGGGATACGTGACGGAAGTTTAACTGTGACTATGCAGGATTTTATACGACGAGAGACTGATGCTAAATTCCATGATGTACAGGTAGAGGCCATCTCCCGTGCCAATAGTATGGTCCCGAGGCCCCAGACCGCAGTTGGAGTTACTTTGTCACAGGGGGCTAGTTCTGGCTCAGAGACAGTAGAAAAGGGGACGGTTAAAGAAATTCTCACAGTAATGCAGAAACTGCAAGAGCAAATGGAACACTTGCACACCCGTTGTGATGAACATTCTATGAAAATTGCAGACTTCCAGAAAACTGGAGGTGAAAGGGTGAGCCGTCCATACCCAGAAAATCAGAATCACCCACCACCCCGCTGGAGGGATGAGGATAGCACCTACCGAAGGGGTCCAAATCATTTAGTGCAGTGCTCAGGAGAAATCGAAGGGGCTTACCGAAGGGGCCCAAACAGATGGCCAGAACGACGGGAGATACGCTGCTGGGAGTGTGGACGGATGGGCCACGTTGCTGCTAGATGTCCAGAGCAGCGACAAACTTATGAGAGACCGCCGTTAAACTGAAGTCCCCTGCTGCTGTAGGGCGTGTAGTAGGGGAGACTGACAAGAAGACTATGTGGGGAGAATGCCCTAATGATGACCTGATCGCTGCAAGTCCTGTTATACAGGTGGAAATGGAGGGTATTCCGGTTACCGGGATGATTGGCACGGGTTCCCAAGTAACGACCTTGAGTAGAGACTGTTATGAACGGTACTTCCAGCAACATGTGAAATATGATCCCCATACATTCGTACGAGTGGTCGCAGCTAACCAGTTACCAGTTCCAGTCGTGGGAGTAGCCTGGATGAATGTCCGGGTATGTGGCCAAGATCTAGGTAGGAAAGGCATTGTGGTGGTACAGGAGTCACATGAAGTAAAGGTCCCTGTCATTTTGGGGATGAATGTGTTAAAAGAATTAGATCAGATCCTCTTTGAAAAGAAAGGTCACGGTTATTGGAAAGAAACCACCACCCATCGGCCTACTCAAACAGCTTTCCAGCGGCTGATCCGGACATGTGGCTTACAGAAAAGTTCGGATGCACAGCGTCCTCTGGCTCGAATTTCAGTTCCTTTGCATACAAAAGTTACACTGCCACCCAGTCGGGAGACAATAGTGTCCATGCCCATAGGCACCTGTCGGAAACTAGAGGGCATAGCTGTGTTGGTAGAACCACTGCAGGCAGCCGAAGGAGGTGTTGATCCGCTAGTGTTGATCCTTGGCAATAGTTCGCAATGGAAGAGTATCACTTCGATGTGTAAACACTCAGGACCAGAGTGTGGACCTGACCCCAGGGAGGCAGCTGGCTAACATCTATGTGACTCCGGAGGAAGTAAGGAAAGTAACTCCAATGCAGCTGAAGCCGACTGAAAGGGATGAGTGGACCGTAACTGTGTCCATGGGAGAAGATGAGGAACCCACCTCTGAATGGAATGGCCATGCAATTCGAGAACAGATGAAGATGGATGCAAGTTCATGTTCTCTGAAATGGGTGCAGAAGGTAGATGAGCTGTTGTGGGAGAACCGAGCCGCCTTTGCACGGTATGCTGAAGATTTTGGATGTACCACAGGGATCTACCATGAGATTCCCACAGGAGACACCCCTCCAATTAGAGAGCGCTACCGACAAATTCCTCCACAGTTGTATCAGGAAGTGAAAGAACTGTTAGCTAAGATGCTACAGGGTGGGATCATCCAAGAAAGCCAGAGTCCCTGGGCAGCTCCTGTGGTGTTAGTAAGAAAAAAAGATGGGTCCATCCGATTTTGCGTAGACTATCGGAAGTTAAACGCTTGCACCGTACGAGATTCCTACCCCTTGCCACGGATTGAGGAGTCCCTCTCAGCGCTGGGGAGAGCCCAGTACTTCTCCTCACTAGATCTGGCTAGTGGGTATTGGCAGGTGCCGATGGCCACAAAAGACAAGGAGAAGACGGCATTCATCTTGCCCATGGGACTATACGAATTTAACCGGATGCCCTTCGGGTTGACAAATGCACCCGGAACGTTTCAGCGGTTGATGGAGAAATGTCTCGGTGACTTCAACTTTGAGTTCACTCTCATCTACTTGGATGACATTATAGTGTATTCTGCGACCTTTGAAGACCATCTCCACCAGTTGGGGCAAGTATTTCGAAGATTGCGGGAACATGGGCTCAAAATGAAACCCAGTAAATGTCGGTTTTTCCAATCTGAAATTGATTACTTGGGTCACCGCGTATCAGGAGAAGGGGTGAGACCATCAAGAGACAAGATAGCGGCTGTTCAAGATTGGCCAATACCGACTACCCTGCGAGAAGTGAGGGCGTTCCTTGGAGTAGCCGGTTACTATCGACGGTTTATTAAGGATTTCGCCAAGGTAGCAGCACCACTTAATGCTCTCCTACGAGGCACATCCGGTGGTCCAAAGAACCGGTCCGTGAAGTGGGGACCTGAACAGGAACAAGCCTTCCAGGCATTGAAGGATGCACTGACAACAGCCCCAATCTTGGCATATGCTGATTACCACTTGCCGTTCCAGCTGTATACAGATGCAAGCCTGTATGGTCTTGGAGCAGTGCTTTCCCAGCTTCAGGATGGCCAGGAGAGGGTCATAGCGTATGGCAGCCGGTCTTTGAGAGATTCTGAAAGAAACCCCGAGAATTATAGTTCATTTAAGTTGGAGCTGTTGGCACTGGTATGGGCCATGACTGAGAAATTCTCTGAATATTTGACCGGTGCTGAAGTTTTAGTACTGACTGACAACAACCCACTAGCTCACCTGGAAAATGCCAAGCTCAGGGCGTTAGAGCAGAGGTGGATAGCCCGAATGTCTAAGTTCAATTACCGCATTAAGTATCGGTCCAAGACAGAGAACCAGAATGCTGATGGACTTTCTAGGGTAACCGCCCAGACCCCCACAGTAGACGTGGATCATGAGTTGGAGCATGTGGAGGTGCCCGACTTCAGCAGATTTTCACAGGCCTTGGCCGCCGCTAATCAGTTTGAGATGGAGGGGACTGAAACGGCTCCTTTCTTTGGTCCCTCACGACAGGAATGGGCACAGATACAACAGACCCATGAGGGGATGGCGCAGATGATCAAGTGTGTTGAGAAAGGCCAGAAGCCCTGTAGAGAGGAAAGAGAACGACTGACACGTGAGATATTATCTGTTCTGAGTCAGTGGGAAAAGTTGGAGATGAAAAATGGAGTGCTATGCCGAAAGGTCTATTTACCTTCTGAGATCGACATTCGATACCAAATTGTGGTGCCTAGTGAACTGGCTCGCTCGTTGGCAGTTGAGGCTCATAATAAGAATGGACATTTTGGTCATGAGAAGACCTTTCGTTGGTTACAGCGACTGATTTACTGCCCTGGTCTTCGTCAAATGGTCGAAGAAGTATGCCGCAGCTGTCGAATTTGTGAGATCCATAAGGCAATAGAACAGAGAGCTCCCCTGCAAACCATCGTGACCCAGGAACCTTTAGAAATCGTCATGATAGACTATCTAATGGTTGGCCCATCCAATAGCGGACACCAGTATTGCCTCGTAATGGTGGATCACTTCACCAAATTTGCAGTGGTAACCGCCACCAAAGACCAGACAGCTGAGTCAGCAGCTCGTGCTCTGTGCCAAGATTTCATTCGAGTATATGGGTGTCCCCAACGCATCCACTCCGACCAGGGCGCCTGCTTTGAGGGACACGTAATGAAAGAAGTTCAACGTATCTACGGGATAAAGAAGTCGCACACGACTCCATACCACCCTCAGGGAAATGGGGCCTGTGAAAGATTCAACAGAACTCTGCTACAGATGCTGCGGACTCTGGAGGAAGACAAGAAGTTACAGTGGCCTCAGTTCTTGTCTGAAATGGTGTGGGCCTATAACAATCAGGTCCATTCTACAACGGGGTACTCTCCTTATACACTTCTCTTTGGGCGGTCTGGGCGAAGTATAGGAGAATTACAGTTGGATGATGTGGATGGGTTCCCTCCGAGGGATCCAACCTCTTGGGTGCGTGCGCACCGGCAGAGACTTGAGACGATCCATCGATTGGTGCGGCAGCGCCTGCAAGAACATCCCCATCCTGATAAGACCCCAGTGCAAGAAGCACCATTGCAACCAGGCGACCTGGTGCTAGTTCGTGTCAAGAAACCCCAAGGGAAATTGGAAAGCCGATGGGAGGCTTTGCCGTATCGTGTTGTTGGCCGCAAGTATGCGAATGGGCCAGTGTACCAGGTCCAGAAAGAAGGAACTGATTGTGTTCGAGTACTTCACCGAAATATGTTGCGCCTGTGTCATTCTGAAGGGACAAATCATGATGGGCCTGCCAATGTGAATGAGCTCCCACAGTCAGAGAATGGAGGTGCGGAATGGGCCTCCGACGAGGAGGATGATTGTTGGCCGATCCCTGCTCCTGGGGATGTTCCACCTGTGACTACTGTATCTCCGGCCTGTGCCCCCTCTGGTGCGGAATCCACT
The DNA here is from genome assembly GCA_947044405.1 of Leptodactylus fallax. Taxonomy (NCBI): domain Eukaryota; kingdom Metazoa; phylum Chordata; class Amphibia; order Anura; family Leptodactylidae; genus Leptodactylus; species Leptodactylus fallax. Next base: position 227,892 of record CAMRHE010000294.1, on the reverse strand, counting down.
GGTCCTTCTCAGCCCATAGCTGCAGCACCCCATAATATACCACTGGTCCTCAGACGGACCACTAGGCCAAATGCTGGTATTCCCCCTGTTCGGTATGCGCAGGATGAGTTTGTTTGGCCTGCCATACATCGGTATACTACCACCCTGTGCATAAAAGTACAACCCTCTGGATATACAGTCATAGGCAGGGACTGCCAATCTTAAAGTGGGGGGGAATATGTAAGAGACAGCCAATGTTGTCCTAAGCTTTATTTGTCTGTATAAATTGTTAATGTTGAATGTATTTCTGTGATTCTGTTCCTTTAAGACAGCAGCCATTGTAATTGTGACATGATGCTGGAGTGAGACCCCCCCCCCCTTTTATGTCAGCCTGCCTGTTCTGCAGACAGAGTGTGAGCAGAGAAGCAGGAAGTGACGAGACAGAGAGCAGCAGCCATCTTGGCAAGAGAGAAGACAGGTGTCTGTGCTGTGTTGAACTGGTGTGAATATTTTTCTGTACAGCTAAGCTGTATCTTGGTCCAGAGACAAACAGAGTGTAAAGAGACAACAGGACTAGTGAGTCCACGTGAAAGGAACTGTGCTCAGTGGCTGATCAGTGAGACTGACATTGTGACTGTGTATATGGATACCACAGATAGAGACTCGCAGTGCTGTTGATGTACTGGACAGCACCTGCTAAATCCCGGCTTACATCCCAGCTCAGTGTATGGATTCGGCAGGACTGTCAGTGTGCTGAGTGGAATCTGCTGTTGGATTACATTACATTCATTGGGTTTCCCTGTTAAAGAGGACTTCATTTCTCCCGAGATCCTGATAACCGTGAGGGGAGGACGCTTCACTATAAAAGAAAGGAACGACTTTGGGCCCCACCGCGCGCTTCTACGGACTGTAAGCGGTCCACCTGGACCACTGGGGAAAAGGGGGTGCACCCAAATGTGATGTCAGGGTCAGTTAGGGATAGTTTTGAGTATATTGTTCATTCAGTGTCCATACTGCAGAAGTGGACAGAGTAAAAGTAGAAACCATTGCAGAATTTGCCTTGAAATTGTTCATACTATATTGTATATTTTGCTTGTCTTTATCCCTGTCATTTTACCTTCAAATAGCCTTTATTAACTTATAGTAAATATATATTCTTTTCTTGAACTACCGCGTGTGCGTTCGTTTCTGGTTGTGGAGTCCAAACCACCTGCCTTGCTCTCGGTTCACAAAACGTCTAATTAAGAGTTGTGATTTTTTTTTTTTAAAGACAGGATCCTTTTTCTGTTTCTGAAGCCGACTTCATAGTTTGCTGGCTTATCTCGCATCATTTGAGTGTTCTTGTTGATGCTGAATAAAGAACCAAGGAGGAGGAGCCTATAGTCTCACAGTGTGTTCAGAAAGACTACTACCGCCTTATCTATCAGGATCTTCATCAGCACTTACCTGTCTATTATCACCTTTGACAGACTGCTTAAGGAACTTTGTCCTGCCCTAACACTGATGGACACCATTATGCAACCTTGCATTTCTCCTGTGAGATGACTCCTTGTTATACTGAAATAAGTGCAAGTGCTGCTAAATTATTTTTATTGGGTTTTTTATGTTTTAGTTTTTTTGATGGATATGCAGACACAACCAGCTTATTTCACCTATGGCTTGCAACATTGATTTCTGTGCAGCTGTGTTTTTCATTTTACTTGCAGGTTAAATGTTTTTACACTGTGCATAAGGCTAAGACCCCACGTAGCGGGCCGCAGCAAAAAAAAAAAAGCGCTGCGGGAAAAACCACGGCGGCAATGCATCACGGTTTTTCCCACATCGCTTTACACATAAAGTCCGCAGAGGTTTCCTCTGCGGACTTTCTGCTTCCATTATACGTATAGGGAAACCGCTGGCGTTTCTGTAGGTATAATTGACATGCTGCGATTTCCAAAACAGCAACGGTTTTGGAAATTGCATCGTGTCCGCTGCGAATATTTTTCCACAATGTGTGAATGAGATTCTCCAGAACTGTAAAATACACTGACTGTAAAATGCTGCGGTTTTTGCCACGTGGGGCCCTGGCTTAAATCTGCTTTATTTATAGTTACGTGCTATGTATTTTTTCACACGTCAACACACATTTTACTTTTAATTTGTTCTTTATTTTTTTAAATTACATTGCCTAAAGGGCAATATGTAATATCTATTTTGTTTTTCCTATTTTCTATGTTGTATGTTCCTGTTTTTTTTGGGGGGGGGGGGGTTTGTTTTGTTTTTTAGGTTTGAACTCTTTTCAGTATTGTATTTTTATTCTTTTTTTCAGATTCCTTTTTTTCTAGGCCTCCCTGCATTTTGAATTTCTGCTTTGTGAATCTCAATGATTGCAGGGATTATCTGGGAGATGTGTGATACAATTTGGGCAACATTGAAGACCTCAGTGATGCCCCAGCCTACACGTCAACAGTGGCTTAATGAAGTTGCAAGCACATTTGTATGCCTGCCAGTGCTCCAAGCCTCTCTGCATATCCTCAGAGTTATTTGGTGGAGTACGACCATTCAAAACTATGTGCAATGCACTGCAGAACCTATTTTGTAGTTGGGTACTGCACATAGCAGTGGGGCTAAACTTTTTAGAAATTTTTCATATTCATCTTTTGGCTTACATTGTCTAATGTAGCCCAGAAGTCGCTGGTCCAACTGGTATGAATGAGCAGACACCACCGCCTGTCCTTTTCTTTTTCTTCTGCTTGGTGCTGTTTAATGAGTTGTAGTTTCAAGAACTTGTGCAGAGGAAGATGTTGCAGAAGCAGAAGTTGGAGCACAAGTAGAAGCAGTAGGTACTTCTGTGGATATAGCAGGGTGCTGCTCTCAATCAGAAGTGTACAATAGCCCTTTAAACAATGAAGGAAAGTAGAGGTCGCACACAAAATGGCGAGTGAGTATAGACGCAATGTACAGTGGGAGTATCAAACATACAGGAGCAACAAAAGACTTTGGAAAAAAAATTTCAAAAAACTGCCTAATCTAAGAATATTTTGGGAACTAACTTCAACTAAATTCAAAGTCTGAATAAAGAAATATGTAGTGTGACTAATAATTTTAGATTCTATTTGTGACTCTACAGTAATTTTAAAAATAGAATTTTCAAAAACATACCCGGTAAGTTCAATAACATCACACGAAAAGGGGGGCTGCTCTCTATACATGTAGGTTTGTCTCCCAGGTTCTGTTGAACCACTTGACGCTGCAACAAGCTGACATTTAATGGAATCTCCACATGTCTGCCAATGTGTCTTTGCAATAAAAACTGAAACCAAATACACATAAATAAAATTAAGAATTTCAATAAGGACATATTGAAAATATACAGTGAGGAAAAAAAATTATTTAGTCAGCCACCAATTGTGCAAGTTCTCCCACTTAAAAAGATGAGAGAGGCCTGTAATTGACATCATAGGTAGACCTCAACTATGAAACGTTTTCTGTAAGTCTTCACAAGGTTGGCACACACTGTTTCTGGTATGTTGGCCCATTCCTCCATGCAGATCTCCTCTAGAGCAGTGATGTTTTGGGGCTGTCGCTGGGCAACACGGACTTTCAACTCTCTCCAAAGGTTTTCTATGGGGTTGAGATCTGGAGACTGGCTAGGCTACTCCAGGACCTTGAAATGCTTCTTACAAAGCCACTCCATCGTTGCCCTGGCGGTGTGCTTGGGATCATTGTCATGCTGAAAGACCCAGCCATGTTTCATCTTCAATGCCCTTGCTGATGGAGCTTTGCACTCAAAATCTCACGATACATGGCCCCATCCATTCTTTCATGTACACGGATCAGTCGTCCTGGTCCCTTTGTAGAGAAACAGCCCCTAAGCATGATATTGCCACCCCTATGGTGTTCTTTGAATGCAACTCAGCATTCACTCTCCTCCAAACACGACGAGTTGTGTTTCTACCAAACAGTTCTACTTTGGTTTCATCTGACCATATGACATTCTCCCAATACTCTTCTGGAACATCCAAATGCTCTCTAGCAAACTTCAGACAGGCCCGGATATGTACTGGCTTAAGCAGGGGGACACGTCTGGCACTGCAGAATCTGAGTCCCTGGCAGCGTAGTGTGTTACTGACGGTAGCTTTTGTTACATTAGTCTCAGGTCATTCACTAGGTCCCCCGTGTGGTTCTGGGATTTTTGCTCACCGTTCTTGTGATCATTTTGACCCCACGGGGTGAGATCTTGTGTGGAGCCCCTGATCCATTTTCTAATTATTACTCCCACAGTTGATTTCTTCACACCAAGCTGCTTACCTATTGCAGATTCAGTCTTCCCAGCCTGGTGCAGGTCTACAATTTTGTTTCTGGTGTCCTTCCACAGCTCTTTGGTCTTCACCATAGTGGAGTTTGGAGTGTGACTGTTTGAGGTTATGGACAGGTGTCTTTTATACTGATAACAATGTCAAACAGGCGCCATTACTACAGGTAATGAGTGGAGGACAGAGGAGCCTCTTAAAGAAGAAGTTACAGGTCTATGAGAGCCAGAAATCTTGCATGTTTGTAGGTGACCAAATACTTATTTTCCACCATAATTTGCAAATAAATTCTTAAAAAATCAGACAATGTGATTTTCTAGATATGTTTTCTCATTTTCTCTCATAGTTGAGGTCTACCTATGATGTCAACTACAGACCTCTCTCATCTTTTTAAGTGGGAGAACTTGCACAATTGGTGGCTGCCTAAATACTTTTTTTCCCCACTGTACATACTTAAAAGGATTGTCTGGGATAAATGGAAATCCCTACACTAATCTAAACACCCCCCCCCCCCTCCAACTTTCTAAATAACATAATTAATCTAAAATGTATATTTACCCATATCTCTGGGGCAGTCATGTGACCGCCCCAGGGACATTTGCTGATTAGCTGTTTCCCCGTTTCTGGAAACGTCACTACTACTCCACCACCCCATCCACTCCATTATAATTACCTTCCAGACTTCTTCCTGCAAGACGGCTCCTCCCTCTTTTCTGACTGCCGGCGCTTGCTATTGTACCAGCGCTACTCTGCGCTCTGCTGCCAATAATCCACCTCTACTGCGCAGCACCCACGGCTGCACAGTACAGGTGGATCGTCGCTGCAGAGCACAGAGTAGCGCTGAGACTGTAGCGTGCGCCGGCAGTCAGAAAAGAAGGATGGGTCGTCCCGCAAGAAGAGAGGTAAGTATATAATGGGGTTGGGTGTTAGGCTGAGTAGGTTGGGAAGAGCTAGCAGTGGGCGGGATAGCTAGAGAGACAGGGAGGGGGGTGTATGGGAGGGAGGGAGAGGGGGAGGGAGGAAGAGAGGAAGGGGGAGTGAGGTGAGAGGGAGTTAGTGTGGAAGTTACATAACAGGAAGAAATGCAGAAGATACCAGGAGCTCCCAAAGACACCCAGAAATCACTCAAACACTGCTAAATGTATATGGGTGCATTTATTAACCCATTAATAGCATTAACAGATCTTTTTAAAAAAAAAAAAACATTTTTTTCCAGGAAAACTCCTTTAACTGATCATGCTGGTCCACAGAGGCGGACTCCCACTAACTGCAATAAACCTCCAATGTAGCCTCCTCCCATTCACTCTCCTCTAGGGACCAGTTCTGACACAAATCATTCCTATAGTCCAGGTGCAGTGCAGGAGCATTATGTGATTATGTGGGGTCACTTAAAGGAGCATTAAATTATGGGGGGGCACTTATCAAGCTTTTGAACAGGGCCCACTAAAGTATTAAAACAGTCCTGCGATTGTCCCATAATGTTGCCCTGTCTTGGTTGAGAACAATAAATTGTTCCACATTTAGACGTCCAGAGCAAGGTTTGGAGCAGGGTATTATTACAACTATTAGCCACAAGAACAAAAACCACAATATAATTTAACAATTGTAATAAATGTGGCCCAAATCCTGTGTCAGTAACTAAATAAGCAACTTCTGTGTCGTAAGGAGATGAGAAGGCTTAGTTAATCCTTCTTGGGCTAGGCCAAACTAGGGAAAAACACATGCATATCCTAAGCAATAATAGTTGAAAATGGGACGACATATGGGTGCCATCCATTTTTTTCACTGACACAATGACGCAATAAAGCATCTTCCATTTTATATTTGCTCACTGTACATTTAAGAAACTATACACGATCATTTTAAGATGCAATTCCAGTTTGAAGAATCCTTTCAATTTATCACGTTATACTTACAGTAACATTTTCGGAAATGAGCAATTCCGAGAACAGCTGGATAATCAGATTGTTCTAGCATTTCTGCAGCCTTTCTAAAAATAATTTGCATGATGTACTTTTTGGCTTCCTAAGCTCATCTTATCTAAACATACATCCTATTTGTTTAAAATATATCTTTAGATAGGAATTCATTCAAAAGAAATCCCATACTGTGTGAATACAAAAGTCTAGATTTCCTAGTAATCGAACATTGGATAAAAATAGTCCAAATGCTAGATTAACAGCAATAGTGAGAAACTGTCACATCGAGAATAGAAAATGGTGGATCTGATGATGTGCTTGCAAGAAGGTAATTCATATTCAATCTTCATATTCAAGGGTAATTTTAATAACAGATGAACATTACAAAGCAAGGATTTTGAATAAGTCTATTTCTGCAGGAATTTACTAGAACAGACATATCAGGAATTCTAATAAATCCTCGTAAAACCTTAGCACTGCCTACATGTTATGATATACTGTATGTAAGGATCAAAAACATAAATAGTCCAGGTGGGATTTTGTCAATAGATGATGTGCTCATGGCCGGTTTTAGACAAAGTGGGGCCCTGGGCAAAATTAAAAGCTGGGCCCCAAATGCTGATATGCAAACAACACCATCCACTTGCAGTGGCAACCCCTATAATAACGCCTCCTTTCTGCCAACAAAAAAGTAATAACAAACCCCATTTTACCAAACACAATTCAGATGAGCACCTTTGTACCGCCTAATAGATTTTTGCACCCAGTCATCAGTTATTATAGCGCCTTTTTATAAATAATAGTCTCTGCTTATAAATAATATTACACCTTTATCAGTAATAGCTCCCTTATAAATGATAAATAGTGCCCCGTATAAGTAATATTCCCCCTTATCAATAACAGTCACCCCGTAAAAATAATACTGCTCCCTTATTAATAATAGCCCCCTCATAAGTAATAGTTACCCTTATAGATAATAGTCCCCATCATCACTAATAGCCCCCTTTATAAATAAGCCAACTTAACAATTATACCCCCCTTATAAATAGTTTCCCTCTTATAAATAACAGTTCCCTCTTATAATGGATGCCTTATATATAATACTTCCCCTCTTATAAATAATAGCCCATCTTATAAATAATAGTTCCCCCTTATAATAGCCCCTCATATTTAAGTTTCCCAATTATATATATAGTAACCCACCCTTACATATAATAGTTCTTCGTTATACAGTGTCGTACTGAAGGGCCTTAGGCTTCCTGCTAATAGCCTACACCCCGGCTCCTTCACTGAAGTCTTACATATGTGCTGACTACCTGGTGTTACTGAGTATGTTCCCAGTATAGTCAGCCCCTATAGTACTGTGCAGACCCCAATAACTCCATGGACAGTTCATGCACAGTATTGTATGGGGAATGACATGGCCATGGAGCACTACACATATGTGCAACATTATAGTGAGGGAGCTGTGATGCAGACATAATACACAGGGCTGCCAGCAGGGATTTTGAGCCCCCCACCACCCCCAGTATAATGCTCCACATGGTATGCATGGTATATAATGCTCCATGGTATAAAGCTCCCCTGAGCCCTCCACAGTTTCCCCACATGGTATATAATGCTCCATAGTGGTCCCACACAGTATAAAATGCTCCCCTAAGCCTCCAATAGTGGCCCCACATGGTATATAAGGCTCCACACAGTATACTAAAGCTTAGTGGCCCCAGACAGTACAATATGCTCCCCAGCAGCCCCACACAATATAATATGCACTGTATAATATGCATCCTACAGTGCCCCCCCAGTATAATGCTCCACAGTGGCCTAACACAGTATAACATGCTCCACAATGGCCTCCACACAGTATAATATGCTGCCCAGAGGGGTTCCCCCAGTATAATGCTCCACAGTGGTTTCCCACAGTATAATGCTTGACAATGGCCCCACAGAGTATAATATGCTCCCGAGAAGCCCTATACAATATAATAAACTCCACAGTGGCCCCACAAAGTATAACAGGCTCCCCACACTGCCCCTTCCCCCCAGTATAAAGCTCCACAGTGGCCCATAGTATAATATTCTCCCCAGAGGGCCCCCACTAGTATAATGCTCCACAGTGCCCCCCCCCAGTATTTTGCTCCACAGTGGCCCCACGCAATATATTATGCTCCCCAGAGTGTCCGCCCAGTATAATGCTCCACACAGTATAATAAACTGTTTTTAGTATGTTACATTTTCATTTAACTGGGTATTTGCCCAGTTTAACTGCTATATTTGCATTCCTTGATGCAAAATGTGTTTCTGCCTTAATATGTAGCAGCTAGGTTTTTCTTCACCTTGTTTTACAGATGTACAAGCTACCTATGCAATGTTCTTATAGATAGATGTTTTGTATCTGCGTGAAGCTACCTTTACCTTTGTAATGTTGCATTACATTGTTTGTATGTTATATTTTTATATTTGAAAACTCAATAAAATATTTGTCTCAAAAAAACTAAAGTGTTATATTTAGTGTGAACACTCTTCAAAGGAGGAATCCTGGAAGTGATGATATGGCACTCACAGAGCCCTGATCTCAACATCACCGAGTATGTCTGTGATTAGATGAAGAGATAGAAGGATTTGAGCAAGCCTACATCCACAGAAGATCTGTGGTTGGTTCTTCAAGATGCTTGGAACAAGCTACTTGTTGAGTTCCTTGAAAAACTGTGTGCAAGTGTACATAGAACATCGCTGGTTTGAAGACAAAGGAAACTAACATAAAATATTGATTTGATTTAGATTTCTCTTTTCTTTATTTACTTCATTTTGTTAATTGACAAAAATAAACTATTAACATTTCTAATTTTGAAAGCTTTCTTACTTTGCAGCATTTTTACCGCACATACCTAAAACATTTGAACAATACTGTAGCTTCAAGCACCCTTTTATGATGTATGTTATTACTCAAGTGTGACTTTAAGATACTAAGCTCTGCAGAGAAATTTATTTTAAAAGTGTGTACATTTGTTTGTTTGCATCTTAAGATTCTGTTAACCACATTGTTTATCTTCTCGTAATGTAGTGAATTCACTGCAATTACTTTTACGTGCTTGTTTCAGCATCAACTAAAAAGGTCCTATGAAACTATGGGTATGTGACATAAATGAAACATTCTTAGTATGCAGTCTTGTTGCTGCATCCCAAAGTGCTACCGCTTTAACTAATTATCTTTTGTGCCTCTGGGTTGTGTTGATATGTCCCGTCCTCTGTGTTCTATGTTCTGTGTATTGTACATATTGTATGCAGCTTATCCCTTGTTGTTTTTCTCCTGTGGTTAACCCAGTGTTCAAACCTTTCCCTTGGTACAGCCCTGGCCTATCACAGGCCACTGGGTGGGGTCGAAGGAGACTTTTGTCTCCTGGATGACCGTTGAGAGTTCAGTCTAGTCACCAGCACTGAGACTGAACTTCAGCGGCCATCCATACAGCCTCTAGGAGGAGAGAGAATTGCCCAAGGCTCATCGAGAGACAGCCCTGAGAAAGAGCGTTTGGCTGTCAGGACTTTGGACATTGTGCCAGGAGTAGCAGTGAAGTGCGCTGACAGGAGGAGTTGACTCGGGACCTTATCATAAGGTAACCAGATCCCTGTCAGGACTACCCTGCACTACAGTCCCCAGTATCCATAGCTGGGAGTGGCGCATGAGAGGAGATGTAATTGGAGTGGAGATATCCTTAGAGCCTTCATCATCCCTGGGCACCCTCCTAAGACCAAGGCTGGGGAGTTGGACATTGGAGAACTACTACCCCCATTTTGGAAGCTGCTTGTTGTACCTTGTTCAGTTTCTGAGTAAAGCATTATCCTGTTTCACTGCACAACTGGCTGCCTTAGTTGGTCCTGCTTTACTGATTACAATATGTAACACAAATTTTGTTCCCAGCTTTTAAATGTTATATTCCAATTGCTTATGTCTAAAACAAATTAAAAATTGCTTACATTCATCATAAACTTCGCTTTTGTGACCACGGCAACGAAAATTATGCATTTTTACTATAAAAACAGACGATTTTGCATCTTCTCATTTATACAGTCAGACTAAGAACACCATATACATTGCAAATTTACACAGATTACCAAAAACTGTTCAGAAGTGTGCGGTTTTCCGAGATTTACGACTATACTGCAAATCAGTTTCACAAATCAATCCCCAAATATAGTCGCCCATCATGTTTTCGTTATATTGTCTTTGTTAACGGCGTTCAAAGTTCATAATGTCCTGGTGAAAGCGCTCGCCTTGCTCCTCTGAATAAGCTCCCATGTTCTCTTTGAACTTATCAAGATGAGCATCAAGGATATGGATTTTGAGTGACATCCTGCAGCCCATTGCAGCATAGTTCCTTATCAGAGTCTGAACCAGTTGTACATAGTTTTCATCTTTATGATTGCCTAGGAAGCCGTCGAACCACTGTGACAAAACTGTTCCAAGCTGCTCTCTCCTTCCTATTCAGCTTCTTGGGAAATTCACTGCACTCTATGATCGTCTTGATTTGTGGTCTGACGAAGACACCAGCTTTGATCTTTGCTTCAGACAGCTTAGGTAAAAGATCTTGGAGGTAATTGAAAGCTCTCGACTCCTTATCTAGAGCCCTGACAAATTGTTTTATGAGCCCCAACTTGATGTGTAGTGGTGGCATCAGCAACTTGCGTGGGTCCACCAGTGGCTCCCACTTTACATTGTTCTTCCCCACAGTGAACTCTGTCCGCTGAGGCCAGTCCCGTCTGTGGTAGTGCGCTTCAGTATCCCGGCTGTCCCAAAGGCAAATAAAGCAAGGATACTTAGTAAAACCACCTTGGAGGCCCATCAAGAATGACACCATTTTGAAATCTCCGATAACTTCCCAGCCATACTCATCATACTTCAAGGCACCTAGCAACATCTTGACACTGGTGTATTCCTCTTTCAGGTGCACCGAGTGAGCTACAGGAAGAGACGGATACTTGTTCCCATTGTGAAGCAGCACGGCTTTGAGGCTCTTGCATGAGCTGTCTATGAAGAGACGCCACTAATTCGGGTTACAGGTGATACCTATAGCCTCGAATAGACCGGCCACATTGTTGCAGAAGCACAGTCCATCTTAATGACTGAAGAAGATGGAAAAAACTTGGTGGCGCTTCCTCTGATCTGTGACTTGGACGCTTTCATCTAATAAGTTCCATTGCTTGAGCCTTGATGTCAGAAGCTCAGCGTTGGACTTGGTGAGACCAAGGTCTCTGATCAGTTCGTTGAGGTCTTTTTGGTTAGGGTAGTATGGCTTCCGCTCCTCATCTGCATATGAAGAGAAATCGTGATCTTCAATGTCTTCCTCGATGTCTGACCTGCTGCTTTTATTTGAAGGTGGTGTAGCTCTGTCTGGAGGTGTTGGTACAGGAAGTTCAGGGCAGTGTGGTACTGGGGCAATAGATGACGGAATGTCAGGATACGTTACAGGCGGTGCATTTTTGCCAGTGCGACGTTTGGAAGGGTCCACCATGCAGAAGTAGCAATTTGTTGAGTGATCAGTCGCTTCACGCCAAATTCTTGGGATAGCAAAATTCATGGCTCTCTTCTCTCCCCTGTACCAACCTATAAGCAAACAAAATAATATTTGGATTGAGAATTTGATTTAGGCCTATTTCACACTAATGACTAGTGATATTTACAATATTAACACAGTTAATCTGCTATTTAAGAGAGTAGCGTTTATCCACTTACCTTCAAGAGTTTTCTTGCAGTGCTCACATGTGAAATGAGGAGCCCATGGTTTGTCTTGGTCACCAACAGGCATGCCGAAGTATGCTTTGTAGGCCTCACACATCTTAGCAGATGCTTCCACAGAGTACTTTTTCGCTCTTGTCTTTATAAACTGGCCACATACGTAGCAAAATGCGTCTGCTGGATGTATGCAACCTCTTGCTGCCATCTAAATTGACTAAGTTGCTGTGAACTGTAAGGAAAAAGGATGTCTCTCCAAACTTGATAAAAATGGTCTTTATTCCATGCAGTATTAAAGTTCAAGAGTGTACTGAGGACTCAGCAGAGCAAGATTGATCACCCGGTACCAGAGTAATACACAATATATACATTTACATTCCTAAGCTCCTCCTGTAATGGGTGTGGGGTGAAGTGTGAATACTGTCGTTATCAGAATCTGAATAGATATTGAATTCACACCTGTCTGTCTAGGTCAATTTCCCTTTGTCTGTGATGGCCATTGCCCACTTACTATGCAATCCCAATCAATTAGATCCTGTCTCTCCGTCTCTCAGGAAGGGCTATAGTGGCCCTATATAACTGTAGTTATACAGCTACCTACAATTCTGTACAGTCCCAGAAAGTTCTAGATAATTCTGGGCAGTTCTAGAAACTTCTTGATAGTTCTCACAATTCCAGAAGCTTCTTAAGTATCTTGAAATATTGCGAATATCCTTAAAAATAGATCAATTTCAAAATATCATTGTGCTGACCATAAACTTTTACAGGGAATAGTAACTTTTTTCTATTCATTTAAGGTACAAACAATCAGGAAAACACACTTAACAACTGGGAACAAATATTTTTTTGAAAATTGTTACATGGTGTTATTCACATCTGTTTATTCGGTTACAGAGCTTATTCAAGTGGTCAGATTCTCTGCCACATTCAGGGCCCTTCTGAACACCATCACACCGGCTCAGAGTAGAGAGGTCCCCTCTCTAACTGGAAGCACCCCGGGGGAAACTACTACCACTACTATTAGGTAGTTCTGCACGACCCCCCTCAGCAGTGTCTGGCCCAGGAGCAAAGCTGGGGAGCGTGGTTGAATTTGTTCAGCCTAGCTGGTGGCAGGTCATCCGCTACTACTAGAACCATCCCCCGGTTCCCTCCATCTGGCATTGTGACATGTTAAATTATTTTTTCATTCCCTTATCAAGAAACACTATCTTAGAACTCTTCTTCTTGTCTTAGTCTTCAAAGACTAGCATCAATTAACCAGTAATTTGCTTTCTGAAACTACTGAGTAACACCCACACAGAGAGATAATGAGTACTGTATAAGGAATTGAGAGAAATTGGGTATCGTGTAAGATAGAGAATGCCATCAGACCTTTTTAGACATTACGTGTTGTTTGTATTATATGACAACAGAAATGAATGTGGATCATAAATGATAATTTATAAAAATGGGTTAAAAAGCACATCCTCCTAAAACACCTGTTACTCAGTTGGAATGGATTTTATCATTGCAAAAACAGTACTTGGCAGGCAGAATTGAATGTAAATTATCCTGCCAGTTATCCCTGTATGGGAAAAAATGCACATCAACATCAAGTTGGCGGAGTGACAATTTACAAAAGTTCAAGAAAAATTTGGGGCACACTATCAGCGTGCCTGGCCTGGCTGCTGAAAACACTGAACTATCTTTCAAAACTCATAAAATGTCTGAGGTAGAAAATGTTCTTCTAGTTCTCACAGTTTCCGACTCCATTGAGTCTATGGTTTGCTGCATGCAGTAATGAATCACCATATACTGCTGCTCAAACTGATGCTTCAGCATATGCATAAGTGCCACTCAATGTGCGCTTCAGCTTACAACCATGAAATGAGGGAGGGGGTGTAAGCAGTGGTTTGCCATGATGAAGTTAGGGGAGGGAGATGGTCCAGTGTGGAGGAACTAGAAGAGGCCACATCAATATTGTGTTGGCAGAGTGACAATTTACAAATATCAGGAAAAATATGGATCACTCTATCAGTGTGCTGGCCTGGCCTAAAAAAGCTGGACTAGCTTCCAAAACTCATCACATGACTGAGGTAGAAACTGCTCTTCTTCTCACAGACAGTTATCCATTCCATTTTGTCTATGGTTTGTCGAATGCGGTAATCGTTCACCATATGCTGCTCATATTGACGGTACAGCATATGCAACAGTGCCACTTAATGTGCGCTTCACCTTATAACCATGAAATGAGGGTGTAAGAAATGGCTTGACCTGGTGAAGTTGGGTGGGAGATGGTCCAGTAGGCCTGACTGCCAACTGAAAAAGCTAGAATATCTTCTAGCATGGAAAGGATTCTATGACCCTGAAAACAGCAATATGGGAATTTTCTCACGTTGAATTGCACACTTACCATAAATTTTGGTCAATAGAGACACCTTGATTTGCCTTTCTGGATGATACCTTCTCATGCCACCTGTGGATAGATTCACCAGCATTCATCCCCCAACAGGCCTCCCCCTCCCCTTCCCCCCTGATTTCCGCTTCCTCCTTCCCCTACACCATGCAAATCTGAGACCTTGATGTTTGTAGGACATTATAACACAGTTCTATGTGTTGTATGTTCCATGCGTATATTTTTAGTTATGACTTAAAGTTTGTTATTTGACTTAAAACTCCAATAAAAATATATTTGAAAAGAAAAAGTAATAAATAATTGAGTGCAGGAAAAAGTCACCAAAAAAGACCCCTTTATGGGTGCACGTGCGGAACCAAGTAGTGTGACAATTTACATAATTTCAAGAAAAATTTGGTGCACACTATTAGTGTGCCTGCCATCTTACAAAGTAATAAAAAAATTAAGTGCAGAAAAAGTCACCCAAAAAGACCTCTACTCCATTGTGTCTCAAACTGATACTCCAACATATGCAACAGCGACACTCAATGTACATTTAACCTTACAACTTTGAAATGAGGAAGGGGAGTGCAAGCAATGGCTTGCCCAGCAACGCTGTGGGTAGGAAATGGTCCAGTTTGGAGGAATTGAAGAATATGTCCTGCCTGGTGTTGAAACTGTGCCTGATCTGGACTAATGAGGTGAGGTCAGTTCTATATAGCACCGGGCCTTGCTGTGTTTCTAGACTGTGGAATCTGATGCTCAAAATATTGACCCAGTGGGGCTTGACAACTATGTATTGTCCCTGCCATAATTGTTGCTCCACATAATGACAGTGGCGTGCACCTTTCTCCACATGTACATTTACAAGGAGAGGTTCACGTGGAGATATCAATAAGGGACAATTATCTTTGAGAAATATTGGCAGCTAGGTATTCTTCATCAAGACTGTGTTCTGCCATTTGTTAATGAAACACAAGAAAACTGTACCGCCAGTAACTTGGCCAGGTTGGAGTTGAAGTTGCAGACCAGCCAGATGACTAGGTGCAGATTGCTGTTTACTGGACACACATTCCTTTATGGATGATGACTGATGTTGGCGTGGAGGAGGAAAAGCAAATGGAGGTGACAATGAATAATTATGACAATGACTATTTCCTAGGTGTGGATATAGCCTGCCTACAAAGACAATCACGGGAAGAAGGAATAGAATGGACTTTCTCACTTGGTGCCACTGACAATTCCATTTTGCCAAATGAGCTGGTGACACCATTTCTTTTGAGTATGGAGAGGCCTAGTTCCTATATGTGTGCCTGTACGCTCATGGCTAATTATCTGCTTTCAGATCTTGTACCTTGTCATTCATTTGCATTTGGTAATGTACAAATAAAATTCCCATATGGTAGATGACTGCACATAGCTGCTGAAACAAAAACCAGCAGCAGTGGAAACATCTGCTGAGCTTGCCTTTGATTTACCCCATGCAGGTCTTTTGGATGTTGTGGCTGCAGGTTGTATTGAATTCTTACTATTGCAGCTGCCACAACCCTCTTCCTGTAATGTCCCCCCTGACCTGGTTGCCAGGTCTTATGTATAATAGAATCATCATCAGATTCCATAACGTTATCATCTTCCTCACTTTTTTGTGACTCATCATGGCAATGAGATTCTTCTATGCCCTCACAATCTCTAACAGATTTCCCCCTAGTGTCCCTACCAGCATTACCACCAGTAGCACTTTCCCTGTCACTACTACCCCCACCAACACTAATGTCTCCTACCTCTACATCCAAAAAAAAAAAAAAACTGGCAATTCTCATCCAACTCATCAAAAAGAGGACAAAGAGGAAGTCTTGGGCTATTAGGAATATCTCTCTCAGCAGATAAATTTTTGTGGTTCACTGCTTTTAAAATGTCTTTATTCTCAGTAAGTATGACAACACTGCGGTTACTGGTGGGGCTGTCAAGTCTGAAGTAATGTTGCTGTTGCCATCCACATTCTTATTGTTAGTACTTGCAGAAGGGTTTCCTCCTCCCATTCCTTTTGCCTGTCCCCTGCCCTGTTTTTTTCCAGCCATTTTATTGCACACTGCTTAATTATAAGCAGTAAATATAGTGATTGATAACAATTCTGACTTTTTTTTTTTTTTTTTTTTTACAAAAGAAAAAACTATTTCAAGATAAATAGTAAAGCACTAAAAAGAAAGGGTCTCCTGGTTGGTGAGTATTAGACTAGAACTGCATCAGTCAGCTTATAATTTTTTTTTGCCTTTTTAATGGCTGCAGTTTGTATGTATGTTGGGTAACCAAAAAAAACAAAAAACAGAAAAACCTTCATAAACAGAGATTTTTCAGGCTGCATCACACTGTTTATTGGCTGAAGAAAAAACAACCCTTACATTACAAAAGTTTTTCTAGATTAACACAAGATGTTAGACTGTATATTTGGTGAACAGCAACAAAAAATGCTTAAATAACAGATTTTTTTTAGTTTTGCACAGGCTTCAATACTGTACATCAGAGCAGCAACAAAAAAAGCTTTAGAAGCAAATATTTTGTCACATTAACACTTTGTCACACTGCGTATTGTGAGCAGAGCAAAAAAAAAAACATTAAACAGCAAGAGGTTTTTTTTCAGATAAGCGTCGGCTGTTACACTGTTACAACAGAAAATAACAGGATTATTTTTTAGATTTGCGCAGGCTGAAATACTGTATACAGTATATGAGCAGCAACAACAAAAAAAAACCTTAAGAAGTAAATATTTTTTCAGATTAACACTCAGTCACACTGGTGAGCAAAGCAGAAAAAATATATATAGTTTTTTTAAATTAGCATGTGAATGAAAAAACACTTAAATTACAGATTTTTTTTTAGATTTGCACAGGAAGATTCTGCTTTTTTCCTGTAATTGCTTAAATCTGACTAAATTCCCCTCCTATTCCTAACTATTGCTTGCAATTGTAAGCTTTTCAGAACTGAGCGTTCTGTATGATGCAGTGAGATGAAACACAGACCCTTCACTATCTTCACCATTACTGTAATTCCTACAGCTTACAGCACTTTATATAGTGTATATGACATAAGGACTATAAGGAGTTCACCTACCGCTGTCTATTGGCTGGATGTCAGATGGTGCTAGAGCATCACAATTTGAGTCATAGAAAAATGTCTCTTCTGTATTTCCTGCTCTGTACGTGGGGCAGTGGCCATTTTTGTATGCCTGAGATGAACTGGCATTTTGGAATATCCGGATCAAACCCAGATTGTGACAAATCAGTTTGCCCATCTCTACTAAGGACCAATTGAACGAAATAATTCATGTGCAGTAAGCTATACCGGTAGAGGCAAAATGAACTTACATGTACCGCTGAGAATGTAGACTGACCTATGGCCTATTCCAACAGCTCAAGGTTTAGCAAGTGATGGAATATTAATCACTTCAGCACCAGGCTAATTTCTGGTTCAGGAGCAGGCACATTTTTGGGATTTTTGTATGTGCGGTTTTGTGGTCTGTAACATTTTTATCATTTGCGTTATTCAACTAATTTTTGCGTCTTTTTTCAGTGACACGTAGGGCTTTATTTTTATGTTGTTTTTATTTTTTCATGTTTTCATTTTTTATTATATCCGGGAAAATATAACCAAAAGAGGAGGAAAAATGTATCTGTTTTTCACTTTTCATTTTTTTTTTTTTTAATAACACAAAGTGCTACTAAAAATAGTTTTTACTTTCCGTTTCGGTAATTTTTATTTTGTATTGTGTTGTCGGGGGTGGGGCTATAACCTTTAATAAGGGCGTGTTATTGACATATTATTTGGTTTATTTTTTCATTATTTTATTTACTTTTTTTTTTACTTTTCAATTCATTTTTTTTATTTTATTTTTTTTTTTACATTGTCTCCCCATAAGGACATAATAGACCTTTGGGGACATCTAATCACTGTTTTGTTTTTTTGTGGGGGAGGCTGATTTCCCCTGTAACTGGGGCTGGTACATTTAGCCCCAGTTGCAGGAGGAATACAGCCTCCTGCCTGTTACTAAAGAGCTAATCTCAGTCCTGTAGGACACAGCAGCTCTAACAGGCTCTGATCCCGGCGGATCATGTGACCGCTGGGTCAGAGGGAAGCCGCAAGATGGTGGCGCCCATAGCGGTGTATACAACACTCATTGAGCACTGTGTATACAGTGATCGGGAAGGCAATAAACCTGCCCTGCCTTATCTCTGGGAGCTCCTGCTGAAGTTACAGCCGGCTCCCCGTTTCAGCAGCTGCACAATTTCATGAAGCTACTGAAATTTGCTTGGACGTACCGGTACATCCTTTCATAACAACCACCTTCTGGACGTAAAAGCCCAATGGGTGGTCCAGAAGTGGTTAAAGGGGTCGGCCACTTTCAGACCAATATTGAGAGACAAATGTTATTGTTTGTATAATAAAAAGTTGTACAATTTTCCAATATACTTTCTGTATCAATTCCTCACAGTTTTCCAGATGTCTGCTTGCTGTCATTCATTCTGCTTACTTCTAGTGAATAAAAATTCTAACCATGGTCATGTGATTTACGGTCCATGGTCATGTGATGGGCACACAGGTGCCACTCGTTATAGTCACAGCGCAGTAATCAGACATCTGCCTGGTAATGAGCAGTGCACTTGTGTGCTCATCACATGACCATGGACTGTACATCACATGACCAAGGTCAGAATTTTATCCCCTAGAAGTAACAGAATGATTGACAGCAAGTAAAGATCTAGAAAATCAGGAGGAATTGATACAGAAAGTATATTGGAAAAATTGTTAATTGTTTTTTTATTATACAAGCAAAAACATTTGTCTCTCAATATTGGTCTGAAAGTGGCCAACCCCTTTAATTTATTAATGATGAGTTGAGGCATCTACTACTTACTATATGTTAATTGTATCTTTTGCTAAATCCCCTATCATTCAGTATATTCATCTTCCATACTTTCTCCAGGCATCTACCAGCAACATTCCATTCCCCATCACCTCCAGCATCCTTTTAGAGTGAACCCTCACATATGGAGCCACATAACTGCTATGCCTGCTACACTGCTAGTTTCAATTTTGGTAAGAACCAAGTCTCTGACATCCCATAAGGCTGGATAAAACTTTAGATGTTTTTACCAAAAAGGACAATGTAGAATTTTTGATTTTAGGAGGTAAAGCAGTTTCCATAACCGAGAAGTAAATCTAACACAATATAGAGGAAGTTAATAGCACTGACATGAGTTAGTGAAGCCACATTTCAGAAAATGTAATAGATGCTATGTGCATTAATGTGTCAGCAAGATTTGAAAGCTGTGTGTGAGAGCAGTGTGTGTGTGTGCGGTGAGACTTATGAGAACACTGCACAACTGTGAAAGCCATTAAGGTAACAGTATATCTTGAAGAATGATTCACCAATATAATGGTTATAAGTGGTAACCAGAGTTAGACCTTCACATAAATCATAGAATCTAGGAGAAGCTAGATGACATTTAGTGTTTTAGCAGAGTTGTGTGAACCCTATTTCAGAGAAATATGCACTGAAATAGCCTTGTATAAAATCCTTATATCAGATATCAGTCATTATTCTGGGAAATACCTTTATCACTTCTAACTGTGGTTTGGTTAAAAGTTTCATAGGCTCAGTGGAGGAAAAGAAAAGTGATAGATTGATAGATAGATAGATAGAAGTAAAGAAAAAACAATTCCGCCAGCATTGCTGTATTGCTATTCACTGCGATACAGTAGTATCGCAGTGAATCGTATGAGCGATCAGACCCCCTAGCTTTCAAGGTCCCTAGGGGGTTTGATTATAAAAGTAAAAGAGGAAAAAAAAAAGTTTTTAAAAGTATAAAAAAAAAAATAGAAAAACATATAAGTTCAAATCACCCCCCTTTCCCTAGATCAGATATAAAATTAAATAAACAAAAGTAAACACAAAACTTTAGGTATCCCCGCACTTCAAAATGCCTGAACTATTAAAATATTAAAATATTTATCCCATACGGTGAACAGCGTAGCGGCGAAAAAAAAATCAAAATAGCATTTTTTTCAACACTTTGTCTCCTATAAAAAATTGAATAAAGTGATCAAACCATCAGATCTTTCCCCAAATGGTATCAGTAAAAACATTATCTAGTCCCACATAAAAAGACGCCATACCTAGCTCCATACATGTAAATATGAAAAAGTTACAGGTGTCACAATGTGGGGACACAAAATTTTTTTCAATTTTGCAAAGTTTTTCATTTTTTAAAAGGTATCAAAACATTACAAATACTATATAAATTTGGTATCGCTGTGTTCGTACTGACCCTCAGAATACAGGTAACATGTCATTTTTACCATACAGTGAACACCGTAAAAATTAAACCCATATGAAATTAGCGCAAATGCATTTTTTTCTCCAATTGCACCTCATTCTGAATTTTTTTTCCAGCTTCCCACTACATTGCACAGCATATTGAATGGTGCCATTGCAAAGTACAATTTGTTTCGCAAACAATAAAAGCCATCATGTGAGTCTGTGAACTGAAAAATGAAAAAGTTATGGCTCTTGGAATGTGTGTGTGTGGGGGGGGGGGATGAAAATGCAAAAACGAAAAATGGCTGTGTCCTTAAGGGGTTAAAGTAGTGGGAGTAGTACAATTGTTATTATTGTATCTTAGTAAAATTGGGGATTGGTAGATCGCTAATCTGAAAAAAGCCTGCACTTATTTGAAAAAAAATATATTTTTTTTTAATATAAGCTTACTGACACAGTGATCTAACCTAATACTCACTGACCAGGAGGTGACCCTTTCAGTGTTTTTACTGCTCTGCAATTTTTCTTGAAATATTTCTTGTTAAAAAAATAAAAAAATACACAATGTCAAAACTATTGCCAAATCACTAAGCAATGTGCAGTAAAATGACAGAAAAAACAGGGCAGAGGCAGGCAAAAGGAGGGGTAAGAATAAACGCTTGTGCAAGTACTACTACTACTATTAACAATAAGAATGTGGATGGGAACAGCAACACTACTTCTAGTCTTTGACAGCCCCCAGTAGCTGCAGTGTTGTTGTAGTTCCTGAGAATACCAACTTTTTTTGAAAGCAATGAACCACTAATATTGAATGAACATTCTGAGTGTTCCACCTCAACATGTAATTTACCATGCTTTTTTCTGTACTGCCAACCATGTCTTCTTCACTGACATAGATCCCATTCTCTAGTAATGTGGCATCTGCTAAGAGAGATATTCCTCATGGCCAAAGACTTCCTCTTCTTCCTCCACTTTTTGATGAGTTGGATGAGAACTGTCAGCATTTTTTTTTTTTTTTTTTTTTTTTTATGTAGAGGAGGTAACTGTGATGAAAGAAGCCCATTTGTGTATGCATTATTACCTAATCATAATATACACACGTGGACAAAATTGTTGGTACCCCTCGTTTAATGAAAGAAAAACCCACAATGGTCACAGAAATAACTTGAATCTGACAAAACTGGAATTTGCCAAACTACATGTTGACAAGCCACAAAGCTTCTGGGAGAATGTCCTATGGACAGATGAGACAAAAATCGAAATTTTTGGCAAGGCACATCAGCTCTATGTTCACAGATGGAAAAAGCATATGGATGAAGCATATCTTAAAAAGAACACTGTCCCTACTGTGAAACATGGAGGAGGCTCTGTTATGTTCTGGGGCTGCTTTGCTACATCTGGCACAGAGTGTCTTGAATCTGTGCAGGGTACAATGAAATCTCAAGATTATCAAGGGATTCTAGAGAGAAATGTGCTGCCCATTGTCAGAAAGCTTGGTCTCATTCGCAGGTCATGGGTCTTGCAACAGGATAATGACCCAAAACACACAGCTAAAAACACCAAATAATGGCAAAAAGGAAAACTTTGGACTATTCTGAAGAGGCCTTCTATGAGCCCTGACCTAAATCCTATTGAGCTTCTTTGGAAGGAGCTGAAACACACCGTCTGGAAAAGGCACCCTTCAAACCCAAGACAACTGGAGCAGTTTGCTCATGAAGTGTGGGCCAAAATACCTGTTGAGAGGTGCAGAAGTCTCATTGACAGTTACAGGAATCTTTTGATTGCAGTGATTGCCTCAAAAGGTTGTGCAACAAAATATTAAGTTAGGGATACCATCATTTCTGTCTAGGCCTGTTTCATGAGTTTTCTTTTTTTTTAAATTCTGCTGAAGCATGGTTGAAAAGCAATGTCTGGCTTTCATTTGTTCATTTTCATAGAATTTTTATATATTATTACTTTTGTCAGATTCAAGTTATTTCTGTGACCATTGTGGATTTTTCTTTCATTAAATGAGGGGTACCAACAATTTTGTCACCGTGTGTATATATATATATATATATATATATATATATATATACAATATTTTTCTTTAGTGACTATGTTTGTTTGTTATCAATCTACCTCAGTGGTACAGTGGGGAAAAAAAGTATTTAGTCAGCCACCAATTGTGCAAGTTCTCCCACTTAAAAAGATGAGAGAGGCCTGTAATTAACATCATAGGTAGACCTCAACTATGAGAGACAAAATGAGAAAACATATCTAGAAAATCACATTGTCTGATTTTTTAAGAATTTATTTGCAAATTATGGTGGAAAATAAGTATTTGGTCACCTACAAACAAGCACGATTTCTGGCTCTCACAGACCTGTAACTTCTTCTGTAAGAGGCTCCTCTGTCCTCCACTCATTACCTGTAGTAATGGCACCTGTTTGAAATTGTTATCATTATAAAAGACACCTGTCCACAACCTCAAACAGTCACACTCCAAACATCACTATGGTGAAGACCAAAGAGCTGTGGAAGGACACCAGAAACAAAATTGTAGACCTGCACCAGGCTAGGAAGACTGAATCTGCAATAGGCAAGCAGCTTGGTGTGAAGAAATCAACTGTGGGAGCAATAATTAGAAAATGGAAGACTTACAAGACCACTGATAATCTCCCTCGATCAGGGGCTCCACACAAGATCTCACCCCGTGGGGTCAAATTGATAACAAGAACGGTAAGCAAGAATCCCAGAAACATGCGGGGGGATCTAGTGAATGATATGCAGAAAGCTGGGACTAACGTAACAAAGGCTACCGTCAGGAACACACTACTCCGCCAGGGACTCAGATCCTGCAGTGTCAGACATGTCCCCCTGCTTAAGCCAGTACATATCCGGGCCCGTCTGAAGTTTGCTAGACAGCATTTGGATGTTCGAGAAGAGTATTGGGAGAATGTCATATGGTCAGATGAAACCAAAGTAGAACTGTTTGGTAGAAACACAACTCGTTGTGTTTGGAGGAGAGTGAATGCTGAGTTGCATCCAAAGAACACCATACCTACTGTTAAACATGGGGGTGGCAACATCATGCTTTGGGGCTGTTTCTCTGCAAAGGGACCAGGACGACTGATCTGTGTACATGAAAGAATGAATGAGGCCATGTATCGTGAGATTTTGAGTGCAAACCTCCTTCCATCAGCAAGGGCACTGAAGATGAAACGTGGCTGGGTCTTTCAGCATGACAATGATCCCAAGCACACCACCAGGGCAACGAAGGAGTGGCTTCTTAAGAAGCATTTTAAGGTCCTAGAGTGGCCTAGCCTGTCTCCAGATCTCAACCCCATAAAAAACCTTGGGAGGGAGTTGAAAGTCCGCAGAGTGACAGCCCCAAAACAACACTGCTCTAGAGGAGATCTGCATGGAGGAATGGGCCAACATACCAGCAACTTACAGAAAACATTTGACCTCTGTCATTGCCAACAAAGGATATATAACAAAGTATTGAGATGAACTTTTGTTATTGACCAAATACTTATTTTCCACCATAATTTGCAAATAAATTATTAAAAAATCAGACAATGTGATTTTCTGGATTTGTTTTCTCATTTTGTCTCTCATAGTTAAGGTCTACCTATGATGTCAATTACAGGCCTCTCTCATCTTTTTAAGTGGGAGAACTTGCACAATTGGTGGCTGCCTAAATACTTTTTTTCCCCACTGTATGTGTGTATACAAACAGGAGGGGGTGAGAGGTGGAATGCTCTCTGTCTGACAAAAAACATCTAGTTTATGGTTTCAGGACGTCTTGGTTGAGGAGACATAGGAAGGGGGTATGGTGACCCTGAACTAACCTCAGAGCCCAGTAGAGAGTCATCTCTCCAAAGCAAAGATAGAAATCCCTCTTTCCCAGATAAAGATAAATCCTGGATTTCCCACCTCAGGGAGTAGGAGGAGGGGGGCACCCTAGCAGAGAGGTGTGGCTAAACACAAGCCTTAAGTGACCATGATACTTTGCAACTGATGTCACATCTGAGGAGTCAGCTAAGAGATCTGGGTGTATCCAATTGGATAGATAAGTTCCTAGGACCCCTAAGGCTGAGGACACACATTGCAAAAACGCAGCATTTTACAGTACCAGCAAATGGCTAATCCCATCCACACATTGCAGAAAAAAAACGCTTCGGAAAAACGCAGCATATCAATTATACCTGCGAAAATGCTTGTGTTTTCCCTATAGGTTTAATAAAGGAAGAAAATATGCAGAGAAACACACAGCAAAAATGGAATGAAAAACATTGCTGAAAAAGACATGATGCATTTCCACCGAGTGTTTGTCCAGAACATTTTTTAGCTGTGTTCCGCAACGTGGGGCTTTAGCCTAAGGCTAGTTGCAGACGACAGTGGGTATCTTGCGGTCCGCAAACTAGTAATTAGTCTTCAGTTTTTGCGGACAGATTGTAATCAGTATGTGTTCAGTATTTCTTCAGCATCAGTGAAGTAGATCCGCAAAAACTGACAGAGTGTCTTCAGTGTGCCATTAGTGTTTGATCCTAGTTTGCGGATCCACCATAAAAAAACACAGGTGACATCTAATTATATCCCTAGCTTGTCGGTGAAAATGGACAGGACACTGATGACACACTGAGTACATCAGTGTGCTATCCTAGGTTTTTAGTCTCCCATACGCTTCTATGGGCGAGTCCGTTCCACAAAAACGGACATGTTCTATCTGACGCGGTGCTGAATCACAGCTCGCACACTGATCAGTGAAAAATATGGTCGCTTGCATGTTCCCATAGAAATGAATGGGTCAGTGTGCAATCCAGGAAAAACAAGGATAGCTTTAGGCCCGTTGCAGACGACCGTGGGCGAGATCCGTGTGCTATCCGTGACACTGACCCATTCATTTCTATGGGTACATGCACACGACCATGTTTTTCACTGATCAGTGCGTGAGCCGTGATTCCGCGCCGCATCAGATAGAACATGTCCTATACTGTTCAGTTTTTGCTGAACAGACTCACCCATAGAAGCCTATGGGAGACTAAAAACCTAGGACAACACACTGATGTACTCAGTGTGTCATTAGTGTGCCGTCCATTTTCGTGGACAAGCTAGGGATATAATTAGTTGTCACCTGTGTTTTTTTATGGTGGATCCGCAAACTAGGATCACACACTGATGGTACACTGAAGACACTCTGTCCGTTTTTGCGGATCTACTTCACTGATGCTGAAGAAACACTGAAGACACACTGATTACACTCTGCAAAAACTGAAGACTAATTACTAGTTTGCGGACCGCAAAATACCCTAGCCTAAAAGTGTTCTCCACTATGGTGGAAACCAATTTAAGGTATGGTTTGTACCAAAGGTAATCTTGGTCCCCAACCACTCAAACCTGAAACAAAATGAATCTTGAGAGATTCGCCCATCTCTAGCAATCCTGCTACACTATAATATAAGCCCAAAACATTAATAGGGCTCCCATTCTAGTGCTAGTGCTTGGGGCCGTTATTGTACTTCCGTTACTGGGCTTTTATTGTACTATCAGATGCTGTATGTATAGGGCCCAAGGGATTCACACATGCCAGTATATTGTTTTTTAACATTAAACAAGTTTTTAACTCTTTTCATCTGGAAAACCATTATATCACATGGTAAAAATTCATATTGCTGTGTTTTGTGATTTTGTTCTCATATAGCATATTCCCAGTACATGCAACTTATCTAACTTAGGGTATATGTAAATGAGTTGTCTAAACCAGACAATTCTTGTTAAGGCTGTGTTCACACCTCTGTGAAATTCTGATAAAAACAAATTCTGCTGGCAAAAATTAGGTAAGTCTGAGATATACACACAGAAAATACACACTTGTGTCTGAAGCCCTGTGCCACACTTATTGGCGTGCCCTAAGGATAAGGACACATTGGCTGTTTTATTAATGCAGTTTTTGAAGCCAAAAGTTGGTGTGGATCATAAAGGGTGAGGACCTATAAATGACAAGTGATACTCTTTTTCTCAATCTTCTCCTGGTTTAGGTTACAGAAACTGCATCTTTACACTTTCAAATCCACTTCAGGCTTTGGCTCAAAAATGGCAGCAAAATCTGCACCACCAAAAATAGCAACAAAAACATAATGTGTGTCTACAGCTTAAGATAGGTCAATTATTGGGAATGAGCATTCAAATGAATGACTGTACCCAATGATTGAGCCATCTAATAGGCCACTTTTACATGGCAGTATTTGGCCAGCGTTTTGTAGACTTGAAAAGTTATGCTACACAATTTGAGATCTGATTGTTTGCTATGGGCAAAAATACCACTTTTTCTGAGCACAATTTTAAATTTTTAGAGGACAACAAAAATAAAGTGAATTCAGAGACTTAAAGCGGTTCTCCAACCCTAAAGGGATTTTTCATACTGATGACCTATCCACAAGATAGGTCATTATTATGTGATCTTAGGGGTTCTGACAGATCACACTGTATAGTCATGCTTTTGGGGAATTGCAGTACTGCTCCTTTTACTTAAGAAAGAGTAGCTGCACATGCCCCCTGTCCACTGCTATAACTTCCAGCACTTAGAGACTGCCGAAGCAGCTAATCTGTGTGGGGTCTATATATCGGACCCCCACAAATCACTTACTAATGAACTATTCCATGGATAGTATAAAAAATTCTTTTGGGCTGAACAACCCATTTACCTCAGGAAATTCCCAGATGTATTTTAAGACTATTACCCATAAGAAAAACCTTTTTGTGACATCCCTATTATCAGTTCACCCTTCATCCCTACCCATCACATCCAGTAATTTTGACCTTGTCTTGAGTTCACATTATTATCACTTGAAATGTTGCAATACATGTATTTATGCCCTGGTTCATGCTTTGAGGTTACTCATGCTTGCAGTGATTCCTCCTAAACGTTATCAGTTTATTGGTATGATAAAACTTAATCCCAAGATTTTGGACAAACGTCAGCCACTGCTTGATGCTAGGTTCACACCTGCGTTAGGGTTTCCCGTTTGGGGACCCCAAGAACAGAAACCTAATTGGCTTAAAAAAGCATTTACCCTCGGAAACCCGTGGACCTGATAGACTATACTGTAATGCTTGCAGGACTTTTCTCTCCGCATTTTTAAAGTGGAATGGGGAACGAAATCCCAAGCAGAGACTGAGTGCTAGTGTGAACCTAGCCTTACTGAAAGGAAAACACAATGAGGTGATATATTAAGGGCAAGGCCCCATGTTTAAAAAATGCTGAGATTTGGCCACAGCGGAAATGCCGGGGCAAAAACCGCAGCATTTGAAGGTATCTGCAAAGTGTATGGTATTCTGTCTCATCCCATTCACACATTGCAGAAAAATATCTGCAGCGGAAATACTGTGATTTAAAAAACCGTTGTGTTTTTGTAAATCACAGCATGTCAATTATACCTACGGAAATGGTGGCGTTCTCCATATAGGTATAATAGAGACAGAAAGTTCGCAGAGGAAAACTATGTGGACTTTATGTGAAAAGTGGAAAAAAAAACGCTATTTGTTTGCAGCTCGCTACATGGGTCCTTAGCCTAAGAGTGGCATGTACTAACTTAGTTACACCCAGCCCCCCCCCCCCCATGTGCACAATTCTGCACTCCACACTTAAAGAGGACCTTTCACGTCCTCATGTATATGCGGTTTTACATACTGCTAGAAAGCCGACAGTGCACTGAATTCAGCGCACTGTCGGCTTTCCCTTTATGTGCCCCGGTGCTGGAGCTATCGGTGGTATTAGTTTAACTGTTCACCATCAGAAGGGCGTTCCTGACAGTCTAGAATTACTGTCATACCTGTACTGGGGGGGGGGGGGCGTTCCTCTGAGCTCAGCGTCATCACTGGGCTGTAAGGAACGCCCCCTCTGACAGTACAGGGCTATGGGACTAGTACAGTCGGGGGGGGGCGTTCCTTACCACCCAGTGATGACGCTGAGCTGTGAGGAACGAGCTGTGACCCTCCCCTATCCTCATTTTCTCTACGTTACACAGCCCGAATTCCTGTACACTATACAGAGTAATATTCAGTGAGAGGTAGAAACAGCACTCAATACGGAAACAAGGGAAAGGGTGAAAAAATACAGGATTTCACAGAAAGGATTCAAAATTTGTTAATAAAGTATATTACAAAATTTATTAATGAGACAAATACTGGCAGAAAATCAAAGTTATCTGAAAGTTTAGTTATACTTTAACCACTTCTGGACCGCCCATTGGGTTTTTATGTCCGGAAGGTGGGTGTCTAGTTCTCCAAGGAAGTACTGGTACGTCCAAGCAGAACTCAGCGAAATCGTGCAGCTGCTGAAACAGGGATGCGGCTGTAACTTCAGCCGGAACTCCCAGAGAGAAGGCAGAGAAGGTTTATTACCTTCCCTGCCTTCCTGATTGCTGTGTATACAGCGCTATGGGCGCCACCATGTTGCAGCTCCCCTCTGACATGGCGGTCACATGATCCACCGGGATCCACATGTCCCCAAAGGTCTATTATGACAATATAAAAAAAAAAAAAAAGTAAATTAAATAATTTAAAAAATAAATAAAATAATACGCCAATAAAACACCCTTATTAAAGGTTATAGCCCCACCCCCGACAACACCATACAAAATAAAAATTGCCGTAACAGAGAGTAAAAACTATTTTAAAAAGTCTTTTAGTAGCACTTTGTGTTATTAAATAAAAAAAAAAAAAAATGAAAAGTGAAAAACTGACACGTTTTCCCTCTTCTTTAGTTTAGATTTTCCCGGATATAAAAAAAAATTAAAACACATGCAAAACTAAAAACAAGATAAAAATAAAGCCCTATGTGTCGCCGAAAAAAGACGCAGAAATTAGTTGAATAACCCAAATGATAAAAATGTTACAGTCCTCAAAAATGCACATACAAAAAACCCCAAAATGTGCCTGGTCTGGAAGGGGGGGGGGGGTAAAGCATCTGGTATGGAAGTGGTTAAACAATGTAACCAAAAGATAGCTCCAGTTGTTGGACTCCTGGTGGACATGCAGTGATATAGGTTTTCAGGTTTAGATAAAATCCAGCTGCATAATGCAAAGTGAATCATACTGGACTAGTTTGAGTTGACAAATATGTGCTACAGCTGCTGTTAGCAAGATGGGGAAGATAGTGGAACAGACTTATTGTGGGCCATACCTTGGAGAATACTACTAGAGGATTAGAGATGAAGGCACAAAGGATGAGAAAAGAGAACATGGAGGCTGGGAAGGGTTTGGAGGTCAAGGAGATAGAAGATCAGCACGTAGGACATGAAGACTGAGGGGAAAGTTTCTCAGAGACTGGAACATGGATATAGAGGCTGAGCAGAACAGTAAGAGCGAGGACATAAGAGTCAAGGTCATGGAGGTAGATGTGGAAGTAAGAGAGTAAGTGCTCATTTACACGACTGCATTCAGGATTAATGGCCAGCACATGGCCCCTTAAACTTTAATGGATCTATTCACACAACCGTTGTTTTAACAGTCTGCAAGAGCAATCCAAGAAAAAATAGAATATGTAATTTTAAAGGCCAATTTCACTGATTCCTCAAATTGGTTGTATTTCCAACCATAAGTCTATTCAAACTAGGGTGCAAAACACCCATTATTCTTGTGACTGGTGGGGGTCTTAGTAGTCAGACCCCACTGATCAGCAAGTTGCCCCTATACACTATTCCTATCCTAACCCCTATAATTTATGACTTTTTGTGATACCATTTTAAAGTCACAGCTTTGAGTACTACTACTTTATCTTAGCATATAAGACATGCTGTAGGTTAACCACACCTTATGATATAAACCACACCCCTTGGAAATTACACTCCCCCTTTTTACTAATATCACCCTGTAAAGGGTTTTCCCAGGTTGATGTCTCTGCCAAGGTATACCACCTCTGTACACTTGTACACAGTGTGAATGCACCTTTTGTAGTGCAATTTGGACAACTTACAAGGGCTGATCTAGCAATGCTAGAAAAAGCAAAAAATTTCACATACTTTTAGATGTGTCCATACTTACCCTCTCTTAGTTTGACACATCTTGAGACCAGTGGTGTAAGATGGGCAGGTTTGAAAAAAAATGTAATTTCTCCATTAAAACAGGTCATTATGCCATATCTTTATCCAAAAGGAGAGATAATGAAAGACACATTTTTGTGGTGAAATCCATTTAGTGGCTGGAAAAGTAAAAGCAATCAGGAAGATAAAAACTGTCAGTGTTAGGGCAGGTTCACACTAGGTTTGGGAACTACATTCAAAAGGGCAGTTTAAAACAATCATATGTTAGTCACAGACATTTACAACTTTGCATAAGAAGTGACAGTACTCCAAAAATTCTCTTTTGAGCTTGATTCATATTCACCTTTTAATGTGAGTGCAGACTGATGGTGTATAAGCTGGTTATATCCATGGTGGCCAGGATGCACTTAGACTATTCACAGGGCAATGTGCTCATATTATTAATGGAATCAGTGGTGTCCTTCAAAAAGAATCTGTCCCCTTCAGCATATTATGGACAGATCATGACCTATGATCAGGACCTATACTGGTTCTTGAGTCCATCACCAAGACAATGGAGCACTTCCATGAGGGTACTGGAGATTCTTGCTCAGTTCTTGGGTGGGGTCATTACGTAATGGACTGTAGACAGTTATGTCATTCAACTGGTGATGGATAGCAAACATCTCAATACAAGAATACTGTTTGGGGGGGGGGGGTGAAGTTACTCACCGACTTAAACATTGATACCCAGGACTGAAACATGGATTGTTGAACTGAAGTCGTATCTGATGACCAAGATGGCTTCTCGTCTTCAATGTCATAATCCGCAACCTTCTGAAAAACTTTTCCATACCTCTTTTCAGATCATACACGTTCACGTGTGAAATAGGGCAGTAGGATGTTGAGAAGGGAGATTTGAGCTGGATCCTATAACTTATCAGAAATGTTAAGCACCAGATTCTGCCTCATCTGGCTTTGGCCTGGATCGTGATTGGCCTATGAGATGGGATGTCTTTGTTGTCTCTGTCTTCTCTGATGTGTAATACCCCATCTCTAATACCTCTTCTTCTTGTAAGGTCTCTCTGGCAGCTGGGTGGTCATCGACGTTGGCCTAAAAAACTCCCGGACTGTTCGCTATGAGGTACTATGTAAGGTTGTCAGCGATCTATGTTCTTTGTTTGTTAGATAATGTTGGTCATAGGTTATCTTCCAGAGTTTTTATATTCTCCTTTACTTCCTGTAGCTCCTGTTGTATCTTTTTCACTATTAGAACAATGATATTGAATGACGCCTTGTTCAATGCTTTTTACATTTCTGACAATAATCCTTGTTGTCAGTAGAGATGGGCAAATCAGTTTGCGATGAACCAAATTCTACCCGAATGTTCCAAATCGTTCGGTTTTGTTACATTGTTAAACATTTGTTACATTGTTAAATTTTGGATTTGTCTCAGATGAACTTAAATGGCTGCCGTGGCATGTATTGCAGTAAATTATTACACTCTGGGGTCTCTTCAGACTCCAGAGTATAACAATTTCCCTTCCAGTTCCATCCGAAGTTCAGACCAAACCAAACTGTGGTATCGCTTGTCCGAACACAGGACGAAACAAATCTTCTTGATGACCTTAAAAATTCATTTAGACCACTTATGGCACCTTTGACACCTTATGGCACCCTTGATGGTATAACACCTTACCCCATGACTTAGGGGAAACTCACCCCTTTTTCCTCCCATAACCCCCCCTTCTTACACTTACCTTTCGTTGTTTCCAATCCTTGTTTCATTCACATTGTTATGTACTTTTATGCATATCTATGTACCAGAGATTGTTTTGATATTGAATTGTCACAATTGTCTCTTTATCTCCCATAAAGCCTGAGGAAGGGCAGTCTTGCCTCAATCAATGTTCTATATCTGAATATACACAGTATATTATGTGCAAACTGGATGCATAATATTTTTTGGCTGTTTACTTTACATGGATCTCAGTATTACTGCAAATAAGTAAAATAATTAGCAACCTCAAAAGATAATTTTTGGGGAGCTGTCCCATTCCTTCCTATATGATACTGTGTCTGCTGGGAGTCCAGCCAGTCTCCTTGGGAAATTGCACCCACCATTACAAAGGAGTGTGGTGCCCGTCTACTGAATAAAGACATTTGCAACATGTAGCGCCCATGTCCAACCAACACTATAATCACTTTTATTGCACTGACAAAGCATGAGCTTAGAAATTATTTTAATGCTGAGTATGAACCAATACTAATACTACTAGTGGTTGTTAATCTTAATATACGGACCCGTGGAGAAGTACCTTAATCTTCATGGTGATAGGTTACAGTGTATTATCAAACACATAAAAATCTTGAGACTATAAGGTTGTGCAGTTTAATATGATATTCTACAGTTCTCTAGCACCACCTAGTGGTATGACAAAGTCTTGAGAAGATAATATACTGCACTTTGGACTTCTGTTCTTTCATTTTATGCAGTTTCTCCGCAGACTATGTTATTCAGCTTCCATATACCTGGGCCTTCGCCCCTTAGTTTGTACATTGTGTCCTCATACTGTGGGCGGGGTTCTCCCCTAGCCTCTTATTATTGTTTTGTTTTCCTTATTTTCTCCTCTTTCGTATTGTATTTAAAATTTTTAATAAACATTGATTAAACATAAATATAATAGTAGTATAATGTTGTACCGTGTTAGCCATTGAAAGTAGTGGAAGAGTGAAGAAATCAGGCTATACCTTTTAGAGGCTGAGTATATTTGATGCTAAGCTTTCGGGAGTACTAGCTCCCTTCATCAGACATGGTGTTATACAAGAAACTCCCCCAAAGATAAACAAAGATGGCAACCCTGGGAGGCCTATCATTTCTGGCATTGGGACACTGACAGAAAACATCTCGTGTTGGGGTGAAAAAGTCCTAAAACCCCTTGTCAGAGATACTCCAAGCTATATCCAGGACACCACTGACCTTCTTAACAAACTGAATGCCCTGGGCCCACTACCTGAGGGTACCATTCTGGCCACCATGGATGTGGAATCCCTGTATTCCAACATTCTCCACAAGGATGGAGTTGCAGCATGTCGGGTACACCTGGAGAAACAAAATCTCCCAACAGAACCAGTAACGCAGCTCATACAATTTATCCTTAGCCACCACTATTTTACCTTTGGAGAGGATCCATATCTACAGCGACTGGGAACTTCAATGGGGACCAGATGTGCACCCCAGTATGCAAATTTCTTTATGGCAGAACTGGAAGGAGCATATTTATTAACACGCACCACCAAACCTATGATTTACCTTCGTTATATCGATGATATCCTTGTCATCTGGACTGAGGGTGAGGAGGCCCTACTTCAATTCCATAATGACTTCAATGACTTTCACCCTACCATCAACCTTAAACTTAGCTATTCAGGGAGTGAAATTCACTTTCTGGATACCACAATATACATCAAAGACCACCGGCTACTCACATCAATATACTACAAACCCACAGATAGAACGGCCTACCTGAGAAACCACAGCTTCCATCCCAAGCACACAAGACAATCTATTATTTACAGCCAGGCTATACGATACAATCATACTTGTTCCGACAAAGCAGACCTGGACAAGCACCTCCAGGATCTGAGGACAAATTTCTCAGATTGGGATACAAATCAAAAGTGACGGACAACCAATTAAACAAAGCAGCAGCCATTAACAGAGACAGTCTGCTCACATATAAAGAGACCCAGAAAGAAGCCCGAGTACCCCTAGTTAATACCTACAACCCACAGCTGGAGATCCTATGAAGGATTACCAAGGAGCTCCAACCTGTGTTACATAGGGACAACAGACTCAAGGACATATTTCCAGTCCCCCCTCTCCTTCCCTTTCGACAACCACCAAACCTACAGCGTATTATTGTCTGGAGTGCCCTGAAGGCCCCAACTGAAAATGACACCTCACCTTGCCTGCAAAACAGGTGCAAGACCTGCAGGCACATCCACACCACTGACAGTGTTCCTGTCCAACAGTCACAACAGGTGCACAGGATTAGGGGGACATTTTCCTGCAGGTCTTCCAATGTGGTGTATCTCATAATGTGTGTGCAGTGTCCTACTACAGGCCTCTATGTGGGGGAAACAGGGCAGAGACTTAGTCAGCGCATGAACTCACATAGATCCAATATTAATAATAGCAGAACAGATCTCCCAGTGGCCGCACATTTCTCCGGAGAAGAACACTCTATTGAAGATTTGCAGGTTGTGGTTTTAACGGGACATTTTAAGATGCAGAGGGAGAGGAAACAATGGGAATATAAATTAATGCAAAAATTTCAAACTCTGCAATTTGGACTTAATATTCATGCTAGTTTCATGTCACACTATGTATGAACTGTGAGGGTCACAAATCTCCACGTGACAGCAAACAAATAGCAAGAATTAGTGATCCCTCCATCACCCCCCACACGTTTCCAGATTGTTTATTTTTTGACCTGTTGTAAATAACTTCTCTACTTACAGTCATATGAAAAAGTTTGGGCACCCCTATTAATCT
This sequence comes from Leptodactylus fallax, assembly GCA_947044405.1. Taxonomy (NCBI): domain Eukaryota; kingdom Metazoa; phylum Chordata; class Amphibia; order Anura; family Leptodactylidae; genus Leptodactylus; species Leptodactylus fallax. The sequence goes on along the minus strand of CAMRHE010000294.1, from coordinate 192,716 downwards.
TAATCATTTTTAGTTCTAAATATTTGGGTGTTTGCAACAGCCATTTCAATTTGATATATCTAATAACTGATGGACACAGTAATATTTCAGGATTGAAATGAGGTTTATTGTACTAACAGAAAATGTGCAATATGCATTAAACCAAAATTTGACCGGTGCAAAAGTTTGGGTACCCTTATCATTTTATTGATTTGAATACTCCTAACTACTTTTTACTGACTTACTGAAGCACAAAATTGGTTTTGTAACCTCACTGAGCTTTGAACTTCATAGCCAGGTGTATCCAATCATGAGAAAAGGTATTTAAGGTGGCCAATTGCAAGTTGTTCTCCTATTTGAATCTCCTCTGAAGAGTGGCATCATGGGCTCCTCAAAACAACTCTCAAATGATCTGAAAACAAAGATTGTTCAACATAGTTGTTCAGGGGAAGGATACAAAAAGTTGTCTCAGAGATTTAACCTGTCAGTTTCCACTGTGAGGAACATAGTAAGGAAATGGAAGACCACAGGGACAGTTCTTGTTAAGCCCAGAAGTGGCAGGCCAAGAAAAATATCAGAAAGGCAGAGAAGAAGAATGGTGAGAACAGTCAAGGACAATCCACAGACCACCTCCAAAGAGCTGCAGCATCATCTTGCTGCAGATGGTGTCACTGTGCATCGGTCAACAATACAGCACACTTTGCACAAGGAGAAGCTGTATGGGAGAGTGATGCGAAAGAAGCCGTTTCTGAAAGCACGCCACAAACAGAGTCGCCTGAGGTATGCAAAAGCACATTTGGACAAGCCAGCTTCATTTTGGAAGAAGGTCCTGTGGACTGATGAAACAAAGATTGAGTTGTTTGGTCATACAAAAAGGCTTTATGCATGGCGTCCAAAAAACACAGCATTCCAAGAAAAACACTTGCTACCCACTGTAAAATTTGGTGGAGGTTCCATCATGCTTTGGGGCTGTGTGGCCAATGCCGGCACCGGGAATCTTGTTAAAGTTGAGGGTCGCATGGATTCAACTCAGTATCAGCAGATTCTTGAGAATAATGTACAAGAATCAGTGACGAATTTGAAGTTACGCCGGGGATGGATATTTCAGCAAGACAATGATCCAAAACACAGCTCCAAATCTACTCAGGCATTCATGCAGAGGAACAATTACAATGTTCTGGAATGGCCATCCCAGTCCCCAGACCTAAATATCATTGAACATCTGTGGGATAATTTGAAGCGGGCTGTCCATGCTCGGCGACCATCAAACTTAACTGAACTGGAATTGTTTTGTAAAGAGGAATGGTCAAAAATACCTTCATCCAGGATCCAGGAACTGATTAAAAGCTACAGGAAGCGACTAGAGGCTGTTATTTTTGCAAAAGGAGGTTCTACTAAATATTAATGTCACTTTTCTGTTGAGGTGCCCATACTTTTGCAGCGGTCAAATTTTGGTTTAATGCATATTGCACATTTTCTGTTAGTACAATAAACCTCATTTCAATCCTGAAATATTACTGTGTCCATCAGTTATTAGATATATCAAATTGAAATGGCTGTTGCAAACACCCAAATATTTAGAACTAAAAATGATTAAGATTAATAGGGGTGCCCAAACTTTTTCATATGACTGTATATTGCATCCATGTCTTTAGGGTATAAAAAATCTGTGAATTTTCAGTTTCTTGTATAACACCATGTCTGATGAAGGGAGCTAGTACTCCTGAAAGCTTACCATCAAATATACTCAGTTAGCCTCTAAAAGGTATCACCTGATTTCTTCACTCTTAAATAAACATGAGCAACCTTTTTAAAATGTGATAGTTGTGGGTTTGCTAGTTCAGGCCTAAAGTTCTACTTGGGTCTGAATCAAAAGTGAAATTGCCTTAAAAAGTTGTGTATGACACTCTGTGGCCTCATAGAACTTTTCTAGCAATTTAACTGCAGATTTGTACAACGCACACATTTATTATAGCCATGGAGAGCAGGTGTCAGCTGTTACATACAGCCTAGGACTGGAGGTCAAAGATAAAACCCACTATCAGAGGTTAACTCTTTAGATCCTGCAGTCAATCATCACTGTGGCACAGTGGCATACCTATAATGAGGCAAAGTGAGGCGGCCGCCACAGGCGGCACTATCACTAACACTGGTTTTTATGTTTGACACCACCTGGGTCTCTGATCATTATACTCTTGGGTCTGAAAAGACCCCAGAGTATAATAGTTCATGGGTGGGCCACTATGGGGCATAATACTGTGTGCAGGGCCCGGGGCCACTGTGGAGCATAATACCATGTGCAGGGGCCACTATGTAGCATAAAACCGTGTACAGGGGCCACTGCAGGGCATTATAGCATGTGCAGGGGCCACTATGGAGCATAATACCGTGTGCAGGGGCCGCTGCGGGGCATAATACCGTGTGCAGAGGCTGTTGCGGGGCATAATACCATGTGCAGGGGCCGCTGCGGGGGATAATACTGTGTGCAGGCGCCGCTGCGGGCCATAACACTGTGTGCAGGGGCCGCTGCCGGCCCATAACACTGTGTGCAGGGGCCGCCGCGGGGCATAATACCATGTGCAGGGGCCACTGCAAGCCATAATACCATGTGCAGGGGCCACTATGTAGCATAAAACCGTGTACAGGGGCCACTGCAGGGCATTATAGCATGTGCAGGGGCCACTATGGAGCATAATACCGTGTGCAGGGGCCGCTGCGGGGCATAATACCGTGTGCAGGGCTGTTGCGGGGCATAATACCATGTGCGGGGCCGCTGCGGGGGATAATACTGTGTGCAGGCGCCGCTGCGGGCCATAACACTGTGTGCGGGGCCGCTGCGGGCCATAACACTGTGTGCAGGGGCCGCCGCGGGGCATAATACCATGTGCAGGGGCCACTGCAAGCCATAATACCATGTGCAGGGGCCGCTGCGGGCAATAATACCATGTGCAGGTGCCGCTGTGGGCCATAATACCATGTAATACTGTGTGCAGGGGCTGCTGTGGGCCATAATACTGTGTAATACTGTGTGCAGGGGCTGCTGTGGAATATTATGGTGTGTGTAAATTGGGCATTATACTGTGTGGGAGCCAGGAAAGGGGGTGGTATGCTGTGGGGGGGGGGGGGGGGGGCAGTCTTTGCTAGTTACTCTCCTGAGAAGGGTTCATTTTATATAAGGGAGTTTTATGGACTTAAGAGGTATTATTTATATAAAGGCATTATTAATACAAGGGGGGTTATTTATATAAGGGGCCATTAGGGAGCATTATAAATATATGGGGGTGATCATTTATAAAAGCGTTCATTAGGGAACATCAATTATATAAGGGGTCATTAGGGGACGTTATGAATAGAAGGGGGCATCATTTATGTAAAGGTTCATTAGGGGAGCAGTATTTATGTCAGGGGGAATCAAGGACATAATATTAAGGAGCTATTAATTAAAGGACTTGTCCAGGATAACCACTTTCTTAATATGAGACCAGGGAAAGTGATTTGAAAAAACAAAAAACCACCTACCATGTTTCTCCAAAAATAAGACCTACCCCAAAAATAAGCCCTAGCTAGATGTTCCAGGTTTTTTGGAGTAGGCTTGAAATATAAGCCCTACTCCAAAAATAAGCCCTAGCTAATTTAACCCCTTCCCGACATCTGCCATGCGATTACAGCGGATGCCGGGTCCTTAAAGATGGCGGCCGCTCTGCTGCAGAGCAGCTACCAAAGTAGCACAACCGTCGGAGTTAATGCCCGTGATCAGAGTGGACTCTGACCACGGGCATTGCTAAGTGTGAACTTTTTACCCCGCAGTCCTTAGGGCCGGTCCCAACCCCCTATAGCTACTATACCGGGGGTCCTTGTACAGCGGAGACCTGCAGCTAATGCCTGCGATCAGAGTCCACTCTGATCATGGGTATTGTTGAGTGTGCCAGTCTGTGACCCCCCCCCCTCCAAATCCACCCCCCAAAGCAGAGAAACTATCCCCTTGGCCGGTCCCCACCAGCCCCGTACCTTTCACATTGCAGGTCGGCTCCCACGCGGCGAGATTGTAGGAGCCGACCTGTTCCTTTGACAGCCGGGAGCATTATGAAGGCCTGTCATAGAAATATTACTATTGCCTCAATAGTAATGTTGATTATTGCAGGTTCAAGCCCCCCTAGGAGGGGTTAATAGTAAAAGAAAAATAAGTTAAAAAAATATTTAAAAAAAACAAAAGTTCAAGCCCCCACCCCCCACTTTCACTAGAATACATATAAAAACAAAACATTACTGTGAAACACATACACATTAGATATCCCTGTGTCCAAAAACGTCCGCTCTACAAACTTATTTTACCTCTATGGTGAATGCTGTAGCGGAAAAAAAAAAATCAAAAGTGCCAAACTGCTGTTTTTTCGCCGTTTGACCTCTGATAAAAGTTGAAATAAAAAGCGATCAAATGTGTGATTGTTGTTCATGGAAAAAATTAAGACTTACCCCGAAAATAAGCCCTAGCCCTTTTTTTGGAGAAAAAAATAATATAAGACCCTGTCTTATTTTCGGAGAAACGTGGTACTCACCTGTCCCTTATGCACCGATGTCTCCCACCACAGTCTGGTTCTGCTGCTCCGCTATTTTCTTCTGGTGGAAGTCCCCACCGCACATGACCGCTGAGGTCTCTGACATGGAATGTCACAGTGCTGTGGGGACTTCTGCTGGAAGAAAACACCAGAGCAGCAGGACTGGAACACGCTGGGAGACACCTGAGCACCTTCCCTATTCTCATATATCACACTCTTTATATCACACGCTGTCTGTTTATAGTGACCGTGTAATGTAATTACAGTCTTGTCACATAGACATGTACAGTCATATGAAAAAGTTTGGGCACCCCTATTAATCTTAATCATTTTTAGTTCCAAATATTTGGGTGTTTGCAACAGCCATTTCAATTTGATATATCTAATAACTGATGAACACAGTAATATTTCAGGATTGAAATGAGGTTTATTGTACTAACAGAAAATGTGCAATATGCATTAAACCAAAATTTGACCGATGCAAAAATTTGGGTGCCGTTATCATTTTATTGATTTGAATACTCCTAACTACTTTTTACTGACTTACTGAAGCACAAAATTGGTTTTGTAACCTCACTGAGCTTTGAACTTCATAGCCAGGTGTATCCAATCATGAGAAAAGGTATTTAAGGTGGCCAATTGCAAGTTGTTCTCCTATTTGAATCTCCTCTGAAGAGTGGCATCATGGGCTCCTCAAAACAACTCTCAAATGATCTGAAAACAAAGATTGTTCAACATAGATGTTCAGGGGAAGGATACAAAAAGTTGTCTCAGAGATTTAACCTGTCAGTTTCCACTGTGAGGAACATAGTAAGGAAATGGAAGACCACAGGGACAGTTCTTGTTAAGCCCAGAAGTGGCAGGCCAAGAAAAATATCAGAAAGGCAGAGAAGAAGAATGGTGAGAACAGTCAAGGACAATCCACAGACCACCTCCAAAGAGCTGCAGCATCATCTTGCTGCAGATGGTGTCACTGTGCATCGGTCAACAATACAGCACACTTTGCACAAGGAGAAGCTGTATGGGAGAGTGATGTGAAAGAAGCCGTTTCTGAAAGCACGCCACAAACAGAGTCGCCTGAGGTATGCAAAAGCACATTTGGACAAGCCAGCTTCATTTTGGAAGAAGGTCCTGCGGACTGATGAAACAAAGATTGAGTTGTTTGGTCATACAAAAAGGCTTTATGCATGGCGTCAAAAAAACACAGCATTCCAAGAAAAACACTTGCTACCCACTGTAAAATTTGGTGGAGGTTCCATCATGCTTTGGGGCTGTGTGGCCAATGCCGGCACCGGGAATCTTGTTAAAGTTGAGGGTCGCATGGATTCAACTCAGTATCAGCAGATTCTTGAGAATAATGTACAAGAATCAGTGACGAATTTGAAGTTACGCCGGGGATGGATATTTCAGCAAGACAATGATCCAAAACACAGCTCCAAATCTACTCAGGCATTCATGCAGAGGAACAATTACAATGTTCTGGAATGGCCATCCCAGTCCCCAGACCTGAATATCATTGAACATCTGTGGGATAATTTGAAGCGGGCTGTCCATGCTCGGCGACCATCAAACTTAACTGAACTGGAATAGTTTTGTAAAGAGGAATGGTCAAAAATACCTTCATCCAGGATCCAGGAACTGATTAAAAGTTACAGGAAGCGACTAGAGGCTGTTATTTTTGCAAAAGGAGGTTCTACTAAATATTAATGTCACTTTTCTGTTGAGGTGCCCATACTTTTGCACCGGTCAAATTTTGGTTTAATGCATATTGCACATTTTCTGTTAGTACAATAAACCTCATTTCAATCCTGAAATATTACTGTGTCCATCAGTTATTAGATATATCAAATTGAAATGGCTGTTGCAAACACCCAAATATTTAGAACTAAAAATGATTAAGATTAATAGGGGTGCCCAAACTTTTTCATATGACGAGGCTGTGGATACATTACATGGCCGCTATGAGATGAATAACTCTATGTAAACAGAGAAGCGGTCACGGCACTTACACAGGTACCACGGTTCATTTAAATAGCTGATCAGTGGGGGTCCTGGGTTTTTGAGCCCCACTGATTAGTTTATTAATGACCTGGAAAACCTTTTAATTAGTTAACACCTGGGGCAATATAAATAAGGGGCACTATTTATGGAGGTACACAGGGACATAATTAATATAAAGATGCACTTGGGAGTATTATTCATTATGGGGGGGTTATATTATATATTTTATAATTGGAGTAGCAGTAGGATGGGGGGCTTTGTGTGGGTGAGGACAATGTGGGTCGTGCCTGGAAAAGGGAGGAGCCAAATATGTCTGTGTTGTAAACTTTACAGAGACAAGTTACAGCTGGAAGAAGTGGTCATGGCGGTCCAAAGGGAAGAGAAGGGAAATGTGACTGATTAGTCAGAGACGTCACCTGTAAGTCACAAAATGTTACTGCTCTGTATTCACCTAAATGATAGAGGATAAATACCTGAGTGATGGGGGTCTGTCTGTTGAGACCCCCACTGAGCCTGAGAATTTTTTTTTTTTTCCCCCCACTGGGTGGGGAATTCAGCCTGACTGCAGGCGTGTAGCTTGGTGGATGGACAAACCCACGCTCTCATTCACTTCGATGGGAGTGCCAAATATAGCCGAAGTACAGTACTCAGCTATCTGCGCCACTCCTATTAAACAGAATGGGGGCCATGCGGGGTCTTCCATTCACCAAGCAGAAAATGTGTGAAGTTACTTTCATTGTTAATGCCGGGTTGTTGATCCGATACTGAAGTAAAACAGGAAGAATTCTTAAAAACTGTTTTATAACTTTGTGTATTGCATATATTGTGCGACGATAGCAGCGTGTGAAGCTAGTAGCATGTAAACTAAATTTTTTTTTTTTTTTTTGGGGGGGGGGGGGGCGTCTTTTCCATAGTCTGCCTCAGGCAGCAAAGAGGCTAGGTTCACCACTGCTGTGGCATCTAAGGGCACCACGTTCGGGATGACAATGTGTTTTAATAGGAGCCCAGGGTTTAATCAGTGACACCAGGAGTGGCTGTGTCCCCTATTGATGCAATCCTGTAAACAATACATGGTATCAACACGGTTTGTAACAAACTGTGCAATAAAATGAAAGTGTTATTTAACCCGGACAGTGAACACCATAAACAAAAAAAACTATAAAAAAAAAAAAAGACAGGAGTAATGATTTTTGGCCATCTCACAATGGAATAAAAAGTGATCAAAACGTTGTATGAACCCCAAAAACAATTGACTTTTTTTATTTTATTTTTTACCCAAAATGGGTTTTCATTCTGCAAAATAAGTGAAATCTAAAAAATATAAATATAATAAAGAAATATAAATATATAAATTAGAAGCAGTAATATCTTTTTAAGGAGAGATCAACTTTGCAGGCGACCTTACGGTATACAAAGTCCATGCATGCTCCACTAGAAATGCTAGTGGACGGCAAAAAAAAATTTGCCAAGAGTAAATAAAATTTAGTCAAAAAGCTATAGACATTACAGAATGAGGTCACTGAAAAGTATATCTCATCCCACAAGAAACATGCTCTTGTATTGCTACATCACCAGAAATCTACCGTATTTTTCGGACTGTAAGATGCACCGGACCATAAGACGCACCTAGGTTTTAGAGGAAGAAAATGGTGAAATATTTAATATATGGGAGTTCTAATTTTGCAACAGCTGCAAGGCCACATTGACAGGTGGCCCTGAAGCTGTACAGGGAAGCATAGGGCATCTTTTTTTACGGGGCCAGATGTACTTTTTAGTTATACCATTTTGCTGAATGTCTATTGCTTAGATGACTTTTTATTGAAATCAGAGGCAAAACAGTAAAAAAAAACGGCAGTTCAGCACTTTTGATTTTTTTTTTCCTGCTACAACGTTCACCCTACAGGAAAAATATTTTAAGAAGTTTGTAGATCGGGCATTTTAGGACACAGGGATACCTAATGTGTATGTGTTTCACAGTAATTTTCTACTTTTATATGTATTCTAGGGAAAGGGGGTGATTTAGAACTTTTATTTTTTTATATTTTTTTTAAAACGATTCCTGTAACTGTCAATGAGACTTCTGCACCTCTCAACAGGTATTTTGGCCCACTAATGAGCAAACTGCTCCAGTTGTTTCGGGTTTGAAGGGTGCCTTTTCCAGACAGCATGTTTCAGCTCCTTCCAAAGATGCTCAATAGGATTTAGGTCAGGGCTCATAGAAGGCCACTTCAGAAAAGTCCAATGTTTTCCTCTTAGCCATTCTTGGGTGTTTTTAGCTGTGTGTTTTGGGTCATTATCCTGTTGCAAGACCCATGACCTGCGACTGAGACCAAGCTTTCTGACACTGGGCAGCACATTTCACTCTAGAATCCCTTGATAGTCTTGAGATTTCATTGTACCCTGCACAGATTCAAGACACCCTGTGCCAGATTAAGCAAAGCAGCCCCAGAACATAACAGAGCCTCCTCCATGTTTCACAGTAGGGACAATGTTCTTTTCAAGATATGCTTCATTTTTCCGTCTGTGAACATAGAGTTGATGTGCCTTGCCAAAAATTTCGATTTTTGTCTCATATGTCCATAGGATATTCTCCCAGAAGCTTTGTGGCTTGTCAACATGTAGTTTGGCAAATTACTTTTGTCAGATTCAAGTTATTTCTGTGACCATTGTGGGTTTTTCTTTTATTAAACGAGAGGTACCAACAATTTTGTCCATGTGTGTACATAGCATCCTTTTTTGACTCATGCCATTTATTGAACTTTTCACCATGTCAACCAATTCCAGCTCTTTGTATTCTTTAATATGTACCGCTGTAATGATTTTTTTTTTCCCCTTTAGCCCCACCTTTTCCAAGCAATCAGTACAATTAGTTCTGGTGCCTGATATGCTAAATAGGCTTTTACTGACAAGTGGACTGTTTTAGGCCACAATTGACAAGGTTGTAGTGATTCTGAGCTCTGTCTTTATTCAACCAGAGGTGTTCTGGTCTAAGACCACCCACTCAGAGAGTCTAATTAGCATGCAAAGAACTGGAGTTGGTGGAAGTTAGGCAACCACTCTAAATAATTGTGTATCTGTGTGTGTGTGTCTCTCTAACTATTAGTTAACTATATACAAACAAAAACAAAAGTCTTAAATGGTTACTAAGCTGTAGCCCTTATTTACACATTAGTGTTTTACAACATATTTGCAAGCCAAAACCAGGAGTGGAGATGACATGGAGAAAATATGTCTGAGTCTATGTTCACCTGCTACTTTTGTGGTATTTTACTAATACCCTATTCTACTAATTATCTCTGTACATTGTTTTTGTAAAGCAAAAGCTCAAGTGAATATAAGTAACCTTGTAACACATCTTGTCGGAAAAAAATGATTATATCTCCAATTATCAGCTTCTCTCCTGCTACTAAACTACTAGACATCCATCTACACTGAAGACAAACTGTAGAACCTGTTAAATGAAAACCTTTCCAGTGACAACCTAGTGAAGCTGACAGAAAGAATGCCAAGAGTGTAAAAAGTTGTCAAAGCAAAAGGGGGACACTTTGAAGAATCTAAAATAGAACACATTCTGGTTATTTTAGTGCTTTTCTTTTTTGTTTACTATTTAATTCCAAATGTGTTCCTTCACAGTTTTCATATCTTCAACATAAACCTACAATGAGGAAAACAAAACAAAAAATATGAAATGAAAACGTGTCCACAGACTTTTGACGGCTACTGAATGTTACAAAGTGTCATATTCACCTGAACTATTCATACAAAATAAATAAAACAGTTTCAATTTAAGAGCTGCTCGAACTTAACCAAACACTGGCTCCACCTAGTGGGATAATAGGTGAATTTTTATAGCAGATTTTTGTGCACAATTATATTAATAAACAAACAATAAAATAGTCAGATATATGCATTGAGTATTCAACCCAATGTTCGCTTTCTTGCCAAATATAAAAATATATTTTACTACATTTTTGCATAAGGCTAATCTGAAGAAAAATACACCAATCCGTTGCATTGCTAAACAAACATTAGTCACCCCTAGCAACCAATAACAGCACTTTCCGCTCCGCATGTTTCGTGCAGAAACCGAGCGGACCCCATTGTAGTCTATGGGGTCCGTGTGGTTTCCCAGGTAAACCGCTTTTTATGCGTATAGGCTTCCGTTCGGAGGGGTCCCTAAGTGGACTCCCCCGAACGCAGATGTGAAAAAGCCTTTAATTTCAGCACAGATTTCTCCTCACTGTCAGAAGGGAGTTCCTCACAATTCAGCATCATTGCTGGGCTGTGAAGAACACCCCCCCCCCCCACGACTGTACTTTTAACATGTCCTTGTACTGTCAGAAGGGGCATTCCTTACCAGAGACTCCAATGCTAGTGTTAATCCAGCCTTATACAGTACAGACCAAAAGTTTGGACACACCTTCTCATTCCAAGAGTTTTCTGTATTTTCATGACTATAAAAATTGTAGATTCACACTGAAGCCATCAAAACTATGAATTAACACATGTGGAATTATATACTTAACAAAAAAGAGTGAAACAACTGAAAATATTCTAGGTTCTTCAAAGTAGCCACCTTTTGCTTTGATTACTGCTTTGCACACTCTTGGCATTCTCTTGATGAGCTTCAAGAGCTAGTCACCTGAAATTGTCTTCCAACAGTCTTGAAGGAGTTCCCAGAGATGCTTAGCACTTGTTGGCCCTTTTGCCTTCACTCTGCGGTCCAGCTCACCCCAAACCATCTCGATTGGGTTCAGGTCTGGTGATTGTGGAGGCCAGGTCATCTGGCGTAGCACCCCATCACTCTCCTTCTTGGTCAAATAGCCCTTACACAGTCTGGAGGTGTGTTTGGGGTCATTGTCCTGTTGAAAAATAAATGATGGTCCAACTAAACGCAAACCGGATGGAACAGCTTGCCGCTGCAAGATGCTGTGGTAACCATGCTGGTTCAGTATTCCTTCAATTTTGAATAAATCCCCAACAGTGTCACCAGCAAAGCACCCCCACACCATCACACCTCCTCCTCCATGCTTCACGGTGGGAACCAGGCATGTAGAGTCCATTCGTTCACCTTTTCTGCGTCGCACAAAGACACGGTGGTTGGAACCAAAGATCTCAAATTTGGACTCATCAGACCAAAGCACAGATTTCCACAGGTCTAATGTCCATTCCTTGTGTTCTTTAGCCCAAACAAGTACAACACGTACTTCCAGGTTCAGCCCACACAAACCTATTGATAGGTTCATTGACTACCTATGAAATTGTATGTGTGTATGGGGGACAGGAAATTCAGAACCAGAGAAAGACTGAGGTGATGTCAACCTGTATTTGTTGCTGCAGTATATGTTGGCTCTACATAACTGGAAATGACTGAGCAACAAATATATGTTTAAAGAAAAATAAAATTTGGTTATAATAAACTATACGCCCAAATAAAACAGTATACATCCAGGTTTTCCAAATATTAAAATTGTTTAGTAAAACAATTTGATCATACAAAATTATAATTTTACAACAATTTCAAAATCGATATTGCTTTTAAGAGAACAGGGAAAAATCTGGAGCTCACACAAAGCAGAGCATGAAAATAATTTGCTTTGCAGAAAACAGACATGGAATTATAAAAATATAACATAGCCTACCCACATCACCCCTTTATTTATTCTCCAATACAATTTGCTATAACAGTCCTATCAAAATTTAATGGTGCAAGTGGACAGCAAATACCTTCATTTTTGCAAACCACAGGATAATGCACTACCATTAAATAAAACAAATGCGTCTGTAACAACGAGCTTCACTCAAGACCTCATTATTGCATTTTTATGCAGAAAGTTCACAGGATTAAACATGTGGGAAGAGGTCTCACGGAAATTAACAATCCATTTACAATGCGCAGACCTCATAAGAAGTCTCCATTCAAATGTTCAGAAAAGGGGACTACACTGGCACCTGTAAATAAAGGAGTCAAAACATATTTGGCCCTTCTCACTTTTAAAGGAAAAAAAAAACAAAACAAAACAAAAAAAACACCTACTCTGCAAATGATGCATTGGACATGGGTACTTCCATGCCTTCATAATTAAAGGGGTATTCCAGTATGTTATTAATCATCCACTGCATAGGCATAACTATTAGATCAGTGGGAGTCCAAAAGCTGGAATCACAAATATAAGGGGGGTGCCCGTTTCCATAGTTTTTTTTTCTCCATGAAGAATGAATCTGTTTTTTTTCAGCTAGAGGGGGGAAGAAAAAAAAAAAAAAAAAAAAAAAAAAAGCAGCATTATGACCTATCTTCTCCCACTCTCTTAATTACACTCTAGCTGAAAAAAAATTGAATGGAAAAGTTGGGAGGTATTTTTTAAGACAGATATTGAGGCAGATTCTGCTTGCAAAAAACTCTGTGTGAACATACCCTAAGACTGCCAAAGAGAATCTGGCTACAGTGCTCAACTATCCTCAGCAGTCCTATCAAATTAAATGGAGTGCCTATACCCAGCATGGATGTGCAATTTCTGCTCCATTCAAGAGTGGGGAGTCAGGACCCCCTAGCTCATAAGCTGTTGGACTTCCACCAATTTAGTAGTTATCCCCCTATGTCATGGTTAACCTTTTATATCCAGTATACCCCTTTAATTTATGGATGGATGTATCAGCGCAGGTCAAACAAATATAACCATCTTTGGGTCTAAAAGTGGCCAAGCGTGAGGAATGACATATAGACAAGGCCAGAAGGTCAATAAGATTACAAGTTATAACATGTGAAACTGAGTGTTACAGAACTATATAAATATGGAAAAACAAAAAAAAATGTCCCCTTTAGGTCTATATATGGCTGTATTTAAGGCAATGTGATGAAAAAGCAGGCACTGAACACATAGCTAGATGAAGCATTTACAGTTGTCCAACAGTAACACAAGTCTGTTAATTGAAAGAGGTTTTAGACATTGCAATTTGCTGTTCTGTATTTACACACACAGTTAAAACAACGAGGAGTTGAGATTTCATTGCAAAGCTAATCGACTTAAAAAAAAAAAAAAAAAATTCTTTCACAGAGTAAGGTGTGGTGCTAGATGCAATCTATTAGTCCATCCATCACATAGTAAAAATGATACTAAAAAACAGTGACCAAAGCAGCTCTGCCCAACACCTTTGCTAAATGACAGTACTCTGAAAGCAACACTCCGCAGAGCTGCACAGTCCCAGTACCACTGCCCTCAAAAAAAAAAAAAAAAAAACTGAACGGCACCTCTTAATATGAGGCAAAGTACATATTACTTATTGTTAAGGCCAAAAGACTCAGTTTCTCCAAAAAAAAAGTTGTCCAACACTTTCGCAATTTAAAAATACTTATATTTATATATATATATATAAAATATACTGTGAATATTCTCTAAAAACAGAAAAAGAACAAAAAAAAAAAAATAAAATAAAATAAAGTAAAACTTCCAGACTAAAAATGGAGTAGCAAGTAGGAAAACCATAAAATTTCCCATACCGGGCATCAATCTTATAGATTTAAAGCCCTATCCCCTATTATTACAGTGGCACATATAATCCACATTTACAGCTAACACTGAGCTGGTGTAAGTGGCACCAACAGATCTAGGGTACAGTGAAACAAGAAGTTAGCTCAATGAGTGGCAACATGAGGGGTGATCTTCTTCCGCCTCTTCTGAAGAAGTGGGTTGGATGCATCTTCAATTTTCTTTATCTTAATTTGTTCATAGTCGACCCTCATCGTGGCCAAGGCACTGGTCATTTCCTCCTGCAATGAAATAGGTGAAATTGGACTCCAAAACCGTAAAGAGCATTGGAATGGCTGCTGTAGACCATAATATATACTCATTTTCATTTCCTAATATTGATGAAATAATGATTTGCCTAAGGGCATTTCACATCATAGGAACAGATGTTCAAACAGACAATATTCAAATCTCTAAATATACCCATCATTACATAAGTGTTGTTCTTACTTTGACATCTTCCCACAAATCCTTCTCTTCCTTCAAGACACGGCTAGTATGAAGAGGAGTTGGTGGTATCTGTATGGATTGCTGGTTGAAAAGTGGGGAAAAAAAAATAAAATAAATACATACATATAAAACCTTCATAAAAGAAAAGGAAAAACAAAAAACAAAACAAGACCAGGTTTGTGAGAAATGCAATTATAAAGAAAAACATATGGCATAATTCATTTTGCATATGCAGATGCTACTATAACAGCCAGAGCCCTCGCTCAGCAGTTTCGTTTGGACCAAACACAGCTCTAAGCGGAGGCCCAGGAGAGATGATCAAACATACAAAAAATAATGTTACTCACCCCTCATGTGCTTCAGAGTGACTTTGGCGCTTCTGCCTGACGTAAGAGACCTCTGATAAGAGACGCCGATGTGACCCCTGAGACCCAATCAGCGGACGCTGACGTCAGGCAGAAGCGCCAAAGAGAACAGAGTGGCACTCCAGAGCGTAGGAGAGAGGAGTGACTTTTTTTTTTTTTTTAATGTGTGATCACCTCTCCTGGGCTTGCATTTATTATACTCTGGGGTCTCTTCAGATAATAGTAGCTCATGAATGGCAAAAATTCGTTTGAATACTATACTGTGTGGAGGGGGCCTTTATGGGACATTATACCATGTGGAGGGGCCGCTGTGGGACATTATTTTGTATTATTCGAAGTAAAAGTACCAGTGGCCTAAGAATATAGCTGCATTCAGATACATACTGTGTCACTACCCTACGGATGCTGCCACACAGTGCTCCTGGACGCATACATTTACATACATACCAATAATTGAGGGCTGCACATGTACTTTCATTGCTTAACAGGAAAGTACAAGTGCATCCCAGGAAATAGCAGCAAACGCACGTGTCCTGAAGCATCTTGTGGCAGCACTTCAAAGTTCGGGTTTGTGGTATAAGACTTTAGTATAGGGGCCGTCAGCCTTACAGTTATCACACGGCACTCCAAGTACCTCGCTTTGATTTTTTTAATTTAAAATCGGCATGCTGTACAAAAAAAGGTTGCCTACCCCTGTGCTAGAGGAGTGATAGGAGTAATGGGAGGTTACTGCATACTGTCTTATATTCATGACCAACCCTTTAATCATACTACTGCTGGGCGTAAACCTATATCTGTACAATGTATACATTCAGAAGCCGACTGCTCTGTACACTGTGTAGTGGCCGTACGTGCTACAATAGTGCAGCTCAGGACCAATTCAAATATGTCTCCTACTGCTCACCAATCTGAGAGGTCATCTTTAGGCATTTGGGAGATCAATAAAACAAAGGTGTAACCACGAGGAAATGTTTCAGCATAGCATTTTAAGCATGTTTAGATTTTTAAAAATTCACTTTACAGCCAGGGTCACACACCAGTAATTGCAAAACTGGCCTAAAGATATGTACAATGTTTTTTCAGTGATATTTTTAGGTGAGATGCAAAATTCTCCTAATGCTGGCATGTAGGCCGGGGAGGGAATCACTGCAGAGTCAAGGGTATGCTTTGGATCTGAAGTTGAAGTTGTTCGAAGTCTTTATACTTATTACTTAGAATCCATCTCTCCAACCATCTTTTGTTTCAATAGAATGTCAGAACCAAGCAGTGACTTGAGCATACCATTATCCAAGGGTGATTCATGAATTCTGTAATGGTCATCCTTTGAGTTGGGTCAGTCTTCAACAGGTTTCGAATCAGCTGTTTTACTAAAACAACAAGTTTAGGCATTTATAGGTTTCAAAACTCAATGTAAAAATAAGTAGAAAAATCAATCCTCTCTGGTCAGTTTTACATAGGCAAATAGGAATTTCCTAATTTCTAAATGACTCATATGTCTGCATTTATAGTCACACTCACTGTGAGGTCACTTCTCTATTTAGACTGCTATGACCACAGTAGTGGTAACACTTCATGATTGATAGAAACACGTTTCATGTACAAGGAAGCAGATGAACAACTCTCTCACCTTCATCCGATACTTCAGACCACTCGGGATTAGGGAACTCATACTGTCCCATACGGATCCTCTTCTTCATTCCGGGAGATATAGCCAGACCATGGTTGGAATAAAACGGAGGATAGCCACACAATCTGTGAGAAACATTGGAAAAAATATGAGTCAGTTAGGACTGTTCACTCCTGCTATTTGGATGGAGATAGTACAATGCAGTAACTCAGTCACTTGACAAAAATAATCTCTACTTCCTCCAATATTCTGCACTATTTAACATATTTCATTCGTTTCCCTATTATTCAAGTTTCTGCTTTTTGGTCCACTCCTGGCTCGAGTTAAGGGAGTCTGAATTCAGCCTAATAAACCAATTACAGTACTGGGTAGACTTATCTTTGTTGCCATTAATAGACTTGTAGTGAAAATAAGCATTATTCCTGGATGCAATGGAGCTTGAAATTATCAGCAGAAAGCCCCAAGCCAAGCAAATTGCTCTAGCTCTTCTCAATAAAACCTCCCACAAGGCCTTCGCCTTGGTGAAGAATGGGAGAAAGAACCATTGCTCGTACACAATGGATGAAACTTATGCCTTTTATATGTATACAGAGTGTGAAACTCAGGGGATGCCCCAAAGAATGTGCCTGATTTATTACGAGCCATGCACCTTGTCATCAATGAGGTGTACCCTCCATTGCACAGGGATTATCAAAACTGGCACACTTAACGCCAGCCATGATACATCTTTTCCATTATGCTTTGAGAATTTCCATATTATCCCACAGTTGTCAAGGCACTGGTTGGGGAATTAGGTGGTCATGGTGTCAATCTTCAAACCAGCGGCATGCATGTTATTTTGAGGATATGCCACTGGTTTCATCCTTTGCAATGTGGCGAAAATCAGCATTGAAACCCATATAGATCTTCCAGCGTATTTTTAATTTACAGATATGGACTCTAGGTAAACAGTCTGAGCAAACAGAAGTAAGAGAATAGCAGTCTAATAAGTGAAGGACTAGACAGATTTCCTTATCATATATTATAAAGTTTCTTATAGTCTCCTGTATTATTAGTTTATGAAATGTGGTTATATAAACTGGGAGATATGTTTAAGAATGGAAATTTCTAATAAAGAAACGCAGTTTGCCTCTAAAGGCTGGATTCACATCTGTGTTGGAGTCTTCATAGGAGACTCCGCCTAAAATCGGCAGAGAGAAAAGTCCGCGGGTAACCGCTTTGTAAGTGGACAGGGTCTCTGTCCACATGGGAACCCGAAAACCTGAACCCTTGTGTGAACCTAGAATTCACCAAATATCCAGATAATCTATTAGGCCTACATATATATAGCTTTACAACAAGTTATAGCAAATAGTAAAAGTTTGATACTTACAAAATATACATGATGACACCAAGTGACCACATGTCACATGACTTGTCATATTTTTCTGGACCTAGAACCTCGGGCGCTTAAACAGGACATAAGAGTTAGAGAATTAAAAAAAATCGGTGAAAGCCTAAACTACAAAAAAAAAAAAAAATTATATATATATATATATTATATATATATATATTCATATTCAGAGTGATGGAAAAAATGAGACCTTTAACCCCACAGGCCACAATAAGAGTTAACTAAGGCTGAACCACCAGATGAGCTATAAGTTAACCAATCCTAGACCCTTGCAGGAAATACTCACCCACATAATATGGTGTATAACAAGGTGTTGCTAAAGAGTTATGAGACGTTGTTTCCTTAGCGAAGCCAAAATCTGTGAGCTTCAGCACCGAGTTTGGTCTCTTCGACGTGTAGAGGAGATTTTCTGGCTGCATTGGAAGCAAGAGAATGAAGAGGTTTCTACTGTCAGTGTGTCAGGCAATACCATATCAGCAGAAGGTAAACTCTGTAAACCAGAAGCTATTCATTTCCTTATGGAAATATTCTCATACACAATATAGCCAGCAATATCCCACATGACATTAAGCATTTAGTAATATACCAAGGTCCAGAAACCACATAACTGCTGCCACCTAGTTGAAATAGGTCATTTACTGCAGCTGGAAGTCTATGCAAGGAGTTTATAGAAGATTTGGCACCCAAGATCTCTACATGCAAGTAAAATGACTAAGTAGAAAAGCATGTAGTGAGCTTTTATAACTGGAATTCCACATTACACCAGCATCAATTTATATTCATAAAGTAAATATTTAATGCGGCTCGACAAGTGAAAGGCAAGAACGCAGGTTACATCGCCAAGAATACCAGCTTCATTCCACTAGCCATGTCTGAAGAGTTCATTATTCTTCTCCAACCTTAAAGTGGCAATCTCAGCAGACACTTTGCATGATAACGGGAACCTCTGGAACTCGCACCCATCTCTAGAATGGAAGCTAAGAGAACACGCTCAGCCGTTCACAGAAGTAAATGGACGGAGTTGTGCAAGCCCACAATCTGTCCTTTCACCTCAGTCATGCACCAATCAGAACGAGAGTTGAGGTGCCCCTGTTTTGGAGATGGGTGCGGGGGGGGGGGGGTATACTAAAGGTTCCTGTGGAAATGGTATGTATACCTATGATGAAAATAATGTCCTATGCAGAAGTAGAAAATCAGAGGGGCACTCACCATGGATGTTTCTTTAAAAAAAAAACAAAAAAAAAAACAAACACATTCTTTATTTCATTAAGCTGTTGATAATTTTTGAGACAAGCACCACTGCTGGATTGTATTTTGCTATTCCTATGCTGCTTCATCTTGTAAGTTTGGATACTATTGTGTAAGTATCTAATCCTAGGCAGTGCCACAGGTTTTCTTTTGCTTTTTTTTATGATGAAAATAACCCTTTAATTCTCTTCCATAAATAGGCCTAAAAAGGCTGACCTCTGATATCAGGCATTCTGACGTCATTTGTAGGCAGGTACTGGGTTGTGGAGTTACCGGACGTATTGACATCAATTGTAGGCGTGTATTGACATTGGACGCTTTGGCACCAAGTTGTGTGGCATTAATTTTAGGATTCGCGTTCACTGTGGCTATATACACTGTTCTTTGGGGAGGTAAATTCACTCTGGTATCTTTTTTTTTTTTTTTTTTTATTAGCAGACATAGGCTATAAATAGCTGAGACTAATGGGATGATTTCAATCCCCTTGACAAAGGCAGGACCGAAACATGCGTTGGGGTTGGCGCTATCCTGGGACTTTTCCTGCCATTAGGGATATACCTTTTTCTGGTCACATGATTACTTTTACATTGGCTATTGTTTGCCTGTTTATTGCTGCATTTGTTGGGCATTTATGCCTATTGGGGTTCATTCTGTGGATGCTGTCGACATCACTGTAGCTCTTACATATTTTTTATCCTTTATATTAATAAATAATATGCATTTTAACATTTATATACTGTTTGAGATGTGTGAGGTTTATTATATTTATGGACTATTCACTCTTTATCTAATCCTCAACTTATATTTCGGATCATTTACATTGTTGGTATGCATAGTTGTTACTTTTGTGTTATTTTCACATGATTTATACTCTGCTTATTTGAACGACAGAATAATAGAACAGTCTACAGCACATAGGACCCTATCAAAGTCAATGGGAGACCATTAACGTCCGCTCTTATCCATGATGAAACACCAATTAAGTTGTAGTCCAATTAAACATTGGGCATAAGTATACAGGACAGAGGTGTTAAAGGAGGTAAACTGAGTCACCCTTGTTAGGAGGGCAGCCTGGTTATCCAATAGGCTTTAAGACAAGGACAAAGATATAAGGAGCAACTGAAAACTGTATTGCAACCCAGTCATCAGCAATTTTAAGCATTTGAGTCCTATTGTTTTGACACACGGTTTAGAGACCTAGCCTACAGTCATGGCCAAAAGTTTTGAGAATGACACAAATATTCTATTTTCACATGATCTGCTGCCCTCTGGTTTTTATGTGTGTTTGTCAGATGTTTTTATCACATACAGAAATATAATTGCATTCATATTATGAGTAACAGAAGCTTATATTGACAGTTAGAATGAGTTAATGCAGCAAGTCAATATTTGCAGTGTTGACCCTTCTTCTTCAGGACCTCTGCAATTCTCCCTGGCATGCTCTCAATCAACTTCTGGACCAAATCCTGACTAATAGCAGTCCATTCTTGCAGAATCAATGCTTTAATTTTGTCTGAATTTGTTGGTTTTTGTTTGTCCACCCGTCTCTTGATGATTGACCACAAGTTCTCAATGGGATTAAGATCTGGGGAGTTTCCAGGCCATGGACCCAAAATCTCTATGTTTTGTTCCCTGAGCCATTTAGTTATCACCTTTGCTTTATGGCAAGGTGCTCCATCATGCTGGAAAAGGCATTGTTGAGCGCCAAACTGCTCTTGGACGGTTGGGAGAAGTTGCTCTTGGAGGACATTCTGGTACCATTCTTTATTCATGGCTGTGTTTTTAGGCAAGACTGTGAGAGAGCCGATTCCCTTGGCTGAGAAGCAACCACACACATGAATGGTTTCAGGATGCTTTACAGTTGGCATGAGACAAGACTGGTGGTAGCGCTCACCTCTTCTTCTCCGAATAAGCTGTTTTCCAGATGTTCCAAACAGTCGAAAAGGGGATTCATCAGAGAAAATGACTTTACCCCAGTCCTCAGCAGTCCACTCCCTGTACCTTTTGCAGAATATCAGTCTGTCCCTGATGTTTTTTCTGGAGAGAAGTGGCTTCTTTGCTGTCCTCCTTGAGACCAGGCCTTGCTCCAAGAGTCTCCGCCTCACAGTGCGTGCAGATGCACTCACACCTGCCTGCTGCCATTCCTCAGCAAGCTCTGTACTGCTGGTAGCCCGATCCCGCAGCTGAAACACTTTTAAGAGACGGTCCTGCCGCTTGCTGGTCTTTCTTGGGCGCCCTGGAGCCTTTTTGGCACCAATGGAACCTCTCTCCTTGAAGTTCTTGATGATGCGATAGATTGTTGACTGAGGTGCAATCTTTCTAGCTGCAATACTGTTCCCAGTTAGGCCATTTTTGTGCAGTGCAATGATGACTGCACGTGTTTCTTTAGAGATAACCATGGTTAACAGAAGAGAAACAATGATGGCAAGCACCAGCCTCCTTTTAAAGTGTCCAGTGGTGTCATTCTTACTTAATCATGACAGATTGATCTCCAGCCCTGTCCTCATCAACACCCACACCTGTGTTAATGGAGCAATCACTGAAACGATGTTAGGTGGTCCTTTTAAGGCAGGGCTGCAATGATGTTGAAATGTGTTTTGGGGGATAAAGTTCATTTTCTAGGCAAATATTGACTTTGCAAGTAATTGCTGTTAAGCTGATCACTCTTTATAACATTCTGGAGTATATGCAAATTGCCATTAGAAAAACTGAAGCAGTAGACTTTGTAAAAATTAATATTTGTATCATTCTCAAAACTTTTGGCCATGACTGTACACTCAATGATAGCTTATAAATTAGGTCTTAAAACCTTACGGAGGATTTAAAACCCTTCGCTGTGATAGGTGTAAATCAGTATGATGTCCAAACAATAGCACCCATGACGATTTAAACTACAGCAAAATTAAAGAGAGAACTCTATCAATCTTGATTATTGCAGTTGGAGAACTGGCAGATAATCCCAGACACATACCTTAACATCTCTGTGGGCAATATTGATTGAGTGTAAATACTGAATAGCCTCTCCAATGCTTTTCATGATGTCTGAAGCCTCTGCAATAAGTGAGAAAAAGGAATAACTTCACAAAAATCATTTGAAACTATAGGCTCACGTGAAACAGTAGACTGGAGGGGGGGAGGGAAGACTAAGCCTCTGATCTGACAACACATCCTATTCGGTCACTGCTACAAGACTGTGTGTTACATCCTAAGTGAACAAATTCAAGCAAGCATTCAACTGCACAGTGAGAGAGATGGAAATGGAGGACATTCCCTCGGTAGAAGATTGAGCAGGATCCAGAAACAGTCAGGTTTTTATATCACAGACATACCTCTTTCAGTAAAAGCTTGGTCACCTCGATCTTGAATTCGGCTGAAGAGTTCACCGCCATCCAAACTGAAAGACAGATAATGGATTTTAACAATTTCAAATTATAAACACAATATAACGTAGGTTGGTTGTTCCATTGCTGATAATCTTTTTCGCCTTTATTCCAAGGCAAGAGTAATGTCACAATGTTTTCTGTGGGAGTCTAAGCAGCAGTCATTAAACCTGCACTGTCAGTTACCTGTATGTATAAGAAATCTTATTCAGAGCACTTGAAAAACACATTAGGAATATACACACAACTCAATTTTTTTTTTTTTTTAAGTTTTAAAACAAATGCTTAACTGGAGGGGAGAGAATACTCACAAACCCCCAGTCCTCCGTGGCGGAGTCAAGTCCCTCGTTACATACCCACACTGGGGGAAGTGAAGCAACTCAAGTGACCCTTAACGGTCACATATTGAGTACCAATGATGTCATCAACAAAGTTATGAGGATTTGTTTATAATATTTGTATGTACTATTGCATGATCAGGTTTTTTTGATAACTAAAACCATGTATTTTTTGGGGAGGTCTTTATATCCACAAAGAGTATGTATTTTTCTGCTGATGTAGCCTTCAGGGAGCTTGTTGTTCACAGTACAGATACATAAATTTACCATACATATGTATTAGAGAGTTTATTTTAATTTTTTTGACACTCTCTATGCTTTTCAATACACTTTGTCCATCTGACAACTAGCTTTTGTATTCCCTCATTTGGAAAAAAATAAATATATATATATATATATATATATATACACACACACACACATACATACATACATACATACACACACACACATATGCACATATGCACACATATTTTGGCTGAGCTGTGAGCCACAGTGCACCACTCTTCATCAGATGTGAATCTTTGCCATAAACAGTGGGGAAAAAAAAAAAAAGTATTTAGTCAGCCACCAATTGTGCAAGTTCTCCCACTTAAAAAGATGAGGCCCGCCTGTAATTGACATCATAGGTAGATCTCAACTATGAGAGACAAAATGAGAAAACAAATCCAGAAAATCACATTGTCTGATTTTTTAAGAATTTATTTGCAAATTATGGTGGAAAATAAGTATTTGGTTACCTACAAACAAGCAAGATTTCTGGCTCTCACAGACCTGTAACTTCTTCTATAAGAGGCTCCTCTGTCCTCCACTCATTACCTGTAGTAATGGCGCCTGTTTGACATTGTTATCAGTATAAAAGACACCTGTCCACAACCTCAAACAGTCACACTCCAAACTCCACTATGGTGAAGACCAAAGAGCTGTGGAAGGACACCAGAAACAAAATCGTAGACCTGCACCAGGCTGGGAAGACTGAATCTGCAATAGGCAAGCAGCTTGGTGTGAAGAAATCAACTGTGGGAGCAATAATTAGAAAATGGAAGACATACAAGACCACTGATAATCTCCCTCGATCAGGGGCTCCACGCATGATCTCACCCTGTGGGGTCAAAATGCATCCAAAGAACACCATACCTACTGTGAAGCATGGGGGTGGCAACATCATGCTTTGGGGCTGTTTCTCTGCAAAGGGACCAGGACGACTGATCCGTGTACATGAAAGAATGAATGGGGCCATGTATCGTGAGATTTTGAGTGCAAACCTCCTTTCATCAGCAAGGGCATTGAAGATGAAACGTGGCTGGGTCTTTCAGCATGACAATGATCCCAAGCACACCGCCAGGGCAACGAAGGAGTGGCATCGTAAGAAGCATTTCAAGGTCCTGGAGTGGTCTAGCCAGTCTCCAGATCTCAACCCCACAGAAAACCTTTGGAGGGAGTTGAAAGTCCGTGTTGCCCAGCGACAGCCCCAAAACATCACTGCTCTAGAGGAGATCTGTATGGAGGAATGGGCCAATATACCAGCAACAGTGTGTGCCAACCTTGTGAAGACTTACAGAAAACGTTTGACCTCTGTCATTGCCAACAAAGGATATATAACAAAGTATTGATATGAACTTTTGTTATTGACCAAATACTTATTTTGCACCATAATTTACAAATAAATTCTTAAAAAAAATCAGACAATGTGATTTTATAGATATGTTTTCTTATTTTGCCTCTCATAGTTGAGGTCTACCTATGATGTCAATTACAGGCCTCTCATCTTTTTAAGTGGGAGAACTTACACAATTGGTGGACTAAATACTTTTTTTTCCCCACTGTAGTTCAATCAGTTCATGTGCACACGCAATGTCGTCATAAATCATGAAAGTGGACAGATGTCCTGCACCTTCATGACAAACTTGTGCGACCTTACTTGAGCTTCTCTATCCATTCAATCACCTTTGTGTGCTAAATCATGAACTGCCTGTCAGTGTAAGTCTAGGTTCACACAGTGGAAAATGAAGAGAAATTCCTCTTCATTTTCTACCACTATATCAGGCCACAGGATTGCCAAACCGCGGGAAGAGCGAGCATGATGCTGATTTTTTTTTTCTTTTTTTTCTCTCCACATCCTGCTGCGATCTTTGCATCCCATTGAAAGCAATGGGAGGCAGATTCGGGACAGAATCTGCCATGGATTCGGGGGCGGAATCCGCTCCCAAATCCATGACAGATTCCTCCGTGTAGACCTAGCCTAACACGTGACCTTATACGCAAAATACTTTTGTCAGGCTCCACCTGCCATAGAAATGTATCAATAACCATGTTATGGGGCACCAATGAATTGAGACAAGGAGCCCCTTATGTGTCCAGTGCCAGAGGTCACACACGCTCAGTAGTGAGCCTTACTTCCTGAATTCTATTGAACATAGGTGGTTGAGCAATTCCTGGTATTGTGTAGGCAAGCCAATAAGAATCAATATACTAAAAGGGGCTTCTCTGCACTAGTTCCAGACACAACAGGTGAACTTTGTGAGAGGGAATGGAAATAAGATCACGGTGGCTCAGTGGTTAGCACTGCAGCCTTGCAGCGCTGGAGTCTTGGGTTCGAATCCTGCCAAGGACAACATCTGCAAGGAGTTGGTATGTTCTCCCTGTGTTTGCGTGGGTTTCCTCCGGGTACTCTGGTTTCCTCCCACACTCCAAAGACATACTGATAGGGAATGTAGATTGTGAGCTCTATATGGGACAGTGACTGACAATGTTTGTAAAGCACTGCGGAATATGATGGCAATATATAAGTAAGCATAATAAATAAATAAATAAATAAAAAGATCAGGGATGAAAACAACAAGTATGTAACAGCCATATGTAGATAACTTTATAATTTATACTCTTATTGGATCAGGCAAAACATATTACTATTTAATCATGGGCAATCCTTTAGGAATGCCATATTTCTAAAGGTGAAATTCTGTTTTGGTCATCAAAGCTATCAAGACCCTTGGTGAGGAAATGGTTAAGAGAAAAAAAAAAAAAAAAGCAACTGCATTGCAATGATTTTTAGTTTTACTTTTTTTACGTTGGTAGGTTTTTGCTCAATCCAGAATCCTAAGCCAATGGAATGTTTGGTGTGAAATTGAGTAAGCAGCCGGTTTCCCTTTGGATGTTGCAATGTTAGCTTGAAGGTGGAATACTTAAGTATGCAAATATATTATTCTCTTCAGACATTTTTGAGAACTTTCATACACCCCTTATTCACAACACTATTAAATATAGAAATGAAATCCCCTGTAGCTATGCCCCCGATTAGACCCCTAAAGCAATATCAGCAGTTATACTGTATGTTGTATTCTGGGAATGAAAGCTAGCACCTAAACCCTGTGCTTTCCAGGCTGTAAAAGAAACACATAGGCAAACAAGGCAAGTTACCAACAATACGGCATGCCTCAGAGGGAATGCCAATATGTAGGTTATACTTACCACTCCATTATAATAAGTAGACATTTTCGTGACTGGTACAGATTCTCATATACATCAATAATCTTTACAATGTGTGGGCACTGAGACGCCCTCCAGTGCAGCTCTACTTCCCTGCGTGCCTTAGGACAATCTTGCAGCATCTACAGTGGAGAGAGAAGACATATGATTAAAACATTTTTTTTTAGCTTGAGATTTTTTATTTTTTTTTTATTATTTACACACACACACAAAAAAAAAAAAAAAAGTGTACGAATCTTCTACTACTTTTATAATTGACAAGATTTTCTAGGCTAAAAATACTGATACAAACAGCTTATACACAAAGAACGGAGCAGACATTTTGTGTGCCTGAACAGAAACTGCAGCATAGTTCCCATTCAAGTGAATGGGAGCTGATCTGTAGAAAGGTGATCTAGCCTTTACAGAATACAATATAAACTTATCACCCTCATTCACAAGGCTCTCCATAATGCTGCACCTCCCTACATTTCCTCCCTCATCTCTGTCTATCGCCGAACCCGTACTCTCCGTTTACTCAGTGACCTAAGACTAACATCCTCCATTATCAGAACCTCCCACGCTCGTATACAAAACTTCTCCCGAGTTGCACCATTTCTCTGGAATGCTCTATCCCGGACTATTAGATTAACCCCCAATTTCCACAGCTTCAAGCGCAAACTGAAGACATATCTTTTCAGATAGGCCTATCACAATTCCTAATGTAAACCCTTCTGTAGTTAGAATCCCTAAAACATACCCTATGTTCACGCTCCTGCATTACCCCACAGGATATGATGCCGTATCAGACTAACTTTATATGTCCAGGCACCATCTACACGTTAAAGACACGACTGGTGACGGCTCATAGAGTTTTATAAATGTGTAATGACAGAATTGTCTGGACCACTGTATAAGCAATACTACCTCTGCTGCCGCCCCTGCTACCTCTTGTGTCACCCCCTCTACCTCATAGATTGCAAGCTCTTGCGAGCAGGGCCCTCAGACCCAGTGTGTGAATTGAATATTTCTTTGTACTGTATCTTTTTTGTCAGTACTTGAACCCTACAAATTGTACAGTGCTGCGGAATATGTTGGCGCGATATAAATAAAAATTATTATTATAATCTAGCCATTACACAGGGAACTTTCGGCATCCTGCTCCATTCTCTGTATAACTGCTGCTGAGAAAAGCTGATCACTGAGGGTGTTTGGCGTTAAATATTTTTTGTGCAGAAAACGCCTTTAAAAACAGTAATATGACATTTAAAACACGTAGCTATCCATAGAGATGCATTCAAGAAACAAGACTAGTCTACGACAATTCAGTTTAATAGCACTTATAAATCTGACAAAAAAAAACAAACAAAAAAAAAAAAAAAACACACACCACACACAATTTTCTACAGCTAGACCGTGTTATAAATGCCTCCCCTTGTGTTTTCATGATTTACTAACCTTATCTAAAATTTGACAATAATAAAATATATATATATATATACACACACACACACACACACACACACACACACACACACACCACAGACCAAAAGTTTGGACACACCTTCTCATTCCAAGAGTTTTCTGTATTTTCATGACTATAAAAATTGTAGATTCACACTGAAGCCATCAAAACTATGAATTAACACATGTGGAATTATATACTTAACAAAAAAGTGTGAAACAACTGAAAATATGTCTTATATTCTAGGTTCTTCAAAGTAGCCACCTTTTGCTTTGATTACTGCTTTGCACACTCTTGGCATTCTCTTGATGAGCTTCAAGAGGTAGTCACCTGAAATGGTCTTCCAACAGTCTTGAAGGAGCTCCCAGAGATGCTTAGCACTTGTTGGCCCTTTTGCCTTCACTCTGCGGTCCAGCACACCCCAAACCATCTCGATTGGGTTCAGGTCTGGTGACTGTGGAGGCCAGGTCATCTGGCGTAGCACCCCATCACTCTCCTTCTTGGTCAAATAGCCCTTACACAGTCTGGAGGTGTGTTTGTGGTCATTGTCCTGTTGAAAAATAAATGATGGTCCAACTAAACACAAACCGGATGGAATAGCATGCCGCTGCAAGATGCTGTGGTAACCATGCTGGTTCAGTATTCCTTCAATTTTGAATAAATCCCCAACAGTGTCACCAGCAAAGCACCCCCACACCATCACACCTCCTCCTCCATGCTTCACGGTGGGAACCAGGCATGTAGAGTCCATTCGTTTACCTTTTCTGCATCGCACAAAGACACGGTGGTTGGAACCAAAGATCTCAAATTTGGACTCATCAGACCAAAGCACAGATTTTCACAGGTCTAATGTCCATTCCTTGTGTTCTTTAGCCCAAACAAGTCTCTTCTGCTTGTTGCCTGTCCTTAGCAGTGGTTTCCTAGCAGCTATTTTACCATGAAGGCCTGCTGCACACAGTCTCCTCTTAACAGTTGTTGTAGAGATGTGTCTGCTGCTAGAACTCTGTGTGGCATTGACCTGGTCTCTAATCTGAGCTGCTGTTAACCTGTGATTTCTGAGGCTGGTGACTCAGATGAACTTATCCTCCGCAGCAGAGGTGACTCTTGGTCTTCCTTTCCTGGGGCGGTCCTCATGTGAGCCAGTTTCTTTGTAACGCTTGATGGTTTTGGCCACTGCACTTGGGGACACTTTCAAAGTTTTCCCAATTTTTCAGACTGACTGACCTTAATTTCTTAAAGTAATCATGACCACTCGTTTTTCTTTACTTAGCTGCTTTTTTTCTTGCCATAATACAAATTCTAACACTCCATTCAGTAGAACTATCAGCTGTGTATCCACCTGACTTCTGAACCACACAACTGAAGGTCCCAACCCCATTTATAAGGCAAGAAATCCCACTTATTAAACCTGACAGGGCACACCTGTGAAGTGAAAACCATTTCAGGTGACTACCTCTTGAAGCTCATCAAGAGAATGCCAAGAGTGTGCAAAGCAGTAATCAAAGCAGAAGGTGGCTACTTTGAAGAACCTAGAATATAAGACATATTTTCAGTTGTTTCACACTTTTTTGTTAAGTATATAATTCCACATGTGTTAATTCATAGTTTTGATGGCTTCAGTGTGAATCTATAATTTTTATAGTCATGAAAATACAGAAAACTCTTGGAATGAGAAGGTGTGTCCAAACTTTTGGTCTGTACTGTATGTGTATATGTATATATATATATATATATATATATATATATATATATATATATACTCCAACATGATAATAATTTCCATTTCACTACCATAACTCCGAGGTAGCAGGCTGTTTTGGGGTTATGTTTGACCTAATAATCAATTGCACACTCATGTCAGGGCCGTTTCACATCTGCATTCGGTTTCCGTTCGGGGAGTCTGCTTTACTTGCAGCACTTTTCTCTCCGCATGTTTCGTGTGGAAACCACACGGACCCCATCTATAGGTTTCTGTTCGGGGGGTCCCAAAGCAGACTCCCCAAATGGAAACCAAACACAGATGTGAACTGGCCCTTACCTACACCGCAAAGACATCGCCAGAATCTGCCCTTTTCTTACTGTGAAACTAGTAGCCCAAATTTGTTCTCCTCTTGATTAGGCGACCACGGAAAGGAAATCCGTTTTACATAGACTTCAATGGGGAAAAAAAAAAAAAAAAAACACCCACTTTCTGGTCAGTTTTCAGTCTAAATCAAAATCAATGCCAGTTTTTGAACCTTCCTGTTACCGGTCCCTGTAGAATACTCAACAGCCTTTGCATTCTGGCCACAGGATTAGTTTTTGCATCTTTTTGTATACTTTATGTTGTAGTGAGGGGAATGGTTGGGAACTGTGTCCATCATCTGAACTCTTATCTGCTCTATAACAGGTGTTTGCTTTCATTGTAATCCTACCTCTGATTAGAAGACTACTGAGAAGTCATTGCTATAGAATGGATCTATTATATTATGAGGTTCAGTGGGCATTAAGACAACAACTTTGTTTATCTACACGAATGAGCTGCAGCACCAGACACAACCACTTGTACAGATGAGCCACTTAACATGAGCAGAACCATAATAAAGCAGATAATTTTATTGCTAGGTGAGGGATCTAGAGGTACAATGTCTCCTAAAGCAGAACACCATTAAGGTGTACAGTTTCTTATAGGCCATGCAATGCTCCTCTAGGAAAGAGGTAGGCAAATCAGCTTAATGGGGAGAGAAAATATCTGTGCCTTTATCGCAACTTTTTGGAAGGCATCAATATAAATCCTGACCTGGATATTTTCTGAAGTAATACAGATGCCCATCAACATTATTTGCAGAAAGGTATGACCCCGAAATCTGAATGGCAATAGGAAAACAGCAGAACAACTCGCATCACATTATCTTCTACCTTTAGTCACATCTTTAAACAGATACTAGTCTCTAGTTTCTAACCATGAATTTCAATGGTTTAGATACACTCTATTCCGGTTTTGCAAATGTAATGTTTAACAGTTATTGCTAGTGAATAATGAACAGAAATCTGCTAAGAATTGCGACAAACAGATTTTCTTTTACTCAGCAATTAGAGAGTGAAAAGAAAATATCAGGGAAACATTTTACGTCATGGAAAATATAATGTCACATATTAAAACTAAATGTTCAAGTAAAACCTAGTAGAAAAACTCCCACTCGACGTTCAGTATGATGGATGTATGGTTAATAATTTAAGGGAATTAGCAAAACAGGAAATGTTGACATATGAACCAATAAAACTGTTATCTTGCAATTTAGAGGATTAAAGCAAATGTCAGATTAGCTGTGAAAAATGATATGGTCAACAACATAATAAATGTATATTAAAAATAAATAAAGTGCATCCAGTCAAAGTAGTCAGCTTTTTCCTCCACAACTGGTTTTAAGTATATGCACTTTTTCACCCTACCATACTTAGCGAGTCAAATGCCTCTGGTCTGATGCCTCAACCCCCATTTCAATAAAGCAAAAAAATTTTGCAGCTAAGGCTGGATTCACATCTGCGTTGGAGTCTCCGTATGAGGACTTTCCGCTGGTTTCTGTATAAAGCTGGTGGACCCAAATTATAGTCCAAGGGGTCCGCGGGTTTCTGCTTTTTAAGAAGACAGGGTCTCCGTCTTTTGAGTTCCCATGCAGACCCGAGCGATGGAGACCCGAACGCTTGTGTGAACTTAGTGGAAAGCATCCTAGAAGGAGAGCAAGATGCTGCTTATCCTAATAAGATACATGACAAAGTTTTATATACTTCTGTATGATAAATTCATGAGGGGAAGAAAAAAAAAAAAAAAAAAAAAAAAAAAAACACACCAAACACACACAACTTAGTAATTGCAGTTAATGTTTCCACCTTCTAAACGTACTTTCAATTAGATATCACAAGGTAGTAATCTTGTTTAGGCAGGGCAAGCATTATTTTCTCTTAAATCTCACTGCATGTATTAACAAATCCCGTCACCTTGAATATCTTGCTGGCTCAAAAACCAGGATCCTAAAACAAGAGATAAATTGGCCAACAACCTACCAAAGATCCACCAAGTGATACTACAAGAGCCATGACAAAGCATAAAAGAAAGGTCTATATCCCAACTAGTTGCACAAAATGCATTAGGTTCTATTCAGATCTGTGTTGTAGTTTTATTTGACAACAAAAACCAGAATGCTGTAACGCATATCATACATTATGTGATGGAATCTGCGATGCATACTGCAGAGACATGCATGCCTTATAGACTATACGTCATCCTCATGAATCTAAGAAGTTTTTTTATTTTTTTCAACCACTAATACTACGTGTGCACTCATGAAAATGTTATTATAAATGTAAGTCTCTTGGTCCCTTGATGGTAGTTACTCGACACCTACAGCTTAGACAAAGTTTCAAGCCATGTATGCGTAGACTAGGCTAGTAAAAATGTCAAAGCAAAAATCATTGTGTGACTTTATATTCCAGATGATGACCAAAGTAAAATATCAGTAGGATCTTTACAAGGCATGATCTAGTTATTGCTCCCACTACTAAATACAAAAAAAAAAAAAAAATGGCATGGCCACTGACAGCTCACTGACTCCACAAGTTAGAGGGTACTGCCTGTAGACCTACTGAATCTTGTAGGCCATGCAAAGCTACCTGAACAGAAAATACAAACAAAACACATACCTCCACACCCACACTCTCCATATCCAAATTAAAAGGAGTTAGCCATTTTTTTATATTTATGTTCTACACCACAGATCATCTGCTCTGGGGCAGCACTGAAGTACATAAAGCCGCTGCTAGTAGTGCGGCTCCTGATATGTAAACATTACTGGGAGCCCCACTGTCCCGGAGCAGATGATCTGTGGGATAACCCCTTTAATCTACAAAGAAACCTGCCATTTTAGCACCACCCATAGGATGTAGCGACCCTGTAATTCAATGTCTGACCCTTTGCAACATATTAGGATATAAGCTGCAATACCAAACAAAGCCCATTAACGGATGTGGGCGGTTTCTAAATTTAAAAAAAAAAAAAAAAAAAAAAAAACCTCCAAACTGCCCCTTTTTTTTTTTTTTTTTTTAAATCCCCAACAACCCATTTTATCAGCTCAATCCATGTACACAGGAACAGGACATTCCTGGAACTAGGAAATATCTTCTGCTTAGAAAAGCAGAATCAGAAGAATAGAAAATATTACACATATATTCCAAATAGCTAAAATTTCCAAGGAAGAGAATGTTCCTACAATAACAGTTATAACCACAAATGATAAGCCACAGTGCGTGCTATGTTCTGATGTACTAAATTATAATAGTCTACATTTTTATTAATCTGGAAAACAATCTGTAAATGCAAGGTTTTTTCCGTCATTATTCCCACAGAAACGTTGCTTAGAAATAGAAGTCATTGCCACGATAAGATGATCAGTATATACAATAGCACTAGACAGAGGTGAAAGGGAAGTTTTCTATGATCAAAAAGATGCACAGCTGTTTAGCCAAATATATAGGTCAACTTGACCATTAAATGATAAGGAGATTTTTAGACAGGGCTGGGCAATTAATTGAAAATAACCTAAAGTCAACCCTGATAAGCGACGTGACCTCAGGTCATGTGGCATAGCGACACTTGCGTTCATACGTCACAATGCCAAGGGATTGCTAAAGCCCAAATCACAGGCCTCAGCAATCCCGGATGTCAGTCAGAAAACCTAAAGAGAACAGGTAGTTGCGCCAGAGCCCAGGAGAGGTGAATAACACTGCTTTTTATGTTTGATCAAGTCTCCTGGGCCTCCACTACTTATATTAGCAGTTTGGTTTGGTGTTTAATCCAAAGGTTACTGCCAGGTGAACCTCGCAAGGCAAATCTCGCAACATTCACCCAACACATACTCATACTTTAAAAAGGGCGTGGCCTAAGTAATCAATCAATTTGATTTGAGTCAATCACCCAGCCCTACTTTTAGAAAGTAGCACCGGGTAAAAACCAAAGCAGCAAAGAGTAAAAAAGCTATTTTGTTAGTGTTTTCAAGCTAAACACAGAATTTCTGACCCACAATTAGAGTAAAATACTTTATTGATCCTATTGGGATATTGGTTATTGCATGGCTCAGTGTAGAACACAGTTATAAACAACAGTAGAGCAATACAAACACAATCATAGAGAGTAATTCTATAATAACGAACAGTAGAATAATAGACCACCTCCTTCTAGGGTGACCCCTAACTATTTATAGAGTTGTTAAATTGTGAGATTGCTGAGGGAATGAATGACCTTCTGAACCTTTGCCTCCCACAGTTTGACTGTATGAACTTTCCGCTGAAGGAACTCTACTGGATGAGGGGGACTTGGTTAAGAGGGTGCAAGGAATTGTCTATAATGGCTATGAATTTCCTTAAAAGTTCCCTGCTATACAGACAGATCACCCACTGTCCAGCCCATTTTTATTAATTTATCAATCTTTAGTCCATCCATTGCCTTGCGTGGCCTCCCCAAGCAGTGATCCCCATAGAACAGGGCCTCAGGAATCACAGATTGACAGAAGTCTTCTAACAAATCACTGCACACCTTGAAGGACTACAATAGCCATAAAGACAGTTGCCTACTGGTTCCCTTCTTGAACACCTTTTCAGCGTTCAGCCTCCAATCTAATTTAGGTATAGACCTAAGTACTTATAGAACATAACCCTTTCCACCTCCTGACCTCAATACTGACTGATTTTACATCTACACGAGCCCTACTATAAATCAATGATCATCTTTGTTTTACACACATTCAATTGAGGCTATTACCACCACACCAAAAAGAGAAGTGTCTCCTCACTTCCCTATACACCTTGGCATCAGTCAGTTATACAACCTACCACAACCATATCATCTGAGGTAGGCTGTATAACTGAAATATGGTATTAAATATTTTTCAGATATTTGCATCTAACCTAAACCAGGTAAATAGCAATTACAAGTGAATAAAGAATAAAGTGTTATTCGACAAATAACAACAAGTGGAGATAAATGAGATGAGTCACCATTCAGACATTACAGCATACAGGAACACACACTGTCCTACTGAACACAGCATGAATTTGGTCAAAGGTGTCCCCTTACAGTAAGAAATAAGATCAGCAGCTCAAGCATCTCTGACATGTATGAGCTAATGTGGAAGGAATCCATCACCTCTGTGCTGATGTAACACCATGGAAGGAGGTTATCTGGCCACCTGCAACATATAAATGAGTTGTGGAGAGCCACTGAGGTAGTCAGCTTGTAGCATTGATGGGAATGCATTAAAAATTAATAGAAACTAAATAAAAAATAAAAGTTAAAAATGTAATATATTACATTTCTGGTAACATGAATGGTTCAATAAGTCACTAGGTAAATCATGTATACTAGAACATTTTTTGTTTGTTTTAGCTTTAAGATAAATATTCCAAATGATTAAAAGGGAGCCCAGGATTGTCCGACCCAGCAATGAGGAAAACGGGGGCCCAAAGTTCCCCTGAACTTGTGAACTTGTGCCATGTGAATGAAGTTGTGATGTATTTGTGTGGCCACCACTCTAAGCACTTTCAGAGGACTTCTGAAGATTGCTGTCCTGGCAGCCCCATAGAAGTGTTTTGTTTTTTTTTAAGTTTATGTTTTTGGTATCATTTATCGTACACAAACTGACCACCATAAAAACAAAACTTGTAAGACAAGTGGATTCATTGCAGTCCTCCCCCCCCCCATACACTGTACAGATTGTTAAATGGTGCTATTACAAAGAATAATTTGTTCCATACAAAATAAGCCCTGATATGGCTCTGTGAACTGAAAAATAAAAAAATGATGGCTCTTAGAATAATTGAGAGGGGAAAAAACTAACAAAAACGGGGGTTAAATTCAGGCTCTGTGCACGCATTGTCTGTGTCTTTTGTCGGCAGTGTACAGTAGGTTGTAAAGATTTCCAGTTGAAAAAGTTCAAACAAATGCCACTATGACATATCTCCAGTAAGGGTGCGTTGTGTTAAAAATATCTATCTAAATGCCACAGTATACATTATTTTGTATAGAACAGCACAAAAGTAACAGTACTTTCCTAAGCAGATACTGAAACAAACTATCCGACAGAAGTTAAAGGTCGCTGGAGCTCTGAATAAACTGGGAGCTTTTCCCCCTACATATATGATAAACAGAGCCCAGATACAATGTGCAGAGAGATCCAATGCTATATTGTCTGATGTAATCCAAAAAGACTCATTGACTCAGCACTTGGGAGATGTACAGCGATTTTGTTAAGTGCTGGTCAGAGGGCAATAACAGGAAACTAAGAGGAGGGCAAGAAAGTTAAACAAACAATCTGTTCATTACGCTGGAGGCCTTACAGGGAATATTACAAATTACGCTGCACAGTTGTCTGACCAGTCTGATATCAACGCAGAGGTCAGCTACTTTACTACTGCATATTATACTGGACATAAAGGTTAGTTCTTTGGTGGTTAACTGGGAGAAGAAAAAAAATTCTCAAAAAAAAAAAAAAAAAAATAAAAAATTTAAAGACACAGATTTTTCCCAATGAATAATCTTTATAGAACACATGCATTTATAGAGAAAATAGATTACATATTTACACTGATGAAAAAGCTGATACATTGTGCCACACTCCCAGAAGTTCATGTCAGGATTTTTGCATCTGCAGTGTACACTTTTTTTTTTCTTTTTTTAGGTTAATACTTTGGAAAATAAGGTTTCTCATGATCTATACACTCATCCTTATGTGACGCTTTTCAACAGGATACCTTGGCTTTACCAGACCACAATTTAAGTTATATAGAAGTGGTATGCATCACACTTCGACCTTAGTTCACATCCAAGTCTCCATAGGAAACTGTCAGTGTCTACCTGAAATCGGCAAGAATATCCTGAATGCACAACTTTCAGTCTAAAAACAACAACAACCCCTGACAGCCCCCAACAGAACCCCATTATAGTTAATAGGGTCAGGCTTCATATGTATCCGCTACTGTAGCAGTCCACCTGTCCGTTGTTCTGGTCCTCAGATGCACCAGAACAGATAGGCCGGCACAGATGTGAACTTGTGGGCAGCACTGCAGTCTTGCAGCGCTGGAGTCCTGGGTTCATATCCTGCCAAGGACAACATCTGCAAGGAGTTTGTATGTTCTCCCTATGTTTGCGTGGGTTTCCTCCAGGTACTCCGGTTTCCTCCCACATTCCAAAGACCTACTGATAGGGAATGTAGATTGTGAGCCCTATATGGGACAGTGACTGTCAATGTCTGTAAAGCGCTGCATAATATGATGGCACTATATAAGCATAATAATAACTTGGCCTTAAATGGAAAAAAAAATGGCAATGCATTACATTTATTAAAACCACAGATCATAGCTTTAAAGGAGAGTGCTGTGGAATCTTCAGATATGAGCAGATCAACCACGGACAACACATCACCCACACATAGTAACGTCCTACTTATTTCAGCACTTACAAATGTATGTAGTTCTAAACCCAGCCTTAATGAATACCAAGAACAGCACCATACACTGCTCTTTGAGCAGCTGATCTGTGGGTGTCAGATATCAGACCCCCACCGATCAGAAATTGTCTGGTTTTCGCCACAGGTTTTACATTTGTGGCTGGGACAGTTTTCAACTTTTGAGCTTCAAAGGCTGAAAACTGCTAAACCTACAGCAAGAAACTGACCTGCTGTGCTTTCAAAACCCACAGCACAAGACACTTTGCACTGTGGATGGGATTTAAAGGGATTCTATCATAAAAAAAAAACGTTTTTAAACTAAAAGCATGTAGAAATAGCCTTTAGAAAGGCTATTCATCTCTTACCTTTAATTTTTGCAGGTCCGTGTCGCCTTTTTCGAATTTTTCTTCATTATGCTAATTGTGCTCAGAGCACAGCTTCATCATCGCTTCCAGCATCGCCTCTGTCTTCTGTTCCTGACGCATCTCCTCCTCTTCGGTTACACGAGCGTAAGAGACCACCGCAAAATGGCCGACGGAACATGCACAGTCTGCTCTGTCCAACCCAAGTCGACTGCGCATACACGGGATTTCGATCCCGAAGAGGCGCTTGCTGACACAGCGGAAGGGAGGAGACATCAGGAACAGAAGACAGAGGTGGAGCTGCAAGCGATGACGAAGCTGTGCTTTGAGCAAAAGGGGAACGCACAATTAGCACAATGAAGAAAAGAAGAAAAATTTGAAAATGGCAGCATGGATCTGCAAAATAAAGGTAAGAGATGAATAGCCCTTCTAAAGGCTATTCCTAAGTGCTTTTAGGTTTAAAAACGTTTTTTCTTTAATTATAGAATCCCTTTAAATCATATACTGGTACTGTATATTACAGCTGGCCTATCCCTGTCCTTAAGCTGGCTATATACCTCACCCACCCTCAGCCAGAGTATGCATGATCACGATGGAGTTGTCCAAAACAGTTGTTGCATAAAAGTACTTTCAGCTGACAAGTGGAGCATTTTTTTTTTTTTTTTTTTTAACTGAACTGCAAGACATTCTTTAGAGAATATCATTTTCTTGCCCAAACATACAGTTGTGTAATAATCCATCTTATTGGTCATAGCTTACAGTTCATGGATTTTCAAAGCAGGTCGCCAAGAAGGTCATCAACTTGAGTAGTTGCTGGTAGGTCAGACAAAGACTTCGCCTCCAGTTATTATTAGAATGCCACAGCCAAGAAAAATTCCACTAGCATCAGATTCTAAATCCCCAGAAACACAAGTGTCCGAAAATAGCATCTTATCTGAAGGAAGATACATTCCACATAATGAAAAGGAGCTTCCACTGGTCCTAGGTAGAGTCTCATGAAGATAACCCCTAAACATATTTCCTTGTTAGGGCATATGCATGTCATATCACAAGACAAAGTCTGAAAGTCCACGATCCAGTAGTAGAAACGTCAGTTCTGGTGGACTGAATCCATCATTTCATCTCAAGCAGAGGTCGCACTACATTTTTACCGGAAGAGTAAAAAAACACTCATTTTCGAGGAGCATTTTTAGTCAAGGACAGAAGCTTCCTTCAGTCATGTTTTTCACTTTTCTGACAGGAAAAAAAACAAAAAAAACAAACACACTTGTGTATAGCTGATAATTTATAAAATGCACCAGACCAAAGTGCCTGATGCGGAATATTTATTAAAAATGGCATATTAACCATACCCATAAACAAATGATGTATGGCATTTAGTGTTTCCTACTTGGTGACAGGTCCATGTTAAGGGCAGGGCTACACAGTGACTTTGCCCACAACTCCTGTAACATGACCAAACATCGCTGGGTCACCGAGCGACTGCTTCACTCATGTTAGTGAATGAAGTCACATTGTGACCCCCTAGTGTGCCACCACTTTTAGTTACAAAAAAAGCAGTTGACCAATATTTTAGTATAAGTCATGATTATGGCACACTAGGAGAGTCAAGGTGACTCCATAAAAAAGGATTGACCATGCAGCCAGTGTCACCATGTAGCCCTGAGTCTGTTATCAATCTGTTAACCTGTTCTCTGCCACTGGTGAAGAACAAATTATCCTGTAATAGATCAAAGTGTAACTAAACTTTCGGACAACTTTTGATTTTCTGGCAGGGTGTGTGTCATTAATACATTTTGTAATATACATTAAATTGTCTCCTTTCTGTGAAATTCTGCATCTCTTTATACCTTCCATTGTTTTTGTATTGAGAGTCGTTTCCGCCTCTCACCCAGTAACTGTGTATGGGCTTGGAGTCTGTGGCTATGTAAAATGCAGAGAAAATGAGGATGGGGGAGGGTCACTTCAAACAGTTACGGTATATCTCAGGTGTTATAAGCCTAGAAACTTGCTTTTGGTGTCATATGACAGAGGAGATTCAGTTGTATAATATAAATATTCCAATCCCGACTGTTTTCAACCAGTGATTTATCTGGAAATAATATAGGTAGCACTGCAACCTCTTTCATATCACATTAAAAGCAGGTTTCCATGTTCATTAGGTCTGAGATTGTATGAAGAGACCCTCCCCCTCCCTCATTTTTAATACATTTTACACAGTCCCGTACTCCATACACAGGTATTCTGAGAGGCAGGAACAATACTCTCACAATTGCTCTCAATACAGAAGCAAGGGGAAGAATACAGATATGCAGGGATTCACAGAAAGGAGGCAAAATTTGTAAATAAAGTATATTACATAATTTATTAATGACACAAATACAGCCAGAAAGTTTAGTTACACAATAAAGTAATTTAAACACTATTGTAGAGCAGTTCTGGTCGGGTCCGGGCTGGCCCAGTACTGCTGCGTGCCAGTTAAATGACTTTAATTGATAACAGGAACTGTTATCTTGTTCCTTGCCAGTGGCAGGCAACAGGTTATCAAATGCTGGATTCAATTATTGAGGCATCAGCACTCAGCTTCAGCAGCATCTACAAACGTCATCTCTTCACTTGAATTCAGTCAGTCACTCCAATTTACCGTAACTTTAGATCTGGGCCTGGCCACATGCAGAATAGAGCACCTCAGTACTGATACTGATTTGCAGCTTGCAGGCAATGGCAGTAGGCATACACCAGTAGAGTGAAGGATGAGGTGCTGATCTCCATGTGAGCAGGTTAGGGTCCGTAAGAGGAGCACAAGGTGGGACCTTAAGTGCTGCAGGTAGTGACACCACTAAGTTTCCAAATGGCAGAAAAAGTCTCACGTTTATTAATACACAAGATATTTTTCAATGCATAATCATGCTTTTACAGGCGTTATGGCAACCTCTGATCTCAAAGGATGCTTTTTGAAATGAATCTGACACCTCCACTGATAATGAGAAAGTTGCATTCGTTCTTGAGATTTGGTGACGATTCCTGTGCCAGACCATTTTTTTTTTTACATCATCTGACTTAAAAGGGGTTTTGCCATTAGCATAACCAAATTTATATTTGTAGACAATTACAATTTAAACATTTTTGCAAATATTTTAAAATTTTGCAGCGTTGTAAAGTGAATCCGTCAGGGTGCTTTGGGACACTAAACTAGGTCCTTATGGAACAGGGATTTAGTGTCCCAAATCTCCCAGTTGTAAAGCCATAAGCACCCACAATAAAAAAAACACTTTTATACTTAACCTGCCCCCTGCCACTGTACTCCCCACACCAGCATTGTTCTTCACTGAAGCCAGAGGAGTACACTTCAGCTGCAGTGCACATGCCCTGTACCTCCGACACTTGCGATGAGACTCATCGGACTCCTCTCTAGGCAAGTATAGAGTGGTGT
This sequence comes from Leptodactylus fallax, assembly GCA_947044405.1. Lineage (NCBI taxonomy): Eukaryota > Metazoa > Chordata > Amphibia > Anura > Leptodactylidae > Leptodactylus > Leptodactylus fallax. The sequence continues at coordinate 151,649 of CAMRHE010000294.1, read as the reverse complement.
TTTTTTGTTTTTTTTTTTGCTTTCTTTTTAATCCAGGGACGGATGGATTTAAAACAGGGCAATTTGGGACACTAAACCCCTGATTTAGAAGGACCTAGTTTAGTGTCTTAAATCGACCTTACAGGGCCCCTTTAAAAAAGTTTTTCCCTCTAACCATCTTAGTGGTGACAATCTTTTGTCTTGACTGATTGTCAATAGATACGATCATGAATGCAAGAACTTTCTATGGTCTGGGACGATTCAAACACCCAGCCATGATTTCCTTATTCTGGATAGGTTATCAGGCAGGAACGCTACATACACAAAAAGATAATCTGACCACAATTAGTAAGTGTCAACTGGGTTTCTGACAAGTCCCTGATGCTAGAAAGTTCCTGCTTTCATGACTGTATCCATTGGCAACTGATCAAGACCAAAGACTGTTAAAGAAAACCTTCAGAACTCTGCATAATTTAAATATGTTGTTACACAAGAATTGTGAGCCTTTTGTATCCAAAACGCAGGGAAGAGAGAGTAAACTGCACACCAGATCTTGCTTGTGCAAGATTATATTAGTCCAGCTAGTAACAACCTTCCAGGACCTCCAACCTGTATGAGGAAAGAAAAACACTGTGCCTTATAATATACACTGCAGGGAGCGAGTTGTGCGCACTGCATTTTATTATAAGTAACATGCACACAACTAATTTTATTTGGTGACAGCCTGTATTCTGCATACAGCTTCTGCACTCTACAGGGAGGTCCAAAGGTATAAAGACACCTGAATAAATGGAAAATGGTGGTTGGGAACACCAGCCTGTGTGCGGCATGTTACTAAAGGGAAGGGGGCAAATATGTGTGGGGTTATGTCCAACACAGCAGCCATTTTTTGAAAGCTGCCATTTTAAAACCAAGTTGATTTTTTCAAGTGAGAAAAGGTACATGTCACATATGTATCTGATCAAGATACATTCACATCCATAACCTTAGCAACATGCACACACAGGATGGCGTTCCCAACCACTATATTCCATTTATTCAGACGTTTCAATTCCTTTATACCACCCAGGTGTCTCAATACTTCTGGACCACCCACCCAATATCATCAGAATGATCTAGCATGACAACTCCAATGATTGGTATGTTTTAAGACCAATATACAGTCCGTCACATGCACTCAGGACTGGGGTCACATTAAAAGGAGGCAAATCGCAAAAAGAGGGAGCCAAAAAAAAAAAAAAAACCCACACCACACACTACAAAATGGAAAACTCTGCTCCTTGAAGACCTTCTTCGCCAAGTCAGAGTAATAACAAGCTGCTGATATAACAATACTTCATTCTGTGGCCACAAATATGTCAGTAATCCTTTGCTGGCACCAGTTTTCAATACCTCATACATCATGAAGATCAGAAGTACATTCATTATAAATTTTGTGGTATTCATTTCTTGCCATATATGCCTGAGCACAGAAGCCTGGTTTGAGCATTCAGAATTTATTGTTTAAAATGCCACAACTCAAGCAGAGGCACTTTGAGGGGCAGATTTATTATACAAATAATTCCTACCAAACAGGTCTTACACTCATTCTCTGATAGAGAATCAGCTGTTTACACACAACCCCTCATATTGTATAAGCACACAATAATCCTGGCGGCACCCCCATGAATCAGCTGTTGTCAGCAGCCGATACACACAGAATAGAGTAAGCAGCAAAAGCAAAATGAACTGTAAGTGTCGTTTGTGACTGACTGGCAGGGTGTCGCTCCACAGGAAAGGCAGGATTGAAATGCTCACCGTTACTTCTCCCATGTTTTACTTGGGTCGGACCACTGGTTTGCAGGCTGGATCCAATCCTGAGTCACGTGACTAGGACAAACATTCAGCACACAGGTTGATCCACCTCCTCTACTGTATTCACTTTGCCATTATATGCCAGAGAACACGGGAGAGGAGGGAGGCGGCTAAACATCTCAGGTATCAAGTGTTGGTTCCAGTTATGTGACCCAGGGTTGGAACCAGCCTGGAATCCCAAGGTTTGACCCAAAAAGAACTCTGGAGTAATTAAATGATTAAACAGTTCCTAGATAACCCCTTTTAAGCCAGCTGGAACGCCATCTTGTTGTTATTTCTGTCTCATACAATGGACATAAAATCAGTGGGCTGACAGTAATTGGGGCAAATTTAATAAGACTAGTGAATTGTGTGCCAATTTTAATTTAGGGCCCAACTGGTGCAGGGACATAGATTTATGAAGAGGTCCCATAAACTACCTCATCTGTGGAGAGAGTACAAAGGCTAGGTTATTACCTCAGCAATATCTGGATTTCAATTACTTCAGTAGGCAGGAGGAGCAGGACTCACAGGCTCTCTGAGCCCTCAAAGCACGAACAATTTTTGATGTAAATATACTTCAATGACAAAAGTAAACAAAAAATGTTGTTGCTGTTACCAATTATGTCTGGATCATGCAGAATATCCCCATCCTGAACATAATTCAAGTCACTTACATTACAACAAAAACAGATGTTTGCTAAAGTCCTTCCACTAGGGGGCTCCTATCTTTTAAATCTGCTGTCCACTACCTGTTACTAAGTAAATTACTTCCTTAGCATCAGAGGTTGCTGAGACAGGAATGTAGGAAGTAGGTGAGAGTACAGCAGCTCCTTCACAAGCAAAATTTCTGCAAAGGCACTGCTCTACACTCAGCTCCATGCACAAGTTTATATCCAGTGAAGAGACGCTGTGCTTGATAGTAGATGCACAGTGAGGTATGTTTACCAGTGCAGAAAACCGTACCTGTGATAACAGTTCAGCACAGAACAGCGAGAAGACATGTAGAATAGTTAACGCTTCTGATTCAGTATGGGGATGAGAGGAGAGAGGGGTGCTTGAGAATAGATTATGCTTATGTAGGACCACAGGCATTATTTAGTATATACATCAGACCTGCCCAAATAGTGCCATAACTACCGGTAGCATGAAAATATAATATAGACAACTGAATGAGGCTTTGTGCACTCCTGAGCTTCATAGGAAGTGCTGGAAGAAAAGTGTTGCTTAGTAAACAACTGACAGAGGTGCAGGATATGTACCCACCCCCTTGCTCTGAGTGAACTGCAAAGCAAGGTGAAAGCAAAATTGGGCAATTATCCCCAGAAGAAGAAAATAAATAAATCAACACTTAAGAGTCATACATCAACTGAGCAATGTCCCTCCAGGAAGACACAATGATTTGTAAGTTCCATCAAAAACTCAGGTACCCTGTAAAGGGGAACCGGACAGGTGTTTTTCAACCCTAAACTGGTCCCATTGTGTGCAGCATCAAGCAATGACCTTTCCTATGGTGCTCCACACTAAGCTTTTGATACTAAAATGTTTAAAAGCTTATAACTTGAACTTATACTGGCATATGCAAATTTATTTTAACTAGTCACGGCGGTGGGGAGCAGCTTCACCTAGGTATGCAGTCATCATACTAATACACACCCTGTGAGGCGTGATTGTCAGACATGAGCCTGATAAACAGCAATTCAAGAAGCGAAGACATAGTGTTGCGTTCATACTTAGGTGTTTGAAGGATATCAAAGGAAATTTTCATCTTACCAATTCCCCTCTTATCAAAGTCACCAGTACCTGGATCCCCATCAGCCCCTGTATTGTGGCTTCCCATGAAGTTTCAACATGTGACTTCTACAGCAATGAACATTCAGCCAACAGCTATTGAAAATCTATAAGCAAGCCAGCCCTCCAGGAATAATATATCACTCATTAAATACAGATATCCTCAATAATGGGTGAGGGATGGATACTATTAAGGGGACATTCCCATCTTTGTCAGACATGGCAAAGACACAAGCACAAGGCTAGTTCTCCCATCTACCAGGTCAGGAGTCACAGGAACAGATGCATTTAGTTGTTTTCGTAAATTCCCAAAAAGGTAAATAAGAGTCACGGAAACAGCGCAAGTCTCTCTACTACACCGTGTTCCTAACTTCAAGTATTATGGAAACAGGCACAGAACGACGTTAGCCAGTTACTGAAACTCCTGACCACCTCAGGGAGGTTAAGAAAGGGTTAATCCTAACTCTGCTGTGAAGGGCTGAAATGGGAATAACTCAAAGGAATGACAACTAAGGAGTGAAGGAGAGATGAGGTGCAATTATAATAATTTTATTTATATCGCGTCAACATATTCCGCAGCACTGTACAATTTGTAGGGTTCAAGTACTGACAAAAAAGATACATTACAAAGAAATAGTCAATTCACACACTGGGACTGAGGACCCTCCTCGCAAGAGCTTACAATCTATGAGATAGCAGGGGCGGCAACAGACGTACAATGGTCTGACCATTGTGTAATAGAGGTTACTGTCATTACACATATATAAAGCTGTATGAGCAGCCATCAGTCGTGTCCTTTAATGTGCAGATGGTGCCTGGACATATAAAGTTAGTCTGATACGTCATCATATCCTGTGAGGTAATGCGGGAGCGTGAACAGAGGAGGGTATGTTTTAGGGAATCTAACTACGGAAGGGTTTACATTAGGAGTTGTGATAGGCCTGTCTGAAAAATTACCAAGGCATTACATTTGTTACTAAGTGACTTCCTTTAGAAAACCCCTTGCTTGATCTTTTAACATTCATTCAGCAAGAGGAAACTCCTCGGCTTTACCACATGATAGCAAGGCAACTATGTATAATGTGCAATAAAGATTAAAAAAAAAAAAAAAAAATTATATCTATCTATCTATCTTGTGATGGAGACCAAACAAACAAGAACAGCAAAGTGAAATCCATGTGAACGTACGGTAATAGGATCTTGTGTCTCAACAACATAGTGACAGTGGAAGCAGTGCAGGGTTAGGCAATTGATGTCATTGAAACGCGCACAGAACTGGCAAGCAAGGTTGTCACCTGACCTCAGGGTTATTCCAGCTAACTTTGAGTTTTGCACAGAATATTCAGCACTGAAGGCCTCTCATATCATAAGTACTTGTTAGAGAGAACTCAACAAAACCACACACACACACACACACACACACACACACACACACACCACAAGGCATCAACAATATAGATAGAAAGATTTGCCTACCATCCTTTGATGAAGAGAGACCTAAATGGTCATTGTCATTTCAACTAAATTGTGCTGACACGATAGTCAGTGATATCACCATACCTCCCAACTGTCCCTGATTCTGTGGGACAGTCTCGGATTGTAGGTCCTGTCCTGCAGTCCCTGTCAGCGGGAGGTATGTCCCGGATTCAACTCATCTGCGTCCGGAGGAATGCAATGGTGAATGAAGCAGGAGCCTTCCGCAGACAGATCCCGCTTCACCACTGTGCTCCGGCCCCGGGAGCTGTAGGCGCAATGTGATGACGTCACTCACATTGCGCCTGCAGCTCTCAGAAACACTCCGAGACTGAGACTGCAGACAGAGCAGCAGGGGAGCGAGGAGAGGTGAGTATCAGTGCTTTTTATGTTAAACTTCTGGTGGACAAATTGAGGGGGGGCACATGAAAAAAGCACATGAAACTAGGGGCAGATGAAGGGGGGCACATTAAACTGGGGACAGCCGGAGGAGGACATGTCTGCCTCTAGTTACCCCCAGTTTAATGTCCCCCTCCAGTTTCCCCGAGTTTAAACTGGGGCACCAGGAGAGGGACTTAATACTGTGGGAGCATTATACTGTGAGGGGGAAAATAGAAAAACGGATGAGAATGGGCGGAGTCAACGTAGAAGTGGGTGAAGCCAGATTTGCCACATCGCACATTTTGTCCCTCTAAGTTTGGAGGTATGACATCACCATCAAGTGTAAATCACTTTATTAACCAAATATTAATTCTGCATCAAAGTACCAGTCACCAGCTATACCAATTTTATCTATCCTGCTGTCCTGTGAAGCCTGTTGTCATGTTAAGTCTGTCTATAGCAAGAGAATGCATTACAGGAAGTCAGGGTGGTGCTTTTCAGTCAAGGTCACAAGCACTGTTTTCTTGCTTTGAGAGAGTCCTCCCTTCATAGTATGCACAGTATTATCTCTAATATTAAAGGGGTTTTCCCGGCAAAAAGTTTTTTTTTTTTTTTCTTTTAGTGCTATTAATGGGTTAATAAATGCACCCATATACCTTTAGCAGTGTTTTGAGTGATTTCTGGGTGTCTCTGGGAGCTCCTGGTATCTTCTGCATTTGTTTACATGGTTCAGCTTCCTGCTATGTAACTTCCACGCTAACCCCTCTCACCTGATTATGTTATTTAGAAAGTAGGAGGGTGTTTAGCTTAATGTAGGGATTTCAATTTATCCTGGACAACCCCTTTAACACTTTCCTGTACCCATTCAAAGCCAGCTCTATTTGAAGTAGTACTAGACATGCAGAGCACATTGTACTGACAGTATTATTACTACTGGCATGGTATGTGGAAATTGTGAGACAACTCAATAAAGAAGTATACATAAGGTACACAGCTGTGTTGCATTATTTTTGCTGCATTGCCTCACAATGCCCACACATTATGCTACAAGTAGTAGTAATGCCAGTAACAGGCGCAACAAATGCAATTCTGAATGCATATATAAGACACACACAAAACCAGCATAGATAGATATCTTTAAATTGGGGGGAGGGGCAAGAAAGGGTTACTGTGGGGGGCATAATATGTGTTGCCTTTGGGCTGAGATCCCACATTGTGGAAACGCAGTTTTTTTTGGTTTTTTTTTTTGCAGATTTTGCTGCGGTTTTTCGAGCCAAAGCCAGAAGTGCATTGAGCAGAAGGTAGAAGTATTAGTATTTCCTATATATTTCCCATTCCTTATGCAGCTATTTATTGGCTTTGGCTCAAAAAACGGTAGCAAAATCTGCAACAAAAAAATCCCATCCCCACTTTGCGATAAAATACGCACAGCGAACACACTGCGATTTCCAAAACCAAAGCGGTTTTAGAAATTGCTGCATGTCAATTATACCTACAGAAACGCCAGCGGTTTCCCTATAGGTATAACTGAAGCAGAAAGTTCTGTGCACAGCACTGTGGGAGGAACCGTGATGCGTTGCAGCCATGGTTTTTCCCACAGCACTGTTTTGCTGCGAGACGCTACGTGGAGCCTTAGCCTACTAGGGTCCATCAGCTACCCACAGAATAGATGCAACAATTCAGATTGTTTAGTTTGTAAAGGTGAACATATATCAGTGTTTTGTGTTTTTTTTTTTCTTGTATCCATAAAAAACAACAACTTTCTTTCTAACAATTTTAAAACTCTCTAAAGCACTGGATGCAGGATTTTCTGTGCCTATTTCCTGAAATCTGAAAATACTCATCATCAAACAAAATCAATGGAATACTGTCTATGGAGAACATAGATACACGAATATAGACTTTTTTTAAACCAGTACCTGGCCCCAGCCATTACTACTGGAGGAAGCTGCATATACTGTAAATACACAAACACACGGAAACAGTCACATTGTCAGTCTCACGTGGCAGTATTAATCGCTGTTGCATGTTCCTGGCAACAATTAATCACAAGTTGCCCAGAGCTGGTTTCACAGAACAAAGAGGCACAAATTTGGGCTCTGAACCAACACTGCAGCCAGTTTAATACTCTGGCACAGACAGCATAAGACCTGTTAACCCTCTTGCCTCCTATTCCTCTAACAAGACTGATATGTATTATGTAACCCGAGCAAACACTTTCCATAGGAGCAGGGTAGGTGTTTCGTAACCTGTCCTGTCTGGATCATTCACAAGACAATGCACCTTGTATTTACAGATGATAATTAGAAAGGTAATTCACAACGTGCATGTAGATATACACTCCACCCTTAGTCAGCCAAAGTCATCAATAGGGAGTCCATCAATTGTTTTGAGTTGACCCTTAAAAACTGCTGACTTATTACGGGCGTATTAAAAAAAACAAAAAAAAAAAAAAACACAAACACACACACACACACTCACTAAACACACCTGTTTTTTGCACGTGCAGTACCCTGGGCTCTTTACATTGAACAATCATCAACCCCTTCCCTGCAATCCTTAGATTTCTCAATAATGCAACATCAATAGGTTTACACTGCTATCCCCTTCACCTATACAGCTACATAAGCAGATTGGAAAGGTTAAAACTGCCAATTGACTCCTTTAAAAATGAACACCTGTTTTATTTTTATTTGGGTTCACAGCTCCTATGGAAACCTATATGTTTCCATGTCAACGGAACAAATACTCTATAGTTTGATCCTGCAGTTATAATGCCATCTAGCGGTTCCCTACTACATGAATATTAGTAAGTAAGCAACCAGATTTAAGGCAGTATTCCCACTGCACCAGATTTTACAAGATTAGTCTGTAGTCTGATGCCAAGGAAACATGAAGGCTTAGAAGCATGGGTGTTGTATAGTTGGATTTATTTCTAGACCCCAATAAGTTAAGTTCACATCAGTCAATTGTTCTGATCAGTCATAGGAACAGAACAATGGACTGAAATATAATTACGGATGCAGACTGTGTACAATCTGCCAACATCTGTCAAAAAAAAAAAAAAAAAAAAAAAAAAATATATATATATATATATATATATATATATATATATATATATATCCACACACATACACACACACGGACAAAATTGTTGCTACCCCTCGTTTAATGAAAGAAAAACCCACAATGGTCACAGAAATAACTTGAATCTGACAAAAGTAATAATATATAAAAATTCTATGAAAATGAACAAATGAAAGTCAGACATTGCTTTTCAACCATGCTTCAAAACAATTTAAAAAAAAAAAAAAAAACTCATGAAACAGGCCTGGACAGAAATGATGGTACCCTTAACTTAATATTATTTTGCACAACCTTTTGAGGCAATCACTGCAAACTATTCTTGTAATTGTCAATGAGACTTCTGCACCTCTCAACAGGTATTTTGGCCCACTCCTCATGAGCAAACTGCTCCAGTTGTCTCGGGTTTGAAGGGTGCCTTTTCCAGACGGCATGTTTCAGCTCCTTCCAAAGATGCGCAATAGGCTTTAGGTCAGGGCTCATAGAAGGCCACTTCACAATAGTCCAATGTTTTCCTTTTAGCCATTCTTGGGTGTTTTTAGCTGTGTGTTTTGGGTCATTATCCTGTTGCAAGACCCATGACCTGTGACGGAGACCAAGCTTTCTGACACTGGGCAGCACATTTCTTTCTAGAATCCCTTGATAGTCTTGAGATTTCATTGTACCCTGCACAGATTCAAGACACCCTGTGCCAGATGAAGCAAAGCAGCCCCAGAACATAACAGAGCTCCTTCATGTTTCACAGTAGGGACAGTGTTCTTTTCAAGATATGCTTCATTTTTCCATCTGTGAACATAGAGCTGATGTGCCTTGCCACAAATTTTGATTTTTGTCTAGTCTCATCTGTCCATAGGACATTCTCCCAGAAGCTTTGTGGCTTGTCAACATGTAGTTTGGCAAATTACTTTTCTCAGATTCAAGTTATTTCTGTGACCATTGCGGGTTTTTATTTCATTAAGCGAGGGGTACCAACAATTTTGTCCGTGTGTGTGTGTGTGAGAGAGAGAGAGAGAGAGAGATAACCCTTTAACTCTGTCTGTTGGAAGAGACAGAATTTAAAACTCTGAAATTCTGTTTCCAATGCAACAGCCATTTTGTACCTCCACAAAAAAAATACATAAATATTCCAAACTCCTGCTACGACTGTGGTCCACGAGATCAACACTTCCATAAGAACTTCCATAGTCATTAGAAGAAAAAACAAAAATAAGTGACATAGAATAGCTGTCACTGTGTGGGTGGGCAGAAATGCTGTGGAAATAAACATGGCGTTTTAGCAAACCCCATCCACACATTGCAGAGAAATACATACAACGGACAAGCTGCAATTTCCAAAATCACAGCGTGTCTGCTCATTCCATCAAAACTCTAAATTTTACTGGTTGTAATGATATAAACCACTCATAATAGGGAAAAGAAAATCCAAGGCAGCAAGGGAACATCACTAGACTTCAGGTTACACATCAAGGTCTACAAGTCAAACTAAACCTGAACATTTAGAATTTTCAGTTTCATTATTTTGCACTTCAGACAAATTGAAAGGGGGAAAAAAAAAAAAAAAAAAGTGTAGGAGTCAAAGCTACAAATAGTCAATTCAGCAATGATGTGAAACATGCAACGCATCTGGAAATATAAAGTAATACATCCATGTTGTCTCTATAAGCAAAGTCTTCTAGACCACCAAGACTATAACCACAATGTGACAAGTTATTCACCCACTTCTACCACTACCTCTATCATACAGTTCATACCATGACTGCAAGAGAGGAGGAGGCCTTCTGGTTTTAGTGAGCGCTAACTTAGTGTCAGAATGTGTACTATAGTGGTCACCAGACATTTGAGCTTATGACTAAACACCCCAACACACACTGTAAAGAAAAGTTGGTCAAAGCTGCAGATTTCAACAGTCCCAGCCCTCTGTATATGGTGACTACACATGGGGGTAAAATACCTTCCTATTGTACTCTCAGATAGTAAAGGAAGGACAGACAGGGCATGATTAAATTCTGGACGGAACAAAGAGGTGCCCAGCAGTGGCTTACTCTCATTTCTACATTTAGGACATATGCACTTTTGGGCATTGGCGTAGCTAGCGGGGGGGCAGAGGCGTAGCTAGCGGGGGGGGCAGAGGGGGCGGCCGCCCCGGGCCCACTGACTTTTGGGGCCCACCCCGGGGCCGCCATTCATACATCCTTTATTTCTAACTAGATCGGTGCTTAACTGTCTTGTAAACCGCAAGCCAATACAGGCCTGCGGTTTACAAGACCCCGAGACCACAGACCGATGTAGTCTTCTCAGCACAGGCGGTGCGATGACGTCACAACATCGCGCCACCCGCGCTCAGACACAGACGTCATGCGTGTGGACAGGGAGGAAGCGGCGGCGGCACCACCATTCATCAGCATCGCAGGTGAGTATGATTTTTTTTTTTTGTGGGTATATTAACAGTATAAGGGGTGGTTAGGAGGGGGGAAATCTAACTATAAAGGGAGGATTCATTAGGGGGCATTATGACGATGGGGGGTCATTTATATAAGGGTTATTAGGGGGTATTATGAATACAAGGGGGGAGGTTATTTATATAAGGGGCCATTAGGGGGCATCATTTATATTGGGAGGCATTATGAACATAAAGGGGTGGTCATTGATATAAGGGGTCATTAGAGGTGCAGTATTTATGTCAGGGTGAATTGGGGATAATATGAGGGTCAATTAATTTAATTAAAGTTGCACTTGCACCTCATTAAGACTAAGGCCCCACGTAGCGGACTGCAGCAAAAAAAAGCGCTGCAGGAAAAACCGCGGCGGTAGCGTGTTTTTCCCGCAGCACTTTTCACAGAAGGTCTGCAGAGGTTTCCCTGGGTTCTGCAAACTTTCTGTGCAAAGTGCTGCTGGAAGAACCAGGATGCGTCGCCGCCGCGGTTTTTCCCGCAGCTCTTTTTTGATGCGGTACGCCACATGGGGCCTTAGCCTTAAGGCGTTTTCCAGCTCATTTTTATTGATGGTCTATCCTCAGAATAAAACATCAATAAGAGATAAGTGATTCCCCACTGATCAGCTGTATGAAGGGGCTATGGCGCCTGTTTATATCACATGCTGTCTGTTTATAGTGACCGTGTGATGTAATTCCAGCCTTGTCACATAGACGTGTATAGGACGAGGCTGTAGTTACATTACATGGCCGCTATGAGATGAATGACACTATGTAAACAGAGAAGGAGTCACGGCGCTTACACAGGTACCACAGTTCATTCAAACAGTTGTTCCTTGGGGGTCCTGGGTATTGGAACCCCAAAAATTTTTTTCCCCCATTTTTTTTTCCTTTTTAATTAGGAAACACCTGGCGCATTATTAATAAGGGGCAAATTATCTAAAGAGGACCTTTCACATCCTCATGTATATGCGGTTTTACATACTGCTAGAAAGCTGACAGCGCGCTGAATTCAGCACACTGCCGGCTTTCCCGTTATATGCCCCGGGCTGGAGATATCGGCGGTCTTAGTTTCACGGTTTACTGTCAGAAGGGCGTTCCTGACTGTCTAGCTGCGCTGTGAGGAACGCCCTCCCTGACTGTGCTCGTCCATAGACTTGTACTAGGGGGGGGCGTTCCTCACAGCTCAGCGTCATCACTGGGCTGAGTACACCCCAGTACAATTCTATGGACGGGTACTGTAAGGGAGGGCGTTCCTCACAGTGCAACTAGACTGTCAGGAACGCCCTTCTGACAATGAACGGTGAAATTTAGACCCCCAACATCTCCAGCCCCAGGGCATATAACGGGAAAGCTGACAGTGTGTTGAATTCAGCGCACTGTCGGCTTTCTAGCGGTATATAAAACAGCAAAAAAAAAAAAAAAACACAGGCTGGTATAAAAGGAGTTTAATGTAATTTAAAACGTTTATGGACATAAAACAGAAGATTCAACGAGATGTCTCTTGTAGCACACTTTTGGCATATACATTATATATATATATATATATATATATATATATATATATATATAAAAACACACACACACACACACACACATGCAAAACGTGCATAAAACCAGTGAATTTCCATTTACAGATCTGAGTAATTTACTGTATTATAATCTCATTAAAAAAACTTAATTTCTAATTTATCATTTTTGTATAAATACATGTAAATTTTGATACATGTGATGTTTTTATCCTCGCTTTATGCAAAGTCTCCTGTTTTCTCATGGAAAATTGGAATTTTGAAATTAAACCTCTGTCCTGGACATAAGAGTAAATATTGTATCTGAGGATTTACAGTCATTTTCTGATATATTAGTAATTCGGAAATACCTGTTACAAGCACAACTAAAACGTAATTTTTTTTTATGGCAGAATTTGTGATATTAATACATTTTGTAATATACTTTAACAGATTTTGGCCCCTCTGTGATTTTTGGCCCCAATTCTGTTCCTTCTTTATTCCTCTCTGCTTTAATCTGTACACTGTTTCTCATTGGGTGTAGAGACTTGAATACTACAGGGAAGTTGAGGATAGGGGGGCAGTTCCCTTCAAAAAATTATACCTTGGGTATTATAAAATACTAGCAGAAGGGCCCAGCTTCGCACGGGATATATTTCATTTTTTGTTTGTGTAGTGACCCCATAAGAATTGGCCAATTTTGCACTTGACATCCAGTATGGCAGTCCAGTATAGGTATAGTCTATTTATGGCTGTGTTGCTATGGAAACCTGGTAAATGAAATGTGAACTTATATTGGCTGATGCACGTCATATGACTGAATACTTAAGGCCCTGCGAACTGCTATTGACTCATACAGGTCATAGCTAGCTTGGTTGCGATGGAAACCTGGTGTAAAGCTGTGTGTATGTCAAGACTGAAGAATCCCGCGATTTTCCATTGCTCTATAAGCGTCATGTGATCATGTGTATCTCAGTTTGGATATCAGTGAAAGACCTGCGATCGGTTGTTATGGAAAACCTAGAGTAAAGCTGTGTGTATGTGACCTTGTGTAATAGTGTCATCCACAGCGCCCTGCCCCTTTAAAGCTGACCCACAGCAGTGAAGAAAAATGGCTAGGTTGTTATGGAAACATTGAGTGTAACGGTGTGCATGTGGCTGAGATTGAGAGTTTTCATTAGCTCGAGCAGCAGCCATGCGTTTTGCTGCAGGGACATGAGTAGTTTAAAAATGTTTCAATTTATAAGAATGCTGAAATCCAGTATGACAGTCCAGTCAGTGGCGTAAATTCCGGGGTAGCAGTTGCAGCGGCTGCCACAGGGCCCGGGACATTAGGGGTCCCGGCGGGCCTCTGATTTTTTTTTTTTTTTTTTTTAATAGGTCGTTATCTGCTGGTGTAACACCAGCAGGTAATGGGCCCTATTTACTTACCGATCCCCGCTCCTGCTCATGGTCGCCTGTGCTTCACCTTCTGCACAGGCGGCTGTGAGCAGGAGCGGGGATCAGTAAGTAAGGCCTGCGGACCGTGAACCCCACAAACACTGGTATCATTATACTCTGGGGTCTTTTCAGCAGGCTTCGGGCCTCCTTGGTGACGTCCCAGATGTCTGTGGGCCAGTCCGACGTCATTTTGCATTGTGATGCATGCCTGGCTCACGTGACATCTGGTCCAACATTGAAGAGGTAGCGGGGAGTGCGCATAATGCTATATTAAGGGACCACTATGATACTGTGTGCAGGGGCCACTATGGGGCATAATAGTGTGTGCAGTAATGCAGTTCGTGCGGGGGGGGGTCCCATGTCAAATGTTCGCCTTGGGGCCCAGCCATTGCTAGATACGCCTCTGAGTCCAGTATAGGTACAGTCTATTTATGGCTGTGTTGTTATGGAAACCTGGTAAATTAAATGTGAACTTATATTGGCTGATACACGTGATATGACTGAATATTTAAGGACCTGCGAAATGCTATTGACTAATACAGGTCATAAATAGCTTGGTTGCTATGGAAACCTGTGTGCCTGAGGAGAGTAAGCGCCTGCGAGCTTCTATTGGCTGATAAGGGACATGTGGCCGTGTGTATGGCAGTTGGAATATGAGTGAAAGACTTGCAGGCTTGTATTAGCTAATGTGGGTCATTTTTTGGGAATACTGTATCTCAGGAACGGTACATCCAAGAGAGCTGAGACCCAGTCTAAAATACAGTAATACCTCGTACATTCGCGAGGTTAGGGTCCAGAGCGGGTCGCGGATCGCGAGGAATCGCGAATGTTTGGCACAAGCGCTTAGAAGCGCTTACAATGCCGGTTTCTAATGTTTAACCCCTAAATATCAATAAACTTTACCCTACAGTACTGTACAGTATACTAAAGTATACTGTACAGTACTGTGTATTAATACATTCATTCATTTTTCTTATACACTCACAGTAAAATGAAACTAATTACCGGGTACGTAACGAACAGGACGCTACTACCCAATAGTGAAGTGTTTTTTTTAATTAAATTTCACAGATCTGAAAAAAAAAAGAGCAAAATCTATATATGTTAGTTGCCAAAAAAATATCGCGAATCTGTGAATTCGCAAATTCGGAAACGCGAGTGTACGAGGTATTACTGTATTCCCAAATATTGCCAAATTTGGTGAGGATCGGTCCAGTCGTTTGGTCGCGCATAAAGAACAGACAGACACTCATAAATTTTATATATATATATATGATAGAACAGTGCTTCTGGTGTCATGTGAAAGATAATATTCTCCTCGATCAGATGACACATGTATCATTCATATAACTACCTGTATTATTTCCCAAGATATCACCAGTTAAAAACACAGTTGAAATTGGTATATATAAAATGCCATGAGACATTGCGCAACATTCTTATGAGCATCATTTTTATGGAATTCACTGTGCAACCAAATGACGTCACCTGTATTTTGTGGGTTAGTACGATTACAGTGACACCAAATTTATATAGTGGGGTTTTTTTTGTATGTTTTAACCCCAACTTTAACTTCAAAACTTGTGGACAGAGACTACTGTATAGGTTCCAATGCAGAAGACTACCTGGAAAAGCTGACCGGTGCTGGGTCTGGTTGTTGGACTCCCACTGAACAACAAGCAGGGCCCTCACTTCTATTGTTTGAACTGATCTGATGTCATATATTGTCTGTACATGAAGCCTATGGTATTGAAAGTGCTGTGGAACATGTTGGAGCTATATAACTTTATAATATTACCATCAGTATCAAAACTGGCCAACACGTTTTGGGGTTCCTATACCCCTTTTTCAAGTGTGCAGTGTTCAATCTTCAGTTTCTCAAAGACTGATATTCAGGGTTTTGTCACTATTTGGGGACAGGGCTGTGGAGTCGGTAGGCCAAACCACCAACTCCAATGCTGGCTTAGACTCTGGCTCCTTTGTTTATGTCTGACAGCCATGGAGAGACAGAAGCCGTAAACATATTCTAATTCAAGAAAACAACCCACTGATTTACTTTATTTTTTATTTTTTTTAATTCATGATATACCTATCCCCCCCAATATATATTACACAGAAAGGAATAACTAAATAAGGTTATACTACCTGCAAATTCAGGGTCTTCTCCCCATTTTGGTCACGTGATCTCAAGGTAACCCCCTGACAATAACATAGCTTGTCTGTTGCCTGAGATGGTGAACAGACTTTCTGTATGAGATTCAAAGCTCATGGATTATACCATATAGGTTATCCACAGGGGACAAAATTTGCTATCATTAGCTACTGCTATAACGGAGAGGATCACAGTGCAGCCTCCCAGACTGTATATTTCTGGTCTGTTGGATTATTTGGGAGAATATGTAAAGAAAAGGATAATTCCACTGTCCCTCCCCCCCAACAGCAGTGATAGTGCATTCCTTTAGCTGTGATGCCATGCTGAGGCATCATGGGATTGATAGCACAGCACAGAGAAATATAAAAAAGTCAAGATGGAGTCAGATCAGGCGCTGAGGAGAAGCTGGATTGTAGGAATATGAGGGCAGTATACATGATAGAAGCCTGAAGAGTGGCAGACAGTCAGGTGAGGGGTGCTGGAATAGAAAAAAGTTTTGCATGGAGTGCTTCTTTAATGTGCAACAATATATATGGCTGATCAGTTATACAATATCAATAACATTTACATTAAGTTCACATTAACTTCCACCCACCCCCAAACTCCACTCAAAACTGGCCCCGACTCCGACTCCACAGCTCTGCTTGAGTATGATGCCACAACTGAAATCTTGCAGCATTTCATCAGTAGTCAAAAATGCAAATGATGCTTTTTTTTGTTGCAGATTTTGATTCCGAAAAGCTGTGGACTTACATTGCAAAGGCTAAAACCCACACCACACTGAAAACATACAGCATACAATTGACACACCGAAGACTTAAAAATCCATACAAATTCTGTGCAATTTTTTCTACAGTGTATGGACAAAATTTCTTAAACTCTCATCCACTTTCTACTAAGAAATGCTGCGATTTTCTGCACGTCAAGTTCTGCAGCGTTTCAACTTTTCAGAACAGACAAGTAATATCTAAGGGAGACTCAAAAATTACATGAATCGCTGTCAATATGTAAAAAGCATTTTCAATTGGAATTTTCTGACATCCTACCTGTGACTTACGAAATGTCAAATACATTCCAGCAGTTCATATTACATACTAGATCAGATTCTACCATCCGCAGCTTTATATAAAAACTGGACGGTGTCAGTGTGTAGAGTCAAACCATTCCCTTTGTGAATAGACCAATACCTACATTACAATTAAAATGGAGAAATGCATAAGGAAATCTCACCTGTGGGTGCTAGGAGCTTGGCAGGGTTCATTACGCAAATAACTTAGGCTTGGTTCACATCTGCGCTTGTACTCCGTATGGGGATTCCGTTCCCCTCTCCGCATTTTTCGCCCTTTTCAGGCGAAAACCCGAAGGTAACCGTTTATGTGGATTAGGTTTCTGTTCGGGGTGGGAAACCCAAGCGCAGATGTGAACCTAGCCTTACATGCAGATTTTGTTGTGCATTTTAACCATGCATTGCCAAAAGTAACATTCTCCATGAAAATTGAAGACTTTTCTATAACATGAGCATGCAGATTTTAAAATCCACCATATGATTATATTTTTCAGGCATTATTTCCACTATGACAGTGACAAACATTTGTAATGCGCTTTTCTCACACAAAGGACTCAAAGTGCAGGGAGGGTCGTGGAGTCAGTTGTGCCAGAAAGGAGCTCATCCACAACACCCACAAGGCTGATTTACCCATCAGTATAATTTTGGTATGTGGGAGGAAACTTGAGTACCCGGAGGAAACAAAAGCAAACATGGAGAGAACATACAAACTACAGACAGACGATGTTCTTGATCGGATTCCAACCCAGAACACTAGCGCTGCAAGGCAACCGTGCTAACCACTGGGCTTTCCTGCTATAAAATCTGCATGCAGATGGATAAGGCGTATTTTTTTGCAAAGCTAGATGTGCTTTTCAGTAATGCCATTTTGGGAAATGTCTGAAATTTTTATGGGAAACAAAATAGCGAAAATACGTCAGTTTGGATGTTTTGATTTTTTTCCTGCTATGGCGGTCACGGTATATGAAAAAAAAAAAAAAAACACAATGTGGGGCTGGACAACCCTTTAATTAGTTTGAATTATATTATACAATTATTGGTATTGTATAATGAATTAGTTATATAGTTTGCTACATATTTACTTTTAGAAGAATTCAATCTTTTAACGAATTACAAAATCTTTAGCACTTCTGACTTCTGACCATGGCTGTCAGCCATTTGTAAAGGTATCATATTCAGATTGAAAAGTAGAGGGGTCGGAATTGGTGGTTTGGCCTACCAACTATACAGCCCGGATCATGGTTGATATCAGACACAGAAAGACCCCATACTCTTTCAGGAGAGATCTTCATAAGAGTTTCTGACACTAACTTGTTGCTAACGCTTTCTGCTTCTACCCGAAAGTCTCTATTGGTTTTCTCATGGTAAAATGTAGTTTATGCCAGTCTTTTCCCTTTGAATTGTCCCTCAAGACAATGGGGAAATTAACAGCAAGTTAATAAGGAATGGTGTAAAGAAAGCAAGGGGTGTTTTTGCTGGTTTATGCCCCACACACCACTCTTCTGTAAAGTGGATGTGTTACGCAGGGACTCCTGAAACCTGGCATATTTGCTATAATTTTCAGCAGAAATTGGCATAAATTATAGCCGAAACCTACACAAGCTTCTAGCTGGCAAAGGTTTTAGTTTCTGGCACGCAAAGGTCCAGCAATGCTCCTATTCTAATAATGTTCAAGTGCCTCTTAATAAATTGGGTGCATTTTCATACCGCTGCACAGAGGATCAAGACTGGCATATGAAACAGCTGTCTTGTGTCTGCGTGTTCTTACTATTGCATCAATCTCTAACCAGTTTTTTTGCAACGTTCTTTACCTTTTCTTGTAAAAGGAACTGGGAAAATACTAATCCATTTCTTCCTATGTGGTAAACAAAACAGCCAGCCACAACAAAACCTGTAAACCTCTCTGAGACCATGATATTACATACACAAACACCTACAGGCTACTTACACGTTCTAATGTTGTACTGTCACAATCTGCACCTGGCTCTCTGTTGTCCAGGTTCTGCTGGGGGACCCAAACAACGGAGAGCCAGACCACTAAAACAGAATATAACAGGGTCCGCCATTTTTATACTGAAACTGCTATTCCTCAAAGCAGCAAGTCGACTTTTTCATCTGGCAGTTTCAGTTTAGAAGAAAAAAAAAAAAACCACAGTCAGTGTCCACTGTTTTAGCCATCCATGTGTCAGCTGTTCTAGTCTTCCGATGGACCACAACAATGGACACAACAGCGCAAATGTGAACATAGGGTAACTTTATAGTAGTATAATGTTGTACCATGTTAGCCATTGAGAGTAGTGGAAGAGTGAAGAAATCAGTCGATATCTTTTAGAGGCTAACTGAGTATATTTATAAGTAAGCTTTCAAGAGTACTGGCTCTCTTCTTCAGACATGGTGTTATACAAGAACTGAAAATTCACAGATTATTTACACTCTATACACATGATCTTCAAAGGATTTTAGAGTCCTTAAAAAAAACCAAAACAAAATGCAATCTAAGTAGAGAAGTTATTTACAACAGGTCAAAAAACAGTCTGGAAAGTTGTGGTGCGTGACAGAGGGATCTGTTATCTGTTTGCTATCAGGAGGTGATTTGTGACCCTCACAGTTCATACATAGTGTGTCATGAAGCTGGTATGAATATTAAGTCCAAATTGCAGAGTTTAAAATTTTTGCATAAACTTGTATTCCGAGGGTAACTTTGTCACGAACAGTAAAATTTGCTCATGGAAATAAGTTCCTGTACCCTGTACAATTCATTCATCCACTAACTGGCCAAAAACTGACTGAACACCACTCGTCCCAATTTATCACTCCGTGAGAAAAGGCCCTTTAGGCCCAATGCACATACACGGCACACCATTGGAAACTCTGTGCAGCTCATGTTTCATGAACCTTATTATTTGATAGGCGCATAAGCGACAGGAATAGAACCTACTCTAGGGTTTTTTGTTTTGTTTTGTTTTTTTTATTTGCAGGGCAAGTTGTAGTTTTTATTGGTACCAATATTTGGTATGTATGACTAGTTGATCACTTTTTATTGCTTTTTATTTGGATAGTGCAGACTTCCACTTTTTTTTTTTTACTTTATTTCCAACTTTCAACTCTTTTTTTACTTTTTCATCCTGTGCCAGCGGGATGAAAGTGCCGTACTATTATGGCACTGAGCATTAACTATAAGCTCAATGCAATAGCAAGGCGCGGCGTGGGAAAGGGTTAAATGTGTTTTCCCATGAAAAATAGTCATACATTTATTTAATATTCAGTGGATATTCCATAAATGTCTTTTGTGGAAAATCACCTTTAAATGAGCCCATTGTCCATTCCTATGGATCATTTTATTCTAAAGCCTGAGTCAGCAACTTTTTGCCACCCAACATTGGATGGCATGTTATCTTGTAGTCTGCAGTTGTCACTCAATAGTTAAACTCAATCAGTTGAGCTGGCCTCACAGGCAGTCTTCGTATTTCTTCCTGGTGTCACTTGCATCTTCCCCTTTCCACCCTTCCCTTATAAAGACACACAAACAGAACTAGATAGCAAGGCAAATTTCATGCTACACTTTCAGTGCATGTCTGCTGTCAAATACAGTCATATGAAAAAGTTTGGGTACCCCTATTAATCTTAATCATTTTTAGTTCTAAATATTTGGGTGTTTGCAACAGCCATTTCAATTTGATATATCTAATAACTGATGGACACAGTAATATTTCAGGATTGAAATGAGGTTTATTGTACTAACAGAAAATGTGCAATATGCATTAAACCAAAATTTGACCGGTGCAAAAGTATGGGCACCTCAACAGAAAAGTGACATTAATATTTAGTAGATCCTCCTTTTGCAAAAATAACAGCCTCTAGTCGCTTCCTGTAGCTTTTAATCAGTTCCTGGATCCTGGATGAAGGTATTTTTGACCATTCCTCTTTACAAAACAATTCCAGTTCAGTTAAGTTTGATGGTCGCCGAGCATGGACAGCCCGCTTCAAATTATCCCACAGATGTTCAATGATATTCAGGTCTGGGGACTGGGATGGCCATTCCAGAACATTGTAATTGTTCCTCTGCATGAATGCCTGAGTAGATTTGGAGCTGTGTTTTGGATCATTGTCTTGCTGAAATATCCATCCCCGGCGTAACTTCAAATTCGTCACTGATTCTTGTACATTATTCTCAAGAATCTGCTGATACTGAGTTGAATCCATGCGACCCTCAACTTTAACAAGATTCCCGGTGCCGGCATTGGCCACACAGCCCCAAAGCATATATTCTGATATTTTTCTTGGCCTGCCACTTCTGGGCTTAACAAGAACTGTCCCTGTGGTCTTCCATTTCCTTACTATGTTCCTCACAGTGGAAACTGAAATCTCTGAGACAACTTTTTGTATCCTTCCCCTGAACAACTATGTTGAACAATCTTTGTTTTCAGATCATTTGAGAGTTGTTTTGAGGAGCCCATGATGCCACTCTTCAGAGGAGATTCAAATAGGAGAACAACTTGCAATTGGCCACCTTAAATACCTTTTCTCATGATTAGATACACCTGGCTATGAAGTTCAAAGCTCAGTGAGGTTACAAAACCAATTTTGTGCTTCAGTAAGTCAGTAAGAAGTAGTTAGGAGTATTCAAATCAATAAAATGATAAGGGTACCCAAATTTTTGCACCAGTCAAATTTTGGTTTAATGCATATTGCACATTTTCTGTTAGTACAATAAACCTCATTTCAATCCTGAAATATTACTGTGTCCATCAGTTATTAGATATATCAAATTGAAATGGCTGTTGCAAACACCCAAATATTTAGAACTAAAAATGATTAAGATTAATAGGGGTGCCCAAACTTTTTCATATGACTGTATATCAAATATATTCCTACACCCCCACTCACTCAAGGGAGGGCAAGATAGTGTCCTTTTGGCCTCAACCAGGCCAGTATGTGTCAGTATACCTTTTCTATGTAACAACCCCCAATAGAATAATTGTGTGTGACAGATATCATTGTATGTATATATAAGGTATAAGTTAAGAACGTTTTTTTTAATATTTCGCAAAAATTGAAAAATTGGTGCAAAACTGGCATAAGACTTTTCATATGCTGCTCCTCCAACTAAGTACTGCGGTCTGAATAATATACCTAAAGCCATGATGTATGACATTTACATGAAACAGGGGAAGAGCCAGAAAAGCCACAGGTGGCCACAAATGTTCTCAAACGCAGCATTACTTCACACCCACATACGTGGCTCTAGCTAGTAAAGGACAGAATCGAGCTGTGAACCTCCCATCCAACATGCATGACAAAAAAACGCGACAAAAAGTTATATATAATATCTGTTACATGAGCTGAATATATAACCAATGAATCATAGGTGACGCTTCTCTTTTAAAGACATTTAGACTAGTCAATTGGACTGTAGCCAAAATGGCTAAAAGTATATGCATCCCTTGGTTAAAGGATGCCCTCTTCATTTTGATAGGCACATACACCGCTTCATAAATTCCAAGAATTACCAATAAGATAAGTTACCGCAGGCAAAATGACACAAGGTGATCACTCATATTATATAGGGCTGGCCCTGTCTAGACAAGGGGAAAAAAAATAAATAAATTGAAATCAGTTCTCTGCCATTTGTATATCAAACAAATACATATTGTCTATGGCAATTCCCGCAATGTCTAAGTAGACAACATATTACAAGAGCCAGCACTCCCATCTTATCTTACTACTACTGTCTAAATAAGGAAACAGTCAACCAGATGAAATGCTCATTGCAGGCTTCACGTGCTCCAATATCCGTGACAGGTGTCCCTCGCACTGCCTCCGTCCATACACAATACTGATTGGACTAAACAGCTGTCAAGTGTTCATTGTGCCTGTCAATCAAACACACTTGTGCTCCTCTTCTATAGGACACAGGGACTAATCCCATCATTTCAGAAAACCTACAAACAAGAATTCAGCCACTTTCTGCTATACGTCTGTTATTCTACTATCATGGCCGCTACGCAAGAACAACTTCCTTTTCCAACGACATTACAACGTCCACTTTTTCTGTAAAGGGGAAACACCTTAATTTATTACTGTACACCTCCTCCAGCATTACAAACAGTAACACAAACTAAGAATCTGGGGCTTCAGTTAGCCTCACAAATACTGGCAACGATCTCCCATTACCCTGGACCTGGTTGCCAACACATAGAAGCCCCTTGGTCAGTGTGATACACAACAAGTGACAGGCCTCATTAAAGGGGTCGTCCAGGCTAAAATTTTATTTTTTAATGAGGCCGAGGAAGGTGAAAAAATAAATAAAAAACAAACATACTCCCAGTGCGGACTAGTCCTGTAGCTCTGTTGTATTCCAGAGTAAGTACCCGCTGCACGTGACTGCTGAGGCTAAGGAAGGGACCCGGGGACGTCACAACCTGTGACTTCCCTGGGTCACTTACTGTGGCCGCTGATTGGCAGAAGCGACGCAGGACGTCACACCTGGCGAGGAATTTCACTGCAAGAAGACAGCTTAGCCGAAGGACCAGACCGTGTTGGGAGGACACCAGAGCACCCGAGACAGGTAACTTTTTTTTTCACCTCCACCAGCCTAATTAAAAAATAATATTTTAGCCTGGACAACCTCTTTAACATCTTCTCCTGACGAATTCAAAGATGCTGATTTAGAGTCTCTGACTCACAGGTTTCTGCTACTAGCACTGATATTCAGTGGAGATCTGGCCATTAGAACAGTAAGTTCATGGGTGATCTAGGCTGACCCCTGTTATACATACAACCCTGGGAAGTACCTGTTGCCACCAACTGTACCTGCTCAGGACAGCAGTGTCACTCAGGAGATGCTACTCCTAAAGGCCAGTACAGTGGCTTGTCTCAACTGAACTCACAAGCCTAATGACATGATTGTGAGCAGAGTTCAGGTTGTTCTAGAACTAACATCATCATCAGCTGTGAGTTCAGTTTAGACAAGCCACCATCATCACACAGACCATGTTTTCCTAAAGCTGATAAACAACCACTTGCACAATAATTGGTGCACTGCTACTATAGCTTGCATTCTATGGTAACATAATATACAGGTACACCGTCACCTACACTCCACCCTCATGTCGGTCAGACAGGGCACTGAGCATTGAGTCACCTGTCACTGTCACCTCCACATACCCACCAGCCTTTGCCGTGTCCTCCATGCAACTCTGCTTTCCTCACATGACTTGGCAGCAAACCTGCATCCTCTTCACCTTCCTTATTACTGAGAATCTTCTCCAGAACCCAGCTTAGAGACATGTTGTGATACTGAGTGTAATGCACCTAATCGGGGCCGGCATTACATTTAATGCTAATGTCAAACAGTGTCTAGGACTTCTGAGAGGCGGTTGTGATGGATCTCATACAATTACAGATACAAGCTGTAGCCCACCGTGAGTCTGGAGTTCACACTACTGACACTGTTACCGGCCTTTGTTTACTGTCAACCAGGATTTTGGATTTCATACTACTGCTTCAAATATTGGCCATATCCACCATGTATCCAGAGCACATTCTACCACAATTAATTCTAGCTTTAGTCCACCATAAATCTGGACATCATACCACCAAAGATAGATGTTCAGGTCCACTATGAATATGGGTTTTATACCATTGCTACAGACCTGGTTCAATGAGTATGAATCTTACACTAGCACCACAAACACCGGCCCTTGGTCTAATATGAATATGGATCTCACGCAACCGGCACAAACAGATCCAGGTCAATTAGTATGGAACTCATTTTTCTGCCATCAATTCTGGATCTCAAAGCACCACCACAGACATTGATACTATACTACCTCCACAGATAGCAGCCTCTGGATCACCATAAGTTTTGATCTCTTTCTTACTACTGACATAGACAGCAGTTCCTGGCTTACCGTGAATCTTGATATCACCATGAATTTGAACCTATTACTACGAGAGATACTAGCCTGTGGTCCACAATGAACATGGGTCTCATAGCCCACCACAGATACTGGACCTGGTGTACTGCGAGTCCGGATCCTATACCGCCACGATCACAGATACTGGACCTGGTGTACCACGAGTCTGGATGTCAGGTTTGCACATGGCATTTCCGAGACACCACAATGTCTCAATAACACAATGATCACCACCAGAACTTGTGTTAGTGATCCTCCATACACAGCACTGATGTGATGACACGACTGACCAACCAGAGCCATCTGCTCCCTATTGTCACAAGGAAGGTGCCCCACCTCCATGCCCCCACATTTACCTTCAAAGCAAATTTCTCTCCAGTCTTTTTGCTGAAGATCTCCAGGACTTTGCCGTTGATGCCCAGTCCCAGCACCTGGTTGGTGACCTTGTAGTCATCAGTGATGGCATTCTTCTTTATGGGTAGGGCAGACTTATACTGGGGTGGCGCCTGCTGCTGCTGTTGTTGTTGTTGCTGAGGGGGGTTGAGGAAGGGGTGCCCCTGGTTCATCATCATGGATCTTGCGCTCTAATGTATCTTGTACCTCAAATCACCTTCCACAAGCACTAGCGGGGAATACACGTCCCAGTTACCGGCCTGTGCCTAGCGATCACCTAATAAAACTATCAGTACATGAAGAACGCACGAAAAGACCACGCGAGGGCCCCTAACAATCTCTGGGTCCCTACAGACGAGTGGGGGAGGGGCCCCCTGAACCTTCACACTGGACAGCTTCTACAAAGTCACCCGAGGCCCCCTACAACAGAGTTCGCTAGGCTGGAAACCCCTGGTCGCCTCCACCAAGGACTCCCCACAGCACTCCAGCTCCTGAGCCGCTCTACACCGACTTCTCTATGGAACGTTAAGCACTGCTTCAAAACGTTCCAACGCCGGATCACTTCCACTGTGACGTCACAGCCTCGCATTCGACTTTGGCCGCCGCTCTTAAAAGGCCAATTACTACTCTTAAAGCGGCAACACTAACAGTGGTGTAAGCTGCACCTACAATAGTGAAGCAGATATAAAGTACATATAGGCGGTGAATAGGATAAGGAGAAAATTAACTTATTAAATTAACATCACTAATACATCAGGGGGGCTTATGAAACTAGCTAAAAGAATAATTGCCTTTATTGCCCTCAGCGAGAAATCATAGTGCAGCTTTTATTAGAAATAGTGCTCTTGAAAAATGAAAGCTGCGCTGTGATTGATTAGTGTAGACAACCAATATTAGTCACAATTTACAGCAGGATTTTGTCAGCATGTTGAAGCCAGGCTTGGTGAATATGTTTAGTCCGAGCGTCATACTTTTTGTGGCAGAAATCTGATGTCACAGTATTGGTAAATAAGTATGCAGAGTATCGGTGTTACCTGGAGTGTTTGTGTAAAGCAGGGGTTAAACCTTTTGTCGTCTTAGGGCCACATTGGAAGAAGAAGAGTTATTTTGGGCCACTAAATACACAAACACTAACGAAATCTGATCCATGCATAATATACATGAAATCATATCTTTCTTTAACCTTCTCTTCTGTAGACTAAATAAATGAAGTTTTGATATCCTATCTTTATAAGTGGAATCTTATATAGCACATTAAGGCCTGGGCCCCTCATGGTGTAAACGCTGCAGAGTTTTACAGTCACAGCAAAGTGCATGGGATTCTAGCAAATCCTATCCCCACTTTGTAGAAAAATACGAGCAGCATGTCAATTATACCTACAGAAATGCCAGCTGTTTCTCTATAAGTATAATGGAAGCAGAAAGTCCACAGAGGAAACCCATACCTCACAATTTTCAAAAGACAGAAAGAGGGACAAAATATTGACTCCGCCCATTCTCATCTATTTTTCCATGTGCCCCCACACAGTATAATGCTCCTACAGTCACCCTAACATTATATGCCCCCCACATTATAATGTTCCTGTCCATTTGCCCCACAGTATTAAGTCCCTCTCCTTGTGCCCCATTTTAAACAGGCGGAAACTAGAGGGGGATTAAACTGGGGCAGCTGGAGGGGGACATTACACAGTGGGGGTAGTTGGAGGTGGACATTAAACTGGGGGCAACTAGACATGTCCCCCTCCAGCTACCCCCCATGGTTTAATGTCTTCCTTAAGTTGCCCCCAGTTTAATGTCACACTCCATCTGCCCCCCACAGTTTAATGTCCCCCTTTATCTGCCACCATCTTAATGTCCCTTTTCATCTGCCACCATCTTAATGTCCCCCCTTCATCTGCCACCAATTTAATGTCCCCCTTCATCTGTCACCAGCTTAATGCCCCCCTTCATCTGCCCCCAGTTTAATTGCCCCTTCATCTGCCTTCAGTTTAACTGCCCCCTACATCTGCCCCCAGTTCCCCCCTCTTGTTCACACATGCTGTCTCTCTGTCTCTTCGATCACTCTTGTTCCCAGCAGCTTTCTGTGTAACATCACACTGTCCTGCAGTATCCAGAATAGCTCCGCCCACACAAGAGTCTGATCACATGGTCATGACATCATCAAAGGTCCTTTAGCATCTACCATTTAGCCTTTACCCTACCCTAATTAAGTTTGTTAACAGCAAAACACTTCAGGGGAATAGTAGGACAAACTGTAAGCTATCTGGGACTGCGGGACAGCAATGTAAAATAGGGACTGTCCTGCCAGATGAGGGAAGGTTGGGAGCTATGGGAAACCTGTGAAAAGCGATGTGGGAAAAACCGCAATGTGCTGCAACTGCATTTTTTCCCGCAGTGCTTTTTTGCTGAGGAACGCTACGTGGGGCCTTAGCCTAAAGGGGTTTTCCGGGACTTGCACATTGATAATCTATCCTCAGGATAGGTCATCAATATGTGATCAGTACAGTTCTGACGCTGGACCCCCACAGTTCATCTGGTTGTAGATGCCACAGCATTTGGGTAAGCACTGTGTGCACAGCGCCGTACATAGCATGGGCTGTGCTTGATGTTACAGTTAAGTCCTATTCACTTGAATGAGACTGAGCTGCTGCTATACCATGTGGCCAATAAACATTTCATCACTGGCACAGGAAACAAGCCACAAGATTTGTGAATACCACGGCCTCTTCAAACAGCATAGGAACTCGGGTGTCTGACCCCTACCAATTATATATTGATGACCTATCCTACAAATAGGCCATCAATATATGAAACAGACAAAATACCTTTAATTTGGTTACTCTGTATGTATTAATAACGACGGGGATCATTTTATTTTTATATTTTATGTACAAAATTTATGTTAATTTGTCCACACAGACACAAGGCTCCTTACATGCCACCCTTAAGCATTACCCATTTTCTATTTTTCTTTCTCCTCCAATATAAATTCAAACATGCCCTGTTTAGTATATAGACCATGTACACACAGGCAGTTCTTAGCCACACTATTGCAACAAACAAAAATGCAGCACAGACTACATACAAGCCACAAAAATGCCAAAGCAAGGGCATCAAAGAAAACCCCAATATTGTGTAAATGTATTGCAAAATTGAAAGTGATGAAATGTGGGTCAAAATTGACATTTACTAACGTTAGGTCAGTTTCACAAGCATAGCGTGGATGCCTTTTTGCGGATCTATGATGTTCTTAGATAAGTTCAGTAGACCCACTGTCAGGTCTGGATATGTAATGCAGAAATAAAACTGTACTCATATTACTCTATCATACACATTATATCCAGAGCTTCCATGTCTCTACTATTATTTTGTGTTGACTGGCTTAAACACAGAATGTTCCATAAAGTAGGATATGGGCCACAAACTGTACCTTCTGTAACAAAAGTATAAATTGTACATTGTGTGATGTTCCTCTAAGATAGGAAAACAACGTTTTTACAAATTTCTCTTTTTGCTTGTTTACTTTTTGTATGGCTAAGTACATATAAACAGCAGTACATACACATCAGTATTTAGTTGTTTTATCCTTTTACTTTATGGTTGTTGAACTTTGCTAATATTTCATACATATATTGAGTCTCACTTTCTAGCTGATAACTAGACCAACTTATCACCACAAGTTTGTTTGGGAATCAGAGAACAGCGGTTACCCAACCCTGCTTTCTATATAGGTATGGTTGCAAGCCTATGGACATACAATGAATGCTTAAAAGGGTTGTGCAAAGTTTTCAGTTGTAGATAGGGATAGGTGATAAGTGTCTGATCAGCTCTGCTGTATTTGGCAGTTACATAGAGATGAATGGTGCAACAGCACAATTCTCAACCTGCTATTCCATATATACTGGGGGCACAAGATCCCTGTTCTCAGGATTGGTGGGGTTCCCCAGTGGTTAAATGTTTATCATCTATCCTGTGAATACAATATGTGGGAAGTCAAAAAATTAGCACAACCCCTTTAAGATGAGAATAGAGGACCTGTCACCTCTCCCAACATTTCTTTTTTCAGTAAATATTTGCATTTCCCATGAAATAAGAAGTCTGGAGCATCTTAAAAATAAATTGACAAACACAGTGTCACTATTCCCTTTGTCAAAATGTTGTGTACGTACACAATCTGGCATTGTCAGCATTGATAGGACACTGTCAGACTGTGTTGGGACATACCCCCAGCTGGTAACACCCAATTGTCGGTAAGAAACTATATAAAATTCTTCGAACACCACAAGTTATAAATAGCACATCAAATAACCATAAGTATGTGTAAGGCTAAATGTGCAAGAACGTGTGCAGTGGAGGGTCCATGGAAAAAATGGAACACGTGGCAAATGGATAATATCTGTGTGCCACCAGTGCTAGCACACTGACAAAGCATACATTCGTGAGCATGGAGCAAAAGATTTTAATCTTTGGTTTAATAACCAAAGAAACATATATTCCGGCATGCTTACTTTGTACTGGTCTTGTCAAATAACTTATATGTCTTTCTTTGGCTAACTTTAGTATTAGACTGGGGCCTCACGAAGTGTAAATGCCGCGATTTTGCGGCGGTGTTTTACAGTACCTGCAAAGTGGATAGGATTCTGGCTAATCCCATCCACACAATGCAGAAAAATATTCACAGCAGACATGCTGCGATTGTAAAAACTGTTGTTTTTTTGCAAATCGCGGTATGTCAATTATACCTACGGAAATGCTGGTGCTTTCCATATAGGTATAAGTAAAACAGAAAGTCCATAAAGGAAAACTCCGCGGGAAAAACTGCGATGTGTTTCCACGCTTTTTGGCTGCAGCTCACTATGTGGGGCCTTAGCCTTAAAGTGGTTTTTCAGGACATCCTCTGTTAGGGCATATGGATGTTATAAATTATCCCATACCCTCCAGTAGCTAGAGCAAACACAGTTTAACAGTCCAGTGTACACTGTAGTGGTTCCTCAAGTTACAATGGTCTCGAGTTACAATATGTTCAACATACAATGGGCCATTGTTACTAGAAACCAAATTTATCATTCAGTACCACAGTCCAGGTCTGTTTCACATGATTTTATCCACAACAGCATTTTACTGGTACAATATCTATAGTACTGCACTTGCTATCTACAAGCACTTCTCTACAATACAGTACAACACTATATGTACAGTATTGCTGTCTATCTGTCCTACATGTTGTGTACTTATCTTTACCTGTGCCAGGATGAGCTGCTCCTTAGGACACCAGATGAGGACACACTGCATACTGTTCAGGACCCTAAAGAAGCATCACTGTATTAGTATCTGATTATTTTTCTGTAGTATTTACAGTCATAGCCATAAGTGTTGACACCCCTGAAATTCCATAATTTCCCAGAAAATTAAGTATTTCTCCCAGAAATTTTTTGCAATTACACATGCTTTGTTATACACATGTTTATTTACTTTGTGTGTATTGGAACAGCACAAAAAAAAAAAAAAAACAGCCAAAAATGATAATAATTTCACACAAAACTCCAAAAATTGGCTGGACAAAATTATTGGCACCCTCAATTTAATATTTGGTTGCACACCCTTTGGAAAAAAATAACTGAAATCAATCACTTCCTATATCCATCTACAAGCTTCTTACTGCTCTCAACTGAAATTTTGGACCACTCTTCTTTTGCAAGCTGCTCCAGGTCTCTCATATTTGAAGGGAGCTTTCTCCCAACAGCAATTTTAAGATCTCTCCACAGATGTCCAATGGGTTTTAGATCCAGACTCTCCAGCTCTTTGTTTCCATCCATTTCTGGGTGCTTTTTGAAGTATGTTTGGGGTCTTGGTCCTGCTGGAAGACCCATGACCTAGGATGCAAACCCAGCTTTCTGACACTGGGTCCTACATTGAGACCCAAAATCCTTTGGTGATCTTCAGATTTCATGATGCCTTGCATACATTCAAGACAATAGCACTGGTACCGCACACTCAAGTAAAACTGTGGTGCTAGCAGAAAGGGTTCTCCAACCCAAGTCCAAGGAAAAAATATTTGCTGCACACACAGGTGAACTAGTGTTCAAAAAAGGCAATCATTTATTGATGCTACAAGAGCAATAATTCATAACAAGATTAGATACTTCATAGGAATTGCAACACCATGTTAAAGTAATAAGTGGACAAGTAGAGGAAAAGAGCAAAAATTGCTGCAACGTTTCGGTCCTATGACCTTCATCTGGCTAGATCGTGTCACTTGATAAGTATAAGGAAACTGGCCTGTGTTGTTCCAATACACACAAAGAAAATAAACATGTGTTTAACAAAACATGTGTAATTACAATAATTGTCTGGGAGAAATACTTTATTTTCTGTAAAAATTTCAGGGGTTCCAACACTGACGGCCATGACTGTATTTTTTTTCTTATTTAGGGTTGACATTTTGGGGCTTTATAACCAACTATAGTAGAGTCTTGTTTTTTAAACTCATTTTATTGAGCGCACAGTGCAATACAGTGTATACTGCAACAAAGGATACAGAATATAAGACGATACACACTGTAAAATACAGACATCTTCATAGGATAATAAGTCAAGACATATATAGAAACAAAAATAATCTGAGAATTTCTAAAGATTAGTGGTGAAACATGGGAGTTTATCCTCAACCATATGTTACACCTTCTAAATTGCAGATGTCTTTTGAAACTTAAAACATAACAAACCAAACAATGTACATGTACCTGTAGTGTATGGTATAGACGTGTCTTTTAGACAATGCGCTTGGAGGACTTTCAGAACCAGAACAGGGGAGGTTCTTGATGAATTGCCCAAAATTTCAGTGAATCAGCTGGAGGTGTCTAATCTAGAGGAGAGCTCCACCCTCAGTGACCAGGGAGAGGGATGAGTCAGCGGCAAGTCGCACCATGCTTCCCCTCTTGCAAATTTCTGGGGACAACCTCTATGGTTGTACACCTACGTCTCATATTAGATGGTGGTGTTAACTAATTTCTTCCATTGTTGGTGAGTTTATCACCCATCCATCTCATCTAAGCGCTATAGCCTTCTTAGCAAGGAGCAAATAAACACAGTAGCTTTACACTGAAATTTTTCAAGCCAAGAGAAGGGACTTTCCATCTGTTTTCTTAAATGGGGTTTCCAGGCTATAAATATTGATCACCATTATAAGGATAGATCATCAATATCAGATTGGTGAGGGTTAGTCGCCCAGCACCCCCATGAATCAGCTATTTTCAGTAGCTGATGCACAGAGAATGAAACAGGAAGCAGACAGTTCTGTTCTCTTCATAGTGTTCAGACCAGGTTACAGCCACTGCACAAAAAACAGCGCTGTCTACTTCCTGCTCCATTTTCAGTATATCAGCTGACGAGAACAGCTGATCAGTGGAGGTGATGGATGTTGGAACCCCACAGATTTGATATCCATAGGTCATCAATAATTTTAGCACGGAAAAGCCCTTTACACTGCAGTCAGTCATAACTGATAGAAATGGAAAGTGATCCAACAGTATGAGTCATTGTGACTGTTATACGGTTCTCTGAAGAGCAAAACAACAGACTGTGAAATTGTAGTGTAGCGTAAACTTATAGTGGTGGTCGCAGAACAAATAAACTTGCAGAACCACATGCTTGCATGTGCTAAGTTACAACGACTTATTGTCTGTCTGGAGCTGGTTGTTTACTCCAGTCTCTGTGGAGACTGATTCCAAAGTAGAACAAGCAGCAAAGTGCCAGGATCTAAATATAGAAAGAAAGAATGTTGCTGCAAAGTTGCAATTAGAGGCATGCCTACGTCTTACAGTATGTTCACACATTGGAATTTGGAGCTAATTTTGAGGCGGATTACACCTCAAAATCAATGCCAAGTTTTGACATGAATCTGCTTCCCATTGTATTCAATGGGAGGCAGAGATCGAAGCATCTCCTTGATCTTGATCTGATTGAGCCACAGAACCCGCAGCGTGAGCCAGTCCGCTGATTAGCCCCATTCATCTGACCATAATCAGAGAGTGAAAGTCAGCGAGATGTCACTTCTCAGGCCACATCCCCTTGTTCAGCACATCTTGTGTGACATCCTCCTGGAAGGGGCCATCCAAATGATGGCTGTTAAATGAGGAGCATATAAACAAACAATAGCTGTCACTGTGATCACAGAGTGCCCCATTAACATATCAAGATCAGACAAGTGTCCATTTTTGTAGGAAAGGGTATAAGACGTCATTATGACTCCTCCATTTAAACACACTGGAGAGAATTTACCATTGACACAATATGCATAAAAATCTGTGGATCAGGCTTTTCACCACAATTATTAACTATAGATATTTTCTCACATTTCCTGCGCCATTTACATCTTGTGTGCAGGGCTTACCTATAAGGAGGTGGAGCTTGTCATGAAAGGGGGTGGGGCCTAGAATGAAAATTGTGGCACATTTTTTCTCAGAACTTAAGTAACAGCTGGTGCAAACTTAGACTACACAGTCTAGCAATGTGCCTACACAAAATTACTAATTGTAGCACCCCAGAGTGACTCCTTAAATTGTCTGGGTTTTATTTTATTATGTTATGTGCCTCTAGTTATGTATATATGTAAATTTTATGTATTATGTTTGCAGCTTCCCCTAATGTGTTTCCCCCATGGTATGTCCATACTGTTGGCTACCTCTCTATCCTGTAAGGCTTGATACAGCCCTGGCCAATCACAGACCGCTAGCGGGTTTTGGAGACTTAAGTCTCAAGAGAACCATTAGAGTTCAGCGGAGCAGTGAGTGTTGGCACTGTGACAACTGTGCTCTGGCGTATTCTTGTCAGCCCCTGAGGTAAAGGAGTATCACAGCCCAAGACTGATTAGAGATATCCCTGAGACAGGGAAGAGTCAACTGTCCATCTATCAGACACTAGGAAGAGGAAAGGAGTCCTGCTTATCCAGGAGCTATCTACTGGGACCCATCTAACAGACAGGTATTTGGACCCAAGGGACTTCTTCAAATTCAGCCCCCAGAATCATACACTGGGTGAGGTTAGGTTTATTATTTACTTGCTGGAGTGGAGTAAAAGTCACATTATTATCATCATAGTCTGGGCATCCCTCATCCCAAACCTGGCTATACCCAACAGTTTGGAGACTACTACCCCCAGCGGGAAGCTGCACAAGTTCACGGTTGAGAGTTACCTGTTCATCACAGTAAAGTATAACTTTGGTTACCATTAGGGCCCTTTATTTGTATTTTCACAGGCCCAGTATGGGACTGTGTGCCTAGGGCAAAACTCAGGACAGGTCCTATTCCTGTTTTGCAGCCCCTGCTCACTGAAAGCAGTGAATGGGGCTGTGGAGGTATGGACGGTACATGGATGCTGTTTTCTGCACACTTTTAGTAACTTGAATGTATTAATGCAAGAGGCAGTTCAGATATCAATATTGTAGACCAGTTAAGTACAGAATTGATCCTGAGTGAACTAATAGAGCTAAATGAATAAGCCTGGTGTCCAGTAGGAAGAAGTATTAAAACATTATGTTCTTGTTAAGTCTTGAACATAACTATTTGAGTCATTGAATTACAGCCACTATCCATGGAATTCATATCATCCTTTCCATCTTGTACCTGAGATAGAGAAATATGACTAGCGTTCAAACAATTCTTTTCTGAAGTCTGTGGCATCTTTTCTCCTTGGCATCCTTCTCATAGCTGAAAGAGGAAACTAGTATTACAATTGACATGTCTGTGCTCAAGATTGTAAGCTATGTCTTGGAAGTTAAACTAGTGAGACTTCCTGCAGTTTGATGTCAGATGTTGTCTTTTACTCAGGAACCTCTTAGGTACTTGCTCATCCTTCCAGATCATTTGGATGAGTCCTGATGATTCAGACCTTATTCTTGTTTACATCCATTGTTTTAATTCTTCTTACATGTCTTAAGACTCGCTCACATACACAGTGAATGATATACTGTGTTCTGTTCTCTATGACATTCAGTAATACAGAGTGTTTATGTCATTGAGCAGTTTCTCCATGTGATCCTTTTAGTACAATTTTTAGTATCATCATTCAGCAATTTTTTTTATGGTCTTGTGCTAAAGCACATTCATCTTCTGAGTACAAATAATCGCCTACAGGATGTGATACAGTGGAAATATTTCCTAAAAGTCATCAACATTAAGGTAATTTAACATCAGCTTTGGAAGTTGACATCTACACTGTCAAATGTCAAATATTTTCCTGAATAATATGTTCTTGACTTGATAGAACATGAACAGTTAAAAACAGCCAATGGCACATTGAAGAACTGTTAGGGGATGGCTTTGGTTATACAGTATGTGCTCATGCATATTGAATAGCTATCACAGTGATCACAGGCTCCCTCATAAACATGGTAGGGTCTGCTGAGTGTGCATGTTTATTTAAATAAAAAAGGGTATAAGTGACTACCTGACACTTCTGGTGCCACTTTTCTCACTGGGGACAAATGATTGGACAGGTTAAAATCCAGGTAATTCAAGCTTTTACACTATGAACAAAATCTAATATGAACAGCTATCTTTAGATATAGAGCATTTAAAATGTAAAGGGTCATCAACCTCAGTTCCCTTGAACGTGAACTGAGTTGCAGTAACCTGGCATACACTGTATTACTTCTAGCAGCCATGGCTCCTGCTATCAGCTGATTGGTGAGGGGGCCAAGAGTTAACCCCTTTGTGACGAAGACTGTTGCTATCTGGATGTCCACTTAAAAAAAATCATATTTCATATGGTAACCAAACATGACCAATAGACAAAAATAGTGTACAATAAAAAGTTTCATATTTTTTCCATTTGTAAATCAATGTAATACATCTGAAAAAACAAATTCATAATAAATTCTCACTCTCCTTTTTATAATGAAGTCAAATACATGTATTTTTTTTTTTTTTTATAAATATACATGAATTCTGTAATACCTGAGAACAAAGGTCCCCATTTTTATTCTTTTGTATCTCCCACCATTATTTGTTATTTGTTTTGAATGCTATGTTAAGTTATTTTTGTGACCAGTAACTGATCATTTCAACTCCCGGTGGCTTCTTATAGCCCAGTGTCTCTAAACAGGACCTCTCATGTCCTCTAAGATATGGCATGTTGTACACTGCTGCACTGTCAGAGGGGCCAACATCACAGCTTTGTGGTGAGGTTTGCCCCCCTTCACAGTACAAGAGTACTAAAGTGTACGTAACCACCCATTCCTGGCGCTGAACTGTGAGGGCAGCCCCTCTGACAATGCAGTGATATCACTAGCTGAAAATAACAGCATTGATATCTCTGGAACTGGGGCAAAGACCTGCAAAACAGAAAGTGTGCTGAATTCACCGACACGAAAGGTCCTTTTTAAAGGGGGTGCCCACGGGATAGGGGGTAACTTGCTGATGGGGGTCTCAACACTGGGAGCTCCTCTGATAACACCAACTGGTGTATTTGGCAACGCAGTTTTAATGGAGAAGCTGGTTAGAAATGTGCACTAATCTCCATTAATTTCGTCAGGGACCAACAAAGATAGCAAACGGCACATATTTCTGACCAGTTGCTCCATTTAATCTGGGGTGCAAAACACGCAAGATCAGCCACCAGATAGTTTCTGGAACAATATAGTTAAGTTTATTAAAGCACATATTTCCAATATGAAAGAGAGGGACCTCTTACCAACATCTGCGTACTATTACGGTGGATGTTGGGTTTTTAAAGATAGCTATCTTGGGTCTATGCTGTTTTCTACAAAGATCACAGGCATTACAAGTCATCCCCCCCCCCACCAAAGTGGAAAAAATGGCCCCCTTTATCTTTACAGGACAGCTCCTGCGAAGCGAGATCGCAGGAGCTGTTCTGTTTCCTTGACAGGGGGGCTAATAAAATAGTAAAAAATAAATAAATAAATAAAATCAATAAAATACTAAAAATTTAAATCTCACCCTTTCCATAGATTGGAAATAAAAATAAACAAAAAAAATTAAACAAGTTTTACATCCCCGTGTCCGAAAACGCCTGGTCTACAAACATATAACTACTGTATACTTCTCCCTTGTGGTAAATCCACTCCTGGCTTTGGCTCAAAAAAAACTGCAAAATCTACACAAAAATGCAGTTTTTCCACAGAGTGTAGCCTCAGCCTTAGGCTGGTTGCAGACGACCGTGTGCTGCCGGCCAACCATGAATTAAAGGCACACGCGGAGCATGGGGGGACACGCAGATGTCTCCCGTGCGCCGCCCAAGCATGATCCGTGCTTCCGTGGCTCCTTCCATTAAATGAATAGGAGCCACAGAAGCAAGGGCTGCAAAATAGGACTTGTTCTATATTTCGCAGCCTGGACTGTTGGCCCGCACACATGACCGTGTAATTCACGGTCATGTGTACGAGCCCATAGAAATGAATGGGTCAGTGTGCTATCCATTAAATACACGGATAGCACACTGATCACGGCCACGATCGTCTGCAAGAGGCCTAAGAGAGATAGTGCAGAGTGAAGAAGCAGTGCCAGATAATGAACCTTGTAGGTGACCAGTTTTGTGTCATACATGGCTTCTTCAAAACAAGAATTTGAGACTTGGTGTCTAACTACACTTTCTACGAAATTGTCTTAGGATGTCATGTTTTTTTGTGAAATGACAGTAAAAACTGGAATTTAGCCAAGAATTTATAGTGATTGCTGCTGTAATAATAGTAATGTTTATGTAAACTCTATGTATTTATGTAGGGGCTGTATATCTTCTAGATGCATTGAGTGTACATTTAGTGAATTCATACTTTATTTCATCCAATCAAGTTATAAAATGTGCCCAAGATTTCATCTAGTGATCTGTCACAACAACAGTGTTATATCTCTTATCCAGTATACATAGATAGATAGATAGATAGATAGATATTATGGGAGATAAGCTCAGAGGTAGCTGCAGCTGACCCAGACACAAAGGTTTAGTCCAACAGGTATTATCCTGTGTGTTTATTTTTGAGGAAAAAACAGCAAAATAAATAAGCCTTGACTTGCAGGCAAAAAATAACAGAAATCCTGTTCGTCTGAGCAACTTGCTATACAGGGGGCTCTCCTATCTGTACGTGTGGCTTACTTCAGCCACCCGGTCAATAAATAGTGCAGAGCAACGGCAGGAATTCACTCCAGAGTCTCACCAGCCTTTTCAATGTGAGGACAGGACTCGGCTCCTCCTTTCTCCCCCAGGAACTGCTCAGGACTGAGAATTTAGCAACCTTTTATAGGCCTTTGATGAGGCCAAGCTCCCACCTGTGTTCCCTAGTGAGACAAGAAGCAGTTAACAAAATGATTTCTCACAACTGGGGTTTTGTTACCTGTGTTGTAAACCCACTTACCACACATATGTGAGGAGTCTGGGAGAGACATAGCAACCCTCCAGAACATTACCAGTCACTTTCTCGCAATATATATATATATATATAATTAAAAGAGGTTTCCACTCCTAAGGTGTTTTTTTTTTTTTGTACTGATGACCTACCCATAGCGTAGGTCATCAGTATTCGATCGGTGGACACATGGACAATGCAATGGTCAGCTGAAAAGGCTGCCTCCCAGCTCCAGAAGTTATTGCCCTGCACACAGCCTAAGCAGCTCTGTGCCTTTTCAAGTACTAGGACCAGAGTTGAAGTACACTGCTGCCACCAGTATACAGTAGATAGGGCTACAGGCCTGTGCCTATTACTTGAATAGTAGCAGGGCTGCTTCCAACTGGGGGGGTGAGACTGCCAGACTACAGGGGTATGTATCCATATGTAATTATACTAATTCTTTGATAGGTGTTTTAAAATATTGAGATGATTTGGATCCATATTATTATTTCTCTTAATTGTATAGCGCCAACATATTCCACAGTGTTTTACAGACATTGTCTGTAAAGGAGGTGGTGTTTATGTAGGCTAGAGACTGTGTAGTAGTATCATACATATGTCATGAAGACACTTATTGTATCTGTGACTAAATGTCTCAGGGAAGGATGGAGCATCAGTCATCCTCACATATGTCTATTTACTATTACGCTTGTTTTACCAGTTTACCCACAAATCCAATGACCCAGGGAGAACTGCAAATACTTTTTAAAAAATGTATCTTTATCTATTGAATTAATGTAACAGTTAGTGGCCCATATCCCTTACACTCCTCTTGTTCATCTGTGGGTGAGACCACATTGGATGAAATGAGGGCCTAGATCTCAACAAGTATATAATCTGGTTTTGGGATGGTGTCTAAACTAAATTAGGGATCTGGTTTGCATAATGTTGTCCGTCATTTTACAGAAAAATATGGTGCAGTGTGCTATTTTTTTCCTGCATTTTTGATGCAGCCTCCAGTGCAGATGTGAACACAGTCTAAATGCAGCACATTCAAATAGCACACTATTACAAACTGAATAAAGACAGATAGTAACAGATTCATTAACATCAGCTTGCTGATGGTTTCCAGGTAGCAACTCTTGGCAATGTACACTGTCTTCTTACCCTCTACCAGCCTCTTCCAGCATAGCCATGACAATATGGCCCTCACCAATAACGACACCTGGTGGGGTTGTTGAACCCAGGCAGCAGGATGCCACTTGATTGCACAGATTGTGTCCCTCTTGTATGTTTACTGGACCATTCTGCTATGTAGCTGACTTCTGCTGTGGCATTCTGCTATATTGCTGAACCTCTCTGCTGTGCTACCAGATCACAGTGCTATATTGGGGGCCTCTCTGCTATACCACTAACTTAACCTTGCTATACCACTGGACCACTCTGCTCTACTGCTTGTCTAGTCCAGATATAACAAAAACTCAGCTCTGTTCTACAGCTGGTCCAGTTCTGCTACGCCACAGATTCAGCCCTGCTATACTGTTTGCTTTACAACTTTGGTATTCCACAAACTCAACTCTGCTGTACTGTTGGTTCAGTTCTGCAATATCACAGACACCACTGGTCTAACAAAGCTACATAGCTGCTCAGTTATGCTACATCAGGTGGTTGCAGGTCACCTCCACCTTGTGTCATTCAGTTTCCTACTTTAGCAGCAAAACTAAGGCTCCATTCAGATCACGTTATTTTTACATCCTTTTATCACATCCATTTAATGGATGTAAAAAAACGGACACAAGCAGATGCAAACGTCATCTGATTCCATGTTTCAATAGGCCCCCATTCACCTCACCAATACCAATAGTGTCCCTTTGTCCTTCATGAAGCTGGAATACAGTGCCTTGCAAAAGTATTCATACCCCTTCAATTTTTTCACATTTTGTCACCTTGCAACCACAAAGTTAAACGTATTTTTTATTGAGATTTTAAGTGATAGACCAATACAAAGTAGCAGATAATTGTGAAGTGTAATGAAAATGATACATGGTTTTAAAAATTTTAATCAAATGAAAATCTAAAAAGTGTGACGTGCAAAAGTATGCAGCCCCCCATAGCAATTACAAGCTGCAAGTCTTTTGGGGTATGTCTCTACCAGCTTTGCACATCTAGAGACTGAGATTTTTGCCCATTCTTCTTTGCAAAATAGCTCAAGCTCAGCCAGATTGGATGGAGAGCGTCTGTGAACAGCAATTTTCATGTCTTGCCACAGATGCTCAATGCGATTTCAAAGGCCATTCTAACACATGAATATTCTTTGATCTAAACCATTCCACTGTAGCTCTGGCTGTATGTTCAGGGTCATTGTCTTGCTGAAAAGTGTATCTCCTTCTAATTTTCAAGTCTTTTACAGCATCCAACTGGTTTTCTTCCAGGATTGCTGCGACCCCTATATAGCTTGTGGCAAACTGCAAACAATGGTTCTCTTCTTGCCACTCTTCCATAAAGGCCAGATTTGTGGAGTGCATGACTTATAGTTGTCCTGTGAATAGATTCTCCCACCTGAGTTGTGGATTTCTGAAGATCCTCCAGAGTGACCATGGGCCTCTTGGCTGCTTCTCTGACCAGTGCTCTCCTTGCTCGATCTGTTAGTTTAGGTGGACTGCCATGCAGGGCCGGTTTTAGACAAAGTGGGGCCCTGGGCAAAATTAAAAGCGGGGCCCCAAATTCTGATATGCAAACACCATTGTCTTCTGGTGGCAACCCCTATAATAACGCCTCCTTTCTGCCAACAAAAAAGTAATAACAAGCCCCATTTTACCACACACACAATTCAAGTGAGCACCTTTGTACCGCCTAATAGATTTTTGCACGCGGTCATCAGTAATTATAGCACCTCCTTATAAACAATAGTCCCTGCTTATAAATAATATTACACCTTTATCAGTAATAGCTCCCTTATAAATGATAAATAGTGCCCTGTATCAGTAATATTCCCCCTTATCTGTAACAGTCACCCCGTAAAAATAATATTTATTTATTTATTATGCTTACTTATATAGCGCCATCATATTCCGCAGCGCTTTAATACTACTCCCTTATTAATAATAGCCCTCTCATAAATAATAGTTACCCTTATAAATAATAGTCCCCATTATCACTAATAGCCCCCTTTATAAACAAGCCCACTTAATAATTATACTTCCCTTATAAACAGTTCCCCTCTTATAAATAATAGCTCCCCCATTGTAATGGATGCCTTATATATAATACTTTCTTCCCTTATAAATAATAGCCCGTCTTATTAATAATAGTTCCCCTTTTTAAAATAGCCCCCTCATATTTAAGTTTCCCAATTATATATAGTAACCCACTCTTATATATAATAGTTCTCCGTTATACAGTGTCGGACTCAAGGGGGAATGACATGGCCATGGGGCACTACACGTATGTGCAAGATTATAGTAAGGGAGCTGTGATGCAGACATAGCATACAGGACTGCCAGCAGTATAAAATGCTCCCCTGACCCCTCCACAATTTCCCCACATGGTATATAATGCTCCACAGTGGCCCCACACAGTATAAAATGCTCCGCTGAGCCCCCCCCATAGTGGCCCCACATGGTATATAAGGCCCCACACAGTATAATACTCCACAGTGGCCCACACAGTATACTACCCCTTAGTGGCCCCAGATAGTACAATATGTTCCCCAGCAGCCTCACACAATATAATATGCTCCATACAGTATAATATGCATCCCACAGTGCCCCCCAGTATAATGCTTCACAGTGGCCTAACACAATATAACATGCTCCACAATGGCCTTCACACAGTATAATATACTCCGCAGAGGGGTTCCCCCAGTATAATGCTCCACAGTGGTCCCCCACAGTATAATATGCTGCCCACAGTCCCCCCCAGTATAATGCTCTACAATGGCCCCACAGAGTATAATATAATCCCAAAAAGCCACACACAATATAATAAACTCCACAGTGGCCCCACACAGTATAACAAGCTCCCCACACTGCCCCTTCCCCCAATATAAAGCTCCAGAGTGGCCCATAGTATAATATGCTCCCCAGAGGGCCCCCGCTAGTATAATGCTCCACAGTGCCCCCCCCCAGTATTTTGCTCCACAGTGGCCCCACACAATATATTATGCTCCCCAGAGTGTCCCCCCAGTATAATGTTCCACAGTGGCGCCACACAATATAATATGCTCTGCTGATGCCCCCCCCCCAGAATAATGCTCCACAGTGACCCCACTCAGTATAACATACTCCAGAATGGCCTCCACACAGTATAATATACTGCCCAGAGAGGTTACCCCAGTATAATGCTCCACAGTGGCCCAAAACAGTATAATATGCTCTCCAGAGGCCCCCCCAGTATAATGCTCCATGGTGGCCCCACACAGTATAATATACTGCAGGGCCCC
Organism: Leptodactylus fallax; assembly: GCA_947044405.1. Taxonomy (NCBI): domain Eukaryota; kingdom Metazoa; phylum Chordata; class Amphibia; order Anura; family Leptodactylidae; genus Leptodactylus; species Leptodactylus fallax. Next base: position 108,416 of record CAMRHE010000294.1, on the reverse strand, counting down.
CTTATATACTGCAATTGGCCACCTTAAATACCTTTTCTCATGATTGGATACACCTGGCTATGAAGGTCAAAGCTCAGTGAGGTTACAAAACCAATTTTGTGCTTCAGTAAGTCAGTAAAAAGTAGTTAGGAGTATTCAAATCAATAAAATGATAAGGGTACCCAAAGTTTTGCACCGGTCAAATTTTGGTTTAATGCATATTGCACATTTTCTGTTAGTACAATAAACCTCATTTCAATCCTGAAATATTACTGTGTCCATCAGTTATTAGATATATCAAATTGAAATGGCTGTTGCAAACACCCAAATATTTAGAACTAAAAATGATTAAGATTAATAGGGGTGCCCAAACTTTTTCATATGACTGTATTTGTAAAAGTGATGAAACATAATAAAACCAATATAAATATGGTATTACCGTAATCATAATGACCTGCTGGACAAAGTTGTTACGTCATTTTTAATACAGAGTGAACAACGTAAAAACAAAATGCAAAAAATTATGATAGAATTGTCGATTTTTTTTCAAATGGTGCAATCGAAATTTTTGGCAAGGCACATCAGCTCTATGTTCACAGATGGAAAAATGAAGCATATCTTGAAAAGAACACTGTCCCTACTGTGAAACATGGAGGAGGCTCTGTTATGTTCTGGGGCTGCTTTGCTTCATCTGGCACAGGGTGTCTTGAATCTGTGCAGGATACAATGAAATCTCAAGACTATCAAGGGATTCTAGAGAGAAATGTGCTGCCCAGTGTCAGAAAGCTTGGTCTCAGTCGCAGGTCATGGGTCTTGCAACAGGATAATGACCCAAAACACACAGCTAAAAACACCCAAGAATGGCTAAGAGGAAAACATTGGACTAGTCTGAAGTGGCCTTCTATGAGCCCTGACCTAAATCCTATTGAACATCTATGGAAGGAGCTGAAACATGCCGTCTGGAAAAGGCACCCTTCAAACCCGAGACAACTGGAGCAGTTTGCTCATGAGGAGTGGGCCAAAATACCTGTTGAGAGGTGCAGAAGTCTCATTGACAGTTACAGGAATCGTTTGATTGCAGTGATTGCCTCAAAAGGTTGTGCAACAAAATATTAAATTAAGGGGACCATCATTTCTGTCCAGGCCTGTTTCATGAGTTTTCTTTTTTTAAAAATTCTGTTGAAGCATGGTTGAAAAGCAATGTCTGACTTTCATTTGTTCACTTTTCATAGAATTCTTATATATTATTACTTTTGTCAAATTCAAGTTATTTCTGTGACCATTGTGGGTTTTTCTTTCATTAAATGAGGGGTACCAACAATTTTGTCCACGTGTGTATATATTGCTTCCTGTTCCCACTGACACTATCCCCAGACGAAGGCATTTGCACCGAAACGCGCGTCGGGAGTGTCAGAGGGACAGAGGCCCTCATCCCTACATAACACTATAACATGGGTAGGTGCTTGTATTTGGTATGCATCAATGTTTAAAGTTATACTTGATTCCAATATATTCTTATTTGGACTCTGTTACGTTGTTTACACCTAATTAGGTACTCCTTATGTGGAGCTTCCAGATTGTTATTCAATTGTACCTTTTTTTCCATGTTATTTATACTTGATGTATGATTTTATTGGATACATAAAAATACCTTTTGTATACTTAGGATGTTGGTCGGCCTCTGTCCATTGTCTGTCATGTATGTATTCTGTGTGTCTCATCTTTTTTAGTATGGATTTTAATGATATTTATAAATAAAAAATATAATTTTTACTTCACTTTATTGCTGACTCTTTATGCCAATCCCATTTTTTCTTGGTAGTATATTATCTGATTAGGTGTATTGGCATGCATTATTAGTGCTAGTTACTCATCACTAGGGTATGAAAATATTTAGGGGGAGTGTTTTTCATTCCCCCACCCTATTATGAAAATTGGTGCCATGTTTTTTGTTTTATATTTCACCACTGCCAAACTGAAGAGGCTTAGAATTACCCTTCCGAGCTCTGTTTTCATGGTCAGTTAGATAAAAGCACCCTTATCCACTACATATGGTATTGTACTAAAGTGGCCCCTTTTTAGGTTTTCTTTTTATTTCCTCAGAATCCTCAAATTTGCTTGCTAGGTATCATGATTGAGATGGTACAGGGGCATAATGATAAAATATTTTTCTGACTTATGTTGTTCTGCACTTGCAAAGTGGTAGTTATGGCATGAAAATCTACTGATGTGCCAGCAGTAGTCCATTGAGTTCAGCTGGTAAAGTATATATACAAGTATGTGCCTCATGTATAAATTCCTACATACTGACAGAAAATGCCTATACAAATTTGAAAAGGTCTGGCAACGCGGGTTGGACTCAAAGGAGAAAACAATTTTAGCTTCCTATTTTCAACATAGGTGGGTGAAGTGGAGTGGAGGACATGTCTGTATGTTTGAGTGAGTGTCTGAAGTGGATGTCTGGTTCATTGTTGTTTTTGGTCTAGTGTTTCTGCACTCACGGTCTACTAAGTTCTGAGAGACCCTTGTTTACCAAGTTGTCAGTACCTCATGTAGGCACCTTAGTTGTATCTTTTCACCATTGTATGTATTTAAACACTAATTGTCAAGAATGTGTGGAATTTATGGACCTTTGGTTATTTTATGCATTTTACTTGTTTACTACTCTTATCATTGTAGAAAAACATCCTTTCCAGTCAAAGTGGCTTGACGGTGCCCAGTTCTTGTGCCAGTCCAGTTTTTCTGCAAGTTTTATGAATGTTTTATAATCAACACTAGTATAGCAGTATCAACTCTTCATACTGACTGCTATGATTAAAGGCCTTTCGCTGTGAACCCTCACAGATATAATGAAGATTTGGAAATACTATTGCAACATAAAAATTTTAGGGAACTGTTATAAATTGATGTAATATCTTTGAAGAGCATTAAACACAACATAAAACAGGTACAAAAAGGTATTTTACATTACAGTAATGGTAACATGTTTTCAAACGTGACCAAAGTGATATTTAGTATTTAAGCAGCACATTTATGACTGTATCATATGTAATGTTGTTATGTACCTGTTGTAGTGATGTTTTATATAGTACTTCAGCAGTATGCATATATACTAGCTGTATAACCAAATGAAAGATTTTATTAGACAATACTATATTCATGCTTCACTCACATTACATTGGATATAATTATATATGTTAGCAACAGGTTTACCTCTACTCTACTCACACTTACATAAACAGAATCTCTCTAGTACATTTTAAACTTCAGAATATAGGAATCATAAGAAAGCTGGGAAGCCATGGAAAATTCAAAGTCCCAATAACTTCCTTACCAGCCCATATTGATGAAAAGTAAAAACAAATACTCAATTGATGGCACCCTGCGCTGCTTATTTTGATAGCACTTGAACAGTGTGCTGTTCTAAAGATCATACCATACAGTGCCTAAATGTATCAGTATTTGTTCCGACACCCAAACCCCACACTGATCATCTGATTGGCTTAATCTGGGCACCAGAAGCTATAAAAACAGATGGAATGACAAGCAGTTCTGCTCCTATTCCAGCTATAGGTGCAGAGCTGTAACCCTGTCCACTATATTGCAGTAACACCGGGGTACTGCAGTTTCACTCCCATTACTTGAATAGAGGGTGCTTCTGACTCTGTCCACTTCCATAGCTTATAGAGTCTGAGTGATAGTCAAACCCTAGCTTATCAGATACTGATGATCTATCCCATGGATTAAAATATCAATGTTATCTCATTCTCTGGAGATGTGGTGCTAGTGTGGTGGATTCTCCAACCCAATGCAACCAAGAGAAGGAACCACAGCACACACTCTTTAGTGATGCAAATTATCAGTCCAATTTATTAAACAATTCACATATATTGTGTATGGTATATAACATGTAATGTTCCATAGGATGTAAGCATAGCCGTCGTCCACGATGTGGGAGATAATTCAGACCTTTGTCAACCAGACTTTGCACCTGTGCAAGAACAGTATATGGGCTGCTTCATTTCATCTGATCATTTGGTAATACATTTGTCCTGGGCTTATCTGACCAGAACTATTTGTAATTTCATGAAGCTTACCTGGCTGAAAAACGTTTGTGATGTCAGTCACAAGTATTAACTGATAGAAACCCACTTGGACTCTCACAGCACTTTACCTGACAGAAACACAGGTGTAATAACCAAATGACCTAAATGAAACCTAATTGTGATGTCACAGCAGTATATCTGATTGACTGACCCCTTGTGATGTCATAGCAGTTTGTGATGACTCAGTACCTTACCTGACTGAACCAGTTTTAATGTCACAGCATTTTATAGATTGACCCATTCATCCAAAAGTAACATGTAAAAGTCCATGTGCTTGCCACCAATACAACCCCAATTAGATGATTGGAAGTGATTTTTACTAGCAGAAATTTCTTCAACAAAATTGTTGATTGTGAATCTACTCTTGAGATGAAACTACACTTTGCAGAGCAGCTGTGTTTTTTTTTTTTTTTTATGTAGGTTTTTCTGCGGTTCTTTGAGCTTCAGAAAAAATGGGAAAGCTCTTATACTTCTCCTTTCTGCTTAAACAACTCCTGACTTTGGGTCGTAAAATGCAGAAAAATCTGTGACAAAAACACAGCTGTTCTACAATTTATGACCTCAGCTTTATACTAGTTGTCTACATTGGATTAGGGGTGGAATGCAGCTCTTCCTCCCTGGTTCTGCCACTTGTTAAAAAGATTGCAGAACGGGGTGAAGAACTAGGTTTAGATATTAGAGCAGTGTCCAATTGAGGTCTATGATTGTGCTGCAGTGCCTACAGATATCATATAGAGGGTGAACAATGCAGCTCTCAGCATGTTAACACTACCTGTAACCACGCTGTTACAGGACAGCTTCTCTATTGATGGCCTATCCGAAGGTGGATAGCCTCTTTAAGAGAAGGGAACTTAATTTATAATAGGAAAACAGTAATGTGGGGGACAGGGAACACTCTGGGTGACATGAAACACGGTAGGTAGCTCAAACAGGGGACATGCCCTAAATATTTCAACCCCCCCGCCAGCTCCACCACAGAGCTTTTTGTTAAAAATTTGAAAACCACCTCTGCAATGGATTTTTTAGGTATATTGTACAAGTTCAGATCCATGCCACATTTTGGAAGGGTTTAGCAGCAAGACATTATGGGAGGTGTAAGCGCAGGACCTTCAGAGTGGCTTGTTACCATGTTAGATAGGTGCATGGAGGCAGGGTAGTACTTCACACGTGCAGTTTTTATTGCCAACAGTTCATACAGTCCAACTCAAAACAGCTTACTTCAGCATAAATGAACAAATCAGGAAAATATAAACCGTCCTTATTCTCAGGTACAAACGGGTCAACAAAGCTCACCAATGCAACAGGATGTTAGGCGTCTGTCCTCCACACAGGGCAGTGTGTGTTTCAGTTTCAGAACTTCACACAGAAGAGACCACCTGACCCCTTCCTTTTGGGGCAGTTTTAGCTCTTCAAAGCTGCACCCAGCAAGACCAGGATTGGAGTATAGGCTCGGGTCTGCAACAACTCCCAAAAACCCAGATCCAGACTCCAGCCAGTTATCTCACAGATACCAGCCACCTTAGTGAAAGGTATCTGCCATCCACTATTTTACCCTCTGCCTTTCTACATATCCCCCCCCTCTTTCAAAGAAGAGACAAGGCATCTGCAATAACGGGAGCCTTTCCTGGTCTATGCTACAAGGCATCTGCAATAACGGGGGCCTTTCCTGGTCTATGCTCAACTACAAAGTCGAAGTCCTGTAGAGCCAAGAACCAGCGTGTCACCCTCGCGTTATTGGCCTTATTTCTACTCATCCATTTTAAGGGAGCATGATCTGAGACCAGTCTGAATTTTCTTCTCAGCAGGTAATAAATACCTCAAGGAGTCTAGAGCCCATTTTACAGCCAGACACTCCCTTTCGACAATATAATAATTCCTCTAGGCAGGGGTTAGCTTTCGGCATAGATACATAACAGGATGTTCTTCCCCATTAACCTCCTGTGTCATGACAGCTCCTAAGCCAACCTCTGAGGCATCTGTTTGGACTATAAAGACCTTTGAGAAATCTGGGGCTAATTTTAGATCTTGAAAAGTCCTCTTTGCCTCTGGTGACCAGCGAACCATCACTGAGTTTTTCCCCTTAGTGAGGTCTGACAAAGGTACCGCCATACTGGCGAAGTTCGCCAGTATGGCGGTACAATACCTAAAAAAGCCCTTACCTGCTTTTTTTGTGAGGGGATGGGGCCAGATTTGTATGGTGTCCACTTTATTGTTCTGGGGTCTAATCATACCCCTCCCCACAACATTACCTAACTATTTAGCCTGTTCCATGCCTATGGCACATTTTTCAGGATTGGCAGTGAACCCTGCCTCCCTAAGGGCATCCAAGACAGCCTGAACTTTGTTTAAATGGCTGTCCCAGTCTAGACTATAGATGACAATATCGTCCAGGTAGGCTGCTGCATAGCTCTTTTGTGGATGGAGGATCTCATCCATTGCTCTTTGGAAGGTGGCCGGGGCTCCCTTCAAACCAAAAGGCATCCTAACGTAATGAAAACAGCCTTCAGGAATAGAAAACGCAGTTTTCTCGTGGGCGTCCTTGGCTAGTGATATCTGCCAATAACCTTTTGTGAGATCTAAGGTGGTTATATTCCTAGCTGGGCCCAATCTTTCAATGAGCTCATCTACCGGGGCATAGGCTAGGCATCCATTTTTGAAACCTAGTTAAGTTTCCGGAAGTCATTACAGAACCACCAAGTACCATTGGGTTTGGGAACCAGTACAATTGGGCTAGACCACTTGCTCTTGGACACCTCAATTACTCCCAGGGACAACATCCTCTGGACCTCCTCTGAAACAATCTGCCTACGAGCCTCAGGTATCCTGTAAGGTTTTACCTTTACCTTTACACGTGGTTCAGTAACGATTTCATGCTCAATAACAGTGGTACACCCTGGTAAGCCCGAAAACATTTCTATGTTATGCAGTAAAAACTCTTTAGTATCCTGTTTTTGGGAACAGGACAAAGTTTCAGCTACTCCCACTTTGTGGTACTCTGACTCAGTAACGGTGGGTGGACAGACCAGGGCAGCCATTGATTCCCTTTCTCTCCAGGGTTTGATACATGATAAATCTGTACTGGTTTTCTTTTCCCGGGTTGGTGCACTTTATAGTTTACTTCCCCAACTTTCTCCAGGATCTCAAAAGGCCCCTGCCACTTAGCCAGGAACTTGCTTTCCACACTGGGCACTAGTACTAAGACCCGGTCACCGGGGCTGAATTCTCTAACCCTGGCAGAATGATTGTACACCCTCTTTTGAGCTTCTTGTGCCTTTTGCAAATGGTCCCTCACTATGGGCATTACCTTGGAAATCCTCTCCTGCATTTGAGCAACATGTTCAATTACACTTTTGTATGGGGTGGACTCAGATTCCCATGTTTCCTTGGCTATGTCTAAGAGACCCCGGGGATGTCTACAGTACAGCAGCTCAAATGGGGAGAAACCTGTAGAGGCTTGAGGAACTTCCCTAATTGAGAACAGCAAATAAGGTAACAGACAATCCCAATCTTTTCCATCTTTTTCAACAGCTTTTTTTTTTAACATAGCTTTTAAAGTCTTATTGAACCTTTCTACTAGGCCATCGGTTTGAGGATGGTATACAGACGTCCTCAACTGCCTGATTTTCAACACCTTACACAATTCTTTCATGACCTTAGACATGAATGGTGTACCTTGGTCTGTTAATATCTCGTTGGGAATTCCCACCCTAGTGCATATATGGAACAATTCTTTAGCAATGCACTTGGCAGTGGGGTTCCTCAAAGGGATTGCCTCTGGATACCTGGTAGCATATTCCAGGATTACCAAGATGTACTGATGCCCTCTGGCCGATTTTACCAGGGGCCCTACGATATCCATGGCAATCCGCTCGAACGGTACTTCAATGATGGGCAGGGGTACCAAAGGACTCCTGAAGTGTACGACAGGAGCATTTACCTGGCAAGTAGGACAAGAAATACAGCAATTTTCAATATCTTTATAACAACCCGGCCAATAGAATCTCTGGAAAATCCGTTCTCTGGTTTTATCTGTAGCTAGGATCCAGACTCCAGCCAATTATCTCACAGATACCAGCCACCTTAGTGGAAGGTATCTGCCATCCACTTTTTTACCTTCTGCCTTTCTATATAGGATATGATGCCGTATCGGACTGTAACTTTATATTTCTAAGCACCATCTGCACATTAAAGGACACTGACTGGTGACGGCTCAACAGCTTTACTTATGTGTAATTAAAGTAACCTCTGTCATAAAAACGTCTGGACCACTGTATAAGCAATGCTACCTCCTATGCCACTCCTGTTAGCTCTTGTGTCACCCCCTCTACCTCATAGATTGTAAGCTCTTGTGAGTAGGGCCCTCAGTCCTCTTGTGTGAATTGACTATTACTTTGTAATGACTCTTTTTTTTCTGTACTTGAACCCTACAATTTTAAAGTGCTGCAAAATATGTTGACGCTATATAAATAAAATGTATTATATTATTAATCTGATTCTGCTAATGCCCACCTCCACTTCCTCAATTGCTTTCTTACAAGGAAAATTACCTTACACTTCACTTACATGTGGTCACCACAGTTACTGTCCAGAATTGTTTCTCTTTTAATAATACATTATAATAATACTTTTTATTTATATAGCAGCAACATATTCCATAGCACTGTACAATTTGTAGGGTTCAAGTACAGACAAAAAAAGATAAATTACAAAGAAATAGTCAATTCACACAATGGGACTGAGGGCCCTGCTCTTTTTGTATCATCCAGATGTTTTGGCATTTCCTTGATGTCTTTTCTGAGAGTTAAACAAAAAAAACCTGCTCACCTGTGATGTTGCACCTTGTCTAAAGCTTCCTATTCTTGTATTTGTCCCCCACACAATAAGTTAATGTGAGCAGGGGTGTAAATACCGGGGTAGCAGTGGTAGCGGCTGCCACAGGGCCTGGGACATTAGGGGGCCTGGAGCCCTGTGGCAGCCGCTACCGCGAACCCCACAAACAAATGGCGTAACGATCGCGGTCGCAGGGGGTGCGACCACGACCGGACCCAGTAAGGTACGGGGCCTGCGGCCAGCTGGAGATGGCCGGGCCCCGGACCACTATGATAGCGGTCGGGGAAAGCCTGGTTCCCCGACTGCTATACATACTGTTATTGGAAAGGGACCCTGGCATATTGCAGGCCCCTTTCCAATAGATGGCAGGGCAGGGCACCCAGGGGAGGTGACTGAAAATAATAAATACATATTCTCACCTCTCCTGGGCACAGCGTTCTCTCCGGCCCTCTTCTGTCATGTGACTGAGGCCTGTGATTAGGCCCCAGCGGTCACATGGGGTGCGGCCACGTAATGACGTCAGTGAGCGCCCATGTGACCGCTGAGGCCCAATCACAGGCCTCAGCAGCAACGTTGGAAGTGGGCCTGAAGACACTGAAGACGGCAGGATGGAGCGAGGATGCCAAGGAAAGGTAAGGCAAGGTGAGCATGAATGTTTGTTATTTTGAATCACCTTCCCTGGGCCTCTGATTATTATACTCTGGGGTCTGAGGAGACCCCAGAGTATAATATTAACACCGAAGCGGAGGCGGGCTGTTGGGAGCATATAATACTGGGTGGGGGCCACTGTGGAGCATATAATACTGGGTGAGGGTCACTGTAGAGCATATAATACTGGGTGGGGACCACTACGGGGAGCATATAATACAGGGTGGGGGACACTGTGTGGAGCATATTATACTGTGTGGGGCCACTGTGGGGCGCATATTATACTGTGTGTGGGGGTAGCAATGTAGAGCATATAATGCTGTGTGGGGGCCACTGTCAAGCATATAATACTTTCTGGGGCCACTGTTGAGCATATTTTACTGTTTGGGGACCCGTAACAGGTTCAGGGGGGGTCCCATGTCAAATGTTCGCCTTGGGGCCCTGCCAATCCTAGTTACATTACTGAATGTGAACTAAAACATTCTTTAATTGCTAGCTTTGATCTTATATGGAGATCACACAAACTGTTTTTCTGTTTGGTGTCTTGTTTCTTTTACGAAATCAATGATCAAGAGCTGTTGAATTTATCAGCATGAAATTAGAATACCCTTTAGAATATAGTGCTTTACTTCTCTTATACCATGCCTGACTCCTAATGTATTGCAGGAGCTCTGTAAGTTGTCAGTGAGGTTTCTTGACAAATGCTGCGTAACTCTGGGGTATGATGTTTACGAAAGTGTGATTTTACTTTACCCATGTATGAGAAATCCTTATTTCTATATTTTTTTTCTTATTTTTACAACACATTCCTTGTGTTGTAAAAAATTGCTATTTGTACAACTACATTTTACAATCAGAAAAAAAATCCATGTGAAAGGAAAGAGTTAATATAGACCAAACAGTAATTTTCCTTCTGACTGTTGGGTTTAAAAGACATGAGTAATTCAGCTCTGGAATTCCTGGATGATGTAATGTGTCCTCCCATCATTGGCTGCACCAAAGTGCAACTGTTTGGACAGACTGCAGTAAGTGATACTAAGGCAGCATTGCATAAGCATCTTTCTTGGTAAGTTTCATCTTTGTGATTTAAGAGGCAGACATTGCTGCAGTAGATCTGCCAGATATACATGCACTGTCCAAGTAGTTACTAGACTGTAACATTGAAGATTTGTCAAAATGTCTGCAACACTTGATTCTCTTGAAGCTATTACTGCCAAGCAGTACACAAGTCTTCCAAATTTTGGATAAATAAACGCTGTTGCCTTGTAAAAATGTCTACCTGGCCCATAATAAGGATTTACAAACCTAAAATAGCAGCTGTTTTACATGTCAATTGCTTATTGTATAGTGGTACATTTGCCTGTATTTAGTCACACTGGTTGTAAACCTTGCCATCTCCAAGTATTCAAAGCCACTTGTCTAAAACTGTCACCCCAAAACTCAGGGCTCCAAAAAGCTGGAAAATTGGCCCCTGCCATGTACTGTAGTGCTCAGGAGAAGAACTTTAAGATTTAACTCAGTGGTAGCATTTTCCGCATCTTCTTCACAGAATATATCCTGGTGTTTCTGATCGTTGTTGGTGCTGTGGCACTAAGAGGGGTTCTCTTTTCCACATATGGTGGGACTGTGTGGAGATACAACCATTCTGGACCTCTGTATTTGACCTTTACACTAGGGTTAGCGGTTGTCCCCTCGTGCCTTCTCCTCAACTGGCCCTCCTTTCAGTCATTCCTAGAAAAATTTCTAGGGTAAAGGGCGACCTCCTACACCACTTCCTCACGGCAGCTAGAGCAGTCATCCCCAGACACTGGCATAGTGTAGTCACCCCCACTTTACTGGAATGGCTCCAGGAATTCCTCTACATACGGAGGATAGAGACACTAGTTGCAGAGGACTCTGCTGACTCCTCCAATTATGATGCTTTTTGACAGCCATGGGTGGTGTTCCAGGAATCTGCTAACTTTTTCTTTTAAGTCCCTACATCCTGTCCACGACCTGGTTCTGATCTTTATCCCTCACTTGCTGAATCCCCATCCCTCTTTTCCCACTGTTGTGTCCCCTTGTACTTGTGTGTCCTTGTCTGTTAATTTATGTTTATACTTCTCCTTGTCAGTCTGGCACGTCTGCTCCATTCAGCAAGCTGCTCTTTTCTTTTAGCTCTATGTGACAATTCTAGGTGCTATCAGGATCCCTGGCTTGGGTTTCTATTTGTTGTTAAATCTTATTAGACCTGCCTATTCTTTTGGTTCCACATACCGTGGCTATTGTTTCATCATGTGTTAATTTGCACTATTTTCTTGTTATTCTTTGAAAATCTTTAATAATATTTGATTATACATAGAGCTTGAAAATTGGGCCTCTGCTGCTAACATCAGCATGACATGCTGAGGTGCAGTGTATTTCCACATATATTTAAGCAGGAAATATATGTTACCTAAATCAATCATCATTTGTATGAAACTGTGGGGAAAATTCTAAATCCTTATCAAATCATGACATCACCGATTGTCTAAAACAAAATAAGATTAGTTTTATTTGTTAACAAATAGGAACACACACACACACATAGCATACACGCTATAATGTGTCTGGTCACAGACTTCCTATAGACACAGATTTTTATGCCTTACTGGTTACATGATTTTATGGGTTGGCTTTTTCACAATATACAAAAACATATGCTGACATCATACAGTGGGGAAAAAAAGTATTTAGTCAGCCACCAATTGTGCAAGTTCTCCCACTTAAACAGATGAGGCCGGCCTGTAATAGACATCATAGGTAGACTTCAACTATGAGAGACAAAATGAGAAAACAAATCCAGAAAATCACATTGTCTGATTTTTAAAGAATTTATTTGCAAATTATGGTGGAAAATAAGTATTTGGTCAATAACAAAAGTTCATCTCAATACTTTGTCATATATCCTTTGTTGGCAATGACAGAGGTCAAACGTTTTCTGTAAGTCTTCACAAGGTTGGCACACACTGTTGCTGGTATGTTGGCCCATTCCTCCATGCAGATCTCTTCTACAGCAGTGATGTTTTGAGGCTGTCGCTGGGCAACACGGACTTTCAACTCCCTCCAAAGGTTTTCTATGGGGTTGAGATCTGGAGACTGGCTAGGCCACTCCAGGAACTTGAAATGCTTCTTACAAAGCCACTCCTTCGTTGCCCTGGCGGTGTGCTTGGGATCATTGTCATGCTGAAAGACCCAGCCACGTTTCATTTTCAATAGCCTTGCTGATAGAAGGAGGTTTGCACTCAAAATCTCACAATACATGGCCCCATTCATTCTTTCATGTACACGGTTCAGTCGTCCTGGTCCCTTTGCAGAGAAACAGCCCCAAAGCATGATGTTGCCACCCCATGCTTCACAGTAGGTATGGTGTTCTTTGGATGCAACTCAGCATTCACTCTCCTCCAAACACGACGAGTTGTGTTTCTACTTTGGTTTCATCTGACCATATGACATTCTCCCAATAATCTTCTGGAACATCCAAATGCTCTCTAGCAAACTTCAGATGGGCCCGGATATGTACTGGCTTAAGCAGGGGGACACGTCTGGCACTGCAGGATCTGAGTGCCTGGCGGCGTAGTGTGTTGCTTTGTTACATTAGTCCCAGCTTTCCTCAGGTCATTCACTAGGTCCCCCCCTGTGGTTCTGGGATTTTTGCTCACCGTTCTTGTGATCATTTTGACCCCACGGGGTGAAATCTTGCGTGGAGCCCCTGATCGAGGGAAATTATCAGTGGTCTTGTATGTCTTCCATTTTCTAATTATTGCTCCCACAGTTGATTTCTTCACACCAAGCTGCTTGCCTAATTCAGATTCAGTCTTCCCAGCCTGGGGCAGGTCTACAATTTTGTTTCTGGTGCCCTTCAACAGCTCTTTAGTCTTCACCATAGTGGAGTTTGGAGTGTGACTGTTTGAGGTTGTGGACAGGTGTCTTTTATACTGATAACAATGTCAAACAGGTGCCATTACTACAGGTAATGAGTGGAGGACAGAAGAGCCTCTTAAAGAAGAAGTTACAGGTCTGTGAGAGCCAGAAATCCTGCTTGTTTGTAGGTGACCAAATACTTATTTTCCACCATAATTTGCAAATAAATTCTTAAAAAAATCAGACAATGTGATTTTCTAGATATGTTTTCTCATTTTGTCTCTCATAGTTGAGGTCTACCTATGATATCAATTACAGACCTCTCTCATCTTTTTAAGTGGGAGAACTTGCACAATTGGTGGCTGACTAAATACTTTTTTTCCCCACTGTAACTAGACCAGCCTCAATATCTACAGACGTGGACAAAATTGTTGGTACCCCTCGTTTAATGAAAGAAAAACCCACAATGGTCACAGAAATAACTTGAATCTGACAAAACTGGAATTTGCCAAACTACATGTTGACAAGCCACAAAGCTTCTGGGAGAATGTCCTATGGACAGATGAGACAAAAATCGAAATTTTTGGCAAGGCACATCAGCTCTATGTTCACAGACGGAAAAATGAAGCATATCTTGAAAAGAACACTTTCCCTACTGTGAAACATGGAGTAGGCTCTGTTATGTTCTGGGGCTGCTTTGCTGCATCTGGCACAGGGTCTTGAATCTGTGCAGGGTACAATGAAGTCTCAAGATTATCAAGGGATTCTAGAGAGAATTGTGCTGCCCAGTGTCAGAAAGCTTGGTCTCAGTCGCAGGTCATGGGTCTTGCAACAGGATAATGGCCCACAACACACAGCTAAAAACACCCAAGAATGGCTAAGAGGAAAACATTGGACTATTCTGAAGAGGCCTTCTATGAGCCCTGACCTAAATCCTATTGAGCATCTTTGGAAGGAGCTGAAACATGCCGTCTGGAAAAGGCACCCTTCAAACCCGAGACAACTGGAGCAGTTTGCTGATGAGGAGTGGGCCAAAATACCTGTTGAGAAGTGCAGTTACAGGAATCATTTGATTGCAGTGATTGCCTCAAAAGGTTGTGCAACAAAATATTAAGTTAAGGGTATCATCATTTCTGTCCAGGCCTGTTTCATGAGTTTTCTTTTTTTAAAAATTCTGTTGAAGCATGGTTGAAAAGCAATGTCTGACTTTCATTTGTTCATTTTCATAGAATTTTTATATATTATTACTTTTGTCAGATTCAAGTTATTTCTGTGACCATTGTGGGTTTTTCTTTCATTAAACGAGGGGTACCAACAATTTTGTCCATGTGTGTATGTAGCAAAAGTTCCATAGACAGTAATACAGTTGTATTACCATCTATGGGACATGCAATCAAAATATTACAGGTTCAAGTGCTATACAAGGGCTAATAAAATAGTTAACAAAAATTAAAAAAAATATATAAAAAAAACAAAAATTTTCCTAGATTAAAAATAAAAATAACTAAACAAAAACAGACAAATGATACATCCCCAAAAAACCCTGGTCTAAAAACATATAAAATATTTTTCCTATATGACGATCTCAGTAGAGGGAAAAAAAAAAATCAAAAGTGCCTAACCGCCGTTTTCACACTGTTTCGCCTGTGATAACATTTTTAATAAAAAGTGATCAAAGCAATAGACATTCCCCAAAATGGTATAACTAAAAAGTACACCTGGGCCCGCAAAAAAAAGACACCCTCTGCATCGCTGTACACAAAAATATAAAAAAGCTATGGGTGTCAGAAAATGGTGACTTTAAGAAAAAAAAGTTTTTAAAAACAAACTACAAAAATTACATGCCAATAATCGTTGATTATAGTGTTAATCTGTTTTCCCTTAGACCTAACAGCAGCACAATATGGGGTATTTCTGCCCCAGTGTGCTGGCAGGACAGGCGGAACTTTTTAATTAGCATAATTAATGCTGGATGCTGGAGCAGGCTGTTTTCTGACTGGTCCTTTATTAGCCAGTCATCCAGATTTGGCACTATGAACAGAATTTGAAGTCTGAGTGCGGTTGCTACTGGAGCCACCACCTTGGTGAAGGTGTGGGGAGTTGAGGAGATGCCAAATGGCAGAGCCGCAAACTGGAAATGCCTCCTGTGGCTGGCAATTGAAACAGAGATTCTCAGATACCTTCTGTGAGGAGGATACAATGGAATATGTAAATAGGCATCCTTTAGTTCTAGGGTAACAAGGACGTTGCCTTGCTGAAAGAAGGATGTGACCGACTTCACGGTCTCCATTCGGAAATACTTCTTCTTTATGAAGCGATTCAGATATCTCAGACCTATATCATCCTCCAGTCGCCGGATGGTTTTGGCACCAGGAAGACTGGGGAATAGACATCACAATCTTCTTCTGAGGTAGGAACCCTCTCCAAGGCTCCCTTGTCCAGGTAATCCCGAATGGACCTTTCCAGTATAACCTGTCTTGATGCAGGAAGAGAACGGGTTGAGATGAACCGGTCTTGTGGCGGGAATAGAAAATCGACCACATAACCCCTCTGTATTACATGTAAGTCCCCCGAAAGGAGTATTTGCCACCACAGGAGGAGAGAAGCTGGCATCAAAAGTCAGGCTCCTTCTTATCCCCTTCTTTGGGGAACTTATGAGCAGACCCCCTGGACTGGTATCTAGTACGCCTCTGATAATGAGGTCTAGATATCCCTCTCCAGCTGGGCTAGGTCGGTGCGCAGCTTGTTTGCAACCTCATTAGAGGAAATGCCTACTGAGACTTGAGCAGAAGCCGAAGAATAGGCTCTTCTGAGCGTGCACTCCATACGCTTATCCATAGGGTATTGGAGATTTGAGCCGTCATCAGCTGGAACCACCGTACGGCGGGATAATTTGGCTACCGCACTATCCACCTTCGGAGGAGGGCCCCAACGGTTCTGCTGAGATTCCACTATGGAGAATAAGGTTTTAAATTTTCTGGAAAATATAGGAGCTTTCTCAGGATGTTTCCACTCCAGCTCCATATACATAATTAATATAGAAAAACTCCCACACTTTTATAAAAATTAATAGTGATCAATTTATTCATAATATAATAAAAACATACAAAGACAATAGACAAAAAATACAATATATATAGGGGAAAGAACTGGATGGTCATAAATAGGGGAAATACCTAAGACAAGGCATGCTGAACGGAAGTGAAAAATATCATAAATGCACAACCATCACAGGATATAACATATCCATGCAGGGGACTCATAGCCTATATATATGGATGTAACACATCAAAAAGGGTGGTAACAACCATTCCAAATAGAAACCAGTATATAAGAGAGACCCAAAAATAAATGTGATGAGACAAAAGAGTGATATACCATACCGCTAACAGCACGCTGCACCTGACATGCGTTTCGCCCCGTTACGGCTTCGTCACTCCAGCTCCATAGATTTATCCAGAGACTCGTCCACATGGAAGGCCCTAGGCCCCCTATTTGTGGAACTGGAGGCTTTCCCAATTTCAACATCATGGTCCCTTGACCGGATGGACTTCAGCAGCCTATTCATCTTCTCCAAAAAAAAAAGAGTGGTCTGCTGGAAATCTCTGAGGCGTCTTCCTCAGATGAATGCGTCTCATCGAGTACCTGGAAATCCTCCTCTGTCGGTACTGAGCGCGTGTTCTTCTCAATACGGGATCTCTTAGAAATTTGGGAAATGGAGTTCCGTTTTTTTTTTCATGGAGTCCTCCATGTACTCCTTGACCCAAATCATAGCGTCATGTATGGACGGTTCTTCAACTGGAGAACCGCAGCACTGGCGACAATGAGTGAACTCAAGCCCATCAGGCAGAGAGATATTACACTCCACGCAAGCTAGATGTTTACGCTTGGACGTTCTTTTTTTCCTAGAGTCACCAACACCACCTAAAGCAGAGGAGGACATCTGAGAAGGGAAAAAAAAGTCAGAACAAACTGTTTGACGTATTCACAAAAACAAATGAAGAGGTATTACCTTAGAAGACAGTAATAATAGCTAACAAACAGATAGCAATACTCAAATGCTGGTTAAGCAATCACACAGTAACAGCTCCAGAGGAAAAGTACTGAGGCCTTCCTCAAAATAGAGACAAGCCATCTCTAACAGCACAGGAAGGCTATATATAGAGGCGGAGGAGGAAGGAAACGTTACCACGCAAAAACTCCTCTCCCCCTTTCCCCGCGCCCCAAGCAGAAAAATGAAGCCCCAACTTCATAATAAGGTAAACAGGGGGTGCAGTGGTCACTTTCGGTGGCACACAACACTATAGCAGTGTCCCAAAAGCAAAAAGTGCACAGGTAGCGAAATTCGCCGCTACCGGAAGTAGGCCGCAACAGTTGCAATGGGGAAAGCAGTCCCCGGGAAAACGGAACCTGAACAAAGGTTCCGGAGTGTAAAAATACATGACATCACTTCTGGTTCTGTGGAGAAACCACAAGCGGAGCAAGAGCGCTGAAATGCTACTAAAAAATCCCCAAAAGAGGGGGAGAAAAGAAGTAGAAAAAGCACCCCACTAGTGAGTACAACTTAGGGGGGGGGGAGATAAAATACATATGGGAGGACAAGAGAGACCTCCATCCACCTGTCCCACCACACAAAACAGAGGTCTCTCTCACCCTCTTATAGGGTACTATAGTCACGCAATAATTATGCTAATTAAAAAGTTCCGCCTGTCCTGCCAGCACACAGGTGCAGAAATACCCCATATTGTGCTGCTGGTAGGAAATAAGGGAATACTCAATGAATAAACGTTTAGTTGTCATTTAAATTATAATATAACAAAAAAACAATCACAGAAATAGCTGAATAAAAATTGTTTAATTTATTAACACATAATAAAATGTAAAATATGTAAACATACATTAATGGGACCACAGAAAAATAACAGACATCGCTTTTTACAATATACAGTAACTGCCATGTGTGTGAAAAAAACCACAGTCAATCACCTTTCCCAAAAAGAAGGGTAATTTTTGGAGCAATGTAAATGTTAAAATGCATAAAAGCAAGTGTTTGGTCAAACTAGGAGTTTGTATCCACTGTTCATTATCCATTTTTCCCTAGACATAAATGTCACTTTCATTTTGCTATAACTTAGGCTGTATTTACTTTAGACAGCTAGAAATTGGATAGATAGTGTATGACACTGTCAAGACTCCTACGAACCTATGCTTTAAGCCAATTTAAGGTGTCCCCATGCATACAAGTTACTGTTAGGGGAACCAATAAGGCCAGCTTTTATCAACTTTACCATACTCTCTGAGTCAGCAATGAAATTATATTTTTACCTTCCACTGTTAGCTCACACCAATGTCTTTGAGAATTGTCTAAGCATGCAGCAGTATACACTATTTGAGCATATACAGACAAATCTTGCATCACATCATATTGCATAGGTTCACTAGTTACAGGACAGTTCACAGCAATATGACCCAGTTCATGGCAACTGACAGACATGTTATGAGTCCCTTGCTTAGACCATAATTAAACATTTTAGACTTTTCCAGGCCAACAGTCTCATTATCTTCTTCATCCAAAGTTTACTTTACCTTCTTTCCAGCTCTCTTACATCCCGGTACAGTCTTACCAGGTAGTCCCAGAGATCTCGCCATCCAAGGGGGTTGAGGATAGGTGCTGGGTGTCCGCTGCACCACCTCCTGTAGGATCTAGCGGTCTTTATTTGTGGTTTCTATTATTGTGGTCAGCTGTGCTGACAGCAAACGGTTTGCTACTTGCTGGTTTGCATCCTGATGGGCTGCAGCAGATTGTACCAAGCCATTTACCACATCATCCATTTTTCCAGGCACTTTAATTGCCCACATCCTCCACCGAGATGTGACATTGTACTTGGGATCACCTTTGCTGTGGTCAAAGGACACGTTTCGGTTTCATTAAAACCAGGCCAAACAGCAGCAGAAAGGTGTAAGCTGATGTTAGGTCAGATTTTATTGTTAGGGTTGCAACTATACAAAGAATAAAACAAAACAGCAACAAAAGAAAATCCTTGCCTCTCTGGCACTTACTAGACCAGGGGTAGGCAATCTTCAGCACTCCAGCTGTTGTCAAACTACAACTCCCAGCATGCATACTTACTCTGCTGTTCTTGCAACTCCCATGGAAGTGAATGGAGCATGTTGGGAGTTGTAGTTTCACAGCAGCTGGAGTGCCGTAGGTTGCTGACCCCTGTACTAGACTTATCAAGCTGACTAGCAGCTGGAGAGCTTCTCCCTGCTGACTTCACTAAATAAAACAATGGCCAGCAACCTCTTGCTCACATGTATCTCTTACGCAGACTGGCTTCCTGTGTCCCCAGAAAGAGATAGAGAGACCCTCCTAGCCTCTCTTAAATACCCGCCCTCTGTCACTTAACTAAATAATTAATAAGCTTCAAAAACATATTGATAGGAAATTTAGATTGTGAGCCCTATATGGAATAGTGATTGACAATGTCTGAAAATATCTTGGCGCTATCCAAGTAAGCAATATAAATAAATAGATAATTAATTAATTAAATAAATAAATAGATAGATAAATAAACCTCCCCTCCACGACCAGTCCTGCATAAGTGTGACATGAAGGAAAAGTCTTGGAATTATGTAAATCACAGGACATTGCTGACATCTCTCACATAGCATTCTTCCGGAGTGATGTGATATACCAAGGTCTCTCATTTCAAGGATTCTGTCCATCTCAGATTGCAAAAAGTGCTGATAACTGGCATGTTGACAAACAGGAGGCATCACACAATAATCCTACACTGTTTGATCCAGTCTGGCTCTTATGCCCCTCTGATACTCCACGGATTGGAGTTAGGTGTTTGAAAATTCAAACATTTGCAGATATTAGTAACATCAGCTACTTCCTCGATTTGCATAACCTTACAGCGTGTCCTTGTTGCAATTTCAACATCGAGGAGTGTAGATAGATAGAAAGGCTAAGGCTACATTCACACTATCATTTATTGTCTGTTGTACTGGTCTATTAGAGGTTCAGGTTTCCATTAATAACAGATAGAATCTGATCCATTTCTATTCGTCCGAATTCAGCGTTAGAACAAAAATAGAAGGTCATTTTCATCTGGATTTTTTAGAAAAAATAACACATACTGCAACGTTATTTTTTCTTTGTGTGATCATAGAAGAAATTAGTCACCTTTACAAAAACAAAAAGGGAAATTACTTCATTAAATTCACAGTTGATGTAAAGAGATGATGAGATCTGATGAATTGGAATTGAAGTTTTTAAATTTTCAACTTTACGGCCATGCGGGACCTTACAGATTATTTTTTTAATTTCACTGTTTTCTACATTTTCACCAGCATTTAAAAAAATCTTGTTGTCATAAATAGATATTGTGGATATAGCTGATTCACCACAAAATCCAAAAATGTTATGCACTAGTGAAGATTCTCTTATTATTTCTTAAATTTTCCAAAAATGAATCAATCAAATTGGTAAAATATCCTAACATTGGCTATATGGCCAATTACCAAACAGGTGTGCCTCAAAAATGGTAGAAAAAAAAACCCCATTCATTCAAAAAACTTTACTAGTCCTTACTAGGGCTCAGTTCATTGAAAGCAATATGCAGAGAGAAGGAAAGAAGAGAATATAAATCACCAGGAGCAGGGACTGAGGCATCAGTCTGACCAAATAGGTGGTCTGTAACCTAGGCATCCAACTGTCAGGACTAAGAAGGAATATTTAGCTACATCTGGCGAATGGAGCAAGATAGATAAAGCAATCTATTGCATAAAACACTTAAGTTATTTTAAGCTTCAAGTCTGAATATGATCCTGGAATAGGAAAAATCCCTTTAGGCTAAAGCCCCACGTTGCAGAAACACAGCATTTTGTGTTACAGATTTTGATTTTTTTTTTTTTTGAGCCAATGGGGCATTACCGCTAAGGCCCAACGTAGCGAAACGCAGAAAAAAAAAAACACATTTTTTTCTGCAGCGTTTTTCATTGCATTTTTTCACAGTTTTCCTCTGCTGTCTTTATGCCCTTATTATACTTATTTGGAAACCGCTGCAGATTTTCAAAAACAAAGCTTTTTCACAGCAGATTTTTCTAAAATGTGTGGATGGGATTGGCCAGAATCACATTCACTTTGCAGGTACTGTAAAACTCAGCGTTTTTTGCTGCGGTGTGGGGCTTCAGTCTTAGGCTAGGGCCCTATGCTGCAAAAACTCCACATTTTACAGTACCTGTAAAGTGAATGGGATTCGGGCTCATCCCATCCACACATTTCAGAAAAAAATCTGCAGCGGAAATGCTGCGATTTCAATCGCAGCATGTCAATTATAACTACAGAAACACTGGAGTTTTCTGTATAGGTATAATTGGAGCAGAAAGCCTGCAGAGGAATGTGGGGCCTTAGCCTAAAGGAGTATTCTGGTCACAACAAATTACCCCCTATTCTATGTATAGTTTTGCATTAATTTATTTTTCAAAACTGTATGGACCGATAGAACTTACAAATCAAGCCACGTTGAAAAGTGTTCATTAATACTTTTATTCTGCAGATAAATGTCCCATTTTGCTTGCATTTGGATTTGCAGTTCACTCGGAGCAAAGGGGTGGGTATATAGTCTCTAATTGTGGGGTACATTTTCTCCCTTAACCCCTTGTGAAAATGAAACATTTGGGGTTAAAATTACACTTTATTGGGAAAAAAGTAATTTTTCATTTTCACGATAATGTTAATAAAATCTGTGAAACAGCTGTGAGGTCAAAATGCTTATTATACCCCTTAATAAATTCTGTGAGGGGTGTAGTTTCCAAAACGGAGGTATTTTGGGGGTTTACATTGTACTGATACTGTAGGGTCACTGTAACTGCGACTTGGCACCCAAAATGTATTCCAGCAAAATCTGCCCTTCAAAAACCAAATAGCGCTCTTCCTGTTCCAAGCCCCACCATTTACCCATACTGTACATCACTTTACGACCACATATGGGGTATTGCTGTGTTCAGGAGAAATTATGTAATGAACTTTTGCTTTTTCTCCATTAACCCCTTGTGACAATGAAAAATTTGGGGCTAAAGTGACATTTTATTGGAAAAAAAAAAAGTAATTTTTCATTTTCATTTTCCAGTATGAATAAAATCTATGAAACAGATGTGGGGTCAAAATACTCACTATACCCCTTGAGAAATTCCTTCAAGTGTGTAATGGGGTCACTTTTTTGGGGGGTTTGCATTGTGCTGGTACTTTAGGGACTCTGCAAATGAAAACTATACCAACAAAATCTGCTCTTCAAATGCTTCAAAATAGCAGTTTACATACACATATGGAGCATTTCTGTGCTTGGGAGAAATTGTATCACAAATTGTGTGATGCATTTTCTCCTTTAACCACTTGTGAATGTGTAAATTTCTGTGCTAAATTAACGTATTATTAAAAAAATGAAATGTTTAAATTTCACCGCCATATTGTTAAAAGGTTAACAAAGTTCCTAAATGCTGTTTTGATTTATTTGAGGGGTAAATGCTGTTTTGAATTATTTGTCTTTGGCACAGGGTACGTGGGGCATTGAGAAATCAGTATATACAGTATGCATTGTGGCTCATTTTCAGACTCAACCCTGGTTCAGTATTTAAAGTGTAACTAAACTTTTAAACAAGTTTTGATTTTCTGGCAGTATTTGTGTCATTAATAAATTGTGTAATATACTTTAGTAATACATTTTGGCTCCTTTCTTTTCAATATATCTGGAAATAGTGCAGATAAAAAGTTTCTTCATTACACTCATACACCCTTATCTACTCAAACCTGTACACCGTAGACAGTAAGAAGAAATGCAGGATTTTACAGAAAGGAGCCAAAATTTATTACAAAAATTATTAATGACTTAAATGTTGCCATAAAATAAATATAAAAGTTGTTTGAAAGTTTAGTTAAAGGGGTTATCCGGTTTTTAACATTGATAGTGTAAGGAGTTGCAGTTTGCAACTCCCAGGAAGAGGCATTCCCTGAAATGCCCAAGGAACAAATTAGGTCAGAATTCTGCTAGTAAACTGCTTTCAGTTTCCCAACACTAGAGCCTGCTGCAAGGCAGAATGGACTTGGCCACTTGAGACTTAGGAGCATCAGACAACATATGCACTAGCAAAGTTAAGAACAAAACCAGTTACCTAATAAGAGGACAAAGAAAGTAACAATCTTGCCAAGGCCATACCAAGAGAGTCGATAGTAGCCAAAAACGAGTGTCAGAACAAATTTTGTATCAATAGTTTTTATTGAAATTTATACATGAATACAGTACAAGTATCAAACACAGCACGAAACACAGGATACAATCATGGTTTCACAAACCACATATACAAAGGATAATACAGTAGACTCAAGTGAAGTACAGGAGTAGCAAAGATACATATTGCAATGCATATTAAGAGCATGTAAGGTAGGGTTCACACTACCGTTGGAAATCCGTTATGAAGGTGTCTGTTAAAAAAAAACAACGGACACCTACAATAACGGACACAAACGGACAGTAAATGATACCTACATGTCCATTTTTTTAACGGATCCGTTAAACTCAGTCCGTTAAAAATACATAAAAACCAGACAGTAAACCGTCCGTTTGTGTCCATTAATTTCTAGTCCGTTTTTTTTTTTTGCCTAATTGGTTGCAAAAACACAGAATGATGACAGAGAGAATATAAAAGCAGGAAGAAGAGCTGACAATTCAGTCTGGAACCAACTTTGGAGAGGAGAGTATCGTTCCTGTGTTCCCGTTCTTTTTGTGGTGCTGCTGTCATTTTTAGAAAATGATTCCACCATCTCTTTTATTTGACCTAGAGGTGATCCGGCTGAGGGCGAAGTGGAGAAGGCAGAGGCGGCAAAGGTGACGCTTCTGGGTCCATCCCATTACATCCGCCCACATGACAAGGTGAGTGTATTCAAGCCTGTATGGAGAACTTCAACAACATCCAGCAAAGTTCCACGATTATCTGCGTATGTCCATCCCCAGCGTTGTTGAACTTCTTCGGCGGCTGTCAACCAGACTCCAGAGGCAGGACACTCACACTTGAGGAGAAGCATTACACCAGAGGAGCGCTTGATAGTGACCCTTCGGTGACTATCAACACTGTATTTCAAATGTGTGTGTGTGTGTATATATATATATATATATAACAGTCATATGAAAAAGTTTGGGCACCCCTATTAATCTTAATCATTTTTAGTTCTAAATATTTGGGTGTTTGCAACAGCCATTTCAATTTGATATATCTAATAACTGATGGACACAGTAATATTTCAGGATTGAAATGAGGTTTATTGTACTAACAGAAAATGTGCAATATGCATTAAACCAAAATTTGACCGGTGCAAAAGTATGGGCACCTCAACAGAAAAGTGACATTAATATTTAGTAGATCCTCCTTTTGCAAAAATAACAGCCTCTAGTCGCTTCCTGTAGCTTTTAATCAGTTCCTGGATCCTGGATGAAGGTATTTTTGACCATTCCTCTTTACAAAACAATTCCAGTTCAGTTAAGTTTGATGGTCGCCGAGCATGGACAGCCCGCTTCAAATTATCCCACAGATGTTCAATGATATTCAGGTCTGGGGACTGGGATGGCCATTCCAGAACATTGTAATTGTTCCTCTGCATGAATGCCTGAGTAGATTTGGAGCTGTGTTTTGGATCATTGTCTTGCTGAAATATCCATCCCCGGCGTAACTTCAAATTCGTCACTGATTCTTGTACATTATTCTCAAGAATCTGCTGATACTGAGTTGAATCCATGCGACCCTCAACTTTAACAAGATTCCCGGTGCCGGCATTGGCCACACAGCCCCAAAGCATGATGGAACCTCCACCAAATTTTACAGTGGGTAGCAAGTGTTTTTCTTGGAATGCTGTGTTTTTTTGACGCCATGCATAACGCCTTTTTGTATGACCAAACAACTCAATCTTTGTTTCATCAGTCCACAGGACCTTCTTCCAAAATGAAGCTGGCTTGTCCAAATGTGCTTTTGCATACCTCAGGCGACTCTGTTTGTGGCGTGCTTTCAGAAACGGCTTCTTTCGCATCACTCTCCCATACAGATTCTCCTTGTGCAAAGTGTGCTGTATTGTTGACCGATGCACAGTGACACCATCTGCGGCAAGATGATGCTGCAGCTCTTTGGAGGTGGTCTGTGGATTGTCCTTGACTGTTCTCATCATTCTTCTTCTCTGCCTTTCTGATATTTTTCTTGGCCTGCCACTTCTGGGCTTAACAAGAACTGTCCCTGTGGTCTTCCATTTCCTTACTATGTTCCTCACAGTGGAAACTGACAGGTTAAATCTCTGAGACAACTTTTTGTATCCTTCCCCTGAACAACTATGTTGAACAATCTTTGTTTTCAGATCATTTGAGAGTTGTTTTGAGGAGCCCATGATGCCACTCTTCAGAGGAGATTCAAATAGGAGAACAACTTGCAATTGGCCACCTTAAATACCTTTTCTCATGATTGGATACACCTGGCTATGAAGTTCAAAGCTCAGTGAGGTTACAAAACCAATTTTGTGCTTCAGTAAGTCAGTAAAAAGTAGTTAGGAGTATTCAAATCAATAAAATGATAAGGGTACCCAAATTTTTGCACCGGTCAAATTTTGGTTTAATGCATATTGCACATTTTCTGTTAGTACAATAAACCTCATTTCAATCCTGAAATATTACTGTGTCCATCAGTTATTAGATATATCAAATTGAAATGACTGTTGCAAACACCCAAATATTTAGAACTAAAAATGATTAAGATTAATAGGGGTGCCCAAACTTTTTCATATGACTGTATATATATATATACACACACACACACTTACTTTAATTTTTTTTTTTTTCAAGGTATCTGGCAACAGGCGAGAGCTTCTCCTCTATGCACTTCCAGTTCTGCCTTGGCAAGTCGACCATCTCCTACATCGTCCGGGATACTTGCCAGGTCCTGTGGGATTTGCTGCTTGGAGAATTTCTCCCACATCCATCTACCGAACAATGGAAGGGCATTGCAGAAAAGTTCTGGGAGGTGACACGTTTTCCAAACTGTGTAGGAGCAGTCGATGGAAAGCACATCCGTATCCAGAAACCTGCAAGGAGTGGCTCCCTGTTCTACAACTATAGGAAGTACTTTTCTATTGTGCTGATGGCCATTGCTGATGCCCAGTATCGATTTTTGGCTGTGGACATTTGGGCATATGGCCACACCAACGACTCCAGAATCTTCAAGGACTCTGACATGGGACAGAGAATCTATTCTGGAAATTTCAGATTGCCAGCAGCAAAGCCATTTCCTGGAACTGATGGAACTCCCATGCCGTTTGTGGTTGTTGGCGACGAGGCCTTCCAAATGTGTGGAAACCTTCTGAAACCGTACTCCAGCTGTGGACTCAACTTCCAGAAAAGAATCTACAACTATAGACTATCAAGAGTCCGGAGACTTGTGGAGTGTACGTTTGGGATCCTCACTTCGAAATGGCAAATTTTTACCACTGCTTTCCAGCTGAAGCCAGAATCTGTGGATCACGTTGTGAAAGCCTGCGTGTTCCTCCATAACTTCCTGATGACAAGGGAACCGTTGCCAGTTGACACCCAGGAACTGGAGTCTGGGTTACATGGTCTCGACTCATCTGCCCCACGATCTACAGTAGCTGTCAGCCGCATGAGGGACAATTTTGCAGCTTTTTTTTCTTTCCAACGCAGGTTGGGTGGACTGGCACGATGGCAGAGTGTACGTTTTTTCCTTGGAATTTTTTTTAAAAATTTTTTGGACAGTCAAATGTGCTGAAAAGTCTCGATGATTAAAGTCCTGAGCACTGAAAATGAGAGACTTTATTACTCAGCATGCAGACTGCTCCATTTTCAATGCTTGCAACAGCCACAGACTTTTTTTTGTTCCTCAGTTGTCTTTTGCACATGCTTTCTTAAGGGTAGTGTCATGGGGGTGGCCCTCAGTGGACAAAGTGTAAACATACACTTTTTCCACTGAGGGTCCCTCCCCTGACACCACCTTTAACCCCTTAAGGACACAGCCCAAAAGTGCGTTAAGGACCAGGCCTTGTTTTTCAAAACTGACATGTGTCTCTTTATGTGGCAAGAACTTTGAGACGCTTTAACTTACTCAAGTGATTTTGAGATTGTTTTCTCGTGACACAATGTACTTCATGTTAGTGGTAAACACTAATCAATATTTTTGTATTTATTTATAAAAAAATAGGATATTTGATGGAAATTTGGAAAAAAATCGCAATTTTCAAAATGTGAAAGTCTCTGCTTTTCAGACAGATAGTCATACCACCCAAATACATTAATAAATATTATCTACCATATCTCTGCTTTATATTGACATCATCTTTTAATTGTCCTTTAATTTATTTTGGATGTTAGGAGGCTTACAAGTGTAACAGCGATTTTCCAGATTTACAAGAAAATTTCCCAAACTCATTTTTTAGGGACCACTTCAGTTCTGAAGGGGATTATAAAGGCCTATATATTAGAAACCCCCCATAAATCACCCCATTTTCAAAACTGCACCCCTGAAATAATTCAAAACAGCATTTGGGAAGTTTGTTAACCCTTTAAGCATTTCACAAGAATTAAAACGATATCGAGGTGAAATTTAGACATTTCATTTTTTTCCACTAATCCCTTCATTTAGCCCTAAATTTAACACCTTCACAAAGGGTTAAAGGAGAAAATGCATCTCCCAGTTTATTATACAATTTCTCCCGAGCACAGAAATACCCCACATGTGGGTGTAAATTGATGTTTGGGCATTCGGCAGTGCACAGAAGGGAAGGAGCGACACTGGACGTTTGAAAAGCAGATTTTGCTGGAATAGTTTTCAGGTGCCATGTTGCATTTGAAGAGCCCCCAAAGTACCAAAACAATGGAAACCCCCTAAAAGTGACCCCATTTTGGAAACTACACCCCTCACAGAACTCATCAAGGGGTATACTGAGCATTTTGACCCCACAGCTGTTTCACAGATTTTACTAACACTGGGATGTATAAATGAAAAATTACTAAAACGTCGCTTTATCCCCAAAGTTTTCATTTTCACAAGGGGTTAAAGGAGAAAAAGGACCCCATAGTTTGTTAAACAATTTCTCCTGAACACAGCAATGCCCCATATGTGGTCATAAACTGCTGAATGGGTACATGGTGGGGCTCAGAATGGAAAGAGCGCTATTTTGCTTTTGTAGGGCAGATTTTGCTGGAATAGTTTTCAGGTGCCATGTTGCATTTGCAGAGCCCCCAAAGTACCAAAACAGTGGAAACCCCCTAAAAGTGACCCCATTTTGGAAACCACACCCCTCACAGAACATGTCAAGGGGTATAGTGAGCATTTTGAACCCACAGCTGTTTCACAGATTTTATTAACATTGGGACATGAGAATGAAAAATTTCTTTTTTTCAAATAAACTGTCAATTTAGCCCCAAATTTTTCATTTTCACAAGAGGACAAAGGAGAAAAAGCTCCCCAAAGTTTGTTACACAATTTCTCCTGAACACAGAAATGCCCCATATGTGGTTGTAATCTGCTGTATGGGTACATGGTGGGGCTGAGAATGGAAAGAGCGCTATTTAGCTTTTGGAGGGCAGAATTTACTGGAATAGTTTTCGGGTGCCATGTCGCATTTGCAGAGCCCCTACAGTATCAATACAATGGAAACCCCTCAAAAGGGACCCCATTTTGGAAATTACACCCCTCATAGAATTTATCTAGGGGTATAGTGAGCATTTTGACCCCACAGCTGTTTCACAGATTTTATCATCATTGGGACGTAAACATGAAAAATTCCTTTTTTTCCAATAAACCGTCCATTTAGCGGCATATTTTTAATTTTTGCAAGTGGTTAAAAAAGAAAAGACACCCCACAGTTTGTTACACAATTTCTTCTGAACACAGAAATGCCCCATATGTGGTTGTAATCTGCTGTATGGGTACATGGTGGGGCTCAGAATGGAAAGAGCGCTATTTGGCTTTAGGAGGGCAGATGTGGCTGGAATAGTTTTCTGGTGCCATGTCGCATTTGCAGAGCCCCTAAAGTACCAATACAATGGAAACCGCTCAAAAGGGACCCCATTTTAGAAACTACACCCCCCAAGGAATGTATCAAGGGGTATTATCATTTTGAGCCTAAAAATGCTTCCCAAAAATTAATGTACAAAGTGAAAATTGAAGTTTTTGAAGAAATATCCAATTTCAGAATATGTTGCGGCCACTTTGTGGCATCAGAGACATGCACTCCTAAAACTATTAAGTGGGCTATCCCGGGGGAAAAAAATTATATATGTGGGTGTAACCTGCTGCTTGGGAACACAGCAGGGCTCAGAAGGAAAGGAGCACTGTGTTTTTTTAGCTTTTGGAGTACAGATTTAGAGGGACTTTCTGGTCGCCATGTTGTTTTTGCAGAGCCCTGGAGGTGCCAGTAAACTGGAATTCCCCAAGAAGTGACCCCCATTTTGTAGGGGCGATTTTAGGGTCTCTGCAAATGTGACATGGCGTCCAAAAACCAACAATCTAAATCTGCGCTCCAAAAGCACATAGCGCTCCTTCACATTTGCACCCTGCTGTGTGCCCAAATGACAGTTTATGCCCACATGTATGACACTGGTGTACCCAGGATAACATACTTAATGCCATATGTGGATATAAACTGCTGTTTGGGCACAGCCAAGCACAGAAGGGAAGGAGCGCTATTTTGGTTTTTAGAGCACAGTTTGGTTTATGGACACCATGTCACTTTTGCAGAGCCCATGAATTGCCAGTAAAGTGGAATCCACAGACTTGTGACCCCATTTTGGAAACTACACCCTTCAAGGGATTTATCAAGTGGTGTAGCGAGCATTATTAACCCTTAAGTGTTGCATTCTTTTAATTTCCAGAAATGAATGCACAGATGATAATGAAAAGTTAAAAATAACATTTTTCCATAGATACGCCATTTCAGTGCCCGATATGTTGTGCTCAGCTTATGTCTGCAGAGACACACACTCCAAAAACTGTTAAGCGGGTATCCCGGGCACAACAGCTTTTGGAGCGTTCATTTCTGATACAAGTCAGGCACAACATATTACGCACTGAAATGACGTATTCCTGGAAAAATTGTCATTTTCACCTTTCACAATCAGCTGCGTATTCATTTATGGATAATAAATTATAGTAACACTTGGGGGTTAAAAATGTTCACTGTACCCCTGGATAAATTCCTTCAGGGGTGTAGTTTCCAAAATGGGGTAACATGTCAGGGGATTCCACTTTACTGGCGTTTCAGCTCTGCAAAAGTGCAATGGTGTCCAAAAACCAAACCGTCCAAGTCTGTGCTCCAAAAACCAAATAGCGCTCCTTCCACTCTGTGCCCGGCTGTGCCCATACAGCAGTTTATACCCACATATGACATTAAGTACGTTATTCTGGGTACGACAAGTGTAATACATGTGGGCATAAACTGCAGTTTGGGCACACAGCCGGGCGCAGAAGAGAAGGAGCGCTATGTGGCTTTTGGAGTGCAGATTCAGATGTTTGGGATCTGGACGCCATGTCATGTTTGCAGAGCCTGTAAGGTACCAGAAAAGTGGATTCCCCAAAGGAGTGACCCTATTTTGAAAACTGCACCCCTCAAAGAATTTATCAAGGGGTGTAGTAAGCATTAGTATCCCAGACGTGAATACACAGCGGATGGGGAAAAGTGAATATGTAAGCTGTGCGGAGTGCATTGGGAACACCAAATTCCCTACTATTTCCCCAGTAGTTCCTATTATTGGGGAGGTCACTCTGGGGGGTCACTTCTGGTTTATTTTCCCTCATAAGCTCTAAATCTGGGGTGTCCCCTGATATCTGCTCACACAGCTTATACATTCCCTTCCTGACGCAGCCAGTTATGTTCTAAAGATTTGGCGATTTTTGGGGTTTTTGTCTTCACATTGTATGAGCTATATTTTCTTTATTTCTCTGGTGATGTAGCCATATGAGGGCTTGTTGTTTGCGGGTTGAGATGTATTTTGTAATGACATCATCTTTGGGCGCCTATAACCTATTGAATAAATTTTATTAACTCTTTCTTGTTGGATTAAAAAATACCCCATCAATTCTGACACTGCGTTTTACCTTTGAAATTTTTCACCATGCTGCATAAAGCATAAGTAACATGTTACCTTTTTTCTACGGGTCGGTACGATTACAGAGATACCTCATTTATACTGTTTTTTTTATGCGATACTAATTTTGCAGAACAAAAACCCATTTGGGGACATAAATTTATTGTTTTTGCATCGCCATCTCCAGAGATGCGTAACATTTTTATTTTACGGTTTACAGAGTTGGTTTAGGGCTTATTTTTTGCGGGACAACCTGTGATTTTTATTGGTACTGTTTTGGGGTACATATGACTTTTTGATCACTTTTTATGGCATATTTTGTAAGGTGAGATGGCAAAAAATCATTACTTTTGGCGAGTTTTTTCCGTTTTTTTTTCTCCGACGTTCACCGTGTACGTTAAATATTGTTTCAGTTTTATTGTACAGGTTGTTACGGACGCGGCGATACCAAATATGCATTTTTTTTATTAACTTTTAGGGTTTTTTTTTATATAATTCATTTTATATAGCAAAAGGGAATTTTTGGGGCTTTATTCTTTTATAAATTTTTTTAAAACACTTTATATTTTTTTTTTTTCACTATTTTTTACTTTTTCATGTGTCCCATTAGGACACCTGAGCCAGCAATGCTTTGATTGCTGGCTCAGCACTGTAGACTGCAAGACACGAGCTTACAAGTGTCTTGCAGTCTATACAGGAAGTGAGGCTATGCAGACGCATAGCCTCACTTCCGCAGGTCTCGGCAGGATCAACCAGGTAGTGGGGTCTCCAGGCAGCCTGGGGTCACTGAGCAGACCCCAGGCTGCAGGTTATAGGTATCGGCACCCCCCCGATCTCGCCGCGGGGGGGTGCCGATTGGAGCGGCAACATAGCGGAACCCCTTGGATGCCGCGGTCATGTTTGACCGTTGCATCCAAGGGGTTAAAACCTCGGATCGGAACTCAGTTCCGACCGGGGGATATGGAGCAGGGTGTTAGCTGTCAGTTACAGCTAACACCCGGTTCCGATGCCGCCCGCTCAGATAGTGAGCGGGCGGCCGCCCCAGGGCGTACTAATACGCCCTGTTGCGCTAAGTACCAAGCGCACAGGACGTAATAGTACGTCCAATGTCGTTAAGGGGTTAAAGAAAGTGTGTTTGTTCATCCTTTTGGCTCTGTTTGTAATTTTGTGGATATAAAACACATTTGTTTTAATAAAAAAAACTTTATTAAAATATTTTATTGAATATTAATTTATCTTCAAAAATCACTGTCATGAAAAACAAATTTAGTTAAACATATAAATAGTGAAACAGTTGAGGTAGATTTTCAAATTGAGTGGTGGAGGTACAGGGCATAGGAGTGCAAAACTTGATTTTTTTTTTTTACAGTGCACAGGAGTGTAAAACTTTTTTTTAAATTTTTTTGGTGTTTGAACACCTTTTTTATATTTTTTTTGGTTATGAACTTTTTTTTTTCCCTTGTACTTTCTGAGCATGCGCAGAAAAAAAAAAAACAGACATAAAATAACGGACAGTAACTGATCAGTTACTGTCCGTTATAAGTCCGTTACCAATAGACTTCAACGTTAAAAAAATAACGGACACTTGCTGTTCGTCAAGAATCCGTAATTTCAAACGGACAAAAAATCCTGCATGTAGGATTTTTTGTACGCGAATAAAAAACGGACTTCTGACGGATTGGGTGTAAACGGACACTAATGGACACAATATAAAAACCCATTGAAATGAATGGAAATTTTAACGGATTTCTGACGGTTCAGCTAGTGTCCGATGCTAAAATCTTGTAACGGACAATAGCAATGGACACTACTGATGGTCACCAACGGTAGTATGAAGGCCCCCTAAGTCTTTCCAGGCATGTGAAAAGCCTAACATGGTAAAGGTAGTACGGAACATCAATCAAGTCTTGCCATGAGGGAAGGGGGGGAGAGGAGATCGGAACAGGCAGGAAAACAAGGCAAAGAACAAATGACCAAATGAACATATGAACAGGCCTAAGAAACAAATAAGATCGGATCACTCCCAGCAACCCACAAAGCGGATGGCCTGCCATGCAAACCCATCTGCTACCAGGTATTAACCTTAAAAGTAATTAATTAGAGAGATAGATTAGAGAGATAGTGTATAGGTGTTCCAAGAATAATCAAGCAGAGTGTCCCCCCCCAAGAGATTTCAAGAATAAAATACTCATAGTTCCAGTAGTGGCCAAGGTATATAGACCACCAATGGGCATATGATGGGGGGAATGATGTTGCCCATAGCTCCCAATTTTTTCCTGAATCTGTCCAGGCTTCCACTATTGCATGCATAGATACGTTCATATTGATAATTCAATGACACCACCGAAATCAGCTCCGGCAGTGTCGGATAGGAAGTAGACTTTCATCTATGTACAATAAGTAGACGAAAAGCCCCGAGTACCTGGTATAGGACGATCCTATATCTGCTCGGCGTCATGTGGATGCCCAGCAGGAGGAGTGCCATTTCGAGTGTAGATCCCACCACTCCACCAGACAGGTTATTGAGCAATGAAAACACAGAAACCCAAAAGGGCTGAATGAGCGGATAGTGCCAGAACACATGGAACAGCAAGCCAACCTCTCCGCAGCCTTTCCAACAACAAGATAGACATGATGGGTAGAACTTAACTAGGTGTAGGGGAGGGTAATACCAGCGTAAGAGTAATTTGCTATATAGCTCCCAGTGTGAGGCACATACTGTAGATCGCTTAGCCCATCTAATCGCCTCCCGCCAGTAACCAGCCTCAAATCTACGGCCTAGATCGTCTTCCCAAAGGCACATATGTTTAGTCTTACGAAAGGTGCAATCCATATTCAAAGTTCAATACAGAATCTTAGTATCATAAGCAGCTGGGGAAGTCTGTGGGTGTAAGAGGTCGGCGGCTGGCAGCGACAAGCGCAGTTGAGCCGAGGTATGGTCAGACAGATATGAAACCAATCTAGCATAGGTATATGCCTCCTTTGCAGGTAGGTTATATGTCTCCTTTAACATGGAGAAGGGCGCTACGGTATCACCTCTGTAGAGGTCAGAAATATACTTTATCCCACAACTACGCCACGCATCTAAGAATAAATGTGGTATCTCGTGAGGGAGCGTCGTAAGAGGTAAATTCAATGTGACCCCAGGGGTATCACCATCCAGAATAGCACAAAAAGCATGCCACACCCCAATCGTAGCCTGTACAATCGGTGGAGCAGAGAGGGGAAAACGTTTACCAGGTCCTGACGCTAGCAGGAATCCCTCCCAATCGGCAATCTGGGCCATTTGAGCCTCCATATCTGGCCATAATTTATAATGGCTCGATGTAAACCAAAACTGAAGTTGACCTAAAGTTGTGGCTAAATAGTAATGGTACAGATTTGGTAAACCCATACCTCCATTGTCTCTTGCCTTAAAGAGTGTTTGTAAAGCTACTCTGGGCTTACAACCATTCCATATAAAGGTCATCACCTGTTTTTGGAAACTCAGGAAAATGGACTTGGGTATCGGAATCACTAAAGTTCTTAGATAGTAAAGTATCCTGGGAACATTTTATATAAAACGATTCTCCCCATCCAGCTCGAATTTAGTTAAAACATCAAGCTCTTTCTGTAGAGTAGCCAACAAACCTGGAAAGTTGGCTTTAACCAAATCTTTTGGGTTTGGGGTGAGCCGAATTCCCAGATAGGGTATAGATTGCGGGCACCATTGATATGTGTTTTTTGATATGGTGTATATTGGTTTGAGTCAGGCCAATTCCCAAGATCTGGGATTTGGATTCATTAACATTGTAGTATGATAGCACTCCAAAATCCATCAGGGTTTGGGATACAGTACGTAGCATGTTATCAGAATAAGAAAGGGACAGGATCACATCATCTGCGAATCAATTAATTCTATGGTCTGTCTGACCCAACTTGATACCAGTAAGGCCAGGATGTGACCTGATTGTTTCAGCTAAGAGCTCCATCATTAAAGAAAATATTAAAGGGACAGTGGGCACCCCTGTCTCGTGTCATTGGTAATAGAGAAGGGACGGGACAAGACTCCATTAACCAGCACTCGTGCGGATGGGCTAGAGTAGAGTGCAGAATTGCAGTAGCTATGGGGCCAGAGAAACCAAATTTATGTAAAAAAGATATCCCCAATGTACCCTATCGAACGCCTTATCAGCATCCAAGGACAGGAACAGAGAAGGCGCATGCCTGGCCCGGGCCGCCGCAACCAGAGTGATCACACGTCTCGTGCTGTCTGAGGCATGCCTCCCTTTAGTGAATCCCACCTGATCACCGCCTATCAATGTGGGCATGACATCGAGAAGTACCTTAGCAAACAACTTGACATCCACATTTAATAACGATATGGGCCGGTAGTTAGAGGGCAGGGAGGGGTCCTTGCCCAGTTTAGGCAACGTCACAATCGTTGCGGATAGTATCTCAAGGGGAAATTTTCCTGTCAACATTGCTAGATTAAACACGTCTGTAAGGTGAGTGAGAATAAGTGGCTTGAACAGCTTGTAATATTCTCCAGAAAACCCATCTGGACCAGGAGATTTATTGAGTTTCAAGCCATCTAAAGCCTTAGCCACTTCCTGAGTTGAAACAGAAACATTTAAAGACTGCAGCTGTGTATGGGTGATGGAAGGAAGGTGCAAGGAGCTTAGGAATCGATTAATACCAGAAGGCTGTGTGGTGTCCGGGTCTTCCCTCAGGTTATACAAGTCCTGATAATATTTACTGAATTCATCAGCAATATGCTGAGGGTGAAAGAGTTTTGCATTGGTCGATTTGCCGCCTTAACTCGTTGTGCCATTAATTTACTCTCTTTGTTGTATGACCGGTAATAAGAGGCTTTCAAGCGTTTGGAAGGTTTTTCAAAGTCCACCAGTAGGTGGGCGCTCAGGTCATCTCTAGTGTGATAATTTGGGGGAATTAGACTCAAAATGGCGGCTTTTCCTGGTCCGGACAGCGGTGGTTCATGGTACTGGGCGCCGGAAAGATAGCTTTCAGACGGTCCAAGTGTAAATAAAAGTGGCTTTATTCAACTTAACTGCAACATAACAAAACAACAAAAAACCTATGCCACAGTTAGGGCCTAACTCACTCCTTGAGCCCCTAACTGTACTGACTGTTACTCAGCTCCAGCAACAGTCCTCTGTGGACGCCAGCCCTCTGGGATAGAGCCTCTCTCTCTGTCCTAGCTGGTCCTCTCCTGTGGACGCCAGCCCTCTGGGACAGAGCCTCTCTCTCTGTCCTAGCTGGTCCACTCCTGTGGACGCCAGCCCTCTGGGACAGAGCCTCTCTCTCTGTCCTAGCTGGTCCACTCCTTCCTGCTTCCTGCAGGACACTCCAGCCCTCCTGGAGTTACGTGCCACCCCCCAAAGGCGTGGCTGAGAGCCTTTTCTGGTCTGGCCTGGGTCGCTCAACAACGCCCTCTGGCTCACATACTTACATACCCTCCCCCTCAGCTCACTACCCATGGGGTGAGCTATAATGGGACGAGACATCCTATGATGAAGTCCCTCTTCAACCAAGTATGCCTGTCCAGTATCTCTCCAGAAGTCCCAATCTGGCGGTCTCTTCTTCCAGATTCCAGTTACTTGACACTTCCGGTTTCTCATCACTTTAACTGCTACGCCAGGATCCTGGCCATTCTGTGCAAGTTTTTCTTCATCACCTTCACAATTCGCCATACAGGGGATCACATCATTTTCATCCCATTTCTCGCCATAGTCTTCAGCCATCCCATTGCATGACTTTGATCCCTTTAGTGAATAGCCGTAAGAATCTTCATCTTCACCTATCATGAATTCACAGGAGCTCAAAGACCAACTAACACGTACTTCATGCACATCAATGTCTTTAGAGTATAACTGTATCACGGGAACTTTTTCCGTAACCTTCATCTCAAAGCAAACTTTGCCATCACCATCAAGGCTTAGAAGTTTAGGAGACATAGGCTTTTTGCTCTCCTCTTTGTTTGAGATACACAAGCTCTGTACTGCAATATCTTCTCCTTCTGCACGAGGGCCATACCGTACGCCCTCACAAAATAGCTCACGCTGAACTACATTTTCTGGCCT
Organism: Leptodactylus fallax; assembly: GCA_947044405.1. Taxonomy (NCBI): domain Eukaryota; kingdom Metazoa; phylum Chordata; class Amphibia; order Anura; family Leptodactylidae; genus Leptodactylus; species Leptodactylus fallax. The sequence continues at coordinate 70,754 of CAMRHE010000294.1, read as the reverse complement.
GTCTTTAACAACTGTCACATCATTGGACAGGTCACTCATGTCTGTCTGACTTAATGATTCTCCTTTCTCTGCCACTATGCTGGCAGCTTTTTCCAATTCTAACGCCTTCTGTAGCGCACAAATCTCTGATTCCAGCTCCAGAACTTTCTTCACTGCGACATTTTTCTGTGCCGCTTCCATCTCAGTCTTTACTAGTGCACCTTGCAGCTCTGATTCTTTAGAGGTTAACAGGCTCTGCAGCGAATCCTTCTCAGCTTCTAGTGCTGACAGCTTTGAAGATAGGGCAGATGCCGTCTGTTCAGTATTGGATAGAGACTGCTGCAATCGATCCAATTCTTCTCTGTTAGATTCCACTTCGGTTTTTAATTGTGCTATCTGAACAGTGTGCTCTTCCAACTTTATTTCTTACTCGTGCTTCACGTGATCCATCTGAAACTCCAGCTGTTTCTTGATGCGTGCAACTTCCTCCTGCTGGTTCACTTGCACCTTTAGTTTAGCAACAAGCATTTTTAGATCTACAATCTCAGCAGACAAATTAGACAGGTTTCCCTCAAACTGAATCTTCATGTCTTCTATCTGGAGGTCCAATTCTCTCTTGGCCTTCAATTCAAGGGCCTCTGCTTCAGCCCTGTCACGTTCCTCTGCATATCTAGCAGAAAGAGTCTTCTCTTCACCAAGCAGCCGATCAAACTTTTTCTGCTTCCTTTCCAAATTTGACACCATCCGACGTTGATGATCAAGGTCTACACCTACATCTTCTAGTTCCTGCTGTAGTCTAATTTTCGTCTTCTCAAGTTTGTCATAAGCAGCAACCTTCTCCTCAAACCATTGATTTGTAGCTTCTAGCTCCTTTTGCAACTTTTCCTTTAGTTCTTCAAGAGAGTCCAAGGACCCAATACTATCCTCCATTTTTTTCTTCATATTAGTCGCCTGAGCCTGTAGTGTTGAAATCTGCTTTGTCAAATCTCTTTTTGCTATCTCCTCTTCCTCTAGTTGCTCAAGGAAACCATTTTTCTCATCTTCCATTTGTTTTAGTTTTGTACTAAGGTTAAGCTTCTGACGGGTTTCTTCTTGCAAAAGTTCCTGAGTGTCCTGAAGCTGAGATTCTAGTGTAGAAAATTCTTTGGAAAGTTTGATAAACTTGCCGTCTGCTTGAGAAAGAAGCCCTGTGACATTATACAATTCTTCGTCTTTATTTTGCACCAAAACAGACAACATCGCATTATCTTCACAAAATCCTGACAGCGCCCTCTCCAGGCTACATATTCTAGCTTTGAGTTCACTTTCTCTTTGTTTAGCAGTTTCAAGGTCATCTCTTAATTTTTCAATGACACTCTCTTTGGCAATAGAGTCTTGAACATGCTGCTCCTTTAAATCCTGCAATTGCTTCTCAAGCACTTGCTTTTGCTCTACACTCTGTATAACTTCCTTAGACAGAGCACATTTCATTTCTGCAAACTCCTTCTTAGTGACACAGTCCATTCCAGGCAAACCCAGTACCACATTTTCACTATGACTAGGATATGAACTCCTCATAGATTCAAGATCTTTCTTTAACTTCAGGTTCAACTTAAGGTTTTCTCTTTCTGATACCAAAAGTTGCCATTTCCAATCAGATATTTCATTCTCATACATGAACCTGATGGTTTTATTCTCATCTTGAAGCTGCTGCACCATAATATTTTCATCTTTGGTGCTTCCATGCACTCCATTATGAGACACACACTCAGCAGGGACATATTCCATCATAGAACAGAGGTGCTTTAGAAAAACTGAGTCACTCTCATGCAACACATTATCTTTACTTGCATTCCACATGATCTGTTCCGGGTTTTTTGTCTCTCTGCATTCAGACTGCTGCACTAATAAACCTGTGCATGACTTCTCTGTTTTTTTACAAGCTGAAATTCTCTTTTTCTTGCCCATGATTTACTAACAAGATTACACAATATTCCACAGCAACCTTGGGTTCAACCGGCAGCAACTTTTTGCTATCTTCTGCAGTCACCTGTATTCACACAGTTAACTTATGCGGCACTACAACAACCAGCATTTTCTTCTGTCTTCCACAGAAAACATCAACATGGCACCATAGCCTTTCACATAGACTGTTTGCAATATCCAACTTCAACACACATTGCATACTTTCTTGCCATCAGCAAACACTTCACAGACTTCTGTGCCACAGTATACACAAAGTCCATTCCCTGAATTCCTCTTCCAGAGTTTTACTTTCACCAGGTTTTACAAACACCTTGCTATGTTGCAATTCACTCACCCCCTCCTGGGCTTCTCAGTTGAAATCACCGATTTCTTCCAGCTGTAGGCCACAATGCACACTTAGCAGTACTGCAGTCACCAAACACTTGTCTTCCAGGACTTGCGTGGATCTCTTTATGCCCGCGTTCGTAGCACCATATGTGATAATTTGGGGGAATTAGACTCAAAATGGCGGCTGTTCCTGGTCCGGACAGCGGTGGTTCATGGTACTGGGCGCCGGAAAGATAGCTTTCAGACGGTCCAAGTGTAAATAAAAGTGGCTTTATTCAGCTTAACTGCAACATAACAAAACAACAAAAAACCTATGCCACAGTTAGGGCCTAACTCACTCCTTGAGCCCCTAACTGTCCTGACTGTTACTCAGCTCCAGCAACAGTCCTCTGTGGACGCCAGCCCTCTGGGACAGAGCCTCTCTCTCTGTCCTAGCTGGTCCACTCCAGTGGACGCCAGCCCTCTGGGACAGAGCCTCTCTCTCTGTCCTAGCTGGTCCACTCCTGTGGACGCCAGCCCTCTGGGACAGAGCCTCTCTCTCTGTCCTAGCTGGTCCACTCCAGTGGACGCCAGCCCTCTGGGACAGAGCCTCTCTCTCTGTCCTAGCTGGTCCACTCCTTCCTGCTTCCTGCAGGACACTCCAGCCCTCCTGGTGTTACGTGCCACCCCCCAAAGGCGTGGCTGAGAGCCTTTTCTGGTCTGGCCTGGGTCGCTCAACAGCGCCCTCTGGCTCACATATTTACACTAGATTTCTGCAAAGCAGCCAATAGGACGGGGCTAGGGGCAGCCTTATGTTGCTGTTCTAGAGTTGCAATAGAAGTAAGTAGCTCCTTCATCATTTACAATCTCTTGCGCTTGGTATGCAAGGTATGCTGTATCATTAGGCCCCTGACAAATGCCTTATGGGAATTCCAGAGGCAAAACTTATCATCTACTGAGGGAGAATTAATATTAAAAAATTCAGTAATGTCAGCAGTCAATTTCTCGGTTACCAATTTCAGGGACATAACATATGTATTGTTTCGCCATGACATGGGAGGAGCTGATGTACCATCTGAGAGAATGCTTAGTGTAATAGGCGCATGGTCCGACCACGTAATATTTCACAACATTGTACTCTAAGGAGCATATCAGTCTGGGCCAGGAACATGTCTATTCTTGGATTGGTGCCTAGCAGAATAATACGTATAATCCTTCTCGGAGGCATGTAAGCACCGCCATACATCATGAAGCTCCACCTGCCGGAGCCAAGGTCCTATTTGGTGAGGCTTATACTTGACGCGATAAGTGGAATCGGCAACAGCATCATGCACAATATTGAAATCACCGCACAAGAGAACCTGGCCCTGTGCACGCTTCCTAACTTTCTTCAATATCGAGTTCAAAAAGGATATTTGAGATGTGTTAGGGCAGTATATGTTTAAAATAGTAAAGGGGCAATTGTCAAGCAAACAAATAAGAACTACATAGCGGCCTTTAGGGTCTGAAATGACATGTATTAGCTGAAAGGACACCGTGTGTTTTACTGCTATGAGAACACCCGCAACCTTCTTGGTAGCATTGGAGCAAAAAACATGAGGAAACAGTTTGTGAGAAAACTTTGGTGGACGAGGGTCACAGAAATGCGTCTCCTGTATGCAAATTACATCTGCCGCAGATCTGAGAGCCTCCTTCCACAGCAATGAACGCTTAAAGGGACTGTTTAGGCCCCTCGCGTTAAGTGACAGAAATTTGATACCCATAAATATATTCAAGAGTTAACAACACAGACTGGTAGCATAGAGAGTAAAGTATGAGAGTGATACCAAAGACAAATCTATTAGGCCTAGAGGGGAAAAACTCGTTAATGACAGTGTTCAACATATAACTATTCAACAGTAAGAGAAAGAAAAATATTTTTACATGATCGGGCAGTGTAATACTGCGCAAACTTGGGGGGAAGTTTGCCATAAAATAGAAATTACAAAATGCACCACGAGTGACTCACAGTGTGTCCATTATGAGCTATTCACTCGGCGGAGGCGACAGATTTCCACGGAGGATCCAACTTGTAGGAATCAGGCCTTGACAGTTTCTGGATATCAGGCACAGGTGGTGGCAGGTTCCACTGGAGTAGCAGACTCTTCCCGGTGTCAAAGGTATTGAACGAATAGGTCACTCCATTTCTGATGACAAGAACTTTAGTAGGAAATCCCCACTTGTAAGGAACATTGTGTTGACGGAGGACCGCTGTAACAGGAGCAAGCTTTCTTCTGGCAGCAATGGTAGCCTGAGAAAGGTCTGCATATAGTTGAATTTCCTTGAACGGCTCAGGCAAAGATGATCTTTTCCTTGACTCAAACATGAGACGGTCTTTGACATGGTAGAAATGTATGTGGGCGAGGGTGTCCCTGGGAATATGATCAGGCATCCGCTTCGGCAAGCGGTGGGCCCTGTCCATGATCAGATCTGCATCAGAGCAGTGTGGCAGGGTCACTTTCAGTAATTGTTGCAGGAAAGGAATCAAATCCCTGGCAGCGACTTACTCTGGTATCCCACGAAACTTAACATTGTTCCGTCTATTTCTGTCTTCCATGTTGGCAAGTTTAAGTTTGACTGCCGCCTATTCTTCCTCAAGATCATTATGGGCATCCACTATGGTATTGTGTGCCACAGCAAATTCGCCCATTTTAGTCTCAACATGGTCAAGCCTGTTGCCAAGAGAGTCAACCATGTAGGAGACGGACGTAATCGCCTTAGTGATATATTTCTGGATAGTTCTATGCAAAGCTAGCATTATATCTTTCAAGAAGAACTCAGAAGCAGATTTGGTACCTGCAGAGATAGCCTGGAGCACATCCGAGTCGCATAGTCGCATCTTCTGTAGCTGGGCGAGATTCAAAGCAAAATGTGGTATCCCATCTCATCTTCTGCTTTACAGGGCTTTGCGTAGGGGTAATGCTGCCTGCCTGGGAGGATGCCACTGCAGGAGAGATTTCAGTTTGGCTGACAGGAGTTGGAGTGGGTGGTGATGGGGGTTGTAGTCCCCTCTTGTGAGATTGCTGCTGGCCCTCTGTACCCCTCCTCTGACTCTCCTGGGAGTCATTACTATCGGTAGAGGGCCCCAGGTATGGTGGGGTGAGCTGGTGGGACTTCTCACCTTAAGCGCCATCATATTCAGCGCGAGAGCTGCCTGTCACCTGCTGTAGTGGTAGAATGGGGGATTTACCAGCACCATCTTGGGCCAAGGGCGGTGCAGCAAAGAAGTCCGTTAGCCACTTTGGGGGGCCTTTCTTCCCCTGTTTCGCCATTTCCCCGCAACCTAGGGGAGCAGAGGATTTCCCCATGTGCAATCTGCCAGGTATCGTCGGCGCCAAGTTGCCGCTGTGAGCTGCGGTAGTGAGGCCTCGGAACTCTACAGAGCGGTGGCCATCTAGAACTGTGTCAAGCCACGCCCCCCGTCAGAACAGATTTTGTTGGAATAGTTTTCAGGTGTCATGTCTCATTTGCAGAGCTCCAAAAATACCAGTACATTCCAAAAGTGACCCAACCTTGGAAGCTACACCCCTCAAGGAATTTATCAAGGGGTATAGTGAGCATTCTTACTCCATAGCTGTTTCACAGATATTATTAACATTGGGACCAAAAAATTACCAAAACGTCACTTTATCTCCAAATTTTTAATTTTCAGAAGGGGTTAAAGGAGAAAAATCAACAGTTTTCTAGTGCCATGTCATATTTGCAGAGCCCTTAAAGTACCAGTACAAGGGAACCCCAAAAAAGTGACGCCATTTTAGAAACTACATCCCTCACAGCATTTATCAAAGGATATAATGAGCATTTTGACCCAAGAGATGATTTTCAAAAAGAAATGTGCAGTGAATGATGCAAAATGAAAATTGAAATGTTCCCAGATATATGCTATTGCAGTGCCCGATATTGCTGGAGATATACAACAGCCAGCTTTGTTTCTATATTTGCTGGATTGACTGCAGTTCACATTTATGACACTAGATGTAGCTGTTTTTACTAAATTTGTATCTGTAGACACTCTGTATCTTTGTTGTTTTTATGCTGGTTGATATACACATCCTGTGTTTTGTTAGTGTGTGTGCTGAACTAGATCTGTTATTCACCATGTGAGGTGATCTTCTCTTACTGCACTCATGTTTCACTAAAGTTTTCTTCCTGTTATATACAACTATCTATCTGGTTTTGACTCTGCCACATCCAGCAATCACACTCTGCAACAGATATGTCATGCAGTTCCCAGCTATTTCTATACAAGAAATATGGGGAAAATCTGTTTCATATAAAATCCCCTCAAAAGACAAAGGGAACACTCCCTCCATCTGGAAAAAGAAAGTTTAATCTCCAAAGGTAACAAGGCGTCTTCTATGTAAGGACTGTGAATCTGTGGAATAGCCTACACCAGGAGTTGGTGCTATACTGTAAGGTCTGTGAATCTGTGGAATAGCCTACGCCAGGAGCTGGTCATCGCAGCAACAAATGACTGCTTCAAAAATGGCCTAGATACCTTTTCTGAGCAAAATAGCATTGATGCTTATGGAAATGTATAGAATACTTATTTCCTTCATTCATGCCCTTTCCCACCCCCTGGTTGAAATTGATGGATATATGTTTTTTTTCTTCAACCGTACTATGTTATTGTCATTAAAAACTATGTTAAACAAACTGTGGACAGATCAAACTGCTTAGTTTCATAGTTTGCAAAACAGACTTAGACAAAATTAGATTATTGACGATGAAAGGGTTAACACTGTCCTTTGTCTCTCTCTATATTATTGCTGCAGTCAGGTTCACACAGCACAGATATTCTCCCTCAGTCCTATTTATGACTTCTGTCACTAATGAGCCTGTGATTGATTAAATCTGACTAAACAGCGTTCTATTTCTCCTAATTCCTAGCTGCATTGCAAGCTATGCAGCAGTCAGTGCTCCGTATCATGCAGTGATGAATAACACATCCATCCCCTACTTCCACCATCACTGATATGCCTCATGTTCCAGCCCACGGAACCTTACATATATAATACTGTATTATATCAGCACTGAAAAACTGAACAATTCGGAATATTTGGGTCAAACCCAGTTTGTGATGAATCGGTTTGCCCATCTCTAAAACTAAATATTTATATATGGATTTTTGTACTTACCATAAAATTCCTTTCTCACTGTATTCATTGGGGGACACAGTACCATGGGTATAGGCTCGGCCACTAGGAGGCTGACAATAGGAAATAAGAAAGTGTTGGCTCCGCCCAAGTGGGCGATACGCTCTCTACAGACAGGAAGTTAATCAGTAGGAGAAGACAAAGTGCGGAGCAAGCACTAATACATCCTGAGCACAAGAAGAGAACCAAAGGAGAACAGTTAAGATCACAAAAAGCAGAGGGCGGGATCAGTGTCCCCCAATGAATACAACGAGAAAGGGATTTAACGGTAAGTACAAAAATCCAATTTTCTCGTTTATATCATCGGGGGACACAGTACCATGGGACATCCTATAGCAGTCCTAGAGGGTGGGAAGAGAAAACGCCCTGCAGCCAACAAACAGCACAAGAGTCGGATCGGCCGAAACCTCAGACAAGGAGGAGGAAGCCTGTTCTGTACTGACAGGGCCTGGCGAAGATACTGGCTCCAGGCCAGAGAACAGCAACGTTAGATTGCCACCATCAGCAATCATGATTGCCCAAAGAATGAGGAGCCCAACTGGGACTTACAGGATAAAATGTAGAACCTGCTAGGACCTGCAAATGTCCTAAGATAGTAGCCAGGGCCCTCAAGAGATGGATGTCCCGATGGTTGCTGAATCCATGCAAAGACCATCAATAAAGGAACAAGAAGCTGGAGTAGCGAGAGGGTTGAGACGCAAGCCAGAGAAACGGAATTGCCTGCAGCAGATACTGCCTGAGAAAAAAAGAAGGAAGGAGGAGGAAGAGTGAGCGAATTTAAGCATGCTGCAGAAAAGAACAAGTTGAGTAGATCCTAAGAAAAAAAGCAAAAATAAAGGCAGATTAGATGGACCAAGTGGATATCTACTGCCATCAAGCTATTAAGGTTCCATATCACCCAACTTTCGGAGAAGGGGGAGGGGGCTGGAGAGCTCCCTAGCCCTGAGAAGGGGCAGAGAGAGATAGCTCTATCCAATAGCTAGACAACCTAGTCTCCCACTGAAGAGTGATAATTGCAGAGGGAACGCAATGGGGGTTAAGTAGTTAGCAAGGACCTCCGGACTTAGCTGGGTTGCAAGCTCCACAGAGGTTTGCAATAGGAGACCTTTAGCGAAAAATCAGCTCTGTCAGAGAAGGGGCAAGAGATCCTGAAGGGTGCAGAAGGTCAGGAGAATGCCTATAAGGTAGCCAAGATGGCCCCAAATAGGATAGAGTTAAAAGAATAGCAGAAGGCCAGTCATTCCTGTGGAAGGCAGCCTGGGACTGGCTCCACTAAGAGAGACCACCCAGGAAGTGGTATTTAAAGATGGACAAGGGAATGGCTATAAGCTGTCGGAGTCCAAGTGGGAAGAGCAGAAATTTTCCAGAGAAGCAGAGGCCCCCTAATTGTAAGAGGCAAGGGGAGAATCCTGACTGTGAAAAACAAGAGTCCCCCCAGAGGAGCCTTGATGTGCTGGGGAAAAAAAAGGAGGAACATCCTTCCTAGGACCCACAAGTCAGAACCAGCTTGGGCCAGGAGGAACTGGTATGATGTGGGAGACATGGGAGATGTGGGAGAAACAGCTACCATCAATCTCATGAGGCAGGGCACCCTGTTGGGGTCTGACCATAGGAGTACTACACACCAGTAAAGAGGAAGTGTAGCATAAGGAGGGCTGCAATAGGTCATGAGTCCATGACAAGCTCACAAACTGCAAGGGTCCTAGCCGGAGACTACCAGGAAGCCACAACGAAGTGGATTATTCCACAATAACACAGTAGGATGCTGTGGAACTCTGATGGTCCCATCCTGTGACTAAAAGGAAGATGAAAGACAGAAGCACTCAAAACAAAGAAGACTGTGAATGGAGGGAGGCTGAGGGCCTGGATGACTGCCTACGGTAAGGCATGTGAGAAGGGGACAGCTGGACAGAACCTGACGTCTGACCCAGACAGGAGCATAACTGAACCAAGGTCATGTAAAGAGCTCATTAGATCCATCCCTGCAAGAGGGGATGCCAGGATGGTTCGGAGAGGCCCCACAGTGGCAGGAAGAAGATGACTAAACAAGGCAGGTCAATTCAGATGAAGTACTGCTGCAAGTGCCTGTCCAGACTACCTAAACATTGCTCAAGAACGACAAGAGTAGATGAAGGAGCCAATTGCAACCTCTGGACTAGCAACCCCTAGTTCACAAGACCAGTGGTCTAATCCTTGAGCTAAGGTCAGGCACTAGTAGGTCACTAAGGTCTGCATAGAGAAAAACCTGTGATAACAAAGTACTGGAAAGCTCCCCAGGGTAACCTAGATAGCCAGGAGGTGTCAGGAACTGATGGCCCGCTTCAGGCAGCCTAATGAATATACGCAATTACTGAGCAGAAATAGAAAAGGAGGGCCCATTCACCATTTTGCTTATTCTTGTTGTTTCTCTCCTCTCTTGTATCTTGTTCAAACGAGGCTCCAAGTGTCAGACCAGGAGTGTCTTGAAGTTAGAAGTTAGATATTCAGCCGTACACCATGCTAGCACTCTATGCCAGCTCAGGCATGGATTAGTGTGGTCCATTAAGTCTCTCAGAATGTTACACTGGCACAGTTCACTGTAACAGGAATCCTGCATGTCTGGAAGGTAGTTCGCTCGAACTCAGGGCCAGTGTTGGAGGGGCTCCCTAGGGAGGCAGACTAGCTTTTCTTTGTCAGAAGTCGTCTTGTGAGAAGGTGGCCAAGAGGGAGGCAAATGGGACTCTAATAGAGAACCATATCCAGTCCTTCCAGGGTACTTACACCTTGCCCTAGGGACAAAGGGGGAGGGAACAGAAGGAACACTAATCAGAGCTCTAACCTGCAGCAGGGGTCAAAGGGGGCTGTAGCACACAAGAAGCTATTCTGAGAGAGGGGATGCCAGAGAAGCAGCTTCATGTAAAAGACATAGTGCTAAATCGTTAGGACCCCATCACTGCATGCCATCGTGTCTTGGACTGAGCAACATTATTGCTCTAAGAGAGGGGCTACGTAGGCCAAGGTGCTAGGCCAGAGTCACACCTGTAGTGGGGGAAGCATCTCAGTCCAGACTAAACCCACTAGCGCCTAAGCTACTGCAAGGGTAGTGGAGGGCTCAGAGTCACTGGAATAGAATGAGGTGCTAATTCCAGAGGGCTGCTCCTCAGTTCCAGGCACCAATGAGAAGATGGTCACTCTATTGCCAAGGGCCAGTAACTAAATTGCCTGGAGGAGGCAGCAGGCTGAATATGGGAAATATGATTATTATTATTATTGTTTATATATATAGCACCATTAATTCCATGGTGATATACATTTGAGGATTTACATACGGTACAGAGGATGTACAAAACAGATTATACTAACAGTGACTAACTGGGACAGTGGGATAGAGGGCCCTGCCCACAAGGGCTTACAATCTATGAGGGAAGAGGGATAGATACAGAAGGTGGGGTAGAGGCTGTTCAGGTGGTGGTGTGGTGACAGTAGCGTTATTGGAGGTTGTAGGCCTTCCTGAATAGGTGAGTTTTCAGGGCCTTCTTGAAGCTTGTGATTGTGGGGGGTCAGTCTTATGTGTCTTGGTAATGAGTTCCAGAGAATGGGGGATGCATGGGAGAAGTCTTGGAGACGTTTGTGTGAAGAGCGGATATGAGCAGAGCAGAGTAGGAGGTCTTTGGAGGATCGGAGGTTACGTGCGGGCAGGAAGCGGGAAATTAGGTCGGAGATATATGGAGGGGACAGGTTGTGCATGGCTTTGTATGTCAGCATTAGTAATTTGAACTCTATTCGCTGGGCAATGGGTAGCCAGTGAAGGGATTGGCAGAGAGGGGCGGCCAATGAAGAATGGGGGAGAGGTGTATTAGGCGAGCAGCACAATTTAAGGTGTACTGGAGGGGGGGCGAGGGTGTTAGCTGGGAGGCCATGGAGAAGGGTGTTACAGTAGTCTAAGCGAGAGATTATGAGGGAGTGGACTAGCATCTTTGTAGTTTCAAGGGTGAGGAACGAACAGATTCGATGGATGTTCTTGAGTTGGAGGAGGCAGGAGGTGTTGAGGGTCTGAATATGCGGCTTGAAGGATAGGTCAGAGTCTAAGGTTATCCCAAGGCAGCGGGCTTGTGGGACTGGGGTGAGAGTGGTTCCATTAATTTTGATAGATGGTTTAGGTAGGGGTGTCGTGCGTTGAGGGGTGAAGATTATGAACTCCATTTTCTCCATGTTGAGTTTGAGAAAGCAGGAGGAGAGAAAGGAGGCTATGGCTGCTAGACATTCTGGGACTCTGGACAACAGGGAGGTAATGTCTGGTCCAGAGAGATATATTTGGGTGTCGTCAGCATAGCAATGGTAATGGAAACCATGGGATTCTATGAGTTGGCCAAGGCCTAGGGTGTAGATAGAACAGGAGGGGTCCTAGAACGGAGCCTTGGAGGACACCTACAGAAAGAGGGCGTGGCAGGGAGGTGGCGTGTGAGTGGGAGAAGCTGAATGTGCGGTTGTTGAGGTATGAGGACATCCAGGAATGGGCCAGGTCTGAGATGCCAAGGGATGAGAGAGTTTCTAGCAGGAGGGAATGGTCGACTGTGTCAAAGGCAGAGGAGAGGTCGAGGAGGAGGAGGACAGAATAGTGATGCTTGGCTTTGGCAGTTAGAAGGTCATTAGTGACCTTGGTTAGAGCAGTTTCTGTGGAGTGATGGGGTCTGAAGCCTGACTGTAGTCTGTCAAAGAGCATATTTGACGAGAGATAGGAGGACAGTTCGGAGTGGACGTGTTGCTCCAGCAATTTTGAGGCATATGGGAGCAGTGAGATGGGGCAATAGTTGGCTGGAGAGGATGGGTCCAGGGAGGGTTTCTTAAGTATAGGTGTGACAGTAGCATGTTTGAAGGCGGAAGAGAAGGATCCATTGGTTAGGGATAGGTTGAAGAGATGGGTTAGGGCAGGAGTAATGTCTTCAGAGAGTTTGGGGATGAGATGTGACTGGATTGGGACGAGTGGACTGGAGGTGAGGTGGGATTTAGAGATTAGTGTGGAGAGCTTTTCATCAGTGATGGTGGAGAAACAGGTTAAACATGAAGAGCACCGAGCAGTTGGATAGAGTGGTTGTTGGGGGTGTAGGGTGAGACTGTCTCTGATGGTGTCAATTTTGCTTTTGAAATAAGAGGCAAAGTCGTCGGCTGTGATAAGTGATGTCAGAGGGGGCACAGGAGGACGGAGAAGGGAGTTGAAGGTAGTGAATAGCTGTTATATGTTTCCCCCTGCAGTGTTCAAGTCTAGACTTGGTTCAGCCCTGGCCTATCACAGGCCACTGGGCAGGGGTTGTGAGGAGATATAATCTCCCCGGCGACGGTTGAAAGTCAGTTCAGTGCATGAAGCAAACCAGACTAGGTGTGCAGAGCTGACCTGCCACCAGACTCTGGACTGAAGGCCAACCGCCGCTCTCACAGCCTCAGGAGGGATATCATCAGCCCCAGGCTCATCTGAAGACAGCCCAGAGCAAGGGAGTAAAGATTTCTAAGTGGCTGGACTTATTCGGTGTCGTTCCAGGAGGAGCAGGAGAGGACCCTGACAGGAGAGTCATATTCGGGCCTAGTCTACAGGTAACCAGATCCCTGTCAGGACTCCCTGTAACTCCATCCCCAGAGTACTGGCTGGGAGAGGCACAGAGGAGGAGTAGAGAAGGCCATACTGTGGAGCCTATACTATCTTTGGGCAACCTCCTAGAACCAAGGCTGGGGGTTGGACACTGTAGAACTACTACCCCCATCTGGAAGCTGCTGTTGTCCCTTTGTTCCAGTTGCCTAAATAAACGGCTGTTTGGTTTACCTGCAACGCTGACCCCTGAGTCGTGCCTGCATTACCATCAGGGCTCTTCCGACCAACACCACACCGACTCAGGTAGGAGAGGTCCCCCTCTTCAACTGGAAGTGCCCCGGGGGAAAGAACTACTACCACCACCATCTGGTAGTGCTGCAGGACCCCCTTGACTTTGTCTGGCCTAGGAGTGGGACTGGAGCCATTTGGGAGCGTGCTCGGCCTGCTAGGTGGCACAGCATCCGCCACTACTACTCCCATCCTCTGGTCTCATCCGACTGGGTTGCAGCAAGTGCATTCTTAAATGTGAGAACTGCCTCTTTATACCTAAGGAAGGCCTCCTGGGAGTGGCTTTTCTTCCAGAGGCGTTCTGCAACCCGTGAGGCACATCTCAGTTTTTTAGTCAGGTCAGTGTGCCAGGGTTCCCTATTGATCAGCCGGGTTCTGGTGTTAGTGAGAGGGGCCACAGAGTCAAGGAGTGCAGTGATGGTGGTATTGTAGAAGTCAGTGGCGGTATCTGCTTCCTGGAGTGAGCATATGTCAGCAAGCGGTCGGAGAGAGTCTGAGAGCGTGCGGATGTCAAGGCGATTAAGGTTCCTGCGGGGGCGTGTTGGTTTAGGGGTTGGGGGGTCTATTACAGAGGTGAGGGCTGAGAATGTCAGCAGGTTGTGGTCAGAGAGCGTAATGGATGATGTATGATGTAATGGATATATCTGTGGCAGAGCTAGACAGGGAGGAGGGGCCACTGTAGCAAGGAAAGGGCTGTACTGGGAGTACAGATGGGCAGAACACCATCCGTTAGATCAACCTCCTCAAGAAGGCATAAGGCCACCCATAGCAGGAGTGGGAAACCCGCCCAGAAATGCCTGATGTGCACTGGTCAGAGCAGTAAGGAGAAGCCCCGTCCAACCCCCTAAAAAGCCTGCTCAGAATTTGTCTTGAGCTGGAAAGGAAGGCCCCTCCCACCCTCACAAAAGCCTGCTCCCACTCTGACAGAGGGGAGAGAAAAACAGCCCCTAGAGGCAGGCGAAAAATCCTGTACTGCAGGGAAAATATGGCACTTCACTAGATGGAGGCAGGGCTAAATGCGGCCTAGGCCTGGCAGAAGCCTGGGATTAAATTAGTTCAACCATGCTACAGCAGGGAGGACCCTGGAGCTGAGGGTACCTGAGAAAGAAGAATGGGTGGGAAGGGCCTGGGAGCTTCACCCTCATTGCAGAGATGCCCAGGGACACCCCAGAAGTGACTCAACATTATACTACAGAAGTGACTCAGTAAGGGAACCTACCAGGGGAACATGGCTGGGACTAACATGAATGGGTGCTGTACAGCAGCATGTGGGAGCTTGGAGGAACACAGTACTGCAGAAAGCTGTGTACTTGGAGGGACATTAGGTGGCAAGCATCAGGAAGATGGGGCCACTGGAGATGAGGCCTAGCAGGGAGAAGCTTACTCACCCTCGGATGTCTTTGGGTGCTCGCGGGATCACCCCTTCGGTAAACTCACACTGAAAAATGGGATTACCAGCACTGCAGCTATGGCTGCAGACAAGTAGGGGGCCTGGATGACCGTCAGTGAGGAGAGACACTGGCCTGTGCAGGGAAACCCTAGCTGCCGACTCCTAGCACCCACAGAGGGCTACAACTAATGTGGTAGTGCACACTGAGGACTCCCTTGTAATCTGAAAGATAAAAAAAAAAAATAAAACTAAAATAATAAAAAAACAGTAGGCCTGCAAGCAAGACATGTCTGGCTCCTATGGACCCTAGGCTAAAACTGATTAATTTCCTGTCTGTGGAGAAGGTATAGCCCACTTGGGCAGAGCCAACATTTCTTATTTCCTAGTGTTAGCCTTCTAGTGGCTGGGCCTATACCCATGGTACGGTGTCAGCAGTTTGTTCATGCTGCATATAAAATCAAGACTTCACCGCAGATTCCACTTAAAATCGGCGTAGAGGAAGGTACTGCAAGGAGGACTTTTCTCTCGCCAGTTTTAGTATAAAATCGACGGAAACCGGACGGAACCCAGCAGACCCCATTTAAGTCTATGGGGTCTGCGGGTTTTCACATGTAACCACTTTTTAAGCGGACAGGGTTTCTGTCTTTTGGTCCCCATGCGGTCCCAAAGGATGGAAACCTGAACGCCAGTTTTAGATCATTACTTATAGGAAATTTTACAGCCTGTTTTCTATTAAAAGTTTGGTAGATTAATAAAGTATATTACAAAAATGTTCAACACACACCCTCTGACACAATAGTGAAAAAAAAAAAAAAAATGAATGAAATGGAAGTTGCGCTATAACCACTTTTTATATAGTTTAACCACAAGATGGCAGTGTGTAACTGTCTAACAGTTTTCTTCCCTATGCTGCAACCTATCTTTTCACATAGCTTAATAAATCCACTCATCTACAGTTGCTATATATTCTATGTACTACATTTTACTTTAACCTCTTCCTGCCGCAGGCATTTTTGAATTTTCAACCTTCCCAACCCATAACTTTTTTATTTTTCCGTTCACAGAGCCATATGAGGGCTGAATGTTTGCAGGACAACTTGTACCTCATTATGGTGCCATTTAATATTTTGTACGATGTACTGAGAAGCAGAAAAAAATTCAGAATAGGGTAGAATTGGAGAAAAACTGCGTTTGTGCAACTTTCTTACGGGTTTTGTTTGTAGACCAGGTGTTTTTGGACACAGGAATACCTAATGTGTATGTGCTTCACTTTTTTGTTGTAGGGAAAACGGGGTGATTACAATTTTTAATTCTTTGTTTTTATATATATACCGTGTTTCTCTGAAAATAAGACAGGGTCTTATATTATTTTTTGCTCTGAAAAAAGGGCTAGGGCTTATTTTCAGGGTAGGTCTTAATTTTTTTCCGTGAAGAACAATCACACATTTGATCGCTTTTTAATTCAACTTTTATCAGACATGAAACAGCGAAAAAACTGCAGTTCGGCACTTTTGATCTTTTTTTTTTTTTTGCTACGGCATTCACTATAGAGGTAAAATATTTTTATAAGTCTGTAGACCGGGAGTTTTTGGACACAGGGATACCTAATGTGTATGTGTTTCAAAGTAATATTTTATTTTTATATGTATTCTAGTGAAGGGGGGGGGGGCTTGAACTTATTATTTTGTGTTTTTAATATTTTTTACCTTTTTTTTTTTTTTTTTTTTTTTTTTTAACCCCTCCTAGGGGAGCTTGAACCTGCAAGATTATCTACATTACTATTG
This sequence comes from Leptodactylus fallax, assembly GCA_947044405.1. Taxonomy (NCBI): domain Eukaryota; kingdom Metazoa; phylum Chordata; class Amphibia; order Anura; family Leptodactylidae; genus Leptodactylus; species Leptodactylus fallax. The sequence goes on along the minus strand of CAMRHE010000294.1, from coordinate 54,284 downwards.
AGGCAATAGTAATATTCCTATGACAGGCCTGGGAGCCTTCATAAGGCTCCCGGCTGTCAAAGGAACAGGTCGGCTCCTGCGATCTCACCCGCGGGAGCCGGCCTGCAACTTCAGAGGTTGCCTTTGAAGTTGGGGGGTCGATTTGGAGGGGGGGGTCACGGACTGGCACACTCAACAATGCCCGCGATCAGCGGACTCTGATCGCAGGCATTAACTGCGGGTTTCCACTGTACAAGGAGACCCGGTATAGCAGCTATACGGGGTGGGGACCAGCCGTGGGGACTGCGGGGGGGAGGGGGGGAAGCGCGGAGGTCACGCAATGCCTGCGGTCAGAGGCAGCTATGATAGCCGCTCTGCAGCAGAGCGGCCACCATCTTTAAGGACCCGGCATCCGCTGTAATCGCACGGCAGATGTCGGGACGGAGTTAAATTAGCTAGGGCTTATTTTTGGAGTAGGGCTTATATTTCAAGCCTACTCCAAAAATAATTGACATCATAGGTAGACCTCAACTATGAGAGACAAAATGAGAAAACAAATCCAGAAAATCACATTGTCTGATTTTTAAAGAATTTATTATCAAATTATGGTGGAAAATAAGTATTTGGTCAATAACAAAAGTTCATCTCAATACTTTGTTATATATCCTTTGTTGGCAATGACAGAGGTCAAACGTTTTCTGTAAGTCTTCACAAGGTTGGCACACACTGTTGCTGGTATGTTGGACCATTCCTCCATGCAGATCTCCTCTAGAGCAGTGATGTTTTGGGGCTGTCGCTGGGCAACACAGACTTTCAACTCCCTCCAAAGGTTTTCTATGGGGTTGAGATCTGGAGACTGGCTAGGCCACTCCAGGACCTTGAAATGCTTCTTACGAAGCCGCTCCTTCGTTGCCCTGGCGGTGTTCTTGGGATCATTGTCATGCTGAAAGACCCAGCCACGTTTCATCTTCAATGCCCATGCAGATGGAAGGAGGTTTGCACTCAAAATCTCACAATACATGGCCCCATTTATTCTTTCATGTACACGGATCAGTCGTCCTGGTCCCTTTGCAGAGAAACAGCCCCAAAGCATGATGTTGCCACCCCCATGCTTCACAGTAGGTATGGTGTTCTTTGGATGCAACTCAGCATTCACTCTCCTCCAAACACCACGAGTTGTGTTTCTACCAAACAGTTCTACTTTGGTTTCATCTGACCATATGACATTCTCCCAATACTCTTCTGGAACATCCAAGTGCTCTCTAGCAAACTTCAGACGGTCCCGGATATGTACTGGCTTAAACAGGGACACGTCTGGCACTGCAGGATCTGAGTCCCTGGCGACGTATTGTGTTACTGACAGTAGCCTTTGTTACGTTAGTCCCAGCTTTCTGCAGGTCATTCACTAGGTCCCCCCGTGTAGTTCTGGGATTTTTGCTTACCGTTCTTGTGATTATTTTGACCCCACTGGGTGAGATCTTGCGTGGAGCCCCTGATCGAGGGAAATTATCAGTGGTCTTGTATGTCTTCCATTTTCTAATTATTGCTCCCACAGTTGATTTCTTCACACCAAGCTGCTTGCCTATTGCAGATTCAGTCTTCCCAGCCTGGTGCAGGTCTACAATTTTGTTTCTGGTGTCCTTCCACAGCTCTTTGGTCTTCACCATAGTGGAGTTTGGAGTGTGACTGTTTGAGGTTGTGGACAGGTGTCTTTTATACTGATAACAATGTCAAACAAGAGCCATTACTACAGGTAATGAGTGGAGGACAGAAGAGCCTCTTAAAGAAGAAATTACAGGTCTGTGAGAGCCAGAAATCTTGCTTGTTTGTAGGTGACCAAATACTTATTTTTTACCATAATTTGCAAATAAATTCTTAAAAAAATCAGAAATTGTGATTTTCTAGATATGTTTCCTCATTTTGTTTCTCATAGTTGAGGTCTACCTATGATGTCAATTACAGGCCGACCTCATCTTTTTAAGTGAGAGAACTTGCACAATTGGTGGCTGACTAAATACTTTTTTTCCCCACTGTATATATTAACTTTTCTATACTGTAATTATGCTCTACAGTGGCTCCCACACAGTATAATATTCCCCACAGTGACCCCACACAGTATAATATGCTACACAGTGACCCCCACACAGTATTATATGCTTCACAATTGCCCCCACACAGTATAAAATGTTTCCGAGCCCTCCTAGAGCTGCTTCAGGTGAACCCCACGAAATTCGCTGAATATTTGTGAGGTTCGGCCCTCCGCTTCGGTGCTATTATTATACTCTGGGGTCTCCTAGAGTATAATAAGTAGAGTCCCAGGGGAAGTGAATAAAAATAACAAACACTTATACTCACTTTGCCTCACCTCTCCTGGGCATCCTCACTGGCTCTATTCAGCATCTTCTTTGGTCCTCTTCTTCTTGTGACTGAGGTGACACACCCCAGACATCACTTCTGGGGTCTTTGATTGGGTCTCAGTGGTTACGTGGGGTGCACTGACATTATTATGTGTCACCTCAGTCACAGGCCAGAAGGGCACCGGAGAGGATGCTGAGGATTGTCAGAAGCCCAAGAGAGGTGAGTATAAGTATTTCTTATTTATAGTCTCCTCCCCAGGGCAGGCATTTATTGGAAAAGGGCCCAGCAACATTCTGGGCCCCTTTCCATTAATAATATGCATAGTGGTCGAGGAACCAGGCTTTCCCCGATCGCTATCATGTGATCTGGGGCCCCAGCCATCTCTAGCTGGACGCGGGCCCCATACCCCTCCGATAATTATGCCCCTGACAGTATCATCTTTGAATGACTTCCCCCATTCTTGCAGTCCTGTTCACACCCACTGCAGGGAGTGACTGCAGTGAAATTTGAATGGTCATGCATGAGCCCTGCTGTTCCATTCAATGTCTATTAAATTGAGATAGCAGACTCGGCTATGTCTGTCCATGTCAGCAGAGCACAAGTGCGACCACTTCTATTAAACATCCTCGGAATAAGTAGCACAGGACTGCTGTTTTAGTGATTGGTGGGGTTCCTGTCATATTTTCATATATTTATCACCTATTGTATAGCTGTAACATCCTTGCCCGTCTGGGCTTTGGCACCATCCTCCAGCCGCATACTGCGGTGCAGGAGGCGTGTCCAGCTGTGATTCCTTCCTTTGGGTTCTTCTGGTATTGTCTGAACATTGTCCTATTCCCTCACCTCTGTAATTGATTTTCTACCACACCCATCTCCTTTACTTTGGTTTCCCTCTGCTCCTCTAATAGTTAATTTTAGCCTTACCTGTGTGATTGAAAGCCTATCTTCCTATCAAGTCTGGGGCGTGTTCTTCCTTCCTATTTATTGTTTGCTCACTTTCACATTGGCGCTTGCTATTGCCTTGTGCGTGCTGGCTATTTACTCTTGCTGTTTTGTTACCTGTATTCATATTCCTGACCTCTGGCTTACCTTTGACTATTCTCTCGGATTTCGATTGCTCGACTGTTACTGACCCCTTGGCTAGCTGACCTCCCTTTTGTTGTTGTTTGTCTTGTCTGCGTTCTGTGTCTTCACTTATATACACACGTGGACAAAATTGTTGGTGCCCCTCATTTAATGAAACAAAAACCCACAATGGTCACAGAAATAACTTGAATCTGACAAAAGTAATAATATATAAAAATTCTATGAAAATGAACAAATGAAAGTCAGACATTGCTTTTCAACCATGCTTCAACAGAATTTTTTTTAAAAAAGAAAACTCATGAAACAGGCCTGGACAGAAATGATGGTACCCTTAACTTAATATTTTGTTGCACAACCTTTTGAGGCAATCACTGCAATCAAATGATTCCTGTAACTGTCAATGAGACTTCTGCACCTCTCAACAGGTATTTTGGCCTACTCCTCATGAGCAAACTGCTCCAGTTGTCTTGGGTTTAAAGGGTACCTTTTCCAGATGGCATGTTTCAGCTCCTTCCAAAGATGCTCAATAGGATTTAGGTCAGGGCTCATAGAAGGCCTCTTCAGAATAGCCATTCTTGGGTGTTTTTAGCTGTGTGTTTTGGGTGTGTTGCAAGACCCATGACCTGCGACTGAGACCAAGCTTTCTGACACTGGGCAGCACATTTCTCTCTAGAGTCCCTTGATAGTCTTGAGATTTCATTGTACCCCGCACAGATTCAAGACACCCTGTGCCAGATGAAGCAAAGCAGCTCCAGAACATAACAGAGCCTCCTCCATGTTTCACAGTAGGGACAGTGTTCTTTTCAAGATATGTTTCATTTTTCCGTCTGTGAACATAGAGCTGATGTGCCTTGCCAAAAATTTCGATTTATGTTTCATCTGTTCATAGGATATTCTCCCAGAAGCTTTGTGGCTTGTCAACATGTTGTTTGTCAAATTCCAGTCTGGCTTTTTTATGATTTGTTTTCAACAATGGTGTCCTCCTTGGTCATCTCCCATGATATCCACTTTGGCTCAAACAACGATGGATGGTGCGATCTGACACTGATGTTCCTTGAGCATGAAGTTCACCTTTAATCCCTTTAGAATTTTTTTCTGGGCTCTTTTGTTACCATTCGTATTATCCTTCTCTTTGATTAGTCATCAATTTTCCTCCTGCGGCCAGGTCCAGGGAGGTTGGCTACAGTCCCATGGATATTAAATTTCTGAATAATATGTGCAACTGTAGTCAGAGGAACATCAAGCTATTTTATATATTATTACTTTTGTCAGATTCAAGTTATTTCTGTGACCATTGTGGGTTTTTCTTTCATTAAATGAGGGGTACCAATAATTTTGTCCACATGTGTATAAGAAGGGATTGCCGCCCAGTTGCTGGCTGTTGCCTAGGACAGTTCAGGCAAGTAGGCAGGGACAGGGGATGGTTCAGCTTAGGGCTCACTGTCTTGTCATGCCCCTTCTCTCCAGGGTTCACCAGCAGCGACTGGGGAATTGCTCGTCTAGTAATTCTCTTACAATAGATATAGGTAAATGTTTGTTGTGGGAAAACTCTTTTAATCTTTTCCTGCAACTTGAGGTATCTGTATGTCAAGCTGCTGACATAGGTTAGACACAGTAGCACGATGTAATGTCACAGTGATTATATTGACTCACAAACTATGCAGGTGCGATCAATGTGGGAACCCAGTGGTGATAGACAGCCAGGTTCAGACTGGCCCACAGGGGCACAGGTGAATCCCCTGGGGGCTCCTGACCCACTGAGGTTAGTGGGCCCCTAGAACCCCAATCCCTCCCAGAGTGGTGCAACGTGCAGTAAACTCACTGCACTACATACAGATGGGCAGCATACAGCATCTCACACAGCCTATACATCCATATAATAGACTGGGTAGAATATTTAATAGACTAACCCGATTACTATGTATAGATTGTATTGGGTGGCTGAGATGACATCTAGGAACAGAGGCAAGCCGGGCACTATCCTCCATCCTGGGCCCCATCTCCTTACTGTCACTGTGGGGCCCCTATCACAAAGCTAAGGGGATACTAGTCTAAGGCTTTGGGTGGGCAGCAGGCTAATACTGAAATAAATGGGAGGCAGGTAATATTTTCATTGAGCAAGTGGGCCCCCAGAATGAATTCTACTGATGGGCCCTAGGGACCCCAGTCAGACACTGGACAGCCAAGCTCCGGCTGTAACAGCCAAAAAGATCAATGACAACACTGTTCATTCATTTAACCCCATGACAGCCCTATTCTCCCACTTTCTTCCTGGTGTTCAGTGGTAAGAAGGAAATGGAACTGGCAATGCTCAGAGGCGCAGAGAATACAGTAAAAATACACACAGAATAATATGTGGCAAACATGGAAAGTGTAGTTGTTAAGTACGCAGTGGGACAGGGAGAGAAAAGGCAGGTTGAGAAATCTCTTCACATACTGTTATCCTTATTCAGTAAAGTACAATACAAGCTGAATATGAATATTCTTAGCAGTGTCAGTTAATGAAACTATAGAACCACTTAATATACAATAAAAAATACAGTAACAATTAAACCCCCTCCAAAAAAGCTAAATAAAATTTTTCCCACTCCCCAAATAAGTTCACAATGGTGCCATGAAAAATACTTGATCTACAAAAGCAAACTATCATTCAGTTATGTCAGAGAAAAATAATAAAAAGTTTAAGAAATGCTTTCACATCAATGGAGCTAAGCTCCAGTACCAGACACAACCCATGGACAGATGTGGCGCTGTTTCTGGAAGAAATCAGATAGATTTTTACACGTGTTCAAGGGCAGATTAAGGGTACCATGGGCCCCGGGCTGTTCAGAGTATAATGTAGTATAATGTCTCATAGTGACCAATACACACAATATACTGTGTCATAGTGGCCCCCACACAGTATATTGTCCTATAGTGACCCCCATACAATATAATGTCCCGAAGTGGCCCCTCCACACAGTACAATGCCCTATAGTGGCTCCGACACTATAAAATGTCCCATAGTAGCCCCCATGCAATATAATGTCCCAGTATAATGTGGCCCCCACAAATAAAAAAAAATTAAAAACACGTCCATAGAGCATAACTGAGCGGCTTTTCCGTATGAATTTCCCACAAATTTCAGGTTTGGTTAAACCCAAAATTTTGGGGGTTTGCCAGCCAAAAACTACTATAAAACTTTGGGGTCTGAAGCCCAGGAGAAGTGAGTTAACGTAACAAACTGCCCTTGGGCTCTGGCAAGGGTCCCCACCCTCTTCGGGCCTCTTTCAATCTCCTGAATAATGTCAGAGACTGCTGAGGCCTGTGATTGTGCCTCAGTGGTCACATGGGTCACGCAGGTGTTGAGTCGATTACATTATGTAATTCCTCTGTTACTCCTCCTTGAAAATTATGAATACATTTATAACTGGGTTCAAAGGGGTATTAGACAATCTGACATGTTAGCACTACAGATGGGCGAATTAGTTCATACTGAGCCAGGTTCGACCTGAATATTCCAAATTGTTTGTTTGTTTGTTTGTTTTTACAAAACCATACAAATGGATATTCGTCTCTTCAGTCTCTTCAGACCCCAGAGTTTAATAGGTGGAGGTCCAGGGTAGGTGAAAAAAATAAATAAACATTCATACTCACCTTCCGTTACCTCTTTTCGTAACTAGCGCTCTCCTGTGATGTCATTTCCCAGGCTCAGCACTAAAAAAACATGCAGGGAGAGGTGACATGTCCTCTTTAACTGAGAAACATGTCATCCAAACAGTCTGCACAGACTTCATAAAGGGAAAAGTAGAATTGCATTAGAAAACAAATCTACACTACTCTAAACTAGAGCCAGTTATTACTGAGCAGTGATGCAAAGAACAGTAGTTCTGCTAAAGAAAAGTATGGAAAACAAAGCAGCAAAATAATAGGCTACCCAAAGGACATCTGAACAGTTATGGTTGCTGTCTATATATCATGATTGTCATTACTGCTACTATTATTAACTACATTTAATTGGTGTCTTTAGGATGTAATTTGTTGGTATGGAAAAAACATTCTGTTATTTCTCTGTACTATTATTTGGTTTCTCAATGCACTATATTTAGTCAGATGTGGTTCCTTAAACTGCTTTTCAGTATGAAGTACAATAAGATGACTGCTACCGGTGCATCTCAATAAATTAGAGATAAATTATTTATTTCAGTAATTAAATTAAAAAAGTGACCTCCTATATTTTCTAGATTTTTTACACACAGAGTGTTCTATTTCAAGTGTTTTATTTCTGTAAATATTGAGTATGGATTACAAGTAATAAAAACCCAAAGCTAAGAAAATTTGAATATTGTAAAAAAGTTCAGTATTATAAATTCAGTGTGTCACCTGCCAAGGTTTCCTAAGCCTTTAAATGGTCCCTCAGTCTGGTTCAGTAGGACACACAATCATGGAAGACGCTGATTATGAATTGAATTACTGAAATGAACGTTTCAAAAATATTCCAATTTATTGAGATGCACCTGTATGTGAAATAATAAGAGATTCTGAAAACATATTGGTGGAGATGTATCAATCCCTCTATATCAGAAAAATTGTGGATCACATTTGGCCTTTTCTTGTGGCAAATGCTTGCCACCGTTCTGTGCCTTGTTCACCACATTGTGCGAAGGAAGAGGGGATGCCTTGGCCCGACATATTCATTACAACTCACATCAGTTTTTTGGCATGAGTTATAATGGAAATCTACACCAGTTCATAAATCACTCATTCACTGTGCCAGTTGCAGCCTTTATTAAAATTGGCATACAATATGCCAATCCTAATAAATCTGCCCCATTGTGCAGACAGGGCCAGCCTTAGGGATTTGTGACTTGTAGCTCATCAACTACACTTCATTGTAATAATGACTGTGTAGAAGTTTTATTAAGACACTGTATAGTAGTATTATTAGGCTGGGTTTGCAGGTTAAGTTCTTTTGATGCAGTTTTTGAAGCTAAAATTAGGAGTGGATTGAAAAAAATAGTAGTTTGGCTTTACAAACTACATCTAGAAACCTGAGAGTGTTAACCCAGCCTTGGATTACTTTTGTGTATGGAACTGTTGTAATGTTGTGGTGTTATTTACTAAAGGGGGCGCCGAGGTAGCAAACACTACTGGGTCCTGGAGCCTGAAGGAGGAAAAAAGAAAAGTCTCTCTAAAGCATATGAAGACACCATTATTATAAATGGAACATGGTAGGAGGGGCCCACTCAGAGTTTGCATTAGGACCTAGATGTTACTTCAGTTATATGGAAAGAAACACAAAGGAAAGTCAGAAAAGAGGCGCTCATAGGGCCACTTTCCAAAATACCACAAAAACAACTTATCTAAATGATAATAGGAGGCTCACCTTGGGAAGGGGGGGGGGGGGGGTGCAAATTAAGCACAACACTAATGTAGGTGTATCTTGAACCTGGTTCCAGCATCTTTCCTCAGGATGCAGTGCCAATCCAAACTTGAGGTGTAGAATGAGACAGAAGTATTGGTACACAGAAGGGCCAAACATTAGTGTCTTCTTGTCAATGACCCAGATGAAAAACACATTCAACCAAGTGCACATATGGAAACTTTACTGAAGCAATTCTCCAATGACAATGTGTTTTGGGGTTCCAGGGTCCCCTTTTCCAGTCGCAAGAAGAAATACATATGAATAACACAAGTAACAAAACATTAAATAACATAAAATTGTGCCAGACCACAATATGTGAATACTCTCATGGGGAAGAGAAAGGAATTGGAGTGAAAGAATAACTATATAGATGTTTAAAATAAAATAATCATACATACAACATACATTAGTAACATTTTAGAATGGAGAAAATGCCAGAGGAGGCACCAAATTGTATATAAAACTGTAGCCCGAGGTGCCCAATAGTCAAGGCAGATAATAAACATGAGAGCACGGCAGAACCAATGCTCTCAGTTTCCAAGTGATCTGCAAGCCAATGGGTTGGAAGAGGAGTAATTGGTGCCAGAGGTAAGCACGAATGAACGACGCCCTCAGGGATGATGGTACCCCCCTCTGTGCCGGGGAGCGCCATTGAGGGATGACCAGTGCGGAGTAAGGCCTGGTTCACACCTGAGTTCGGAAAAAAAGCAGATGTGGTCCGTGTGGTTTCCGCTCAGTTTCCGCACGAAACATGCGGAAACACGAAGAAAGGAAAGTGCCGCTTGCTTCGTGCAGAAACCACACGGACCCCATTATAGTCTATGGGGTCCGCGGGTTTCCCAGGTAAACCGCTTTTTTATGCGTATAGGTTTCTGTTCGGCGGGTCCCCAAGCGGACTCCCCAAATGGAAACGCAAACGCAGATGTGAATCGGGCCTAATACAGAGACACAGGTGCAGCACAACAAAGGCCACACAACTCTAAGTAACAAGGATGAAAAATATATAAAATAATAAACAGGGATGGAGTGACAGCTGGGACAATATATATACTGTATATATATATATATATTTTTTTTTAGAAAGAACATATACCCAAAAGATCCTTTATTATGTTTCATAGGTCACAATCATTAAAAAAATAACCTAGCTCCAAGTAATGCATACTGTCAAACAACAATGTATGCTTCCAGAGGTAAAAGGTAGCTACTGATGTGGTCAGAGAGGATGTAATTGAAGCATCTGGTTCCAATCACACCCCTTCCACCCCCATTGGCTCGGAGATCTCTTAGGAACCGATAGCATTGGGTCTGCTGCGCGCTCCAGTATTGGGCACCTCCAGTTGCAGTTTTATCTGTAATCTGGGGCCTCCTGTAGCATTTCTCTTCTTTTTAAAATGTTACTAGTGTATGCTGTATGTATGAATATTTTAAACCTGGCATCTGTATCGTTATGTTTTTTTTTACTATACCTCCTACCTCTGTGGGGGAACCACACTCAGGAAAAGTACAGACTAAAGCTTTATAATTCTATATATTTTTTTTTTTTTGCACTTATACTATGCTTTTTCTTTGTCTTATGTGTTATTATTGTATTTTTATGATTAGTGGGTGACTATCACTTATAGTTAATGTTTTTAATGAAATTGGTGCAATTATTCTTGTTGTATATTTACATTTATGTGCTTGATATGTGTTTGATACTAATAAAGGTCAATTAGACAAAATTTCATGTTGATGTTGCTTTGTGTACAAATCTGACCTTCACTGGACAATCGATAAGTGCCATGGGATTCTATGTTGAAGAGTCTTTGAATAATGTAAATCCCTTAGGGCTCCGCTTAAAGGTAGTCACCTGCTGATTTGCTTGTTCACCAAATGTGACTAAAACATAAAATAAAGCAAATCAAATAAACCTCCTTACAGTGGCTCTATGGGCTCTAACAGTAATATAATATTTTCTTTAAAGGGAATGTATTTCCATGGTTTTTTTATTTATTAAAACCAGATAGTAAAATATATCACTTAATTCTAATCTGTTTTTGTTAACCAGATTTTTTTTATTCTATTTTCCACACATGATAATGGGGGCTGCGATCTCAACTGAGCTTCTTCTCTGCTCTGTTAACAGCATTTAGTGATATGCTTTACAGCATAGTGATGGCTATAGGCAGAAGTACGCTGGAGCCAACTCATTGAGGTTTATGGAAAGGTTTTATTAACATGCTCTGTGCAGGGAGGAGTAGATAAGCCATGATATCATCTATAGTCAGTAGTGGATGCAATGATGTGGTCTCATTTATAGTGTGCTATCGTTTATTGGAATTCTCTCTGTCTTGTCTGTGATGTATATGAGCTGACTACTACAAAGAGAACCCTACAGAATTGTCAAGTGTCAGTCTATTATTAGACTTAGTGGCCATTATGAAATCTCCAGGATTAATTTAGTACTCCTGTTTAAATACAGACAGTGACATGGAAAATTTAAAAAATATGTTCAAAATAAAAACATGATTTAAGAAATAGATTATTTTCTGTTGAAACATTCATTTTAAAGGAAACATATTACAGCAGCGGTTCTCAACCTGTGGGTCGCGACCCCGGCGGGGGTCGAATGACCAAAACACAGGGGTCGCCTAAAGCCATCGGAAAATACATATTTCCAATGGCTTTAGCCGCTGAGAAGTTGCGCTATTCAGCTGGAACGCACGTCGTTATGGATGTGTGTTCCAAACTGAATGCCTGAGAGGGTGCCCCGTGCCGTTACGCGGATGCCGGGTCTGTTACAATGATGGCGGCCGCTCTGCTGCAGAGCGGTCACCATAGCAACCGGGCCTCCGCTGTACAGCGGAGTCCCGGAGCTAATGCCCGCGATCAGAGTCTGACCGCGGGCATTACTACTGTATCTGTGGCCATGTGGCATCTATTTTGTTTTTGGTCTGTATATGAGGGGCTATTACAGTTATAGTGACGCCACACAGGTAATAAGATTATATGGGGGGTACTATTACTGTAATAATTCTCAATTTCCCCATAGTTAATAACATTACCTGTGTAGGGGGTAGATCACTATGTTTAAATTATGTTTGATTTGTAGCAATTAGAATACATAATGCATATCAGGTATTTACATTCTGAATCATAACTGTAGCAAAATTACAGTTTTGAAGTAGCCACCAAAATTATTTTTTGGTTTGGGGGTCACCGCAACATGAGGAACTGTATTGCGGGGTCACGGCGTTAGAAAGGTTGAGAACCACTGTATTACAGGGACAAGTGTAGTTCAAACAGCATAATAATGATTGTGCTCTTTGGCTTGTAATAAGCACCAGTGGGCAGTCCATCAGGAGTGCAAGCTGTCTCTCTATCTCATACTTGTATGAAGCATGTGAAAGGCCTTTAAATAGTGAGCCATATCCCCCTGGATAGTCAGGGTAATTCCTGACATCAGTGGGTTACATCTTGAGAGAGCAACAAACATTTTCTCTCACAGTGCAACCCTTGGGTGCAACTTAGTTCCACCTCTAAGGAATCATCATTTAATCCAGTCTCCAGAAAATACCAAAAAAATGCCCGCACAATGACCTGCACATTTAAATTGACATAAGCGTGAATATAACACATCATACAATATAGAGTAAGTACATCTTAACATATCATATGCCATGACAAATAAACCAGACTACGCCAAGTTGTGGCACACTAATTTGGTAGCAGTGTGCTCCCACTAATTACAGGTACAGTCGGGACAGGGGTTTAACCTTTCTCTCTACAACAGGCTAACTAGTAAAAATATGTGTCCACATCAGGCTAATAGAGCTATTCACATAACAGAGTGGACTCCGAGTCACCTGCTTCAAATGGTAAGCCTTCTCCTGCCCTTCTCACCAAGGACTGTTTGGCTGCTGTGGATTTGCATGTGTAACTACGAGGCCATTGTAATAGCAAGAGGAAGACACTACAAAGCAAGTGCAGAAAAGTCCAACTTTTCTTTTTTTGTCTTAGCAGCCCAGTGTTTGATATAGTCCACAAGCAGTGGCATAACTAGGAATGGCTGGCCCCCAAAGTTTCAGACCGCAGAGTATAATGAGCAGAGACCCAGAGGAGGATACAAACATAAAAAACAATGTTACTTACCTCTCTCTGGATCTGGCACGCTCCCCGCCTTCTTCAATGTTGGATAAGATGTCACATGAGCCAGTCCAGTGTCGTGACGCATAATGATGTTGGCCTGGCCCACGTGACATCTGGGACGTTACCAAGGAGGCCTGAAGCCTGCTGGAGTGCAGGAGAGGTAAGTAACAGTGTTTTTTATGTTCCCTCACCTCCCCTGGACCTCTGATCATTATACACTGGGGTCTGAACCCCAGAGTGTAATGATAGCAGTGTTTGTGGGGTTCGTGGCCTGCGGCCTTACTTACTGATCCCCGCTCCTGCTCACAACCACCTCTGCTTCCACAGAATGGGAAGCGCAGGTGGCCGTAAACAGGAGTGGGGATCGATCGGTAAATAATAGGACCCGTTACCTGCTGGTGTTACTCCAGCAGGTAACAGCCTATTAAAAAAAAAAACATCAGGGGTCCGCCGGGTCCCCTAATGTCCCGGGCCCTGTGGCAGCCGCTACCACTGCTACCCCGGTATTTACGCCACTGTCCACAAGAAAGAAAAAAGTGAGGCACAGAGTGGACCCAACAGCACTGTCCTAATTATTCACCTTGACTCTTGGCAGAGAAGAGCTTTATTGTTGATTTTCTCCCATCAGATCAGTGTGCGCAATATCAATACCCGCAATGCGCAATACTCACATGTTCCTCTCTAAGGCTAAGGCCCCAGGGTTTCTGTAGGTATAATCGACATGCTGCAACTTCCAAAACCTCAACATATTTTCCCGCAATGTGTGGATGGGAGTCCACTTTGCAGGGACTGTAAAACGCCACTTGGGGCCATAGCCTAACATGCTGAATTAAGTGGAGAGAGCCCTGACCAATAAGGATGGATTTGAAATGTTCTCTTAAGCGTGCATACAAGTTCCCTGATAGTTTTTTCCTAAATAAAACCTAGAGCATGGGCAGAATAATCTATATACCATAAACTTGGATCTACATTTAAAGGGGTATTCCCACAAACAAAACCATATTTAAATTTGTAGACAATTAAAAGTTAAACATTTTTGCAAAAATAAATAATTAGAAATCTTTAAAGATATAAGGTTTTAAAGATTTTCTGTAACCATCTTAAGGGTGACAGTATGTTGTCTTGATTAATTACCAATGCATATGACCATAAGTGAAGGAACTTTCTATGGCCTAGGACTTCTCAGACACCGAGCCATAATTTCTTTATTGTGGACAGGTTATCAGGCAGGGACACGACATGCATTAGGTGATAACCTGGACACAATAAGGAAATCATTTCTGGGATTATTTCTAGAACATAGAAAGTTCTGACATTCATGGTCGTATCCATTGGCAACTGATCAAGACCAAAGAATGTCACCACACGGAGGTGGACAGAGAAAAGTCTTCTAAATTTTTAATTATTTATATTTGCAAAAATGCTTTAACTTTTAATTGTCTACAAATTTTAATATGGTTGTGTTCCTGGGAAAACTCCTTTAAGAAACTTGTTTTTGTGCACTATGTTCAAGTTTTTTGCACCAACAAAATCACTGTACGCTGCTCTTCTTTTGTGCAAACCACAAGTTGGGCAGCCATTTTTTCTCGTCCCACAGTCACAAATTAACTGATGTAACACATTCAACAGTAGTGACTGGGGAGTCAGCCACCTCATATGGAAAGCAGCCAATAGAAATGTAATATAACCAGATTGCAGCTAATTTTATCCTGTCCTCTAGAAATTAATGGAACAGCAGTGCATTCGTGCAACTCTTGCTCCATTCAGGAGGGGGGTACAGTCCAATCTATAACTTATCCCCTATCCTATGAATAGGCGGAAAGTTGCATTCATGGGCAAACCTCTTTAATGAGACTTTCCCCCAAATTATAGTACTATAATAGTATATAGTACTATGCTCTAAAATACAGTAGGTAGGCAATAAAATGAATGCCTTCCAGGAATATTCAGTCAAGTTTTCTGTCAACTTTTTGAGCTCAAGGTACTGGCTGATGAGAAGTGTTGTGTTTTTGTTTTCAACTTAAATGTTTCTTTAGGTCAATCCAAGATGCTCAAATGAATTCTTGCCTGTAAGGCCTTAAAACAATTTAACCTGTGGCAGTACATTCTATAATGGTGTGATATTTAATCTGTTATTATGTGGTTTGGGACTGTGTTATTATTGAAAAACTCCATAAAGCTAAACACCAGCTTCATTGTTATTTTTCATTTAACAGGCAAGCAATGCATGCTTTGACTATTTCTGCACAAAAATAAATAATACCATTTCATGTTTATGTCTGTTTCCTGGACTGACTGTTTCTTATATTTTCTTATATACAGTGACGTCAGTGACATTTATAATAAGTTGTTTACATATAATATGCTTGAACTTTTATATTTCTTTGACTAGTTTTTAGTAAAATTAAGCTCTCTTTTCAAGTCACAAATTTTAGCTGAGATCATATGCTGCCCAAAATGTAGAGAATGAATAAGAAAATGTATTTTGTAGTACATACAATAACACCCATCCAAAAGACCAACCCTAATCTAGACCAGACTTTCTGCGACAGATTTCCAATTCCGCATTAAATATGTGTGCCAATAAATATAGGACAACTTAGCCCATTGTATCTCTAGAACAAGACATGAACCATAGCACACACTTTCAAGGTGTAAATTAATAGTCCATTTTTTGTTTTTGTATATGGTGATGTTTTGGTTAAACATGACCTTTATCAAGCCAAATCTGCACAAATTGTGCTGCTCCCTCATCAGAAGGGCCCCTCACAGTGCATTTGGATTACTGTTGATAGAACACTAAGGTCCTCTCCACTGAATTACCATTTGCTATAAAACAAACTGGAGGGCCAAACCTCACGAATATTCATCGAAAGAAACTTCCAGGGGTTTGCCTGAAATGCCTGGAGGCTCTTGGGAACATTTTATACTGGGGGGAAGGGGGACTCACGGGGGAATATTATACTGTGTGACCACTGTGGGGTTATTGTGGTGCATTATACTGGGAGGGCTCTGGGGAGTTTATTATATTGTGTGGGCCCCCTTTGGAACATTATACTGGGGGGAGCACTGTGGGGAACCTATTATACTGTGTGGAGCCATTGTGGAGCATTATACTGTGCGGGGTGAGGGCAGGGGTGAACCTAGACTCTTTGCTGCCTGAGGCGGTTTATAGAAAGGCGGCTCCCCCCCCCCACAAAAAAAAATAAAAATTGAGTTTCCATGCTACTAGCTTGACATGCTGCTATTGTCGCACAATAAACACACAATGTTATAAAACAGTTTTTAAGAATTCTTCTTCCTGTATTACTTCAGTATCAGAGATCAACAACACAGCATTAACAATGAAAATAACTTAACACATCTTCTACTTGGTAGATGGACGAGACCACGTGCCTGCCATTCTCTTTATTAGGAGCACTGCAGATAGATGAGTACTGTACTTCGGCTACCTTTGGCACTCCCATCGAAGTGAATGAGAGCCACGTGGGTTCGTCCATCCACCAAGCAACACGCCAGGCTGAATTCCCACCTATTGGGGGGAAAAAAAAAACAATTTTCAGACCCAGTGGGTCTGCTGCTGAGACCAGTGGGGGTCTCAGCAAACAGACCCCCATCACTCAGGTATTTATCCTTTACCATTTAGGTGAATACAGGGCAGTAACATTTTGTGACTTACAGGTGATGTCTCTGACTAATCGTTGACATTTCCCTTCTCTTCCCTTTGGACCGCCATGACCACTTCTTCCAGCTGTGACTTGTCTCTAAAGTTTGCAGCACAGACATCTTTGGCTCCTCACTTTTCCAGGCACCTGACCCACATTGTCCTCACCTACACAAAGCCCCCATCCTGCTGCTACCCCAATTATAAAATATATGATATAACCCCCCCATAATGAATAATACTCCCAAGTGCATCTTTATATTAATAATGTCCATGTGTACACTGTATAAATAGTGCCCCAGGCGTTTCCTAATTAAAAAATTTTCCAGGCCGGCGTCGCAACACATAATGACACCGGCCTGGCCCATGTGACGTCTGGAACGTCACCAAAGAGGCCTGAAGACTGCTGGGAGTCACACCAGATCGCAGGAGAAGGTGAGTAACACTGGTTTTTATGTTTGTCACATCCCCTGGGCCTTTGATTATTATACTCTGGGGACTGATGTTCTCATTAGATTACTGTATTAATATGTATTTACATATTACATGAACCAGGTGCTGCAATGCACTTCCAAGATCATATGGAGTATAGTATATTGATTGTTATTTACCCACCATTTTATGAGGGTCTTTATTTTTCATGAAGTTTAGAGCTCCATGTGCAATATAATGTTCTTTTTTAGCCCCCACAAAGCATAATGCCCCAAGTCTCCACACAGTGTAATGGCTTCATCCCCCACACTTTACAATGCTCCCTATTGACCCTTCAAGTAAATTGTGCCATTCCCATTTTATAATATTGGAGGGTATGGAAATAATGAGGGAGCGCTTGTGACAACTTTACACTTGACCGACTAATGTGTTAGATGTAGATGTAGCAGATGACAAGAGATCATTTATTGTGCCAAATGAACATTTGTTCTGTGCCATGGTGAACTATCCGATTTACATGGGGCTGCCGCTCTAATATGTGTGATGTACAAATATTGTAGGTGGTACAACCATTCTTTAGTGCACCACAACCATTCATATAGCGTCTGCTACATCTGTACATGGACGACTATGTGGTGTTCTGTGTCTCTGTAGATTATGTAAACTGTGTAATGAAATAACCAGACATAATAATGACACCGGACACCAAAACAGCTGATTTTATAGCTTTTATTAGCAATAAACAGAGTATCCATTAATACAGTGGCTTGAAATAGTATTCATACCCCTTGAACTTTTTCACATTTTGTCACCTTACAACCACAAACTTAAATGTATTTTATTGAGATTTTAAGTAATAGGCCAAAACAAAGTAGCAGATAATTGTGAAGTGGAATGAAAATAATACATGGTTTTCAAAATTTTAATCAAATAAAAATCTGAAAAGTGTGACATGCAAAAGTATTCAGCCCCCCTAGATCAATACTTTGTAGAGCCACCTTTCACTGTAATTACAGCTGCAAGTCTTTTGGGGTATGTCTCTACCAGCTTTGCACATCTAGAGACAGTGATTTTTGCCCATTCTTCTTTGCAAAATATCTCAAGCTCAACCAGAATGGATGGAGAGTGTCTGTGAACGGCAATTTTCATGTCTTGTCACAGAGATCCGAGTCTCAAGGGAAAAAAAATAATTCCTCCCTGACCCCAAATATGGTGATCGGCAATATAACTCTGGATCATGTATCCATCTGCCTACCGTTGACCAGAAACCTGAAACTGCTCCAAAGAACTGATGGTCTAAGAAATACTTACATGAAATATGAACATAACTGTATATATATAGATATATATAACAATACATAAAATATAACATAATATCATTCCCTATATAATAATACATATAACATTGTATCATCTCCTCTAATGATGGGGGTTATCTTGCTCCTAAGAGTTTACAGACTAGGAATATTGCCTGAGGCTTACAATGTGTGTAGCTTTAGATACATCATATATCTCATCCCCTGTAATGATGGGGGAAACAACAGAGAGGGTTTCAAAAAAGTACAGAAGCTTGGAAAGGAGGGTCATCTTGACAGCTGTGATACAACTCATAAGCGAAATATGTAAAGGGTGCCATTTCTCCAAAAGCGAGTGCAGCTCAGTGAATAGTTGCGGAAAATTAGCTGAGTACAGTGTGGAGTAAGAGGAAGAGAGCCGAATGCCTAGATACTTGAGTGAGTGGTCTCGCCACTGGAAATCGTAGTTTTGGCGTAAAAGTTGGAGGGTTGAGTCAGGGATGCTCAGGGGAAGGGCCTCAGTCTTTGATGAGTTGATTTTATAGCCCGAGAGGTTGCCAGGTTGCCATATTCCCGCAACGTTAGCAAGAGGCTTGGAAGAGTGGTGTGAGGGTTAGTAAGGGTCAACAAGACATCATCCGCGAAGAGACAAATTTTAAAGTCTCGATCGTGTACCTCAACCCCCCCAATATCTGGGTTGGATCCAATCTTAGCAGCAAGGGGCTCAATACAGAGAGCGAATATAAGGGGGGAAAGGGGGCAGCCCTGACGAGTACTGTTACTTATAGAGAATGGGGAAGAGGAAGCTTGGGGGAGTTTAACTACTCGCAGAGGAAGACGAGTACAGCGCAGGGACCGCCGTCAGGAATGCCCCTGAGAAGCCAAATCGCTCCAGAGCGGCCATCATAAAAGACCAGTCCAGACGGTCAAAGGCCTTCTCTGCATCAAGGCTCAAGAGAAGAGTAGGAATAGAGGAATGATTGGCCACATCAATCAGATCCACAGCTCTTCTGGTGTTGTCTCCCCCCTGACGACAGGGGACAAAACCCACCTGGTCCTTATGGATGAGAGATGGAAGCCAAGCATTAAGGCGGTTCGCCAAGAGCTTAGTAAAGAGTTTCAAGTCAGAGTTCAGGAGGGATATTGGTCAGTAGTTAGAACACTCTTGAGGGTCTCTATTCGTTTTGGGAACTAAAGTAATGTG
Source organism: Leptodactylus fallax (assembly GCA_947044405.1). Classification (NCBI taxonomy): domain Eukaryota; kingdom Metazoa; phylum Chordata; class Amphibia; order Anura; family Leptodactylidae; genus Leptodactylus; species Leptodactylus fallax. Next base: position 34,731 of record CAMRHE010000294.1, on the reverse strand, counting down.
GGAGTGAAGCATGGAGTGGGGAATAGGAGTATTATCTAGAAAGGCGTTGAAAAGCCTTCTCAGATAAGGCAGCAGGTCTGATTGGAAAGTTTTATAATACAAGTAGGTAAACCCATCAGGGCCTGGAGCCTTACCGTTAGGCAGACCCCTCAAAACATCAGCGAGCTCCTCATCTGAGATGGCGGCATTAAGGGAGTCGAGGGCCGAAGAGGGGAGGGAGGGGAGAGGGCAAGAATCTAGATACGAACACAGGTCAGTGTGAGCAACGGAGGGGGCAGAGCCAGATCGCGTAGGGAGGTTATACAATCGCGTATAGTAGGCCTGAAATGCCGACGCCACGGCGTCCGGGTGGTGGAGAAGGTTCCCTGTGGAGTCACGATCCGCATGAGGGATAGAGAAAGCCCGATGATCCCTGAGGGTCTGAGCCAGGAAGGAGTGGGCCTTATTACCCCTTTCATAATAACGCTGTCGGGTGTATAAAAGCAAACGTTGGGTGGCATGGGTAGCCAATTCCCGGAGATTAGCTCGGGCAGCCACTAGCTGACGAATCAAGGAAAGGGAGGGGCGGGCCATTAAATGTTCCGTAAAGGTCCTAATTTTATCAAGTAAAGCAGCCTCCCTAGCCCTACGGTCTCTCTTCAGTCTCGTGGAAAGAGCGATACAGTGGCCACGCATGACCGCCTTATGGGCCTCCCAGAGAGTAGCAATAGATGAGAACGAACTCATTATTTTTTAAATATTCTTGAAGATGGGATCGCAGAGCAGTGCGCGAGGTCTCCGAGTGCAACAAGGACTCGTTTAAGCGCCAGTGGCAGCGCCGAGTCGGCACTTGAGTGGGGGAGAGAGAGACAGATATAGGGGCATGGTCAGACCAGGAAATAGGCCCAACGTCCTCATCAACTAGCAATCGAAGGGTCAGGGTGTTACCAAAAAAGTAATCTATCCTAGAGTGTGTGTTATGCGGGTGAGAGAAAAAAGTATAGGAACGGGCAGAGGGATAAGTGACATACCAGAGGACCTATAGAGCCATAGAGAACACCAAGCAGCGAAATTCCCTGGCAAGGCGAAGCTGCGAGGCAGGCAAAGGGTTATCGCGGAGAGACAAACGGTCCGCTCGCTCAGAAAATAATAAATTAAAATCCCCACGGAGCAGCCAGGCTGCACCAGCAAAGGTCCGCAAGCGCGCCAGAACCCCACGAAGGAAGGAAAGCTGAGCAGAATTAGGAGCATAGACATTGCAGAGGATAATGGGTTGTCCATCCAGAAGGCCTTCTAATATAATATAGCGCCCCTGGGGGTCAAGATGAGAAGTGGTTACTGTAATAGGGCATGTGCGGGAGAGCAAGATAGCCACTCCAGCCTTATGGCGGCAATGAAATGCCAAATAGTGTTAATTTCTAATACTTGTTTGTTCACCCTTTATTGGCAATGACTGCCTGAAGTCTTGAACTCATGGACAGCACCAGACGCCACTGTATTTCCTCCTTTTTAATGCTCTGCCAGGCCTTTACTGCAGCGGTTTTCAGTTGCTAGTGTTTGTGGGCCTTTCTGTCTGAAGTTTAGTCTATAACAAGTGAAATTCATGCTCAATTAGATTGAGATCAGGTGATTGACTTGGCCATTCAAGAATATTCCACTTCTTTGATTTAATAAACTCCTGGGTTGCTTTGACTTTATGTTTGGGGTCATTGTCCATCTGTATTATGAAACGCCGACCAATCAGTTTGGCTGCATTTGGTTGGATTTGCATACACAGTATGTCTGTGAATACCTCAGAATTCATCCAGCTGCTTCTGTCCTGTGTCACATCATCAATAGACACTAATGACCCAGTGCCACTGGCAGCCATGCATGCCCAAGCCATCACACTGCCTCCGCCGTGTTTTACAGATATTGTGGTATGCTTTGGATCATGAGCTGTACCACGCCTTCACCACACTTTTTTTCTTTCCATCATTCTGGTAGAGGTTGATCTTGGTTTCATCTGTCCAAAGAATGTTCTTCCAGAACTGTGCTGGCTTTTTTAGATGTTTTTTTTTAGCAAAGTCCAATCTAGCCTTCTTATTCTTGAGGCTTATGAGTGGCTTGCACCGTACAGTGAACCCTCTGTATTTACTTTCATGCAGTCTTCTCTTTATGATAGATTTGGATATTGATACACCTACATCCTGGAGAGTATTGATCACTTGGTTGGCTGTTGTGAAGGGGTTTCTCTTCACCATGGAAATTATTCAGCGATCATCCACCACTGTTGTCTTCCGTAGGCGTCCAGGTCTTTTTGCATTGATGAGTTCACCAGTGCTTTCTTTCTTTCTTTCTCTCTCAGGATGTACCAAATTGTACATTTTGCCACTCCTAATATTATAGCAATTTATCCGATGGGTTTTTTCTGTTTTCGCAGCTTAAGGATGGCTTGTTTCACCTGCATGGAGAGCTCCTTTGACCGCATGTTTTCATTATAGCAAAATCTTCCAAATGCAAGCACCACACCTCAAATCAACTCCAGGCCTTTTATCTGCTTAATTGAGAATGACATAACAAAGGAATTGCCCCCACCTGCCCATGAAACAGCCTTTGAGTCAAATGTCCAATTACTTTTGGTCCCTTTAAAAACAGGGTGCACAGGTTAAGGAGCTGAAATTCCTAAACCCTTCATCCAATTTTAATATGGATATCCTCAAATGAAAACTGAAAGTCTGGACGTTATGCTCATGTCCATTATATAACTTTAACTTGAATATGTTTCAGTAAACAGGTAAAAAAAAAATGTATATTGTACCTCTTAATAAATAAGGAGCATTTTATATCAGTGCACTTTGGATTAAAGGGGTGGTCAGTTGGTCACATGACCATGCTACTTGTTAGTCCCATTCATATAAATGGAGCTGAACGGTAGCATGGCCATGTGACCCATGAAAATGGAAGTGAAGCTCAGTATCATAGTCCTGGATAACCCCTTTACGACTGGCATACCAAACCCCAGTCCCCTTCCATACCTGTCCTAGTCCTCCCCTCACTTGGCCTGGACCTTACCTATAGCCTCCTCCATAGAAATACTCTTAGTTCATTGTATGCATACACAGAAAAATTAGCGCAGGCCTCATCATAAATCAGGCTCATCTTCCATTGGGCCATGTGCCTAACTTAATTCTATACTAGCATGTTGCTGGTGGAAATTTTAGGCACCAATAACACCACAAAACTGTCCAATAGCCCCTTTTTGGAAAGTAGTGTAACACCCCTTTGGGCCGACCTCTGAGGCAGGGTGTGTTGTAGTTCTCACCTCACTATGGCGCAGTACCTCCACCTGGACAGGTGGTACTGCTGCAGGGATGCTGCTTCTTCCCTCAGAGTGAGCTGGTAGGCTGGCAGGACTATCTCTATGTCCTGGGTTACGCAGTGCCAAGCTATGTGCCTCCTGGCAGTTGCTGGAAGAAGCCTTTTCTGCAGCCCATGTGGCTGTCCTCTCTCTTTCCTGTGCAGACCTTTCCTATAATTCCCTGATCAGCCATTCAGTCCCTTTCTCTGATACTCCTCCCCCTGGAGTAAGGGGTGTAGGGAAATGTAATCCACTGTCCCTCAGAATAAAATGGCTGATGTCTGCTGTAATGGGTCCTGGCTTGGCATTAACTGCAGCATCTGCTGTATGCAAAGTGTTCCTTGCAAGGGTTACAATAGCAAGGGTGGCCTAAAAACAGTATGGCCTAAACATTTTCACAAGTGCAGTTGCAAACTTGAAACTTTCAACTGTTTTATTCCACAATAGTGGAATACTGCCTGAACTATAGATCAGTTCTGCATCCGCCATTTTGCTGGTTGCTAGTAGAAACCAACAAGTGCAAGTAAAGAAAAATACTGTATATATAGCAGTTATAAGGTAGGTTTTATGTATATGTAAACAGCTGTAAAATGCTGGTTAAAGTTATCATGCATGTAATATAAATTCATTTTAGTGAATGTTTCATCAGACCACAGTTTAAATAAAAGATATTCAAGTTTGGAAATCTAGTTCTAATGAATTTGTTGTCATGGTCTGTGACATGTTGCTAGTAACAAAATATATCCTAACAGAAACATCTGTGACACTTGACATTTTTGCCCTATTGTCCATGTGGAATTATAATTGGCACTTATAGTGCATCATTTTCCATATGCTGCCTTGGAAACAGTGCCCAAAGGCAGGTGAACTCATTCTCTGTTATACAGAAAGTCTTACACTTCCACCCTGAGGTGTAGAATTGAAAGGCATTGTGCTTGCTAGGGTAATGCAAATCACTACCTTTCTTATAAACTCATTCTTTTTTTCCCCTAATTTCTTCAGGAATTGTTTTGGGGAATTCTAAGGATAGGTCATCAATTTATAAGTCCTCCCTGAGTGCTACTTCTGCTTCGTAGGCCATGTGACGTCATGTTCATCAGTCACATGGCCTGAATGCAGCTCAGTCAGTGGGCTGATCTCCAAGTGTCAGACCCATGATGATCTTTAAGGATAGGTCATCAATGTGTTCTGGTGAAAACCTTAGTGTTTTTTCTTTTTTATCCAACCTCTTGACTCTAGACAGACTACCAATCAAATTCATTCATGTTTTGAGTGGAAGGAAGGTTTTATATTGTTTCACATACCAACGTTTTATATTTGATGGCTGAATATTGCAGCAGCCCCTTCTGACTTGCAAACCCTAACTTTGGGGTTAAAGAATCATTCCAGTAACCCCTCTTGACAATGAACTTTTCTGTAGTGTAATGTTACTAAATAACTTACTCACAGCTGTATTGTGAAGTTCTGTGATCCTCTTCCATCACTATCATCACAAAAAAGCTATTTAGTTATTCAATAATGTTACAATACACAACATCTCAATTTCAAATGGGGAGGGGGCAAAATGTGTAATGGAGTGTTTCTTTATGTTTAATGTGACGCAAGTTATCTCACATGCTAATATATGTACAGGTATATCTCAATAAATTAGAATATCTTTGAAACATTTATTTCTTTCAGTTATTGAATTAAAAAAGGGACCTCCTATATTTTCTAGATTCTTTACACACAGAGTGTTCTATTTCAAGTGTTTTATTTCTGTATATGTTAATTATGGATTACAGGTAATGAAAACCAAAATCTAAGAAAATCTGAATATTGTAAAAAAAAAGTTGAGTATTGTAAATTCAGTGTGTCACCTGCCAAGGTTTCCTAAGCCTTTAAATGGTCCCTCAGTCTGGTTCAGTAGGACACACAATCATGTAAGACGCTGATTATGAATAGAATTTCTGAATCACTGAAATGAATGAACGTTTCAAAGATATTCTAATTTATTGAGATGCACCTGTATGTACATATCCCATGCTTTATGTGGCTAATGATGTTTAAAAGCCTTCATTGTCAGTCACATTATACATCACAAAATGCAATATTTATAAAAATTACCAGATTACCCTATCTAATGAGCAAAAACATCAGGTTTATATTACCCTAAATGCTGAGCACTGTTCTCCTGTCATCAAAACATTGCAGAAAATGCAAAATATACACAGAAGGGTGTGTTTCAATTGTGTATAGTATATCACTTGAGCTTGTGTCTTGTGTATGTGTGTGCTTGTACATGTGTCTAAGTCTCTGCCACCTGATTTCCCAAATCCTCTTATGACACCTCAGTAGGATAAGTTACACCATTCAACGTGTTATGGGAAAATCCTGCTCACCACCCGAGGGGTTACTGTGCTTCCCATCACACACAGGTACTACAGATTTTCCAGTGTTGTTGGAAAACATCTGCTTAGACATACAGGTGCTGTAAATAATACTGTAAAGCAGGCTCATAAAATCTACATTATAAATAGACACAGGATGTTCACTGTTCAGCTGGGGAAATATTAACTTAGATTATACTCCTATAGACTAAATGATAAAATAAATGCAATTATTTCCTTCAAAGGTTAAAAATCCCCAGAAGTGTCCTCTTCCGTCAGTTTGTTTTACAAAAGTGAGAACCTATACTTGCTGTCAATAGGAGGACTCAATTTTTCCAAACTCCTGAATGGTAATTTTTTGGAATGTGACTTGTCACCATGATAGCGTTTGGGGAAAGCCTGGTTCCCTGACCACTACAGATATTGTTAATGGAAAGGGGTCCAGCTATTCAATAGATGAGAACCCAGGGGAGGTAACTAAAAATAAAAAAAATACTTATACTCACCTCTCCTGGGCTCAGCATCCTTTCTGGGGCTCTTCCTGCCGGTGACTGAGGTCACGCAACCCCGACGTCACTGCTGGGTCCTGTGATTGGGCCCCAGTGGTCACATGGGATGCACCAGTGTAATGACGTCATTGCACCCCACGTGACCACTGAGGCCCAATCACAGGCCCCAGGAGTGACGTCTGGGGCACATGATCTCAGTCGTCAGACAGAAGAGGACCAATTAAGATGTCGCAGACAGCAGGACGGAGCAGGGATGCCCGGGAGAGGTGAGGCAAGGTGAGTATAAGTGTTTGTTATTTTTAATCACTTCCCCTGGGCCTCTACTTATTATGCTCTGGGTCTGAGGAGACCCCAGTGTATAATAATAGCACCGGCTCTAGGGGGGGCTCTTGGGAAGATATAACACATTGTGGGGGCCAGTGTGAATCATATAATACTGTGTAAGGGCCACTGTGAAGCATATAATACTGTGTGGGGGGCCAGTGTGGATCATATAATACTGTGTGGGGGCCACTGTGGATCATATAATACTGTGTGGGGGCCACTGTGGAACATATAATAGTGTGTGTGGGCCACTGTGGATCATATAATACTGTGTGGGGGCAACTTTGGTTCAAATAATAGTGTGTGGGGCCACGGCCACTGTGGACCATGTAATACTGTGTGAGGGGCCACTGTGGAGCATATAATGCTGTGTGGGGCCATTGCGGAGCATATAATACTGTGTGGGACCACTGCGGAGCATATAATACTGTGTGGGGGCCACTATGGGCATATAATACTGTGTAGGGCCACTGTGGAGCATATAATACTGTCTGGGGCCACTGCAGAGCATATGATACTGTGTGGGGGCCACTGTGGAGCATATAATACTGTGTGGGGGCCACTGTGGAGCATATTATAATGTCCCAGTATTGTTTACATGCCGGGTGCTTTGCTGCTCACTCACCGTATTATTGATAACTGCAGTTCTGGGTACTACAGCTGTATCCCTTTCAAGTGTCTGAGATATCGCTGCAGCACCCGTAACCGTCACTATCAAGAATTCGCTCTGGGGCCCACAAGACTTTAGTTATGCCACTGCCTGCAACATCCCCATATCCACAGAAATCGCTGTCTCCACCCGCCAACTATGGTAGATGAGACACTGATATAGATCAGTTCCTAATAGGACATTAGTGGATGTCTGTCTGTGTTTTCCCTAGGATTATGTTCTCAGAAGACACAAGTTCAGGACATACCAGATTCATCTCAGCACCAGTATCTCTAAGCCCCAAAGTGACTGTATTGCCTATTGTAATGGACTGTCAAACAAAACATCTGGGATGGTATACCTGAAAATTAATCCCAAATGTTTCTACAAGTCCAGGCATACCAAACATGAAGACGAAATTATAATCCCTTCAACAGATACATAATTGGCCTGGTTTGGAAGGTTATGGTCCATATGCTCAATGTGATAGATTGGTCTGGATTCCCTGACAATACTCTTGTAAGCAGATGGTTATAAAACATGAATTATCACATGCTTGCCATTGATGTTATGTTTTTCCTTTGTTCGATATAGAGAAATTTGGCTGTGCAGAATTCCAGACTGAAAAAGTAGCCACGGTGTCTGGTCTGAACTCCCACACACTTGGCTTCTTTGCATTGACCTGTAAATTTGTTGGACTACATACAATTCAATTAACATCCTGGTCCTAATTAACTATCTGCATCCTGGGATGTGTATTGTGACTGTGACATTGAGACACACACTAGACATATTATGACTGACCACATTCAGAACTTGACACAATATGATATATACACTACTCATCACATCACCCAATAGTACTTATAGTTTCTCATTGGTATAAGGTGTAAGGCAGCAGTTTGGAGCAGACTTCTTTTACAGAATTATAGAAAATAATATTCTTTTGATTTAACTGTATGTTTATTACAGAATTATCAACAAGCAATAAAATAAGAAGGCACAAAGTACACAAAAACAGAACGCAGAAAGGAAGGACCACCAAAGATGTCCACCTAATGACAGTAACATATTGAAGACATTAACACTGGTGGCTGAAATCTCCAATTCAAATACTAGAAAAGGCAGACAAATCACTAAAGCAAAGTACGAAAGGTGGAAAATATTCATTAAATCAACATGAGACATAAGGAAACACAAAAGGGAATGGAGGCATGAATATAGGGAAGGCTGGTGGTTGGAACAGGGAGTTTCTCCCAAACAGGTAATGCAGCAAGATGCATATGACCGTTAGTATGAATCCCAGGGGTCCCAAATCAGTTGAAACTGTTCCAATGAATTACTGAGGGATGTGTTGAGGCGCTCCATTGTATGAGTGTCCCTCATTCTAACCAGTAGGTCACAAAAGTCGGGAGGTGAATTTATTTCCATTGTCTGGCAATCAAGGTTTTAACGGAAGTGAGTTTATGTTGGAATAATCTAGTCTACCCATGATTTTGGGGGGTACAGTCAGGAGATAGTGAAGTGGGTGAAAAGAAATAGTGTGCAGCAAAAGCAAAGATACCAGTCCCTGTATCTGGTGCCAAAATGGTTGTAGATGGACGTTTTAGCTGCTTTCAACCAGATTACTTGCCACAGTTGTGGGAAGATAGGTCATCCTATGATAGATTCCCACTTCATCATATACTTATGGGTAGGTGAGGTCGAGGGCACTGGGTTTTGAAGGATGCAATAAATAGCCAATATAAAGCTCTTGGTGGACGTGCCCTCATGGCAAAGCCAATCAAAGGAATTTGGATATGATACCTGGGTGGATTTAAAGATGTGTGACATATAGTGGATTTACAATACTGAACTTTTTTACAATATTCAAATTTTCTAAGATTTGGGTTTTCATTACCTGTAATCCATAATCAACATTTACAGAAATAAAACATTTGAATTAGAACACTGTGTGTGTAAAGAATCTAGAAAATATAGGAGGTCACTTTTTTAATTTAATTACTGAAAGAAATAAATGTTTCAAAGATATTCTAATTTATTGAGATGCACCTGTTGGTAGGGCTTCTGGCTTTAACATGTTGGTTTTGTACCCTGACTGCCTACCATAAGTCTGAAGGATGACATGAAGATTGGAGAGTGAGCATATGGGAATTTGTAAGGGTAAGGCAACACCTTAAACTCTTTACTACCTACCTTAACCCCAGAGATATCAATGTGCTTTCTAATATGGGCAGCTAAAAGCTCAGTGCACAGTATGAACAATAAGGGGGATGAGTGCCATTGTATATGTTAAATGTAGGCGAGGTAGAGAGGGGGAGGCAGAGAGAATCTGTAGGGGAGGAATAGAAGCTTTGCCCGTAATACCATAAGTCTGTAACGTGTCAAACATAAACGGCCAACCTAAGCAATCAAACGCCTTTACAGCATCAAGACTAAGGAGAACCATAGAGTCCTCCTGTTTGTTCAGCATGTCTATAAGGTCAAGGGTCTGCCTAGTGTCTAAAAGGGGACAAAGCCCTGGTCCTTATGGATCAGGAAAGGCAGCAAATCATTAAGCCTCTGTGCCATAATTTTATTAAATATCTCACGGTCTGAGTTTAGGAGAGCTATGGGCCTATAGATAGCACAATCAGTATGGTCCTTATCTGGCTCAGGAATAAAGGTTATATGAGTGCCCACTCTACTTCTGAGTCATATTTAAAGACATTATGGCAGATATTGCGAAGGGGTTAAAGGGTTAAAGGGGTTAAAGGGCCAAACTGCACTGTACATTTTTATAGTGGACAGAGCTTTTTTTTTTCTTCTATCCATCTCTAAATCACCTGCTTTCTGTCATAGATTATAATTCTAAATATAATTACAATATAATATAAATCTGACTTCCTATCACTGTCACAAGGAGGAACTTACTGCACATAAATTAGTTCAGTAACAATGTACAAATATAGGGTATAAGCTCCCCCTAGAGTTGGCTGCAGGTTGCAATAACAGTATGTCTATCCCTGCTCAAAAAGTCCTTATCTTCAGTATTTTACACACATATTAAAAACAGCAGGCATTTAAAATGTTTTAATACATTTTCTACATGCACTTTTTTTTGTTTTGTGTAGTTTTGTACAGTGTTTTTATACTAGCACTATTGTAGTTCTATTAAGAAGCTTATGAAGGAATATGCCACAAAAACTAAGTCTTGGAAAACCCCTTCAACCTGGAGTGAAATTATGTTAGGGAGTTGTACATACAGCAAATAATATGTACAGTTAGGTCCATATATATTTGGACACTGACACAAATTTACTGAAACATATTCAAGTTATAGTTATATAATGGACATGGACATAAAGTCCAGACTTTCAGCTTTCATTTGAGGGTATCCATATTAAAACTGGATGAAGGGTTTAAGAGTTTCAGGTCCTTAACGTGTGCCACCCTTGTTTGACTCAAAGGCTGTTTCATGGGCAGGAGGGGGCAATTCCTTCATTATGTCATTCTGAATTAAGCAGATAAAAGGCCTGGAGTTGATTTGAGGTGTGGTGCTTGCATTTGGAAGATTTCGCTGTAAAGAAAACATGTGGTCAAAGGAGCTCTCCATGCAGGTGAAACAAGCCATCCTTAAGCTGTGAAAACAGAAAAAACCCATCTGAGAAATTGCTACAATATTAGGAGTGGCAAAATCTACAGTTTGGTACATCCTGAGAAAGAAAGAAAGCACTGGTGAACTCATCAATGCAAAAAGACCTGGATGCCCCCAGAAGACAACAGTGGTGGATGATTGCAGAATAATTTCCATGGTGAAGAGAAACCCCTTCACAACAGACAACAAAGAGAACAACACTCTCCAGGATGTAGGCGTATCAATGTCCAAATCTATTATAAAGAAAAGACTGCATGAAAGTAGATACAGAGGGTTCACTGCATGGTACAAGCCACTCATAAGCTTCAAGAATAAGAAGGCTAGATTGGACTTTGCTAAAAAAAAACATCTAAAAAAGCCAGCACAGTTCTAGAAGAACATTCTTTGGACATTCTTGCACGGTATAATGCGCTGCACAGTGTCCCTTGCACGGTATAATGCTCCACATTGGCCCCTGCATGGTATAATATGCTCCACAGTGGCCCCCGCACAGTTTAATATGCTCCACAGTGGCCCCTGCACAGTATAATGCTCCAAAGTGGCCCAAGCACAGTATAATATGCTGCACGGTGGCCCCCGTGCAGTGTAATATGGATTGTGCATTCACAGTGCATATTATACGGTGCTATATTACTCCCCACTGCCCACTCTTTGGAGGTGCCGGCCGGTACACATCACAAAGACCTGCCTTCCCCCGACATCACCCCCCCCCCCACAGCCCAATTACACTTTCTTTTCCTGTGCCAGCCGCTCGCTGTACTGCACATTCACCGGTTCACATCTATGTTGGGGTTTCTGTTCGGAGAGTCCGCTTTGGGACCTCCCAAACGGAAACCTATACGCATAAAAAGAAATTTACTTGGGAAACCACACGGACCCCGAAACATGCGGAGAGGAAAGTGCTATTTGCTATTTACAAAATACTAACAAAATAATAAAAATTTTAATTTTTAGGAGCAAAACAGTAACAATGCAGTTACATGACAAGAATCTACATAACTAATCATATGCTAAATAGTTGCAAGTCAAATTTATGTATGAGATAGCCAAGATGAATGCCTATAAAATGATGGTAGTCTCTCGTATGAAGCTGTAGTGGATGGTGAGATATGGAGCCTGAAAGTTGAAAGTTCAAAACATTGTTACCCTTTTGCTCATCTGTGTTAACTTTTTATGGTCTTGGACTTGTCACAATCCTAGCCATATTTTCCTTTTTGTGATAAGGGTGAGGCAGAGACATTATATGTATGAGTAGATAACCCAGCCACAATTACTGAGTTTCTGCAAGACCACAGAATATTCCTGCATTCATGTTCTTATTTATTGGCAACCGATCAATACAATAGACTGTCACCACTGAGATGAGAAAAACTTTAAAGCTCTGCAAAATTTTTAATTACTTACATTTGCAAAAATGTTTAACTTTTAATTGTCTACAAATTTCAATATGGTTCTAGTCATGTGAAAACCCCTTTACGGCTGAAGCCCCATGTTCTGGGAACATCTTCTTACTCATGGATGTATCATCTGTGAACCGAATGGTGTCTTTCAGCTGAGAAGCAGCTTCCCTTTCGAAAGCTGTCCAACAAGCATTCAAGCTTGCTGCGTTCCAAGCCACCCTCCACTCCTACAAGTGGCCCTCCTAACAAGTTTCCCACTCTATTCCAAGTGCAGGAAAGAGTCCTTAAATAGGTAGCTAGTCCCACCCTCAGTAAACCATGAGATGCCTGATGTCATGGAGTCACACCACAGGGTAACAATAAGCAACTTTTCCCACAAGATAATTTTTATACGCAACTTTGTTCTGCCTCTAAGGAGTCAGCTCAAAATAGAGTTTCTAGAAAGCACATGAGCATGTAACACAATGAATTGTTCAATGCAAGTCAATCACAACACATGATATATCAATGTAACAATAAACCTTATGTATGCCAATTTGCTGCACTAGACCCTGTTAACACTATACTCCCGACAGAGGCGTAAATTTAAGTTCTTGGGCCCCAGTGCAAAATCTGTAATAGAGCTCCCTTATACCATATGCTATCTATAATACTGGTGTCTTCTTTTGTTGTAGAGAGTCCATTGTGCCCTCTGTTACTCCATGGTCCAGTAGTGATTGCTACCTCTGAATCACTATAGCTATTCCCCTGGCTCAAGCCGTAACTGTGTGCAACTAGCCATATGTTCAGGTTCCATGTCCACACCACCATACACAGAACAGGATGGATCTTCCAGAGATATTGGCCTACATTTATCATTGTATTTTTTGTGGCACAGTTTATTTCAAAATAGTGTCTTATATGCTCTGCAGGTACTGCTGCCTGCGACCTGGTCACAGTGCCACGGAGAGGGGATCTGGAAGCCAGTAACACAATAAGAACATGATTTGCTGGCTGTCTCTGACAGTCTGAGGTGTGGTTGTCTGTCTACCCAGTCTCACTAATTGGCAAACCCTCTCGGGCCTCATCAGTCAAATACTACCCCAGGGCTACCATATTCACCTGCCTTCATCAGTAGCTTGCTGTTCACCTTCCAGTCACATAGCCCTACTTAGTCACACGGGATTCTGGCAGCATCACAGTCGCAGTCTGTACTGCAGCTGCTTTTCCTCATTACAAGTCATGTGGCTAGTATTGAAATAGTGCCTTTGTATAGGCACTGGTAGGCAATCGTCAGCATCACATAGATGGCAATATGGCTGCTAATGATCTGACTGCATGTTCAATGTGACAAGCTCTCTTTAAGTGAAATCATCAGCAGTACTGGAAATACATGTGGCTTCCCCTTTAGGGTGCGTTCTCATCTGCATAACGTTATGTTCACACTAACGTTCAGGTTTCCGTTCCCCTGGTCTGCTTGGGAACCTGAAAAACGGAAACTCTATCCACTTAAAAAGCGGTTACCGCCGGACCCCATAGACCATAATAGTATAGTATATACAGTGCCTAGCCAAAAGTTTTCATATCCCTTGAACTTCACATTTTGTCACCTTACAACCACAAACGTAAATGTATTTTATTGATATTTTAAGTGATAGACCAACACAAAGTAGCAGATAATTGTGAAGTGGAAGGAAAATGATACATGGTTTTCAAAATTTTAATCAAATAAAAATCTGAAAAGTGTGACGTGCAAAATTATTCAGCTCCCCTATATCAATACTTTGTAGAGCCACCTTTCGCTGCAATTACAGCTGCAAGTCTTTTGGGGTATGTCTCTACCAGCTTAGCACATCTAGAGCCTGAGATTTTTGCCCATTCTTCTTTGAGCTTGAGCTATTTTGCAATGCGGAACGACAACATAAGACTGCCCCTAACCCCACCCTATTGGCGGCTCTGCAGAAAGCTAGAGATGACTTGAGTACCCACCTACTGGTGGATTTTGAAAAACACTCCAGACGGTTGAAGGCCTCTTACTATTGGTCGTTTAACAAAGCAAGCAAGTTAATGGCACAACGAGTCAAGGCTACTGGAATTAAATGCAAAATTCTGTTTATTTTTTCCAAATCATCCAATGTAAAAATATTCCATCCACACCATATTGCTGAAGAATTTAGTAAATATTATCAGGACTTGTACAATCTGAGGGAAGACCCGGACACCACACAGCCTTCTAGTTCAGATATTAATCAGTTCCTAAATTTCTTGCAACTTCCTTCCGTTACCCCAACACAGCTCCATTCTTTAAATGCTTCTATATCTACTCAGGAAGTGGCTAGGGCGATATCTGGCTTGAAGCTTAATAAATCCCCTGGCCCAGATGGGTTTTCTGGGGACTATTTATTGTTTAAACCACATATCTTTACCCATCTTACAGAGGTGTTTAACCTAGCTATGTCGACAGGTAGTTTTCCCTTGGAGATGTTGTCTGCCACGATTGTGACGCTACCCAAACCGGGCAAAGATTCCTCTCTCCCTTCTAACTACCGGCCCATATCATTATTAAATGCAGATGTCGAGTTATTTGCCAAAGTTTTTGCAAATCGACTCCTTGACGTCATGCCTACACAGAGGGGGAGACAGGCTCCAGATGGTACGAGATGTGTGATCGCGCTGGTTGAGGCGGCCGGGGCCCGACGGACGCCTTCTCTGCTCCTGTCCTTGGATGCGGAGAAGGTATTTGATAGGGTACATTGGGGATACCTTTTTGAGGTCCTATGTAAATTTGTTTTTTTTGGGCCCCATAGCCACTGCAATTTCCGCACTCTATACCGGTCTGTCCGCACAAGTGTTGGTGAATGGGGTTATGTCCCGCCCCTCCTCTATCACGAACGGCACAAGACAGGGGTATCCGCTTGTCCCCCTTGATATTTTCCTTAATAATGGAGCCCTTAACTGAAAAAATTAGGTCTCACCCTGGTCTTGCTGAGGTCAAAGTGGGTAGGGCAGACCATAGAATTAATTTATTCGCAGATAATGTGATCCTGTCCCTCTCCTATTATGACAATACACTACATACTGTATCTCAGATCCTGTCGGATTTTGGAGCATTGTCATATTATAAAGTTAACGAATCCAAATCCCAGATTTTGGGAATTGGCCTGACACCAACTAATATCTGACATATTAAAGATTCCTCACCCTATCAATGGTGCCCACAGTCCATACCTTATCTGGGAATTCAGCTGACCTCAAACCCAAAAGATTTAGGGTCAACTTTCAAGATTGGGAAAGTTGACCCTAAATCTAAATTGATCAACTGTCAATTTAGGGACACTGAAGCATCTAATACTGTATGGGGAACACTGAAGCATAAACTACTGTGTGGGGGACACTGAAGCATCTTAGATGCTTCAGTGTCCCCCATACAGTATTAGATGCTTCACAGTGTCCCCCACACAGTATTAGATGCTTCAGTGTCCCCCATACAGTATTAGATGCTTCACAGTGTCCCCCACACAGTATTAGATGCTTCAGTGTCCCCCACACAGTATTAGTTGCTTCAGTGTCCCCCACACAGTATTAGATGCCTCAGTGTCCCCCATACAGTATTAGATGCTTCAGTGTCCCCCCCCATACAGTATTAGATGCTTCACAGTGTCCCCCACACAGTATTAGATGCTTCAGTGTCCCCCCCATACAGTATTAGATGCTTCAGTGTCCCCCATACAGTATTAGATGCTTCAGTGTCCCCACACAGTATTAGATGCTTCAGTGTCCCCCATACAGTATTAGATGCTTCAGTGTCCCCCACACAGTATTAGATGCTTCAGTGTCCCCCCCATACAGTATTAGATGCTTCAGTGTCCCCCCATACAGTATTAGATGCTTCAGTGTCCCCCCCCCCACACAGTATTAGATGCTTCACAGTGTCCCCCACACAGTATTAGATGCTTCAGTGTCCCCCACACAGTATTAGATGCTTCAGTGTCCCCCATACAGTATTAGATGCTTCAGTGTCCCCCATACAGTATTACAGTCATGGCCAAAAGTTTTGAGAATGACACAAATATATTTTCACATGATCTGCTGCCCTCTGGTTTTTATGTGTGTTTGTCAGATGTTTTTATCACATACAGAAATATAATTGCATTCATATTATGAGTAACAGAAGCTTATATTGACAGTTAGAATGAGTTACTGCAGCAAGTCAATATTTGCAGTGTTGACCCTTCTTCTTCAGGACCTCTGCAATTCTCCCTGGCATGCTCTCAATCAACTTCTGGACCAAATCCTGACTGATAGCAGTCCATTCTTGCAGAATCAATGCTTTAATTTTGTCTGAATTTGTTGGTTTTTGTTTGTCCACCCGTCTTTTGATGATTGACCACAAGTTCTCAATGGGATTAAGATCTGGGGAGTTTCCAGGCCATGGACCCAAAATCTCTATGTTTTGTTCCCTGAGCCATTTAGTTATCACCTTTGCTTTATGGCAAGGTGCTCCATCATGCTGGAAAACGCATTGTTGAGCGCCAAACTGCTCTTGGACGGTTGGGAGAAGTTGCTCTTGGAGGACATTCTGGTATCATTCTTTATTCATGGCTGTGTTTTTAGGCAAGACTGTGAGAGAGCCGATTCCCTTGGCTGAGAAGCAACCCTACACATGAATGGTTTCAGGATGCTTTACAGTTGGCATGAGACAAGACTGGTGGTAGCGCTCACCTCTTCTTCTCCGAATAAGCTGTTTTCCAGATGTTCCAAACAATCGAAAAGGGGATTCATCAGAGAAAATGACTTTACCCCAGTCCTCAGCAGTCCACTCCCTGTACCTTTTGTAGAATATCAGTCTGTCCCTGATGTTTTTTCTGGAGAGAAGTGGCTTCTTTGCTGCCCTCCTTGAGACCAGGCCTTGCTCCAAGAGTCTCCGCCTCACAGTGCGTGCAGATGCACTCACACCTGCCTGCTGCCATTCCTCAGCAAGCTCTGCACTGCTGGTAGCCCGATCCTGCAGCTGAAACACTTTTAAGAGACGGTCCTGCCGCTTGCTGGTCTTTCTTGGGCCCCCTGGAGCCTTTTTGGCACCAATGGAACCTCTCTCCTTGAAGTTCTTGATGATGCGATAGATTGTTGACTGAGGTGCAATCTTTCTAGCTGCAATACTCTTCCCAGTTAGGTCATTTTTGTGCAGTGCAATGATGACTGCACGTGTTTCTTTAGAGATAACCATGGTTAACAGAAGAGAAACAATGATGGCAAGCACCAGCCTCCTTTTAAAGTGTCCAGTGGTGTCATTCTTTCTTAATCATGACAGATTGATCTCCAGCCCTGTCCTCATCAACACCCACACCTGTGTTAATGGAGCAATCACTGAAACGATGTTAGGTGGTCCTTTTAAGGCAGGGCTGCAATGATGTTGAAATGTGTTTTGGGGGATAAAGTTCATTTTCTAGGCAAATATTGACTTTGCAAGTAATTGCTGTTAAGCTGATCACTCTTTATAACATTCTGGAGTATATGCAAATTGCCATTAGAAAAACTGAAGCAGTAGAATTTGTAAAAATTAATATTTGTATCATTCTCAAAACTTTTGGCCATGACTGTAGATGCTTCAGTGTGCCCCACACAGTATTAGATGCTTCAGTGTCCCCCCATACAGTATTAGATGCTTCAGTGTCCCCCCATACAGTATTAGATGCTTCAGTGCCCCCCCACACAGTATTAGATGCTTCACAGTGTCCCCCACACAGTATTAGATGCTTCAGTGTCCCCCACACAGTATTAGATGCTTCAGTGTCCCCCATACAGTATTAGATGCTTCAGTGTCCCCCACACAGTATTAGTTGCTTCAGTGTCCCCCCCATACAGTATTAGATGCTTCAGTGTCCCCCCCCCATACAGTATTAGATGCTTCAGTGTTCCCCACACAGTATTAGATGCTTCAGTGTCCCCCACACAGTATTAGATGCTTCAGTGTCCCCCACACAGTATTAGATGCTTCAGTGTCCCCCCATACAGTATTAGATGCTTCAGTGTGCCCCACACAGTATTAGATGCTTCAGTGTCCCCCCATACAGTATTAGATGCTTCAGTGCCCCCCCCCCACACAGTATTAGATGCTTCACAGTGTCCCCCACACAGTATTAGATGCTTCAGTGTCCCCCACACAGTATTAGATGCTTCAGTGTCCCCCATACAGTATTAGATGCTTCAGTGTCCCCCACACAGTATTAGATGCTTCAGTGTCCCCCCAATACAGTATTAGATGCTTCAGTGTCCCCCCACACAGTATTAGATGCTTCAGTGTTCCCCACACAGTATTAGATGCTTCAGTGTCCCCCACACAGTATTAGATGCTTCAGTGTCCCCCACACAGTATTAGATGCTTCAGTGTCCCCCCATACAGTATTAGATGCTTCAGTGTCCCCCCATACAGTATTAGATGCTTCAGTGTCCCCCCCACACAGTATTAGATGCTTCACAGTGTCCCCCACACAGTATTAGATGCTTCAGTGTCCCCCACACATTATTAGATGCTTCAGTGTCCCCCATACAGTATTAGATGCTTCAGTGTCCCCCACACAGTATTAGATGCTTCAGGGTCCCCCCCATACAGTATTAGATGCTTCAGTGTCCCCCCCCCATACAGTATTAGATGCTTCAGTGTCCCCCATACAGTATATTAGATGCTTCACAGTGTCCCCCATACAGTATTAGATGCTTCAGTGTCCCCCCCACACAGTATTAGATGCTTCAGTGTGTCCCCCCCACACACAGTATTAGATACTTCAGTGCCCCCCCATACAGTATTAGATGCTTCAGTGTCCCCCACACAGTATTAGATGCTTCAGTGCACCCCATACAGTATTAGATGCTTCAGTGTCCCCCACACAGTATTAGATGCTTCAGTGTCCCCCCCCCACACAGTATTAGATGCTTCAGTGTCCCCCCCACACAGTATTAGATGCTTCAGTGTCCCCCCCACACAGTATTAGATGCTTCACTGTCCCCCATACAGTATTAGATGCTTCAGTGTCCCCCACACAGTATTAGATGCTTCAGTGTCCTCCCCATACAGTATTAGATGCTTCAGTGTCCCCCACACAGTATTAGATGCTTCATTGTCCCCCATACAGTATTAGATGCTTCAGTGTACCCCATACAGTATTAGATGCTTCAGTGTCCCCCACACAGTATTAGATGCTTCATTGTCCCCCATACAGTATTAGATGCTTCAGTGTCCCCCATACAATATTAGATGCTTCAGTGTCCCCCATACAGTATTAGATGCTTCACAGTGTCCCCCACACAGTATTAGATGCTTCACAGTGTCCCCCACAGAGTATTAGATGCTTCACAGTGTCCCCCACACAGTATTAGATGCTTGTGTCCCCCACACAGTATTAGATGCTTCAGTGTCCACCATACAGTATTAGATGCTTCAGTGTCCCCCACACAGTATTAGATGCTTCACAGTGTCCCCCACAGAGTATTAGATGCTTCACAGTGTCCCCCACACAGTATTAGATGCTTCAGTGTCCCCCACACAGTATTAGATGCTTCAGTGTCCACCATACAGTATTAGATGCTTCAGTGTCCCCCATACAGTATTAGATGCTTCAGTGTCCCCCCATACAGTATTAGATGCTTCAGTGTCCCCCCACACAGTATTAGATGCTTGTGTCCCCCGTACAGTATTAGATGCTTCAGTGTCCCCCACACAGTATTAGATGCTTCAGTGTCCCCCATACAGTATTAGATGCTTCAGTGTCCCCCACACAGTATTAGATGCTTCAGTGTCCCCCACACAGTATTAGATGCTTCAGTGTCCCCCACACAGTATTAGATGCTTCACAGTGTCCCCCACACAGTATTAGATGTTTCAGTGTCCCCCAAACAGTATTAGATGCTTCAGTGTCCCCCATACAGTATTAGATGCTTCAAATACTGTATGGGGGACACTGAATCATCTAATACTGTGTGGGGGACACTGTGAAGCATATACTACTGTGTGTGGGGGACACTGAAGCATCTAATACTGTGTGGGGGCCCACTGTGAAGCATATACTACTGTTTGTGGGGGCCAAAGTGGAGCATATAATACTGTGTGGGGGCCACTGTGAAGCATATAATACTGAGTGGGTCCCCTCTGGAGCATATAATACTGAGTGGGGGCAATTCTGGAGCATAAAATACTGTTTGGGGGCCACGGTGGAGCGCATTGTACTGTCTGGGGGCCACTTCGGAGCACATTGTACTGTGTTGGGGCTCTTCACTATTTATATCACACAGTATCTGTTTTATAGCAGACATGTGATGTTATTACAGGCTGTAATAACATTGCACGGTCAATATAAAACAGATCCTGGTTAATTTAAGGCTAAATTGCCGTGTTGGCACTTTGCGATAACTTAGTGGGTTTTGGGATGCAGTTTGGGCACTCGGTCTCTAAAAGGTTCGCCATCACTGATCTAGAGTATTCTGTACTCTTTTTATGCTTGTACATTGTGATGCCATGAATGTATTCTGTGTTCCTTATGTTGACCTCCTGTATTGTATTCATGCAAAAATTCAATAAAAACTATTGACATAAAAAAAAACCGTAGCGAAATCTGCAACAAAAAAAGCTGTTTTTCCGCAACATATTTTCCTTCCCCACCTTCCAAAATTCATAACTTTTTTATTTTGACATGTGAGGGCTTATACTTTGCAAGACTAGTTGTACTTTTATTTGGCTCCATTCTGGGGTACATATAATGTTTGGATTTTATTAACATTTTTGGGGGACTGTGTGAAAATACCCACAAGTCTATCATTATTTTTTGTATTTTGTAGCATTTAATGCAATGTTTACTCTGCATTAAAATCACATGGCAACTCTGTCCGGCAGGTCATTACGATTACGGCAATACCATATTTATATTGGTTTTATTATGTTTTACTACATTTACTAATGAAACTTAATTTTTGGGAAATTAACAATTTTCCTGGGGTCACTGTATTCTGATATCTATAACTTTTTTACTGTTTAGTTGACAGAGATATGTCAGGGCTCTTTATTTGTGGGGCAAGTTGTAGTTTTTCATGTTAACAATTTTTGGTATATATGACTTCTTGATTACTTTTTATTGCTATTTTTGGGGGGAAGCGAGAAGACCAAAATACATTAATTTGCGCAGTACAGTATATATATATATTTTTTTTTATGACGTACACCCTACAAGATAAATAACGCTATATTTAGATTGTGGGGACTTTTACACACATGGGATGTTTTGCACCTCCGGTAGTCAGGGCAATTTTCACCATTTTGAGATGGACAAATATAACCTAAATTGCAACGTTACAAATTATACTAACCCCCCATACCTATATATTTTCTGAAAGTAGACACCTGCAGCATTGTCAAAATTCCACTTGGTACCATATACAAACTGGCACCTTCACGCAATTTTGATTTAAAGTGTATGTTTTATAAAAAAAAATGCAAATAAACTTATATTAGTTGCTAAAAGTGGAAACAAAACAAAAAGTTATATGCAACACACCTCTTAAAATAAGAGTTCAACATGTGCAAAGTTCATTTATATTACTAAGGCCTACACCTGCATAAAATAAAATCACCAGAACTGGAAGCAACAAAAACCTGCTTTGAAGTTGGAAATGTTAAAAGTATCATCCTATAAAATGTAGGGATTACACACTGTGAAAAGCAAGTGCGCCCCTAAACCCTATATATTTCTTGAAAGTAGAGAACATGAAGATTATATGTGTCTCAATGGGTTATCAATAGCCATGTCCACCTTCATGAAACTTTGTGACAAACACATATAATTTTTTGAAAAAATGCACCAAAACATATATTTGCACCTAAAACTCATATTCAATCCTACATTCACACACAAAACACATACAACATCATCTACAACTAGAGCTCATACTCTCAAAAACAGTGATATAGAGGAAAGCAATATTTTGCTGTCATTCACTATGTTAAAAATTCATGCGACTTTGCAGTAAACAGATTAAAAGCAAAAACTGCACCAAATTTGCCACTAAAGTGTATGTTCAAATAATCCCTTTTTGTAAACAAAATGCCCTTTCCAAAAAACTGCAAGATGTGAGGAATTCATACATACCACACATATACATATATATATATATATATATACTGTATATATATACAGTGCTGGCCAAAAGTATTATTCTGTCAGATAATACTCAATTTCTTCCAGAAAATGATTGCAATCACAAATGCTTTGGTAATAATATCTTCATTTATTTTGCTTGCAATGAAAAAACATGCAATGTCAAATCATTGATCATTTTACACAAAACTCCAAAAATGGGCCGGACAAAAGTATTGGCACTTGGCACCCTCAGCCTAATACTTGGTAGCACAACCTTTAGACAAAATAACTGCGAACATACGCTTCCGGTAACCATCAATGAGTTTCTTACAATGCTCTGCTGGAATTTTAGACCATTCTTCTTTGGCAAATTTCTCCAGGTCCCTGAGATTTGAAGGGTGCCTTCTCCAAACTGCCATTTTGAGATCTCTCCATAGGTGTTCTATGGGATTCAGGTCTGGACTCATTGCTGGCCACTTTAGAAGTCTCCAGTGCTTTCTCTCAAACCATTTTCTAGTGCTTTTTGAAGTGTGTTTTGGGTCATTGTCCTGCTGGAAGACCCATGACCTATGAGGGAGACCCAGCTTTCTCACACTGGGCCCTACATTATGCTGCAAAATCTGTTGGTAGTCTTCAGACTTCATAATGCAATGTACACGGTCAAGCAGTCCAGTGCCAGAGGCAGCAAAGCAACCCCAAAACATCAGGGAACCTCCGCCATGTTTGACTGTAGGGACCGTGTTCTTTTCTTTGAAGGCCTCTTTTTTTTCCCTGTAAACTCTATGTTGATGCCTTTTCCCAAAAAGCTCTACTTTTGTCTCATCTAACCAGAGAACATTCTTCCAAAAAGTTTTTGGCTTTCTCAGGTAAGTTTTGGCAAACTCCAGCCTGGCTTTTTTATGTCTCTGGGTCAGAAGTGGGGTCTTCCTGGGTATCCTACCATAGAGTCCCTTTTCATTCAGACACCGACGGATAGTACGGGTTGACACTGTTGTACCCTTGGACTGCAGGGCAGCTAGAACTTGTTTGGATGTTAGTCGAGGTTCTTTAGCCACCATCCGCACAATCTTTCGTTGAAATCTCTCGTCAATTTTTCTTTTCCGTCCACATCTAGGGAGGTTAGCCACAGTGCCATGGGCTTTAAACTTCTTGATGACACTGCGCACGGTAGACACAGGAACATTCAGGTCTTTGGAGATTGACTTGTAGCCTTGAGATTGCTCATGCTTCCTCACAATTTTGCTTCTCAAGTCCTCAGACAGTTCTTTGGTCTTCTTTCTTTTCTCCATGCTCAATATGGTACACACAAGGACACAGGAAAGAGGTTGAGTCAACTTTAATCCATTTCAACTGGCTGCAAGTGTGATTTAGTTATTGCCACCACCTGTTATGTGCCACAGGTAAGCAACAGGTGCTGTTAATTACACAAATTAGAGAAGCATCACATGATTTTTCAAAGGGTGCCAATACTTTTGTCCACCCCCTTTTTTATGTTTGGTGTGGAATTATATCCAATTTGGCTTTTTGACAATTCTTTTTGTGGTTTTCCATTGAAGACAAATTAAAAATGAAGATATTATTACCAAAGCATTTGTGATTGCAATCATTTTCTGGAAGAAATTGAGTATTATCTGACAGAATTGCAGGGGTGTCAATACTTTTGGCCAGCACTGTATATATTTACAGGAGCAGGTGTTAAACAAATGCCAAAATCACAGAAATGCACCAACCAATTTTGTGCATGCAAATTAAATAGGGGCTTACATAAGAATATAATTTTCTATCCCCCAATAAAAATTGTAATCCTAATGAATAATTATAATCTCTGTACCTCACCAATGTGATGACTAGGGCCAGATTCAGATTGGAATAACATGGCTGCTTTATTGCTTTATTATGGATGCAGCCTCTTACGTTCCTGCGGTTCCTCATTACTGGTGTTAGAGAGCCATAATTCTAGATCTGATGACCCACTGGAAGTCCAAGTGTTTCATTTGTACTGTAAGTGCAAAAAAAAAAAAAAACATCCGCTATTATACCCATCTGAAAGCTGCCAAAAACTGGGATTTTATATAGTGACCTTCAATGGGTAAAAATGTGTTATCTGAGTGATGGAACTTTTCCACCTGTCAAAAATGTTCTTCACTAGTGATAATCGTTATTGCTATTATTTTAGTGTGTAACAGTGTGTAACGGATATTGCTAGAGAGGCAGACGGCATATTTTACTCTATAAAGATCAGGTATGGACAGGTTACGAACAGTGTGAAATTTAAACTTTATTTATGACTTTGTGTATGTGTTGTGTAAGTGTTTGGTGCAACTCTTTTGGCGACGCCATCTCGATGCTGGTAAATGTATGGGTCACATTGGCAATAAACTTCCTGATTATGTTCACAGGGGTGTTACATAAGATACCCCTGTGATTAGGCTCAGAGGGGTATTACATTATCCCTCTATATCAGAGAGCAAAAGTATAGTATGCTCTCTTACTGATAGGAGAGATGATAATGTGTCCATGCTCCCACCCACCCCAGGGTCACAAACAGGTTATGCACAAACAATGATGCCCCTGCTCTTCCTTCATGCTGCTCTGAGATGCTGCCTGAGGCTGGAAGGGAGAGGAAACTTTAGATCCCCATATCTCAGGATCCGTTAGGGCTATGAAGATTTCTTTGGATTCATTTTAAGATGATCATCTTTAAAATGATACCAAGATCATCCTGATAGCCCTTACAGATTCAGAGCGATTTGCTGTTAAAAATGCTGTTGGAAATTGAGATCTGCATTGGGATCTCCATGCCAAACAGCGTTTTCACCAGCGAATCACTCTGGTTCTGTAAGGGCTATCAGGATGATCTTGGTATCATTTTAAAGAAGAGATTTTAAAATGAATCCAAGATCATCTTCATAGCCTTAACAGATCCTTAGTAATCAGTATTAGTAGCAAGGACATACTACATACGTACTCTGATACTGAACTGGCACTCTGTCCAGACATATAAATATGTGAGTGGCAGGGAAAGGGTTAAGGACAAGGCCCCATTTTTCAAAACTGACATATATCACCTTAACAGCAGCCCTACTGTCTCTTAGATGCTTTAGATAATGAACTTCATTGCTAAGAATTACTGGGTAACTGTTAGAGAAATGTAAGAGGGTGCTCTATGCTGATATTTTGGAAAACAAAGGGGCCATAAATGTACTTGTACATTGACCCTCAGTTTTCTGTATCTACCCCTGGATGGAAGGAAATAAAGAGAGATAGATAGATAGATAGATAGATAGATAGATAGATAGATAGATACCATATAGAACCGCTCCTTCTCATGTGGATTTATCAAGATCACGTAAGAAATTCATTTAAATGTGTACAATGTAATATGTCATTTACTTTACAGCATAAGTTACATTGGAAATCCTTGGGGCATGGTCTCATGGTCTCCTCAAGGAAAGAGGTGTATTTTATGAAAACGTTGCAATAAGATGGTATTTTGGAGGGCAGAAAGGAGATGGACTCTGCAGAAAAATCTGAATGTGTTACATATGGATTTACCGCAGAATTTGGTGCGACTTTATGACAGAATTGACTTTACTCGTTCCAAATAATGACATTTACAGTAAAAATCTGCAGAATACATTGACATGCTGCAGACTTATAGTCCACACCCCAGGTTTTCTCTGCAGATTTTTCTACAGTGTGCCAGTGAGAGTTAAACCACTAGACGATCCTGTAATATGCTGCAAATTTGATGCCTGGCAGAAAATCTTCATGTTATACATGTCTGGACATGCCCAAACAGTAATACAGTAATACCTCTTGCATTCGCATTTCTGAATTTGCGAATTCACAGATTAGCAATATTTTCATTGGAACCTAACATATATGCATTTGTGATTTTTCCACAGATATGCGAAATTTGCAAAAAATAAAAAAAAACCTTCGCTATTGGGTAGTAGCATCCCATTCGTTACATACAGTACAGTACCCTGTACTTGGTTTCATCTTATTGTGAGTGGAAAAGAAAACAGCAGCAAATGAATTAGTATACAGTACAGTACTGTAGGGGTAACATTAATAATATTTAGGGGTTAAACTCTAGAAATAAGCATCAATTAGCATTTTAAGTGCTCGTACCAAACATTCGCGATTCCCCGCGATCCGCGACTGGTTCTGGAACCTAACCTCGCAAATGTTTGAGGTATTACTGTATTGCCTTTGCTGCACAGTGACCAATCAGAGCTCAGCTACTAAGAACATCTTTATCTATTAGCTCATGATGTGATGTCATAATGCCACAACTTGTATTCCTTACACACAGTGCACATGCAGCAGTCTTGTCCTGTTGGCACAGAGATTTGCACCTTTCAGCTGCAGCTCCCGTGATCCATCCAAATTTATATACAAGGGTAGCCGAGATACCCCAAGATATACTTAGGAAAGCAAGGTAAGTAAACTATAAATATGAAATAGGTCAAGGGATGTAAGTAAGTGGGGCTGGCAGTTCATGTTCCCATGCTAGTGGCTGCCAGGTAGACGGTGGGGGGCAAAAAGTGCATCAGCATTCCGTCGTGGCATCCCGCACCTGATTAGGCCCGGATGAATGGGCCTAATCAGGATGGAGTCTCGAACCACGGTTTCGAGAGATCGAGCAGGACGATTCTTTTTTCCGCGTCCTGCTGCGATATCTGCCTCCCATTGAAAACAATGGGAGGTGGATTCCGGGAGGAATCTGCTCCGGGTTCGGGGGCGAAATTCGCCCCCAAATCCGCAGCAAATTCCTCCGTGTGAACACACCCTTACTTTGTCGAAGCAGGTTTTTAGATAAAGCAGTGGTCTGATTGGTTGCTGTGACAACCATGGAACTCTTTGTTGCAACAGTGTGGCATAATAGGCATATATGGTTCCGAACATAACCAGTATAATAGCTGTATATAACACATTTATATAATATAATATAACCACTCTTGCATATATTAACACACAAAATTATAACAAAACTAAAAGTAAAATTGTAACCTGTAACTATATATTTCAGATAATCACAAGTATCAGATGACAATAAAGTCAGTAGGAAGACACAAGAGACATACACTAGTAGACAAGAACACAGAAACTCAGTACAGAAAGTGACCTAAGTAAAGGTCAGTCACTGTGGTGACATTTGAGAAGGCTGTTTTGTACTATTACTATGGAGGCGTTTGGGAAGGCTGTCTCGGACAGTCACTGCAGTGACGTTTGGGAAGGCAGTCGCAGAGAGTCATTGCAGAGGCGTTTGGGAAGACAGTTGCCGGCAGTCACTGCGGAGGAGTTTGGAAAGGCTGTCTTGGACTGTCACTACAGAGGCATTTGGGAAGGCTGTTTCGGACAGTCACTGCAGTGATGTTTGGGAAGGCAGTTATGGACAGTCACTGCGGAGGCATTTGAGAAGGCAGTCGTGGAAAGTCATCGGAAGGGGCTTGAGAAGGCTGTCTCGGACAGTCACTGCGGTGACATTTGGGAAGGCTATCAGGGACAGTCACTGCGGAGGCGTTTGGGATGGCTGTCTTGGACAGTCACTGCAGTGATGTTTGGGAAGGCAGTCATGGACAGTCACTGCGGAGGCATTTGAGAAGGCAGTCATGGAAAGTCGTCGGAAGGGGCTTGGGAAGGCTGTCTTGGACAGTCACTGCGGTGACATTTGGGAAGGCTATCAGGGACAGTCACTGCGGAGGCGTTTGGGATGGCTGTCTTGGACAGTCGCTGAGGTGGCGTTTGGGAAGGCTGTCTCGAACAGTCACTGTAGAGGTGTTTGCAAAGGCTGTCTCGGACATTCACTGCTGTGGCTTTTGGGAAGGCTATCTCAGAAAGTCACTGTGGTGACGTTTGTGAAGACAGTTGCAGACAGTCACTGCATAGGTGTTTGGGAAGACAGTTGCGGGCAGTCACTGTTGAGGAGTTTGGGAAGGCTGTCTCGGACAGTCAGTGAGGAGGTGTTTGGGATGGCTGTCTTGAACAGTCACTGAGGTGGCGTTTGGGAAGGCTGTCTCGAACAGTCACTGTAGAGGTGTTTGCGAAGGCTGTCTTAGACATTCACTGCTGTGGCTTTTGGGAAGGCTGTCTCAGACAGTCACTGCAGTGACGTTTGGGAAGACAGTCGCAGACAGTCACTGCAGAGGCGTTTGGGAAGACAGTTGCGGGCAGTCACTGTTGAGGAGTTTGGGAAGGCTGTCTCGGACTGTCACTATAGAGGCATTTGAGAAGGCTGTTTCGGACAGTCACTGCAGTGATGTTTGGGAAGGCAGTCATGGACAGTCACAGCGGAGGCATTTGAGAAGGCAGTTGTGGAAAGTCGTCGTAAGGGGCTTGGGAAAGCTGTCTCGGACAGTCACTGCGGTGACATTTGGGAAGGCTATCACGGACAGTCACTGCGGAGGCGTTTGGGATGGCTGTCTTGGACAGTCGCTGAGGTGGCGTTTGGGAAGGCTGTCTCGAACAGTCACTGTAGAGGTGTTTGCAAAGGCTGTCTCGGACATTCACTGCTGTGGCTTTTGGGAAGGCTATCTCAGAAAGTCACCGTGGTGACGTTTGTGAAGACAGTTGCAGACAGTCACTGCATAGGTGTTTGGGAAGACAGTTGCGGGCAGTCACTGTTGAGGAGTTTGGGAAGGCTGTCTCGGACAGTCAGTGAGGAGGTGTTTGGGATGGCTGTCTTGAACAGTCACTGAGGTGGCGTTTGGGAAGGCTGTCTCGAACAGTCACTGTAGAGGTGTTTGCGAAGGCTGTCTTAGACATTCACTGCTGTGGCTTTTGGGAAGGCTGTCTCAGACAGTCACTGCAGTGACGTTTGGGAAGATAGTCGCAGACAGTCACTGCAGAGGCGTTTGGGAAGACAGTTGCGGGCAGTCACTGTTGAGGAGTTTGGGAAGGCTGTCTCGGACTGTCACTATAGAGGCATTTGAGAAGGCTGTTTCGGACAGTCACTGCAGTGATGTTTGGGAAGGCAGTCATGGACAGTCACAGCGGAGGCATTTGAGAAGGCAGTTGTGGAAAGTCGTCGGAAGGGGCTTGGGAAAGCTGTCTCGAACAGTCACTGCAGTAACATTTGGGAAGGCCATCTCGGACAGTCACTGCAGAGGCGTTTGGGATGGCTGTTGTGGACAGTCACTGAGGTGGCATTTGGGAAGGCTGTCTTGAACAGTCACTGTGGAGGCTTTTAGGAAGGCTGTCTCAGACGGTCACTGTGGAGGTGTTTGGGAAGGCTGTCTCGGACAGTCACTACTGTGGCTTTTGGGAAGGTTGTCTCAGACAGTCACTGCGGTGATGTTTGGAAAGCCAGTCACTGTGTAAACATTTGGGAAGGCTGTCTCAGACAGTCACTGTGGAGACTTTAGGAACACTGTCTTGGACAGTCATTACACAGACCTATACAGTGAATGCAGTCATGGACAGTCATTATAAACACATTTGTGAAGGCTGTCTTGGTTATTCAATCATTAAATTAAATCCTATAAACCACCAAACAAGTGTTTACTCTTTTGTTGGCTGGTCGGTGCCCTGTTTACACAGGCCAATAGTAACAAACAAGCACTGACATGAACACTTGTTTGCCCGATCACTGGTCCCTGTAAAATGGTCTTATGTATTGAGCTTATGCAAGTTCATGCTCAATCATCTGTAGCAAAGGCAACATTGCCTACTGTAAAAGAGTTACTGTTCAGCCCCTACAGCCCCTTAATACCCAGAGGGAAGGGCAGTCCATCAGCCATGGTTCCCCAGAGGTTTCCTCCACAGGGGGTTTTCCTCTCCTGAGTGCTGGTGGAGGTCTCTGCATGAGTCAGGACTTGGGATATTACTGATCCTTTTAGGACCAAATCAAACAATTGGCCTGACAATTACAATTATTACAAATAAATCATTTCTTTTAATAAAATGTGTATCTGTTTCATTAATAACAGTGTTTAAGTCTTATACACCTCCAAAATACCTAAGAATACCTCAAAAAACCTATATAGATATAATATATTCCTCTGTTTCCAGTTGAGGTAGGACCCCCATTTATCAGCCATTCAGGAGTCCAACAGTCACATCTGGGAGGAGAATGGATAGGTGGCCGTACATATGCATGGCTTCTGAATGAAAACAGCCAAAGAAGCAAGCATTAACCAAAAGTAAATAGCACTATTGTAGCAAAAATAATCTGCACATGTATATCGGTATGGTGCAAAATTGTGCAAAATTTCTAGATCATGGGTTTATTTGGTAGTCATATAAGTGTAATATTTGGGCACTTTATGGCCACATAATTTATCACTGAATGGCAGTATAATATCAGTAAGTTCAGTAACTAAAGTAAAAAAAAAAAAAAAAAATTAGCATGTATATGAATGCCAAGGTGCTGGGTTACTGGATTTTCAGCCCACCTAAGTGATTACATATAAAAATATACAAAATAAATAAATCAACATTGTGAAGGATCTCGCCTTGCCAAGCCTCTTGGCCTACAGTGGGGAAAAAAAGTATTTAGTCAGCCACCAATTGTGCAAGTGTAAGATGGGGAAACAGCCCTCATGTTATGAATGTAACTGTTTCTGTAGA
This sequence comes from Leptodactylus fallax, assembly GCA_947044405.1. Taxonomy (NCBI): domain Eukaryota; kingdom Metazoa; phylum Chordata; class Amphibia; order Anura; family Leptodactylidae; genus Leptodactylus; species Leptodactylus fallax. The sequence continues at coordinate 3,841 of CAMRHE010000294.1, read as the reverse complement.
TAAGTTTATTTTTTTTTATAAACTGACATTTGTTTGTTTGACCACCAGAGGCCACTGTTACCTCAGAAATAGAAGAGACTGTAATTCTGTAATTCCCTGGAGTAGTGACGTGGAGACCTTGTTCTGCAGAGGTGGGTCAAGATGCAGCAGAGTGTGTCTGGCAGCCATCTTTGCTGTGTGTGCTTCTGAGCTTTTAGAAGAAGAAGGGCTGAAGTGAGAGGAAAAACATTCTTAAAGGATTAGAGACATAACAAGAGTGTGCTGAAGCAGAGACTGTTCCAGGGTTTGTTCAGACAGCATCCTAAGTTGAAGATTGCTATCAAGGACCAGCTGAGAAGTGGTCCTGTCAGTGAGACCGCATGTTTGGATGAGCCCTGCTTTCAGCGGTTCCAGAGAGAAGCTAAAAGGTACCCTACAAAACTGAATCGGTAAGAGAAGTGATCGTGCATGCACCGCATTACATTTTTGGCACAAATTGCTTGGGACTGAATAAGGGCCTGTAGTTAGACTAGTTAGGCATACTCATCTTCACAGGCCACACTACTGGTGAATTATCTACCTATTCGGTACTAAGGACTCAGAGAATTCTATTGAGTTGTAACTCCCAGAGAGGAGCTTCTGAGGAAGTCTAGAAGAGACATTTTAAACATTGTCATATTTCTTTGGCTTGCAAGCTGACCTACTATTATATTTACTCGGTTATACTTTGTTTGTGGGGAATAGGGGTATTTTGATAAGTTTGTAAGCTCTTGTATTATACCGCCGGTGCCTCTATCACACTCATTGAATTGTTCCTGTGACTAAGGTGATAAAAAAGTAACAAGCGGCTGGTTAGTTGCAGTCTGCAGATAGGTAAAAGCTTGGAGTTTATTGGAGCTGCACATGAGAAGGCACCGCGCTGTACAACACCAGGGTCTCAGCTTACTGGATGAGTGTATGTAAATAGTTGGGAGTGTTTTTCTGGTAAATAGGGGTTACTACACAAAGTAAAATCTTGTTTTTTTACTAAATTGATTTGGAGTCGCTTCCTTTGTTCATGACTTCGCTGTATCCTGGGGAGCCCACCCCGATACACGGCTTACAACTTGGCGTAGTCGGCAGGATACAGCGACCGTCATGGACGGGAACGTGGCGGAAATTAATCTCCCGGCTCCAGCTGCATCGGTCCAAGGTGCCCCTGCACAGCAAGAGTTATCAGCCCCAGTACCAGTCATGCCAGCCCAAGTAGGGTACTTATCAGCCGGGGCACTAATGCAGCATTTGCCAAAGTTTGACGGTAATAATTTGACGTTGCAGGACTGGACCGAAAGGGTACGAAGCATAGTTAAATTGAGTAACCTTATTCCGGGGCTGCATGCAGAGATAGCATTGGGGGCCCTAGAAGGTGACACTAGACGGACAGTGATGGTACGGCCCGAATCAGAGAGAGACACCTTGGAAAAAATATTCTCCCTGCTAGAGGGAGCTCAGGGAGGGCGTACCAAAGTAGCACAGTTGCGAAGCAACTTCTTTAATCGGTCACAGCGAGAGGATGAGGGAGGCTTTAATGCAATACTCTAACGCTTTACAGGAGATACTGAATGAAGTGCAGCGGCGAGATTCAGAGGCAGAGGCGTAGCTAGCGGGGGGGGGGGGGGGGGGGCAGAGGGGGCGGCCCCGGGCCCAGTGAGAAGGTGGGGGCCCACTAACGGTATCAAAAGATTTCTATCTACATCAGCTTCTTAGCGCTACACATCCTAGACTGGTTCCTCACTCCCTGGCTGAGGAAGACATATTAACCGAGTGAGGAACCAGCCCAAGATGTGTAGCGCTGAGCAGCGCACGTTGCTGACTTTTACAGCGCTTACTTATCCTGCTCACCGCTTACTGGCTGACTGAGGTTGAGCAGGGAACGATACCTGCAACTGATTAGAGCAGAGTGTCGGCACGTGACGCGCAGCGCGCCGAAACTCCGCCCCCTGGTCCCTGCCTGTGCTCTATGTGCTAACAGATACTGCAGAAAGTAGCAACAGGTCGTTCTGCAGGGGGTCCTCCACATCAGGGTCCTTCTAGGCCAAGCTGCAGTTTCAAAAGTGGTCAGTACTAAGTTTAATAGGCTGTATTTGTGTGATCTTAACAGTGTCCCTTTTCAGCACTTTTAAAAGAGTTGTTTAGTTTTGAAGATATTTGATACTGATGACCTCTCCATAGGAGAGGTCATCAGTATCAGATAGGTCAGGTGACAGTGATGTAAGAAACAGCCAATGTTGTCTTAAGCTTCATTTGTCTGTATAAACTGTTAATGTTGAATGTATTTCTGTGATTCTGTTCCTTTAAGACAGCAGCCATTGTAATTGTGACATGATGCTGGAGTGAGACCCCCCCCCCCTTTTATGTCAGCCTGCCTGTTCTGCAGACAGAGTGTGAGCAGAGAAGCAGGAAGTGACGAGACAGAGAGCAGCAGCCATCTTGGCAAGTGTTGTATTGAACTGGTGTGGAGATTTTTCTGTACAGCTAAGCTGTATCTTGGTCCAGAGACAAACAGAGTGTAAAGAGACAACAGGACTAGTGAGTCCACGTGAAAGGAACTGTGCTCAGTGGCTGATCAGTGAGACTGACATTGTGACTGTGTATATGGATACCACAGATAGAGACTCGCAGTGCTGTTGATGTACTGGACGGCACCTGCTAAATCCCGGCTTACATCCCAGCTCAGTGTATGGATTCTGCAGGACTGTCAGTGTGCTGAGTGGAATCTGCTGTTGGATTACATTGCATTCAGTTGGTTTCCCTGTCTGTTAAAGAGGACTTCATTTCTCCCAAGATCCTGATAACCGTGAGGAGAGGACGCTTCACTATAAAAGAAAGGACCGACTTTGGGCCCCACCGCGCGCTTCTACGGACTGTAAGCGGTCCACCTGGACCACTGGGGAAAAGGGGGTGCACCCAAATGTGAAGTCAGGGTCAGTTAGGGATAGTTTTGAGTATATTGTTCATTCAGTGTCCATACTGCAGAAGTGGACAGAGTAAAAGTAGAAACCATTGCAGAATTTGCCTTGAAATTGTTCATGCTATATTGTATATTTTGCTTGTCTTTAGCCCTGTCATTTTACCTTTAACTAGCCTTTATTAACTTATAGTAAATATATATTTTTTTTCTTGAACTACCGCGTGTGCGTTCATTTCTGGTTGCGGAGTCCAAACCACCTGCCTTGCTCTCGGTTCACAAATTGGCGTAGTTGGCAGGATCCGCTTACCAGAATGGACGGTGACGCACCCGTTCGGGAGAATGGTGCTGGAGGAAGAATGCCAGCAGGGGCTATAATGAGTCAGTTAGCTAAATTTGATGGCAATAATATGTCAGTGAGTATGTGGGTGGAACAGATACGAATGATACAGCGAATGTACCAGACCGCACCAGAAGTACTAGTAGAGCTAGCAATATTGACATTACAAGGGGATGCTAAGACCACGGTGATACTGAGGCCATTTGAACAAAGGCAGACATTTGAGCAAGTAGTCCAGATTCTAGAAACCATCTATGGAGAAACTGCATTGCTGGGGTCTCTGCAGGCTCGGTTCTTCCAGAGGGTACAACAGGAGAATGAAAGCCTTCCCCAATATGCAAATGCCCTACAAGAACTGCTCCGAGATATTCAAAGGAAGGAAAGAGGGGGCTCGCCAGCCTTCTGTAACCCTGATCGGACTCTCCGTGACCAGTTTGTCCTGGGGATACGTGACGGCAGTTTAACTGTGACTATGCAGGATTTTATACAACGAGAGACTGATGCTAAATTCCATGATGTACAGGTAGAGGCCATCTCCCATGCCAATAGTATGGTCCCGAAGCCCCAGACCGCAG